>OZ024800.1:10633110-11233110 GCA_964017045.1 Omphiscola glabra
AGAGAGTATCTTGCTAATGATTAATCAACCAGAAAAAGATAAAACCCGTATTAGAGTGTCTTACGTTGCGTTAGAGAGTATCTTGCTAATGATTAATCAACCAGAAAAAGATAAAACCCGTATTAGAGTGTCTTAAGTTGCGTTAGAGAGTATCTTGCTAATGATTAATCAACCAGAAAAAGATAAAACCCGCATTAGAGAGTGTCTTAAGTTGCGTTAGAGAGTATCTTGCTAATGATTAATCAACCAGAAAAAGATAAAACCCGCATTAGAGAGTGACTTAAGTTGCGTTAGAGAGTATCTTGCTAATGATTAATCAACCAGAAAAAGATAAAACCCGCATTAGAGAGTGTCTTAAGTTGCGTTAGAGAGTATCTTGCTAATGATTAATCAACCAGAAAAAGATAAAACCCGCATTAGAGAGTGACTTAAGTTGCGTTAGAGAGTATCTTGCTAATGATTAATCAACCAGAAAAAGATAAAAATTCTAAAAGTATTTTAATTAAATTTTTGAAATGTGCAAGGTATAAACAAAATTACCTAATTAATTATGCAAAATTTTAAAATGTTTATATCTTTGCTTGTAATTATCCGATTTAAATTATTTTTTCACCCACATTTATGAAATTTAAATCCATACCATTTTATTAAGGGAATATACTATGTTGTTAAATTTAATTTCATTGGTTGTTAGAACAGGATATCCTTTGCCAAAAATAGTTTTCAGCCAATCACAGCGCTTCTTTTAAAACCACTAGGCTCACTGGGCCTACCTGCATTGTTTACATTTTTCAGCAGTTCATTCACACGCGGTGGAAGTATTTCTAAACTGTGTTGGATTTTTCTGTTTTTAAAGGGCCTCCTAATTTTATTTGATAATAATCTTACAATAGCAATGGATAAAGTTAAAGCAAAAAAGAATGGAAATAGATATCGCTGTAAAAAGCGTAAATTTCAGGGAAATAGATACACTAAAAAGGATAAGCCTAGTGGTAGTGAAACTACCACTGCTACTTGTACTCAAGTAACTGTGTGCAGGGAAAACGTTCCTGATAATAATATCATCGAAGATATTGTTATGGACACTGTTGATAATAATTTAAAACCAGTACCCACATCTTCTTCCTTTCAAAAACTTAACGATTCATTAAATATTTGTAGTCCAAAATTTCCTGAAATTAGTGGTTATCGCTTAGTAGATGTGGGATTAATTATAACATTAGTACAATCATTTGCTTGTTCATTTTGTGAGCAGCTTACAAATTATTCTGTTAGAGAAAAGCTAAATGGGGTGAGCAGTATTTTATATTTTAAATGTACAAAGTGTAGGCATGAAATTGAATTTAAGACATGCACCGAGAATGTCAACCTGCGATTGCAGTTAGCGATGAACAGCATTGGCTGTCATCAAGAGAAAACCAAGAGATTTCTTGGGAATATGGACATGCCTCCCCCTGTAAGTGCTCCTATTGTATCTAAATACAAGGAGAGAATTCATTCTGCTACTAATGAAGTAGCAAAACAGTGCATGTCTCAGGCTGCATTGGAATTGAAAGAAGCCCAGGGTACAGATGTTACTGTTTCCTGTGATGGGACCTGGCAACGGCGCGGCTTTGTTTCGAAGAATGGAGTAGCTACTGTTTTGTCAGTAAATTCTAATAAAGGGCCCTCTAAAGTAGTTGATACTCATGTGAGTAGCAATTACTGTGATAAATGTGCCAAGGCCAAGAAAAGATTTCCTGATATTTCTGATTATCAGGAGTGGTTTGTAAACCACATGGATGCCGGTGAATGTGATTCTAATCACCAAGGTACATCTGGTCAGATGGAACCAAAAGGCATATTAAAAATCTTTCGCCGTTCTCAACAAAAGTATAATCTCACTTATACTGGCTATTTAGGGGATGGGGATTCTAAAAGTTTTAAAAATGTAGCTGAAGCTAATCCTCCAGTTTATGAAGGAGTTACTATATCAAAATTAGAATGTTGCGGTCATGTCCAGAAGCGAATGGGGAAACGCTTGCTAGATAAAGTTAATGAAAATAAAGGTAAATTATTTGTGGATAATGGTAAAAGTTATAAAGGAATAGGTGGGGCAGGCAGATTAACTAAATCTGCTATAAAACGCATTCAAGGACATTATGGTGCAGCAATTAGAAAAAATTCAGGGGACATGGGTAAAATGAAAAAAAGTATTTGGGCAATATTTCATCACCGTGAGGGTAAACATAGCGATTGCGGTAGTTGGTGTCCCAAAGATAAAGATTTGATAACTGCGAATAAGAATGTTCTTCCTTCCTTTGTTATAAATATTATTATGCCAGTATTTAAGGAGCTTTCATCTGATGCTCTTTTAGCAAAATGCGTTCACGGGGGGACTCAAAACGCAAATGAAGCATTCCATAATTTAATTTGGTATCGCTGTCCGAAGACCTCATTTGTTGGGAGAAAGAGACTAGAAATAGCTGTAGATGATGCCACCATAGTTTATAACAATGGTGAATTAAAAAGGGGGGACATTTTTAAAAATTTAGGTTTAAATTTTGGAAAATATTGTTTTCAGACATTTTCTAAAATCGATAAAAAGCGTGTATCATCCTCGCTTATTCAAAATTTAGATAAAAGTAAAGCTAAAAGGGCTAAAAAGTCTATATTATCTAGTAAGGAATTGGATCAGGAAGAGTTTTATGTTGCAGGAGGGTTTTAATCTTTGTAAATTTCCCTAAAAATTGTAAATTTGTAAGTTTTCTTTAATTTTCTCAAAATCTCATTTTTCATTAAAAAAATTCACATCAAACCCTATAACTTCTAAATTACTAAATGAATTACTGCATAAATTGGCAGGCATTTTCTTTACATACTTGTTGTGCTAGTGTAGTAATTTTAATTAGATTGTTTTACAAGTATAAGAAATATTCAGGAAAATGTTAACCCATACCCCAAGATTTTTTCATCGAAGAACATGGATATCTATAAAATTCAGGTAAATTACATTTTTTACTTTACTACAAATATTTTAGTAAACTATTACAACACCATTATGAATTACAACATATCAATTTTGTAGGGTTCTAGGTCTATCTCTTCTTGAGATATCAAAGCCCACAATTTGGTCATTTTTATATATTTTCGCAAAGATTTGCCCTATAATTGATGAAAATCATTATTTTTTACTAACCTGGATTTTTTATATATTTTTTTAATTGATCTATAAGATGATTACTAACAACTGAAACAAAAAAAATGGTCAAATTCCCTTATTTCAATTTTGGTGTTTAACCTGCCCTTAAGGTTAGGGGGAGGGGGCTTTCGGGAGGTGTCAGGGGCAGGTCGTATTGCACAAAAAGACTGGGATCAACGGACGGCGCGCGACAAGGGGCATAACCGCCTCAACCGTTAAATTCTACGTCTAAGTTTTATGCATACTTTTAAGAGGTACAGTCCTTTTAAACTGGCTTTTGTAAGCATTTGTTTGTTTGTTTTTGTTTTTTTATTTTTTTCAAAATGATGTAATGATTACAATTTCTATACTAAAAAGTAGAAATTAAAAAAAAACAAAAAACAGGAGAAAATAAATAAAACTTAAATTCCATTAAGCAAAGAAAGTTAAAAGGCAAACCTTTTAAAAACAAAAAAAACAGTTCTTCAAAAAAAATAAAAATCATTTAGTATCAATATGACTTAATTCCCGTCACGTCTTATGAGTCAAATCTCGTCATCAGGACCATTGTAAATGTACTCCTGTTTATACATGGTGTTTTAATGTCAAGGTCAAGTTGATCCGGATATCATGCCACGGATCAGATTCCACAAGGCATTTAATTTAACGGGTGTGGGGGGTGGGTGGGGGTGGATATCAGAGCACGTCATAGCGTTTTATCGTGCGGTTCGTTTACTGTGAGATCTCAAGGGTTTGATTGGCTGGTGGAGTCACGTCCTCGGGGTCGAGATGGCACCTGACCTTTGTGCTTAACCACTAGCGTTATTGGCGTGAAAATTAAGATAACTGCATCAAATTCTTTGCTTTAGCTGTCACGATCGTGACAGATCGCATATCACATAAGGCATGCTTCCAAGCTTATAGTCGTCATACGCAAATATTAGCTCTTCATTTATTGATATATTTCTTTAGCGCCTATCAAGTTTTGGCCGTTTGACGTCTCCGTGTTCTGGTGAAGACTAAATTGAATCTATAAATAAATATTGAATGTACAAACGCATATTGAATTTCTAAATACATATTGAATATATAAATACATGTTGAATATATAAACACAAGTTGAATATATAAATAGGGGCCTACATATTGAGTATATATATAAATATAATATAAATACTTATTGAATAAATAATACATATCATATATATATATAAAAGTGAAAATTTGTTTGTTTGTCTGTTCCACAAAGGCTTTTAAACGGATTGATGGATCTTGACCAAACTTGGCACATGTATCCATGGTTATCCAGAAGGAACTCTTAAGGGGTCGAGAACTTTTAATAACATTTCGTTTGGGGCCGGGGGCCCCGAATTCGTTTTTTTCTTATATGAGCTATATAAAAAAATTACAAACAAATGCTCCTACGTGAATGGATGGACATCGATCAAACTTAGTACACGTACACTTGATTATCCATACTCAAATACTAATGGGTACTGAACTCATAATATCCATTCTCCTGGGGCCGGGGGCCCCATTTCATTTTTCCTTATATGAGCTATATAAATATCGATAGGCTTAATACTCCTACATGAATGGATTGATCTTGACCAAACTTAGTATATATACACTCGGTTATCCATATTTAAATACTAAAGGGTACTGAACTCATAATATCCATCCCTCTGGGGCCGGGGGCCCCATTTCATTTTTCCTTATATGAGCTATATAAATAGCGATAGGCTTTGACAACACTATAGTTTCTATGTGAATTGATGGATATAGGCTTAGCTTTGTTGCAATACACTTCTTAGTGCATATGGAAATAACGGTGGATGTAAAACTAATAATATCCAATCTAGAATTTTCCAGAAAGTTCGATCACTTTAAAACGCTATATCTATGGCATTATTCAATAGATTTTAATGGGACAAATTTAAAATTTTAACGTCATAACTTACCTGAATGATTATTATAGGGCCCCATGTCAGGCAAAACTAATTCGGAACAATTATGGAATGGGCCCCCGGGGCCCCTCTTTTAACTTAAATGTACTATAGTTATAGAAATTCATTTAGTGGTATAATTGTTCGTATTCGAAGAATAATTATTACTAATAAAAGACAGTTTTTACACAGTTCGAGGAGGATAATAAATTTAATCTAGAATGTTCCAGAAAGTTCTATAGGTCAATAGGCTTAGACAACACTATAGTTTCTATGTCATTTGATGGATATAGGCCTAGGGTGGTAGCAATACACTTCATTGTCCGTTTTTAGATATCGGTGTAATTAAAACTAAGAATATCCAATGTAGAATTTTCCAGAAAGTTCGATTTCTTTAAAAAGCTAAATCTATGTCACGATCAAATCAGGAAATGGGACAACATTATAAAGGAGGGTCTCTAGATGAAACGGGATCCCAAAGAGAACAGTATCCTAACGGTATCTGTAGGCCACAGGGATCGGGGTCCTAATGCAAACCCGGGCCACGCCGGGTATATCGGCTAGTATATATATAAAAGTGAAAATTTGTTTGTTTGTCTGTTCCACAAAGGCTTTTACACGGATTGATGGATCTTGACCAAACTTGGCACATATATCCATGGTTATCCAGAAGGAACTCTTAAGGGGTCGAGAACTTTTAATAACATTTCGTGTGGGGCCGGGGGCCCCGAATTCGTTTTTTTCTTATATGAGCTATATAAAAATATTACAAACAAATACTCCTACGTGAATGGATGGATATCGATCAAACTTAGTACACGTACACTTGATTATCCATATTCAAATACCGAAGGGTACTGAACTCATAATATCCATTCTCATGGGGCCGGGGGCCCCATTTCGTTTTTCCTTATATGAGATATATAAATATCGATAGGCTTAATACTCCTACATGAATGGATTGATCTTGACCAAACTTAGTACACGTACACTTGATTATCCATATTCAAATACCGAAGGGTACTGAACTCATAATATCCATTCTCCTGGGGCCGTGGGCCCCATTTCATTTTTCCTTATATGAGCTATATAAATATCGATAGGCTTTGACAACACTATAGTTTCTATGTGAATTGATGGATATAGACCTAGGGTGAGCGCAATACACATCACTGTCCGTATTGAAATATCGGTGGATTTAAAACTAATGATATCCAATCTAGAACTTTCCAGACAGTTCGATCAATTTAAAACGCTATGTGTATGGCATTATTCAATATATTTTAATGGGGCAAATTTTAAATTTTAACTTCATAACTTACCTTAATGATTTTTATAGGGCCCCATCGCAGGCAAAACTAATTCGGTACAATTAATTTAATTAACTTTTAATTTAAATGTTTTATAGTTATAGAAATTCATTTAGTCGTATAATTTTTCGTATTCGAAGAATAATTATTACTAATAAAAGACTGTTTTTACACAGTTCGGGGAGGATAATACATTTAATCTAGAAGGTTCCAGAAAGTTCTATAGGTCAATAGGCTTATACAACACTATAGTTTCTATGTCATTTGATGGATATAGGCCTAGGGTGGTAGCAATACACTTCACTGTCCGTTTTTAGATATCGGTGTAATTAAAACTAAGAATATCCAATGTAGAATTTTCCAGAAAGTTCGATATCTTTAAAAAGCTAAATCTATGTCACGATCAAATCAGGAAATGGGATAACATTATAAAGGAGGGTCTCTAGATGAAACGGGATCCCAAAGAGAACAGTATCCTAACGGTATCTGTAGGCCACCGGGATCGGGGTCCTAATGCAAACCCGGGCCACGCCGGGTATATCGGCTAGTTGAATATAAAAATACATTTTGAATATATAAATAAATATTGAATATATAAATACATACTGAATATATAAAAATTAATACATAAATAAATATATGAATATATAAAAACAAATTGAATATATAAATACATGTTGACTATATAAATACATGTTGAATATATAAATACATGTTGAATATATAAATGTAAATTAAAAATGTAAATACATATTGCATACATAAAAGTAGAATATAAATACATATTGAACATATAAATACATATTGAACATATAAATACATATTGAACATATAAATACATATTGAATATATAAATACAGCAATGGCTTATTTGTTCACAAGCTTTTTGGCGCGTGGAGCCCCTTTTACAATAAATTTTAATGAAGAGATCCCTATAGGTCTAACTTATGGCTTACAATTTAATGGTGCCATAGTATTTACTGTAGTGGCCGAACAGCTCCTGTCAGGGGCCCATAGAGACCTTATGGACTATTGCTTTAAGCTAAAAATTTTATATTTCCAACAAAATTAAAACAATTTTTTTTAACAGGCATTGTAAGATGGTTTAACGACCCTTGACACGCAGGCAAACACAAACACACACACACACACACCAGACACACACACACACATACACAGAGACACACGCACATTTCTTTGTGTTGCTAATTAAAAAAATGTGTTTGTTTCCTCTGCAAGTTCTCTTTCACACTGTGTCTTTAATTTGTTAAAACGTAACACTATCTCCCTCCAATTGTCATACTATCTCCCTCCAAATGTCATAAATCTCACCCAACGTCATACTTTCTCCCCAAAACGTTATACTAATCTCCTTCCAAACGTCATACTATCTCCCCCTTTGTCATACTTTCCCCCCCTCGCAAACGTCATACTATCTCCCCTAAAACTTCATACTATCTCCCTCCAAACGTCATACCATCTCCCTCCTAGCGACATACTATCTCTCTCCAAACGTCATACTATCTCCTTCCCAGCGAAATGCTATCTCCCTCCAAATGTCATACTATCTCCTCTAAAACGTCATACCATCTCCCTCCTAGCGACATACTATCTCCCTCCAAACGTCCTACTCTTAACCTCCCAGCGACATACTATCTCCCTCCAAACGTCATACAATCTCCCTCCTAGCGACCTACTATCTCCCTCCAAACGTCATACCATCCCCTCCTAGCGACATACTATCTCCCTCCAAACGTCATACCATCTCCCCCCTAGTGACATACTATCTCCCTCCAAACGTCATACTATCTCCCTCCTAGCGACATACTATCTCCCTCCAAACGTCATACCATCTCCCCCCTAGCGACATACTATCTCCCTCCAAACGTCATACTATCTCCCTCCTAGCGACATACTATCTCCCTCCAAACGTCATACTATCTCCCTCCCAGCGACATACTATCTCCCTCCAAACGTCATACTATCTCCCTCCCAGCGACATACTATCTCCCTCCAAACGTCATACCATTTCCCTCCCAGCGACATACTATCTCCCTCCAAACGTCATACCATCTCCCTCCCAGCGACATACTATCACCCTCCAAACGTCATACCATCTCCCTCCCAGCGACATACTATCTCCCTCCAAACGTCATACCATCTCCCTCCTAGCGACATACTATCTCCCTCCAAACGTCATACCATCTCCCTCCTAGCGACATACTATCTCCCTCCAAACGTCATACCATCTCCCTCCTAGCGACATACTATGTCATAGAAAGTCAACTATCAAACTTAGAATTGATCAAGTTCTGCTAATAGTATAGGCTCCGGGAAAAAGGATTTGTAACACACCAAGTTAACCATCATCTGTCCCATGACAATGTTATTTATTCCTACTGCACTATGGCGTAGGGATTCGACAATAATGAATTATATCACGAGAAAAAGCAGGAACTAGTTTTTCATAGCGGAGTGAGAACTCATGACTATCTGAGTAGAGAGAGTGTACGAATTATCTGAGTAGATGGTTGGACATGTTGGATTGTCCTGTCGTATTAATTAAGGATGGAATAGTATTCAAGTGTGTTTTATATTCTTTACATGTAACTATGTATGTTACAAGGATGCACCGATGCCAAGGATTTATTTGTATTATTTAACATGTAATAAAATGATGTGTAATTTATACAATCGGATTATTTTCATTACGTGAAAGAAAGTGTCAGTGAGGTTAAGTTAAGGAATGAATAGTGACAGCTTTAGACCATCCATCATATCACAAGCATTAGTTAACGCTGTAACATTGTAACATCAGAAGTATCATATATGTTACATCCGTTAAAGGGTTCAAAACTTGTTGTAGATGTGCCTTGAAAAAAATAAAAATAAAGTTTTGCTCCAAGCTCCCAATAGTGATGGACCGCGGCTCTACCGAGAACCCAGTTATGGCAGTACAAGCGCGTGATGTCTGTTTATCCAAGTCCGATTTCTTATTTTGCCGTTGCCATCAAATCAGAATTTATCGCCTTTTGTGGCAAGTCCCCATTACAAATGGAGCACAACTGGAGATAAAACGTGTTTTATGCCTGGTCTAAAGTAGACACGGGCCGGGCGTGGTCACGGGGTGTCCCGATACGCGACTTGTAATATTGAATCTTTTGGCCCGGGGTGTCATTCATGGTGGTGGTGGGGGGGGATTATGGGATTTGGAGATAGCGAGAGGGAATCCGTGTGGGTGTGTGTGGGTGGGTGGGTGGGTGCGGTTCGCGTGTCTGCATTGTGGGATGTGTGTGTGGGTGTGAGTCGGTGATGGTGGGAGTAGAGATGTCTTCTGTTCAGATGAGAGTTGGTTGAGATGATAAATAACGAGATATGTAGCTCTGGGAGACCTTGTTTATGAGTTTCACATAATCCTGTAGTAGCTTTGAAAGGCGGGTGACGTGTAAAAGGAGGTGGGGGTGGATTTGAGAGGGATATGGCTGAATGGGAATGGTCCGGTCTCCCTCGTTTTTATAATTAATTTTAGCTACGTATGAGAATATAGAAGACGATAGTTGAAATCTATTTGAAAGAAAGTTGGTACTAGTGTAGTGATGCTGAGAAACACACACCACTTTCATTTCGTAATGAGTTTGATTTTTAAGCCAAGAATGCATACACATATGTATATATATATATATATATATATATATATATATATATATATATATATATATATATATATATATATATAGAGAGAGAGAGAGAGAAAGAGAGAGAGATTTTTTTGTTCATTAAGGGCATTATACATTTCTGACAAAGTCAGACCTACGATAACACAGCCCCCATTTTCTACTACTTTACACCGGATCAGGAAGAGTGATGCAGAGGGGTACCTCACTCAAATTCTGCCGACGGTGTGTTAAAACAAAAAGTGGGTCGGTCTTTTTCAATGTTACAACTAATCAATGATACAATACATTTGTGAGAAGAAAAAAAAATGTATCAAATGTTTTTGTTTTTTTTCTTTCTTCTGATGGTGAACGTATTGATATCTGTATTACATGATAATGTGACAACCATTTTTAATATGAAATGGCTGTCACGTAAAATGCCTATTAAACATGGCCGTCGCATGGGCACCGAAACCAATGCCTCTGGGGCACCACGTTGTCGCGTGGAGAAAAATTCAACGATGAACTTTGAATGCAAGCGACACATATTCGAAAATTTCGGGAAAAAAAGGGGGGGCAGTGGCGTAGTGAGGGGGGGAAAGGGGGGCATCATGCCCCGGGCGCTACTCACAAAGGGGCGCTAAATGGTATATTTTACTATAATAGTGTATGGTTTTCGAACGGGGGGGGGGCGCTTAAAAGGTATTGGGGGCGCTAAAAAGGTATTGTGCCCCGGGCGCGAGTTACGCTCACTACGCCACTGGGGGTGGGGTGTGTCCAATCTCCAAAAAATCACGTGACAAGTCTGAAAAGACAACATTGCTGACGTTCAGTTCTCATGCAATAAAAAGAAAGAAGCAATCTAGAAAGGAAACGTGTCTCCATAGCTCCTAAAACCGGAAGCTGAAACTGTATTCAATGAATAGACCAAAATCATGGGTTGGTTTTAGGGGAAGGGGGGGGGGGCTCTGCTCATTAGCGGTCGAAAAAGAACTTTGACAGTCTGTTCACATAGATAACTATATGTTTTTTATCTGACATCACGAGGTTTTGGATCTCAAATCGTGCGAAGTGACACACGTGAAAACAATGGTATAACTTGACATGTGCCACAAACGGACAGAACCTTTTCTTGCCTCTTAGTGGCCGAATGTTACATATCTATGTATTCAAAGTTGAGAGTTCATTTTTTTTCCACATCTCAAATATCCGTGACCCACTGAAGCGCGGGGGGGGGGGGGGGGGGTGTTGCATGGGGTTTTCAAGAGGTTGCAGGGTTTACGAAACGTTTCTGCAAACAATAACAACAAACAACACATAAATAAACACCAAAGCATTCAAGTGCAATCCAGGACAAATGGTTTGCAGAAGTTGAAAAAAAAGGTGTTGGGGGGGGGGGGGCACACACAACTGAATGAGGGTAACTTTATAAACAGAACAGTCAGAAAGAAAGAAACCAATTTAATTTAAACAGACGATCATGTATTGTGAACCTAACCGAACCCTCCCCCCATTCCACGAACAAAAAGAAGAAAAAAAAGAAACAAATTGAACCTACTTCTACTTCTTACGTAAATATACACTTTTGTTAAACAACAGACATAATTGGGACTTTGTGATACTCCACAGAAGCTGAATCTCGATGTCTCCATCGCTGTTTCCCCACCAAACCGTAACACATTGTAGAAGACGGTCTCGTCTTCCCCCATTCCTGGGACTTTGCCATTTCAGCCTCACCGCAATCAATTCCCCCCACAGAGCCTCCCATAGTACGTGCTCAGGGCATGAAGAAGAACAAGGACCGCATCAAAAATGGAAATATTTAAAAACTTTTATTTTGTTTTGGTTTTTTTTTTTGGGGGGGGGGGAAGGGGGAAAAGGGGGGGGGGGGGCTAGCGTAACGTCTCTGGTCGAGATTATTATTATTTTTTTAAACAAAAAAGGAAAGAAAGAAAACATCCGTAGTTTTCTATTTTGTAGTGCGACAATTATGTGTGGGGTGGGCGGGGGGGGGGGGGGGATGGAATTATTTCTATCTGAGTAAGAGATGCGGGTAGGGCAGGCGACCAATCGTACTAAGTGTATCAAACAGGGGCGGAGTTCAAGGACACATACGTGTTTTATCGGTGAATTTTACCGAGGCCACGCTGATATTTGTTGAACGAGTCAAAAATGTGTGTTTGTGTGTACACTACCAAGCTTGGCTTAACCATTTAAACCTTAGAACATAATGTTTTAACAAATAACGCTCACATTAAATGCAATTGAAGTCCATTGTCCACTGTTTCTCTTGAGTTGGCGGAATTTTAAGCCGGAATAACCATAGGCGTAGCTAGAGTGTTTCGCCCCTCGGGGACAAGATTAATTCTAAATGGCTTCCTTTCTTTTGTCAAATCTCAAACCCATTATTTTCACCAATACTTTAATATCAAAGCCCATTTGGGCGCCCCTAACTAGTCTGGCGCACAGGGACATCTGTCTCCCCGTGCGCTCTTAGCTACGCCTCTGGGAATGACCCACACACCTGTTACCTTACAGCCATCTTGCAATTCAATTGGTTGATAAAAAAATGACCCAAACAAGAAGGAACTGGGATGGGGTTGTTGTTGTGTTTGGGGGGGGGGGGGGGGGGAGGGGTCAGTTCATTAGATGTATGTTCAAAGATAGACTAACATTGTGGTAACGTTTGAGTGTCTGTCCAGGGTAGACATTTTAGGCGAATTTCCGACCACGTGTCGAATGCTCGACATTAAGTCGCTTTCGACTAAACGCGTGAGGCTAACGTCTTCGAAGCAATAACGACAACATAAACAAAACACTATGTCGATCCCTACAGACATATAAATACATATCCTATATATACCTAAAAATGAGCTAAAGGATGAGAATGGACACAAGTCCTTGACGAAGCACAGCTCAAAAGAAAGGAACGAAATTTCACGACTTTGCCCCAGACAACGCTCACCTAATTATGAAGACTTCCTGTGCACTGCAATTTCAAACTGTTCACACCGAGGCTTGCACTCCAAATTCCACTGAATTAAACTGTCCGGTGTAACGTTGGGAGCCGAGCCCCGGAATAGATTTACATCCACTTGAATTAATGCAATTATCAAGCTGTTAAAAAAGAAGAAGAAGATTTTTTTTTGAATTTGCATTTTTGTTCTCGGCGAACTTTCACGTGAAAGTCAAAGTTGACATTAATAAGTTATTGATTGCAGTGTGCTTTTGTTTTTTATCGATTATACAAGTGGACCATTTTCATGGAAATATTTCTATGAGGTTAAAAATCGTTGCACTGGTTTCTTCACTCACGGTACTGTCCGGGGCTTTTAAATAGTTCTTAAATATCGATTTTTGGACTTGAAAATTTAAAAAATATGGCATAAGAGTGGAAGTTCTTCAAGGACGATGATTTTTTTAGCTTTAAACTGGAAAGAAGCCAAAAGGGATACACCTGTTTTAAGGAACAGATGAGCAATAAGAAAAATAATGTGAGATAACAGTTTTAGTGTGAAATGTTAAAGTTGGTTGGGTGATTGTCACTGTTTTCTCTATTTTTAGAATTGGCTCCATTATCTCTTAGAAATATTCTGCAGCTGGTGTGGCTGCTTCCTTTTTAAAACCGGCTCTTACCTTACTCAACATAATTTATATTAATAGTACTTAGGGGAAAAAAAGATATCAGGATACAAGCGTCATGCGTGACCTTTGAACTCAGGATAACTGGTTGAATTCATTTGGATGCAACTATTAAATTAATCAATAAAGAGTATGGTGCAGGACTGTCTGTGGGACTGTCTGTGGGACTGTCTGTGGGACTGTCTGTGGGACTGTCTGTGGGACTGTCTGTGGGACTGTCTGTGGGACTGTCTGTGGGACTGTCTGCAAAACTATTGTTTTAAGGCCGGCAGGTAGGGTGTAGGAATGTCTTTAGTACTATTGTTCAAATGCCGACATATAAATTATATAATATGAGAATATAACTCCTGTTTTTGAGTAACATTTAGACCTACCGGATACTGTCGCAAAATGCCCGGACCCAGTGTAAAAAAATGCACCTGGTTAAGCCCTAGTGATTCTTATTTTACCAGAAAAAAACCCACCATACAATGTCGTTGCCGAAGAGTGAACCTTCTGTCTACAAATGTTACTTGGCCAAAACATAAATTCAATTAACGCACTTTATAAGCAACCCAGTTAGCGCTAACTTCTAGGAAATTTTGTTATTTCGTGCTCTATAAAGCACAGCATTACAGCCATACTTACAGCCATACTCACACCCATACTTACAGCCATACTTACAGCCATACTTACTGCCATACTTATATACCCAGAGAATGCTTATGTGCGATTTTATTTAAAATGTATTTTTTTATTGTTCTTGATTTTTTAAAATAGTTAACTTTGTATTTATTGATTATTATTTTGGACATAGTGCTTTGTTGAAGAAAATGCTTTCATGACTTAACGGCCTATTAAGATAAAAAAAATTTTTTTTTGTTAATCCCGTATTAGTCAAGTACTTAACATTTTGTCGAAATCGTTTAAAAAAAATAAGTAGCTCATTACCCGTTTATCTCACATTCAATTTTTTTAAATTTTTTTTTAAACTTATGAGGTTTTTGATACGCCGTTATTTGAAGGATTTGAACACTGGTTCAAATAATTAGTTAGTAATTATAATATGATATTCCGGGGTCTGAGCATATATATAAAAGGGCCGCTGTCGTAACCATTGGATCTAGTAATTGGCACCCGAAAGAAAGACTATCTTTTTTTTAACACTTGGCTTATTATTATTTATTTTTAAAATAGTTTTTACTAAATGTCTGGTTTCAGATTGATTTGAAATCTTTCGACACGCACTATTTTTTTTTTTTAAAGTTCTCATGAATAATGACGTCAGACTCCTTCTCCCTAGATAACTCCGTTACTCCAGCCGGGGGGGGGGGGGGAAGGGAACGACTCTTCTGTCACACTTGAGCTCTTCTCCTCCACTCCGGGCTCTTGCTCCCCACTCTGGCTCAGTGAATCATTTCTACTTCCGCACGTTCTTGGGCCATTCTGTCCGAGACGCTCAACACATTTTGACGGCACGATTGGGATTTGTGGTACAGTCCGATGGGCACTCGCTGGGCACTCGCCCGGCACTCGTTCAGCACTTGCCCCGGCACTGGAGATTGGCAAGTGACACGTTATAAAATGCCCGGTTATTGCGGAACTCATCGGATGTGTGTGTGTGTGTGTGTGTTTGTGCGGGCGAAAGGGTCTGTCGGTATGGACGAACGTCGTCGCGGGAATATCGAATGGCTCAAATGTATAACAATTATTACATATGATTTTTTAAAATCTTTTTAAACGTTTTGAAACAAATTAAATTTTTTATTTTATTTTTTTAATTTTTAGAAAATAATTACAATTTTATAGCGCCATTTGTACCATGATTGGAGGCCAGACGGTTTGTATTTGATAGGTTTGTATTTGATAGGTTTGTATTTGTTAGGTTTGTATTTGATAGGTTTGTATTTGATAGGTTTGTATTTGATAGGTTTGTATTTCATAGGTTTGTATTTGATAGGTTTGTATTTGATAGGTTTGTATTTGATAGGTTTGTATTTGATAGGTTTGTATTTGATAGGTTTGTATTTGATAGGTTTGTATTTGATAGGTTTGTTTATATTACCTACATAAAAAAAAACAGTTTGGGAAGACAAGGTTTTCATCTACGCAATGTCGCCTTTAAAACCCATGGCGAGTTCAGATTGTACTTACTTGTCATGCACAGTTTTAAAGACTGTCGTTCACGGCCTGTCAACCTGCGACTGCCAACACTGACTCGTCAACCGCGACTGTCAACTTCTCGACTTCCGCTCATCTCATTATGCCCGTATTGACCTAGGATGGTCTCCTCTTTGTTTTCCCTTGTTTGTGTTCCTTGGTTTCGTCCATTCACCAAGTCCCATCACCGCCGTCCTCACTAGGACATTAATTCAATCTCCCCTTTAATTCGTCCCCTTCCTCATAGAGTTTAGTCCCTTTCGCTCTCAGTTATCCCCCTTGTCCCCCCACGCCCAGCTCACAGCCGCAATGCTCTTGTCCCTTGAGCGTCTCCACCCCCTGTCCTCATTTAATCACGAGCACACCCCCGTGTGTACCGACTCCTCGAGCGCCCCAACACGCTAATGTCAAAAGTACACAAACCAGTTTCTCATTTATCTCCCGCAGATTGCAACTGATTCGAACCGCGCTCGACAACTATCTGTACCGAAGAGGACGAAACTTATAAATTTACGACACGACGAGGTCACGAGGGCGGCATCTTCGGGAGGGAAAAGTCTGGCCAGGATGATGACCCCACTTTCAATACGTTTTGAGAACATGGATGCGGTGCTACGTGGGCTTGAATTCCATCCAGACAATCAGATTTGACGTACGGTTGAATCTTTTGTTTCCTTGAAAAGTCTTTGTGAATTAAAAAAACAACTTTCAACTGGAAGTACATTAAACGATTAAGTTATAGTACACAGTGTCTTCACAAATAAAAACAAAAACAAGAAAAAAAAACGCACACAGACACACAAATAACACAATTTGCTCACGGGACAAGTCAGTGAATCTGATAGATTTCTTTCCTGTGAGGATGGCGCGCAATTTATCATTATTTTCTACTTTCACTCTCGGATCCATCTTGAACACACTGCTCAGCTTCTTGACGGGGGCCACCGGCCAGTTGTATGAGCTTACCTACACCATCGAGGAGGAGCTGCGGGAGAACACCATGGTGGGGCAGGTCGGGCGCGACTCGAACATCTCCCAGCTCCTGAGCGCCGAGGACTACGCCAGCCTCAACTACCGCCTCCTGGTGTTCACCGGCGCCCACACGAGCCTGTTCACCATCGGCAACACGTCCGGGGTGCTGAGGACGGCCAACCGGATCGACCGGGAGACCATGTGCCACTTCGACACCGTCTGCAAGCTGAACCTCCACGTGGCGGCCCAGACCGAGTCCGGCCAGCAGTTCTTCACGTTCAAGATCTACGTCATCGTCAAGGACATCAACGACCACTACCCCCAGTTCCCCGTCCCCGCCATCACGGTCACCATCGACGAGGACGCCGCCGAGTTCACCTCCATACCGATATCGGCGGCCACCGACCCCGACATTCTGAACTACACCATCCAGACGTACTCCCTGAAGCCCCCGAGCGACACCTTCGAGCTGAAGGTGTCCCGCAACCTCGACGACAGCCTCGTGCCGCAGCTGTACGTCAAATCGGCGCTGAACCGGGAGGCCCGTCCCTACTACATACTGAAGGTGGTGGCCTCGGACGGCGGGTCACCGAAGCGGACAGGTGAGCTGTCGGTCAACGTGACCCTCAATGACGTCAACGATAACCCTCCCAGGTTCTCGCAACAGACGTACGACATCTTTGTGGACGAGATCACGCCCATAGGCTCGAAGGTCATGCCGCTGACGGCAACGGACGACGACATCGGTCCGAATGGCCGAGTCAGGTGAGTAACATGCCATGTCAAATGTGTGTGTCAAATGTATAAAACAAATTATCAATAAATTGATCGTGGGCCCTTAATACACAGCAGAAGAAGAAGAAATGTATATGCCAATCGTGTATGTCAAATGTATGTGTCAAATGTATATTTCAAATGTATGTGTTAAATGTATATTTCATATGCATGTGTCAAATATATATGTCAAATGTAGATGTCAAATGTATATGTCAAATGTCTATGTGAAATGTGTATGTCAAATGTCACCCTCCTTCTATATATCTTCCTTCACATGTCCCCTCTTATCTCTGTTCTGTTCTCGTACACACAACAAGTGTTGTGTACAAAACCATAGAATATATTTCCCCTATAATATAATGGATCAAGAAACAGCTTGATGCAGGTTTCTAAGCTTTGAAAACTCATCTGTCTCTATTTAACACGTGTCAAAGACGTCATCGGGGTTGTGACATGTGAGACACTATTTAATGCTGTGACGTGTACTCAACTTTTTAATGCTGTGACGTGTACTCAACTTTTTAATGCTGTGACGTGTACACAACTTTTAAAATGTATCCTCTTTCTCTCAGAGACATCAAATACCTAATTACCCATGTTGTCACTCAAACAATCTTTTTTTTATTTACATTGTATACTTTATTTTCCTTTTTAAAATATTTTTTTTATTGAGTATACAATTTCTCAAGTCTGGTTTATTGCACCAGAGAGGCCTAAGTTAATATCAACCAATGCCTTAGTTGATATCAACCAATGCCTTCGTTGATATCTACCAATGCCCAAGTTCATATCAACCAATGCCTTAGATGATATCTACTAATCCTAGGTTCATACCAACCAATGCGTAAGTTCATATCAACCAATGCGTAAGTTCATACCAACCAATGCGTAAGTTCATACCAACCAATGCGTAAGTTCATACCAACCAATGCGTAAGTTCATACCAACCAATGCCAAAGTACATCAACTATGTGGACGTCATATAAATATGGATAGAGGTACTCCGATACCTAATGACTGCCTTCGCTAAAACCCAACATGAGTGTTATAATTCAAAACAAGAAAGAACAATACCACCACATGCTGTGACAACGGCATAGAACGCCCGTGTTTCGGCTTGTTACAATCTAATATTGCTTGACTTGTTACTCTTGTTATTATTGCTTGTTTTGTTACTAATGTTATATGGCTTGAAGTATTCGCGTATAATTTTATTTAGACATGTTTTTTTTTTATTTCCTCTTTTTAGACATGGCTACAAAAATAAATTAAAAAAAAAAAAAAAAAAATTCTATTTAAATCCACCAGATAGATATTTGTTCAACAATTCCTTTAAAAAAAGTGTATATATATTTTTAAAATTTCGATTTGCACCTTTGATCTTTCTCACATTACTGATCACTTGGCGTTCATGGATATTTTTCTAAACACATAATACGAATTCTTTAGCTCTTGAGGCCATTTTAAAGCCACTTTTTTTTATAAACTTATCAAGCGAGTTCTTAGGCCATTTAAACTCCATTTTCTGAAGCCAACATTTGACCCAAAAAAAAAAGGGGTAAATAAGACGTGTAACTGTAGAATGCTAAATGAACTTCTCTGCCCGGCTGGTGTCATGAAAACGCCCATAAACTTTCTGGAATGTCCGAAAAGCTGTTAAATTTTCTGCCTTCGATCCCCCATCCCCCACACACCACTTCACTCAACACTACAGTGCAGCCCTGCCGTGGTCGCACACAAAATGTCGTTTTATCAATAAGCGATAAGGCGCCCACACCATTAGCACCGACTGATGTTAAAATAGAACGGACGTCTCCCGATAATAATAACTCTAAAAACTCAATTACCTGTTCGAATAATCTCTACATAAATCTTTCACAATAAAAAAAAATAAAAAAAACAGACAAAAAAAAATTTCTAAGAAAAATTATTCCCGTAATGAATTTATTGTTCCGAAAGTAATGTAAAAACAGTAAAAAAAATATTTTTTTTTGTTTGTTTTTTTTTAAAATTGTAATACCATTTTTTATTGTATCTTGCGAAAAATTGTTCGGATGTTTTAGGTTTAATTTTGGGGTCTTGATACACGTTCAGCCCACGTAGTCCAAGTCTGTCCCCCCGCTTAAATTGTTGGTAAATTATTTTTATCTCGACCAATGATAAATAGAGATAGAATACATCAGATTCCAACCGCGTTTAGTTAGTTGCACCATCAACCCCCCCCCCCCCCCAAAACGCTCTCCAATAAGGAATGTTTTTTGTGTTTGTATTTTTTACAGCTCATTTGTTTTAAGTAATAAAACAAAACAGTAAGTTAAAAATGCATGACTGCTTTCATGATTGGAATAAATTTCAACAGGTAACGGGGGGGGGGGGGGGGGGGGGGGGGGAATGACATTTTTAAAAATAAATTTGAAAGAAAAATAGAATTAGTTCTTGAAATGGTGACTATTTTTTATTCGGCTATAAGGGGGAAAGCTTTATCAGACTACGGTTGTTGTACGTCCAACAACTACATGACTCCAAGTCCCGTTAAATGGAGGACTTTTCAACTATGTTAAAATGTTCAACAATGCTAAAATGCCCAACTCGGCTAGAATGACGCTATTATGTCATTTTACTCTTGCCAACAAGAATTCGTAGAATGATGTCCAAACTGTTTCTTTCTTCGGAGCACATTTTATGGAATCATACGTAGATTGATCTCTAAGCCATCCTTTACACATTTCTTTAATGACTGAAAAAAATTGTGTCATTCGTCGTTCAAATAAAACAAACAAAGATATGTACGAGGACCCTCACCACAATCAGCTGAGAATCAAGCATTGCATTACCGCGAGTAATGCGACTTAATGTATGGGGGGCCAGGAACCTGCTTTGATAGGAGCCATTAGCATGACGGGTATGAAATGCTCTGGCCAGGTCAGAGACGGGGGTGCACTCTAGGGCTCAGATTGCGAATTTGATTTGAATTGTTGAAATCTAATGCCGGTCCAGGGATCTGCCATTAGGGGTCAGGGATCTAGAGATTAGGCCAGCAGTTTTTGATGGGTTTTGAAATCAGCCGAGTCAGAAGACGCCAAGTTCAACCACTCCATGCTTCCAGCTGCATGATAGAACGTAGGGGGGTTCTTGGTGGGTTCATGCGACGCCCATGTTATTAGAGGCAGACAGAATAGATTGATTGATGGAAGTGAAGAAATAGGAACACGGGGGGGGGGGGGGGGAATGAACCAGGGGGTAGAAGTAGACTGCAACGTCAACCGTCCTTTCCAAAAATGAGAAGTGGGAAGGCTGACGAGGGACAATCTACTTAAACCTAGAGGATATCATGAATGATTTAAAGATTGATAGAAGGACACGCCAGCTTCTAGTTTACTTCAAACGCTGCTGGCTGTTGATATGGGCGAGCTATAAATAGTGCAGATCGATATGAAATCTTATCTTGTATGTCTTCCCGACAGTGAAAGTTCCCATAGACCGACTATTAAGATCGCCGAACAAGCATCATACAAGTTGGATGAGCATCGAGACGACGCATGTCGTTAATAGCATTAACAACATGGAGCTGTAAGATTTCTAGTAGCTAATTAATAGCAAGATTCTAAACACAAGAAGACGAGACAAGACAGACTTCATAGCTCAAAGAAGAAGTCTGTCTCCACACTTTACCGTCCGTGTACGTCTTGTGTGGCACGTATAGCTAAAAAATTGAATCTATGACATATTTTAAAGAAACGGATGATATTAATCGTATGGCGTGTAAACTATAGCCCAGAGATTTCCTTACACGTGAGCTTATCAGCGTTTGGAGATTTTTCATCAAGATTCCCCGTCGTGGTTGTCACAGGCGGGATTGAGATAGAGTCACGTATACAGAAGTACTACAACAAGCTGACTTTTTCAGCACCCACACGCTCCCACAAAAGTGACAAGTCAGATGGGCAGTCCATTGATGAGCAGTGCATAGATGGGAGGTCCATAGATGGGCAGTGCATAGATGGGCAGTGCATAGATGGGCAGTGCATAGATGGGCAGTGCATAGATGGGCAGTGCATGTTGAGTGAATGCAAGTTCGATGAAATCTCGAGTGGGAAACGTTCAGCAGGTGGGAAGGAAAAAACAAAAACGCTGCAATTAATTTCTAAAACCTTCACTTAAGTCCATAGACATTGACTTTAAATCGTGGGAAATACTTGCTATGGATCGTACAAGGTGGGGCGGTAGCCTCACTGTTGGATCGTACAAGGTGGGGCGGTAGCCTCACTGTTGGATCGTACAAGGTGGGGCGGTAGCCTCACTGTTGGATCGTACAAGGTGGGGCGGTAGCCTCACTGTTGGATCGTACAAGGTGGGGCGGTAGCCTCACTGTTGGATCGTACAAGGTGGGGAGGTAGCCTCACTGTTGGATCGTACAAGGTGGGGAGGTAGCCTCATTGTTGGATCGTACAAGGTGGGGAGGTAGCCTCACTGTTGGATCGTACAATGTGGGGAGGTAGCCTCATTGTTGGATCGTACAAGGTGGGGAGGTAGCCTCACTGTTGGAGCACAGTTCTCAGAGAGTAAACGCCGTGACGTGGTAATCAGGTTCCTGGTCGCCAACGTGAGGAAGATGACTTTTCTTTTGCCCATGAGTCCGAGAGTCAAGAATTTGGCTTTATAGTCACCTCATGTATGTGAAAACTTCACACCTACCGATCTTCTGCTACCGAGTTAAAAGTGATCTACCGACAATGATTGATACCTTCGATTGGTTTAGCTGCCAGTGTGGTGACTTTGAGAAAACACAGGTCTTAACTCTGGACTGAAGAGGCAACGCGATCGATAGCAGGATGATGAGGTAGAGTATAGGGCGTCCGTTTCAACTTAAAAAAGCCACGCACACAAAGGGATTGATGTGTTCACAAAATTCTGGCTTTGATGATTAACCTTCAGCTGTACCTTAATGACACGTTACCAGCATATGACATGCCACCAGCATATGACATGCTACCAGCATATGACATGCTACCAGCATATGACATGCTACCAGCATACAACACGTTACTAACATATGACATGCTACCAGCATATGACATGCTACAATCATATGACATGCTACCATCATAAGACATGCTACCAGCATATGACATGCTACCAGCATATGACATGCTACCAGCATACAACACGTTACTAACATATGACATGTTACCAGCATATGACATGCTACCAGCATATGACACGTTACAAGAATATGCCATGGAACCAGCATGTGAAAATGGCGTGTTTAAATCTAAACAGCACCTCCCAGCCATTACACCAAGCATTGAAAAAGTAGGAGCCGCCTAAAAAAGCACACTTTTCTCAATATGTTTTATGATAAACCTAAAAAGCAATGAAACATTGATCCCATTACGGTGCCACCTTTTATATATATAAAAAAGTAATCACTTGTTAATAGTTGTCACGATGGTATGGTGACCAAAAATAGCCAAGTGTCTATTTTCGTGCGCATGTCTTGAACATTAACTCAACAAAGCAGCGCTTTCGGAGCTGTGAGAACAACAAAAAAAGGCCTACCAAAGCTATTAGGGATTAAACTCACACTAAGTATTATTATCATCAAATCAAACACATTTATCATTAGCCTCCGAAAAATATTTTTTCTAAAAAAAAAAAAAAAAAAAAAAAAAAAAAAATTTTTGATAAGTATTATTATCATCAAATCAAACACATTTATCATTAGCCTCCGAAAAATATTTTTTCTAAAAAAAAAAAAAAAAAAAAATTTTTGATGATAAGTATTATTATCATCAAATCAAACACATTTATCATTAGCCTCCGAAAAATATTTTTTGTAATAAACCGATATATCTGTTGTTTTTAAACATTCTGCGATTTCTATTTTTTTCAAACATTCTGATATATCTTTTGTTTACAAACATTTTGAGATATCTATTGTTTTTAAAGATTCTGAGATATATGTTGTTTGCCAACATTCTTAGATATCTGCTGTTTTCATTCACACATTCTGAGATATCCGCTGTTTTCAAACATTCTTTGCTATCCGGCTCATTTCAAACATTCTGAGATATATGTTTTTTTCCAACTAGTCTGAGATATACGTTGTCTCCAATCATATGAATTTTTTAAAATTGAAATTTCAATCATCTGCAACATTTGTTCTTCCAATTATTTGAAACAAATGTGTTCTTACAAACATATTCTTTACTTCCAATCATATGAAACATTTGGTGTTGCAAATGTAATATCAAATGACAATTACTTTCGATTATTGTGTCCGGCCCCTGTCATCTCCCAATCATTTCACCAGTCTTCCGTACATAAAAAATTCTACCAAGCACATTCAATCCTACCTCCGCCCACCCCCCCCCCCTCAATCCTGGTTCCTGTTACTCAATAATCATCACTTGTCTATGCCCCTCACATCCAGGCTCCCATCAGATGCCAACACGTTGAAATTCTACTCACACGGTTCAATCTAAATTTAAACAAGAAATACTTAACCGGCCAGCCATCGCACCCGGCCATTAGAAGCGACACTCCGTGGGAGACATTAGGTCCAGATCTCCCCGGGAGAATTGGCCAGCTGTAATGGCGGTTCGCCGGGAACGTTGGGGCGTGAGTGAAATATAGGCGCCTGCTTGAAGGGCGGTGGGGGCGATGGTGTGTCTAGCATGCTGGCCAACCGAGGAGATGAAAAAAATCATTGTGTCTTCTTCTTATTTTTTCAATGTGGACATGTACATTATTTGATGATTTTGTTGGTGAATATTTGTTGTCACGTCGTGTGACAGTATGTGTTGATTTTGTTGGTGAACATTTGGTGTCACGTCGTGTGACAGTATGTGTTGATTTTGTTGGTGAACATTTGGTGTCACGTCGTGTGACATTATGTGATGATTTTGTTGGGGAATATTTGGTGTCACGTCGTAACGTATGCTGATGATAATGAATGTGTATATCTAATATTGTGTTTACTTTGTGTTTTGCAGGCTGCTTCTTTTGTTTTTCTGGAAGCAATTGTATCAACTTTGTAGCTGAGATATATTGCGTCTTTTTTGGTGCATCTGAGTTTTTGGTGCATCTGAGTTTTTGGTGCATCTGAGTTTTCGGTACATCTGAGTTTTTGTTGCATCTGAGTTTTTGGTGCATCTGAGTTTTTGGTGCATCTGAGTTTTTGGTGCATCTGAGTTTTGATGCATCTGAGTTTTTGGTGCATCTGAGTTTTTGGTGCATCTGAGTTTTGGGTGCATCTGAGTTTTCGGTGCATCTGAGTTGTTGGTGCATCTGAGTTTTTGGTGCATCTGAGTTTTCGGTGCATCTGAGTTTTTGGTGCATCTGAGTTTTTGGTGCATCTGAGTTTTTGTTGCATCTGAGTTTTTGTTGCATCTGAGTTTTTGTTGCATCTGAGTTTTTGGTGCATCTGTGTTGTTGGTACATCTGAGTTTTTGGTGCTTCTGAGTTTTTGGTGCATCTGAGTTTTTGGTGCATCTGAGTTTTTGTTGCATCTGAGTTTTTGTTGCATCTGAGTTTTTGTTGCATCTGAGTTTTTGGTGCATCTGTGTTGTTGGTGCATCTGAGTTTTTGGTGCTTCTGAGTTTTTGGTGCATCTGAGTTTTTGGTGCATCTGAGTTTTTGGTGCATCTGAGTTTTTGGTGCATCTGAGTTTTTGATGCATTTAATTTTTTGATGCATCTGAGTTTTGGGTGCATCTGAGTTTTCGGTGCATCTGAGTTTTTGGTGGATCTGAGATTTTGGTGCATCTGAGTTTTCGGTGCATTTTTAGTTTTTGGTGCATCTGAGTTTTTGGTGCATCTGAGTTTTTGTTGCTTCTGAGTTTTTGTTGCATCTGAGTTTTTGTTGCATCTGAGTTTTTGGTGCATCTGAGTTTTCGGTGCATCTGAGTTTTTGTTGCATCTGAGTTTTTGTTGCATCTGAGGTTTTGTTGCATCTGAGTTTTTGTTGCATCTGAGTTTTTGGTGCATCTGAGTTTTTGTTGCATCTGAGTTTTTGTTGCATCTGAGTTTTTGTTGCATCTGACTTTTTGGTGTATCTGTGTTGTTGGTGCATGTGAGCTTCTGTTGTCTATGGGTTTCATCTGTGTTTCACTTTATAATTGTGTATCTTGTGTAGAGAATGTCTGACAATGGTCAGCGTCATTCGTGGAGTCACATACGTGTCCTTTTATTTAACCAATATTGTGGCATACAGTGACCTTTTTTGGGAATCTATGATATTCCTTTTATTTGTACGTGATATGTAGTGTAACATAATACAGCGGTTCCCAAACTTTTAAATTTTGCTGATGGTGGACACGTTTTGAAATTGCATCAGGGACCGGTGCCAGATGTATCAATTATATTTCCTTTTTTTTTCGACTATAAATATTCGTGTTGTGCGGGCTGGCAACGGAATACTCGCGGACTGGCGCCGGTCCATGGACCTGCATTTGAGAAACAAATGAGACGTTACCGCTGGAAGTCTGTGAAGTTAAAGTGTACGAGTGCGAATTAATTAAATATGTATTTTTATATGTCCACGAAATTGAGACTAGTTTCAGATGGCCCGTTGCATAGTGTTATATTAGTAAATTATATACTGTCTATGTAATTATCATGGATGTGGTTCTTATCATAGATGTGGTTCTTATCATAGATGTGGTTCTTATCATAGATGTGGTTCTTATCATAGATGTGGTTCTTATCATAAAGGCGGTTCTTATCCTGAATGTGGATAAGAATCAGTCTTCCTTATTGAAATATTCAATAATTTGTAATCCTATAAATTCTCCTACGTACATATGCATTCCTGTAATGTCCTATACTCATATAAAACCGTGTGAGATAATATGCGACAAATTTCTTTTGATGATGAATGTGATCATATGTATGCACTAGACTTCCCGCGTTCAACTTAAGTGCTAACTTCCATCTCTTGTAGACAGCGTTTCCATTTAGCTGGCTGGATTCATTAATATTTATTATTCACGTTGGGTCACACTGGAGCTGTCTTTTTTAACCCGACGTGCACAAGTGGAGACAATCTCGTTTTATGGACGTGTGAATTGCATGCTCTCCTAGACGAGTGAATTGTCTCCCATCCCGCCCTTCATCCAACGAACAAGTCATATCTCCCTCACGACTGGTCAGACCGTAAGTGCGTCGAGAACCTCATATTTTGAGATGAACTACAAGACCCCGAAACTAATGAAACAATGTGGCCGATTGTCTTAGAGGCTACATCCAAGGAGCCAAACTCAAAGAATGACGCAAACCATTTCAACTAAGAATACAAGGCATATTTAAAAGCCGTTCCACAAAGGTTATTTTTTATCATATCTTTTTTTTTCAAAGCAAATGTTGCGTTCGGAAAGCTCTGCAAGAGTTTGTGAGAGCGACGGGGTCCCATTCTCGTCACTGAAAATTATTTAGTGCAATCTTATTATACATCTCTCCTAAATGCCTTTATTTACGAATCTGCGTACAGCAGAGGTGCTGACCAACAAAACAATCTCAACTTACGCTGTCCTTCTTGGCATAAGGTTGCAGGACAAGGTCCCTGATACAGAGGTCCTACAACATGCGGACTTTATCAGCGCCCACACGCTCATTCAAAATGGACAAACCAGGTGGGCATGACACGTTGCGAAGAAGCCTGTTGGGCGAAGTCTCCAGAAGGATACGTTCAGATGGTGGGCAGAAAAAAAAGTTTTAAGGACTGCCTGAAAGCTTCACTCAAATTCATTGAAATTGACCTTAATTCGTGGTAAACACTTGCTATGGATAGTACATGATGGTGAGGTAGAATCCAATCCAATTAGGGCCCATAACAATGTGTGTCCCACGTGTGGAAAAGCTTATCAGGCAAAAATAGGACTGGCAAGTCACCTGCGTACTCACAGTTGATCATAGCCACCTGCGTACTCACAGTTGATCATAGCCACCTGCGTACTCACAGTTGATCACAGCCACCTGCGTACTCACAGTTGATCACAGCCACCTGCGTACTCACAGTTGATCACAGCCACCTGCGTACTCACAGTTGATCACAGCCACCTGCGTACTCACAGTTGATCACAGCCACCTGCGTACTCACAGTTGATCACAGCCACCTGCGTACTCACAGTTGATCACAGCCACCTGCGTACTCACAGTTGATCACAGCCACCTGCGTACTCACAGTTGATCACAGCCACCTGCGTACTCACAGTTGATCACAGCCACCTGCGTACTCACAGTTGATCACAGCCACCTGCGTACTCACAGTTGATCACAGCCACCTGCGTACTCACAGTTGATCACAGCCACCTGCGTACTCACAGTTGATCACAGCCACCTGCGTACTCACAGTTGATCATAGCCCGATCTTCTCAGGAGAAGGACAAACCGCATAAACAACAAATTTTATTACATGCTCAGTTTTATACCCTGTAAAATATGAGTTTCCAAAATATCATTGGAGAAATAATATGTTCGTGAAAGCATGTTGAGAGATTTACTTTCGTCCATGGCCGTCAAAATCTAAAGATAAACAGATGATTAGAAAAGAAATGTTATCTTCTCACTTCTAAGTGGCCGAATTTCACTCATTAAAACTGTACGTCACAAGACTTCCTGCTCCTGACCGACTAATGGCACATCTATTTTAAAACTGCCCGGCCCTCCCCATCTCCCGCCTTCTCCATCACCCTTAATCCTAGTTTAATGATGATCTAAGTCTGTCTCTATTGATCTCAGATTCTCTTATTTAAGAGTCAAGAGTTATATTTGATCCTCAATGGCCTGTAACAGTGTAAGTGTAAGGGAACTAACGTTTGGCCTTGTAAGGTTTAAGGCATTAAAGTATGGCCTTGTAAGGGTTAGAGTTAAGGCACTAACTTGTGGCCTTTTTAGGGTTAGGGCATTAACTTATGGCCTTGTAAGGGTTAGAGTTAAGGCACTAACTTGTGGCCTTGATATGGTTAGAGTTAAGGCACTAACTTATGGCCTTGATATGGTTAGAGTTAAGGCACTAACTTATGGCCTTGTAAGGGTTAGAGTTAGGGCACTAACTTGTGGCCTTTTTAGGGTTAGGGCACTAACTTATGGCCTTGATATGGTTAGAGTTAGAGCACTAACTTGTGGCCTTTTTAGGGTTAGGGCATTAACTTATGGCCTTGCAAGGGTTAGAGTTAGAGCACTAACTTATGACCTTGTAAGGGTTAGAGTTAGAGCACTAACTTGTGGCCTTTTTAGGGTTAGGGCACTAACTTATGGCCTTGATATGGTTAGAGTTAGAGCACTAACTTGTGGCCTTTTTAGGGTTAGGGCATTAACTTATGGCCTTGCAAGGGTTAGAGTTAGAGCACTAACTTGTGGCCATTTTTAGGGTTAGGGCATTAACTTATGGCCTTGATATGGTTAGAGTTAAGGCACTAACTTATGGCCTTGATATGGTTAGAGTTAAGGCACTAACTTATGGCCTTGATATGGTTAGAGTTAAGGCACTAACTTATGGCCTTGATATGGTTAGAGTTAGAGCACTAACTTGTGGCCATTTTTAGGGTTAGGGCATTAACTTATGGCCTTGATATGGTTAGAGTTAAGGCACTAACTTATGGCCTTGATATGGTTAGAGTTAAGGCACTAACTTATGGCCTTGATATGGTTAGAGTTAAGGCACTAACTTATGGCCTTGATATGGTTAGAGTTAAGGCACTAACTTATGGCCTTGCAAGGGTTAGAGTTAAGGCACTAACTTGTGGCCATTTTTAGGGTTAGGGCATTAACTTATGGCCTTGATATGGTTAGAGTTAAGGCACTAACTTATGGCCTTGATATGGTTAGAGTTAAGGCACTAACTTATGGCCTTGCAAGGATTGGAGTTAAGGCACTAACTTATGGCCTTGCAAGGGTTAGTGTTAAGACACTATATTATGGCGTTCTTAGTGTTAAGGCACCAACTTATGGCGTTCTTAGGGTTATGGCCCTAGCATAAGGCCTTGCTAGGGTTAGGGCACTAACGTATGACCTTGTTGAGGCATTAACGCATAACCCTTTAATGGTCACGGCACTAACTTGTGGCGTTGTTTGGATTATGACACTACCTTATGACCTTGTTAGAGTTAGGGCACTAACGTATTGCCATCTTAGGGTTAGGACACTAACATATGAAATTGTTAGGGCTAGGGCACTAACATGCGGCCTTGCTCATTTGTCTCGTAGTAATAGATTACCGTAAGAAACAGATCTTTACTGTAACTTTGACTGTTCGGATATGCTCTTAATAACACATAATAATTCCTTATTTATGTATGTATGTTATGTGTGTGTATGTGTGTATGTGTGTATGTGTGTGTGTGTGTGTGTGCGCGCGTGTGTGTGTGTATGTGTATGTGTGTGTGTGTGTGTGTGCGCGTGTTCGTGTAATATGGCAGTGTACTGATTACACCACTGATGTCAGAGCTTCAATATTATTTAATTCACAATAGCGTATAGAGGTAGAGAGATAGAGAGGTAGAGAGATAGAGATGTAGAGAGATAGAGAGGTAGAGAGATAGAGAGATAGAGAGGTAGAGAGATAGAGAGGTAGAGAGAGAGAGGTAGAGAGATAGAGAGGTAGAGAGATAGAGAGGTAGAGAGATAGAGAGATATAGATGTAGAGATGCAAAGAGGTAGAGAGGTAGATAGATAGAGAGGTAGAGAGGTAGAGAGGTAGAGGGGTAGAGAGGTAGAGAGGTATAGATGTAGAGATGCAAAGAGGTAGAGAGGTAGAGATGAAGAGAGGTATAGACGTAGAGAGATAGAGAGGTAGGGAGATAGAGAAGTAGAGAGGTAGAGTGATAGTGAGGTATAGAGGTAGATAGGTAGAGAGGTATAGAAATACAAATATATATAGAAGACTATTGAATAAATTACAATATATGAAGTTGCTTGTTATGCGAATCGATCATATTTTGTAGCCACGGTTTGGGGGGGGGATTTTTTATATTTAGATGTGGGGCGGATTTGGGAGGAAGGAACTCGCTAATTGCACAGCACTGATCTCCCTTCTCCACTTCCCTGCTGATCTAATTTGCATATTTTAAAAGCAAATCAGTTTGATTTCTTCCAGGAGGGATGCGCCAATGAAGTGGGTCACAGAATTTTTATACAAAGGTTGATGGTAAATGTTCCCTGGCCCGGGTAGGGGGGGGGGCGGAAAAGGCTTCGGTGGCTTATTTCCTTGAGCTTAGAGTACGCGTAAACAACATTCTTTTAACAACATTTTAAATGTTTCTGTGTTGTCGAACGTTCACAAGACAACGCACGTTACTATTATTTGATTGGACACGCAGTCCGGCTTATATGTCCGTTAATCTGTTACGTGTTACCGAGTCGTCAGAGGTGTTTGCGGTGGCTTATTTGGGGGGGGGGATGCGAGTACAAAGTCAGTGGTGGCTCCCCACATTCACGGGAACCATTGGGGTAGGGGGTGGAGGTGGGCATAACAACGTAAATGACCAGATGGGATGTAGCAATTTTTGCGTGTGAATAAATATTGCATAAACTGCACGGGTGTAATTTCATGCTCCGGGCCCGTGTAAAATTTTTTTAGGGTGTGGGGAGGGCAGTGGCGTAGTGAGGGGGGCAAGGGGGGCATCATGCCCCGGGCGCTACTCACAATAGGGCGCCAAATGGTATATTTTACTATAATATTGAATGGTTTTCGAATGGGGGGGGCGCTAAAAAGGTATTGGGGGCGCTAAAAAGGTATTGGGGGCGCTAAAAAGGTATTGTATCCCGGGCGCGAGTTAAGCTCGCTACGCCACTGGGGGAGGGGGTTGATTGGCAGGGTTGGTTTGTTAGTTTTTTTTATTGTTTTATTTTTTGGTGGTTTTTAGTTGAGTGTAGAACGCTATGCTGGTGCTTAAAGTGAGGCGTTGTTTAGTTTAACAAATTGTAAGAATTAAAAGAAAAAAAAGTCCACTCGTTTTGATTCGATGCTGACTGCATGTCTCGTTTTCCTCCCGTATATCACGTATGACCGTGACGTCAATCGGTGGCTGACGTCAATCGATGGTGACGTCAGTCGGTGGTCACGTCAGTCGGTGGTGACGTCCATCGGTGGTGACGTCAGTTGGTGGTGACGTCAGTTGGTGGGTGAATGATTAAAAAAAACACACGCGTATCAATCAAAATGAAGTAATATAATATTTTTTTTGTAAAAATTACATTCATCAAGTAGATACAAATATAGTTGTGAAAAACAGAGAGCTTCCTGTAAACGTTTGCTATGAAATTTGAATATAATGATTGTTTACAAAATGATTGAAATCAGAGGGTAAATCTGCAATCATCTGATGCAGAACAAAAATCACACAAAGCGACGTAACGTGACGTCTTTGCTTCTAAAAATAGACAGTCGTTTATTTTTTTTCCCTCGCGCGGTAACTGTTGGCTAAACAGACTCAGAGCCACGCCCCCTCCACCCACCTCTTGCCATTACGCTACTTAAACTTCAATGTAAGACTTTCTTAAACTTCAATGTAAGACTTTCTTAAACGTCAATGTAAGACTTTCTTAAACTTCAATGTAAGACTTTCTTAAACTTCAATGTACGACTTTCTTAAACTTCAATGTAAGACTTTCTTAAACTTCAATGTAAGACTTTCTTAAACTTCAATGTAAGACTTTCTTAAACTTCAATGTAAGACTTTCTTAAACTTCAATGTAAGACTTTCTTAAACTTCAATGTACGACTTTCTTAAACTTCAATGTAAGACGTTCTTAAACTTCAATGTACGACTTTCTTAAACTTCAATGTAAGACTTTCTTAAACTTCAATGTAAGACTTTCTTAAACTTCAATGTAAGACTTTCTTAAACTTCAATGTAAGACTTTCTTAAACTTCAATGTAAGACTTTCTTAAACTTCAATGTAAGACTTTCTTAAACTTCAATGTAAGACTTTCTTAAACTTCAATGTACGACTTTCTTAAACTTCAATGTAAGACTTTCTTAAACTTCAATGTACGACTTTCTTAAACTTCAATGTAAGACTTTCTTAAACTTCAATGTAAGACTTTCTTAAACTTCAATGTAAGACTTTCTTAAACGTCAATGTAAGACTTTCTTAAACTTCAATGTAAGACTTTCTTAAACTTCAATGTAAGACTTTCTTAAACTTCAATGTAAGACTTTCTTAAACTTCAATGTAAGACTTTCTTAAACTTCAATGTAAGACTTTCTTAAACTTCAATGTAAGACTTTCTTAAACTTCAATGTAAGACTTTCTTAAACTTCAATGTAAGACTTTCTTAAACTTCAATGTAAGACTTTCTTAAACTTCAATGTAAGACTTTCTTAAACTTCAATGTACGACTTTCTTAAACTTCAATGTAAGAGATGGTTTGGTTTTGTTTTTGTTTCTCTTTTTTTAAACCAAAGATCGATTTTCATGCAAATGATTAGGAATGGTTCGATAGTTCGTGGTGAAGATAAGTTCCGGACATCGATTAGTATCTGGCTGTGTTTTTCTTAGCAGTTTAAGATAATGGCTGCCACCGCCCGATCGAACATTGATGTGAAATTAAATCATTCACTGACATTTTTTTTTTTTTTTGGGCTCCTGTTTTACCCCGTGGTGTTGAAATCATTAGAGTCAAGGCTGGATGGCAGCTCATCTAAGAGGATGAAAACCCTGAATCCAAACCCGGAGATCGGGTCCCGTGGAGCGCGGTGTGACACAGGGAAAACTGCGGCAACTCCTGCGACGCTACTGGCGCCAAGCTGTATCATCCACATATTCTACCAAAGAAAATAAAAATTCCCAGGCCTTGTGATTTCGTCCTGCGAAGTCAACACCGTCGTCACTTTATGACGGACTTCTTTATATATATATATATATATATATATATATATATATATATATATATATATATATATATATATAAACACATTTGGAGTGAATTTGCATTTTCTGTACAAACCGGCTATCTTATCTCTGAATGCCGTTATCAAGCAATGATTGTATCTAAATGCCGCTATTAAGCAATGTTTGTATCTAAATGCCGCTACTAAGCAACGCTTGTATCTAAATGCCGTTATCAAGCAATGATTGTATCTAAATACCGCTATCAAGCAATGCTTGTATCTAAATGCCGCTATCAAGCAATGATTGTATCTAAATACCGTTCTCAAGCAATGCTTGTATCTAAATGCCATTATCAAGCAATGATTGTATCTAAATGACATTATCAAGCATTGATTGTACAGCCACATACATATTAAATATTAAATAAATTTAAAATCCCCCTGCATGACTGCAAATACCTCATCAACACCTGAAATTTCCGTACTGGGTTTATAACACATCAGTATCCTATATCTCCATCTGTGTCCATACCCCATCATTAACCTAAATATCCCCACTGCATTGACCTTCTTTAACCTATATTCACCCCCTGTGCAGCCCATCCATAACTAAACTTTCCCTCAGTGTAACACCTCGGTACCTAAATATCCTTCCTGTACACCCAATCGGTACATAACCCCCCCTTTCAAAGTACACCCATTATGTACCTATATTCCCCCCCCCCACAAATGTACACCCAATCGGTACCTAAATCCTTCCCCCAAAGTACACCCAATAGGTACCTATATTTCACCCCCCCCCCCCCACACAAATATACACCCAATCCGTCCTCTACAGTGTAAAGAGACTCATAAATCCACATGTTAATTTTACCAACCTTCTAAGGCGAGAGCTCCAGTATTTTGTGACCAGTTTTTCCCTTCAAGTGTTCGTGTCTCCAATTTGACCAACCTTCTAAGGCGAGAGCTCCAGTATTTTGTGACCAGTTTTTCCCTTCAAGTGTTCGTGTCTCCAATTTGACCAACCTTCTAAGGCGAGAGCTCCAGTATTTTGTGACCAGTTTTTCCCCTCAAGTGTTCGTGTCTCCAATTTGACTAACCTTCTAAGGCGAGAGCTCCAGTATTTTGTGATCAGTTTTTCCCCCCAAGTGTTCGTGTCTCCAATTTGACTAACCTTCTAAGGCGAGAGCTCCAGTATTTTGTGACCAGTTTTTCCCCTCAAGTGTTCGTGTCTCCAATTTGACCAACCTTCTAAGGCGAGAGCTCCAGTATTTTGTGACCAGATTTTCCCCTCAAGTGTTCGTGTCTCCAATTTGACTAACATTCTAAGGTGAGAGCTCCAGTGTTTTGTGACCAGTTTTTCCCTTCAAGTGTTCGTGTCTCCAATTTGACCAACCTTCTAAGGCGAGAGCTCCAGTATTTTGTGACCAGTTTTTCCCCTCAAGTGTTCGTGTCTCCAATTTGACCAACCTTCTAAGGCGAGAGCTCCAGTATTTTGTGACCAGTTTTTCCCTTCAAGTGTTCGTGTCTCCAATTTGACCAACCTTCTAAGGCGAGAGCTCCAGTATTTTGTGACTAGTTTTTCCCCTCAAGTGTTCGTGTCTCCAATTTGACCAACCTTCTAAGGCGAGAGCTCCAGTATTTTGTGACCAGTTTTTCCCCTCAAGTGTTCGTGTCTCCAATTTGACCAACCTTCTAAGGCGAGAGCTCCAGTATTTTGTGACCAGTTTTTCCCCTCAAGTGTTCGTGTCTCCAATTTGACCAACCTTCTAAGGCGAGAGCTCCAGTATTTTGTGACCAGCTTTTCCCCTCAAGTGTTCGTGTCTCCAATTTGACCAAACTTCTAAGGCGAGAGCTCCAGTATTTTGTGACCAGCTTTTCCCCTCAAGTGTTCGTGTCTCCAATTTGACCAACCTTCTAAGGCGAGAGCTCCAGTATTTTGTGACCAGCTTTTCCCCTCAAGTGTTCGTGTCTCCAATTTGACCAACCTTCTAAGGCGAGAGCTCCAGTATTTTGTGACTAGTTTTTCCCCTCAAGTGTTCGTGTCTCCAATTTGACCAACATTCTAAGGCGAGAGCTCCAGTATTTTGTGACCAGTTTTTCCCCTCAAGTGTTCGTGTCTCCAATTTGACCAACCTTCTAAGGCGAGAGCTCCAGTATTTTGTGACCAGTTTTTCCCCTCAAGTGTTCGTGTCTCCAATTTGACCAACCTTCTAAGGCGAGAGCTCCAGTATTTTGTGACCAGCTTTTCCCCTCAAGTGTTCGTGTCTCCAATTTGACTAAACTTCTAAGGCGAGAGCTCCAGTATTTTGTGACCAGCTTTTCCCCTCAAGTGTTCGTGTCTCCAATTTGACCAACCTTCTAAGGCGAGAGCTCCAGTATTTTGTGACCAGCTTTTCCCCTCAAGTGTTCGTGTCTCCAATTTGACCAACCTTCTAAGGCGAGAGCTCCAGTATTTTGTGACTAGTTTTTCCCCTCAAGTGTTCGTGTCTCCAATTTGACCAACCTTCTAAGGCGAGAGCTCCAGTATTTTGTGACCAGTTTTTCCCCTCAAGTGTTCGTGTCTCCAATTTGACCAACCTTCTAAGGCGAGAGCTCCAGTATTTTGTGACCAGTTTTTCACCTCAAGTGTTCGTGTCTCCAATTTGACCAACCTTCTAAGGCGAGAGCTCCAGTATTTTGTGACCAGCTTTTCCCCTCAAGTGTTCGTGTCTCCAATTTGACCAAACTTCTAAGGCGAGAGCTCCAGTATTTTGTGACCAGCTTTTCCCCTCAAGTGTTCGTGTCTCCAATTTGACCAACCTTCTAAGGCGAGAGCTCCAGTATTTTGTGACCAGCTTTTCCCCTCAAGTGTTCGTGTCTCCAATTTGACTAACCTTCTAAGGCGAGAGCTCCAGTATTTTGTGACCAGCTTTTCACCTCAAGTGTTCATGTCTCCAATTTGACCAACCTTCTAAGGCGAGAGCTCCAGTATTTTGTGACCAGCTTTTCCCCTCAAGTGTTCGTGTCTCCAATTTGACCAACCTTCTAAGGCGAGAGCTCCAGTATTTTGTGACCAGTTTTTCCCCTCAAGTGTTCGTGTCTCCAATTTGACTAACCTTCTAAGGCGAGAGCTCCAGTATTTTGTGACCAGTTTTTCCCCTCAAGTGTTCGTGTCTCCAATTTGACCAACCTTCTAAGGCGAGAGCTCCAGTATTTCGTGACCAGTTTTTCCCCTCAAGTGTTCGTGTCTCCAATTTGACCAACCTTCTAAGGCGAGAGCTCCAGTATTTTGTGACCAGTTTTTCCCCTCAAGTGTTCGTGTCTCCAATTTGACCAAACTTCTAAGGCGAGAGCTCCAGTATTTTGTGACCAGCTTTTCCCCTCAAGTGTTCGTGTCTCCAATTTGACCAACCTTGTAAGGCGAGAGCTCCAGTATTTTGTGACCAGCTTTTCCCCTCAAGTGTTCGTGTCTCCAATTTGACTAACCTTCTAAGGCGAGAGCTCCAGTATTTTGTGACCAGCTTTTCACCTCAAGTGTTCATGTCTCCAATTTGACCAACCTTCTAAGGCGAGAGCTCCAGTATTTTGTGACCAGCTTTTCCCCTCAAGTGTTCGTGTCTCCAATTTGACCAAACTTCTAAGGCGAGAGCTCCAGTATTTTGTGACCAGCTTTTCCCCTCAAGTGTTCGTGTCTCCAATTTGACCAACCTTCTAAGGCGAGAGCTCCAGTATTTTGTGACCAGCTTTTCCCCTCAAGTGTTCGTGTCTCCAATTTGACCAACCTTCTAAGGCGAGAGCTCCAGTATTTTGTGACTAGTTTTTCCCCTCAAGTGTTCGTGTCTCCAATTTGACCAACCTTCTAAGGCGAGAGCTCCAGTATTTTGTGACCAGTTTTTCCCCTCAAGTGTTCGTGTCTCCAATTTGACCAACCTTCTAAGGCGAGAGCTCCAGTATTTTGTGACCAGTTTTTCCCCTCAAGTGTTCGTGTCTCCAATTTGACCAACCTTCTAAGGCGAGAGCTCCAGTATTTTGTGACCAGCTTTTCCCCTCAAGTGTTCGTGTCTCCAATTTGACCAAACTTCTAAGGCGAGAGCTCCAGTATTTTGTGACCAGCTTTTCCCCTCAAGTGTTCGTGTCTCCAATTTGACCAACCTTCTAAGGCGAGAGCTCCAGTATTTTGTGACCAGCTTTTCCCCTCAAGTGTTCGTGTCTCCAATTTGACCAACCTTCTAAGGCGAGAGCTCCAGTATTTTGTGACTAGTTTTTCCCCTCAAGTGTTCGTGTCTCCAATTTGACCAACTTTCTAAGGCGAGAGCTCCAGTATTTTGTGACCAGTTTTTCCCCTCAAGTGTTCGTGTCTCCAATTTGACCAACCTTCTAAGGCGAGAGCTCCAGTATTTTGTGACCAGTTTTTCCCCTCAAGTGTTCGTGTCTCCAATTTGACCAACCTTCTAAGGCGAGAGCTCCAGTATTTTGTGACCAGCTTTTCCCCTCAAGTGTTCGTGTCTCCAATTTGACCAAACTTCTAAGGCGAGAGCTCCAGTATTTTGTGACCAGCTTTTCCCCTCAAGTGTTCTTGTCTCCAATTTGACCAACCTTCTAAGGCGAGAGCTCCAGTATTTTGTGACCAGCTTTTCCCCTCAAGTGTTCGTGTCTCCAATTTGACCAACCTTCTAAGGCGAGAGCTCCAGTATTTTGTGACCAGCTTTTCCCCTCAAGTGTTCGTGTCTCCAATTTGACTAACCTTCTAAGGCGAGAGCTCCAGTATTTTGTGACCAGTTTTTCCCCTCAAGTGTTCGTGTCTCCAATTTGACCAACCTTCTAAGGCGAGAGCTCCAGTATTTCGTGACCAGTTTTTCCCCTCAAGTGTTCGTGTCTCCAATTTGACCAACCTTCTAAGGCGAGAGCTCCAGTATTTTGTGACCAGTTTTTCCCCTCAAGTGTTCGTGTCTCCAATTTGACCAACCTTCTAAGGCGAGAGCTCCAGTATTTTGTGACCAGTTTTTCCCCTCAAGTGTTCGTGTCTCCAATTTGACCAACCTTCTAAGGCGAGAGCTCCAGTATTTTGTGACCAGTTTTTCCCTTCAAGTGTTCGTGTCTCCAATTTGACCAACCTTCTAAGGCGAGAGCTCCAGTATTTTGTGACCAGTTTTTCCCCTCAAGTGTTCGTGTCTCCAATTTGACCAAACTTCTATGGCGAGAGCTCCAGTATTTTGTGACCAGTTTTTCCCCTCAAGTGTTCGTGTCTCCAATTTGACCAAATTTCTAAGGCGGGAGCTCCAGTATTTTGTGACCAGTTTTTCCCTTCAAGTGTTCGTGTCTCCAATTTGACCAACCTTCTAAGGCGAGAGCTCCAGTATTTTGTGACCAGTTTTTCCCCTCAAGTGTTCGTGTCTCCAATTTGACTAACCTTCTAAGGCGAGAGCTCCAGTATTTTGTGATCAGTTTTTCCCCCCAAGTGTTCGTGTCTCCAATTTGACTAACCTTCTAAGGCGAGAGCTCCAGTATTTTGTGACCAGTTTTTCCCCTCAAGTGTTCGTGTCTCCAATTTGACCAACCTTCTAAGGCGAGAGCTCCAGTATTTTGTGACCAGATTTTCCCCTCAAGTGTTCGTGTCTCCAATTTGACTAACATTCTAAGGTGAGAGCTCCAGTGTTTTGTGACCAGTTTTTCCCCTCAAGTGTTCGTGTCTCCAATTTGACCAACCTTCTAAGGCGAGAGCTCCAGTATTTTGTGACCAGTTTTTCCCTTCAAGTGTTCGTGTCTCCAATTTGACCAACCTTCTAAGGCGAGAGCTCCAGTATTTTGTGACCAGTTTTTCCCCTCAAGTGTTCGTGTCTCCAATTTGACCAACCTTCTAAGGCGAGAGCTCCAGTATTTTGTGACCAGTTTTTCCCCTCAAGTGTTCGTGTCTCCAATTTGACCAACCTTCTAAGGCGAGAGCTCCAGTATTTTGTGACCAGTTTTTCCCCTCAAGTGTTCGTGTCTCCAATTTGACCAACCTTCTAAGGCGAGAGCTCCAGTATTTTGTGACCAGTTTTTCCCTTCAAGTGTTCGTGTCTCCAATTTGACCAACTTTCTAAGGCGAGAGCTCCAGTATTTTGTGACTAGTTTTTCCCCTCAAGTGTTCGTGTCTCCAATTTGACCAATTTTCTAAGGCGAGAGCTCCAGTATTTTGTGACCAGTTTTTCCCCTCAAGTGTTCGTGTCTCCAATTTGACCAACCTTCTAAGGCGAGAGCTCCAGTATTTTGTGACCAGTTTTTCCCCTCAAGTGTTCGTGTCTCCAATTTGACCAACCTTCTAAGGCGAGAGCTCCAGTATTTTGTGACCAGCTTTTCCCCTCAAGTGTTCGTGTCTCCAATTTGACCAAACTTCTAAGGCTAGAGCTCCAGTATTTTGTGACCAGCTTTTCCCCTCAAGTGTTCGTGTCTCCAATTTGACCAACCTTCTAAGGCGAGAGCTCCAGTATTTTGTGACCAGCTTTTCCCCTCAAGTGTTCGTGTCTCCAATTTGACCAACCTTCTAAGGCGAGAGCTCCAGTATTTTGTGACTAGTTTTTCCCCTCAAGTGTTCGTGTCTCCAATTTGACCAACCTTCTAAGGCGAGAGCTCCAGTATTTTGTGACCAGTTTTTCCCCTCAAGTGTTCGTGTCTCCAATTTGACCAACCTTCTAAGGCGAGAGCTCCAGTATTTTGTGACCAGTTTTTCCCCTCAAGTGTTCGTGTCTCCAATTTGACCAACCTTCTAAGGCGAGAGCTCCAGTATTTTGTGACCAGCTTTTCCCCTCAAGTGTTCGTGTCTCCAATTTGACCAAACTTCTAAGGCGAGAGCTCCAGTATTTTGTGACCAGCTTTTCCCCTCAAGTGTTCGTGTCTCCAATTTGACCAACCTTCTAAGGCGAGAGCTCCAGTATTTTGTGACCAGCTTTTCCCCTCAAGTGTTCGTGTCTCCAATTTGACCAACCTTCTAAGGCGAGAGCTCCAGTATTTTGTGACTAGTTTTTCCCCTCAAGTGTTCGTGTCTCCAATTTGACCAACCTGCTAAGGCGAGAGCTCCAGTATTTTGTGACCAGTTTTTCCCCTCAAGTGTTCGTGTCTCCAATTTTACCAACCTTCTAAGGCGAGAGCTCCAGTATTTTGTGACCAGTTTTTCCCCCCAAGTGTTCGTGTCTCCAATTTGACCAACCTTCTAAGGCGAGAGCTCCAGTATTTTGTGACCAGCTTTTCCCCTCAAGTGTTCGTGTCTCCAATTTGACCAAACTTCTAAGGCGAGAGCTCCAGTATTTTGTGACCAGCTTTTCCCCTCAAGTGTTCGTGTCTCCAATTTGACCAACCTTCTAAGGCGAGAGCTCCAGTATTTTGTGACCAGCTTTTCACCTCAAGTGTTCGTGTCTCCAATTTGACTAACCTTCTAAGGCGAGAGCTCCAGTATTTTGTGACCAGCTTTTCACCTCAAGTGTTCATGTCTCCAATTTGACCAACCTTCTAAGGCGAGAGCTCCAGTATTTTGTGACCAGCTTTTCCCCTCAAGTGTTCGTGTCTCCAATTTGACCAACCTTCTAAGGCGAGAGCTCCAGTATTTTGTGACCAGTTTTTCCCCTCAAGTGTTCGTGTCTCCAATTTGACTAACCTTCTAAGGCGAGAGCTCCAGTATTTTGTGACCAGTTTTTCCCCTCAAGTGTTCGTGTCTCCAATTTGACCAACCTTCTAAGGCGAGAGCTCCAGTATTTCGTGACCAGTTTTTCCCCTCAAGTGTTCGTGTCTCCAATTTGACCAACCTTCTAAGGCGAGAGCTCCAGTATTTTGTGACCAGTTTTTCCCCTCAAGTGTTCGTGTCTCCAATTTGACCAAACTTCTAAGGCGAGAGCTCCAGTATTTTGTGACCAGCTTTTCCCCTCAAGTGTTCGTGTCTCCAATTTGACCAACCTTGTAAGGCGAGAGCTCCAGTATTTTGTGACCAGCTTTTCCCCTCAAGTGTTCGTGTCTCCAATTTGACTAACCTTCTAAGGCGAGAGCTCCAGTATTTTGTGACCAGCTTTTCACCTCAAGTGTTCATGTCTCCAATTTGACCAACCTTCTAAGGCGAGAGCTCCAGTATTTTGTGACCAGCTTTTCCCCTCAAGTGTTCGTGTCTCCAATTTGACCAACCTTCTAAGGCGAGAGCTCCAGTATTTTGTGACCAGTTTTTCCCCTCAAGTGTTCGTGTCTCCAATTTGACTAACCTTCTAAGGCGAGAGCTCCAGTATTTTGTGACCAGTTTTTCCCCTCAAGTGTTCGTGTCTCCAATTTGACCAACCTTCTAAGGCGAGAGCTCCAGTATTTCGTGACCAGTTTTTCCCCTCAAGTGTTCGTGTCTCCAATTTGACCAACCTTCTAAGGCGAGAGCTCCAGTATTTTGTGACCAGTTTTTCCCCTCAAGTGTTCGTGTCTCCAATTTGACCAACCTTCTAAGGCGAGAGCTCCAGTATTTTGTGACCAGTTTTTCCCCTCAAGTGTTCGTGTCTCCAATTTGACCAACCTTCTAAGGCGAGAGCTCCAGTATTTTGTGACCAGTTTTTCCCTTCAAGTGTTCGTGTCTCCAATTTGACCAACCTTCTAAGGCGAGAGCTCCAGTATTTTGTGACCAGTTTTTCCCCTCAAGTGTTCGTGTCTCCAATTTGACCAAACTTCTAGGGCGAGAGCTCCAGTATTTTGTGACCAGTTTTTCCCCTCAAGTGTTCGTGTCTCCAATTTGACCAAATTTCTAAGGCGGGAGCTCCAGTATTTTGTGACCAGTTTTTCCCTTCAAGTGTTCGTGTCTCCAATTTGACCAACCTTCTAAGGCGAGAGCTCCAGTATTTTGTGACCAGTTTTTCCCCTCAAGTGTTCGTGTCTCCAATTTGACCAACCTTCTAAGGCGAGAGCTCCAGTATTTTGTGACCAGTTTTTCCCCTCAAGTGTTCGTGTCTCCAATTTGACCAACCTTCTAAGGCGAGAGCTCCAGTATTTTGTGACCAGTTTTTCCCCTCAAGTGTTCGTGTCTCCAATTTGACTAACCTTCTAAGGCGAGAGCTCCAGTATTTTGTGACCAGCTTTTCCCCTCAAGTGTTCGTGTCTCCAATTTGACCAACATCAATAAAAGATGAAGCAGGAGCGACAGTTTGCGATTATTATCTGGACTATTTAGGAGAGAATGGTTTCCATTGACTGTGGTGAACATCTGAAGTACAAAGAAATGAAAATTATGTCTAGCCGGGGGGGGGGGGGGGCGGATCCACTTTCTAAATGTAAAAAAAAAAAAAAAAAAAAAAAAGCTATTAAATATAAAAAAAATCCATAAATGCAGAAGTCAGAAGTGTGTCTGGAATGGAGGTGGTTGATGCAGACGATGTCCTTCCTTGAAATAGATTTGGAATATATTTACAAGCACTTAAGCCTGACTGTAGCTGGTTGTGCTGCTTCTGCCGATTGTTTGTCAGTTAGTTGTGGGTAGTTCGTAGACTGTAAAATGACTTAGATGCACTAACGTAGGAATAAAAAGGGGTAGGGCTGTAGGGGGCGGTCAGCGCCAGGGACTTAAATATATATCTATATATATATCGATGAGTGGAATTTTTGGACAACTACAGAGTTTATTCGTGCAGCAACAGATATCTTAGCCCACTCCATTTTGCACTAACCCTAGCTACGCCTCTGCTCTTAACATTGATTTAAGCATTGGTTTCGACAAAAAAGGCATATTTAAAAAAAAGTAGTTCCACTATGTTGAGACTGTTTCATAAGGCGACGCGTCTGGTGTGACAATGGTACTTAGCTTATCAACAATGTCGGTGTGTCTGGTATTGGACGTGGCCCTATCAATGCTCTAGACCGTAACTTAGTCACATTCATGAGCGTCTCCCTTCGTTAGAGTCAATAGGTACTTCACGTTAACACAGTGTCAAGCACCCAGATCGCAATGTCACTCACACAAACACAATGTCACTCACACAAACACAATGTCACTCACACAAACACAATATCACTCACACAAAACACAATTCCACTAATACACAAAAGACGTTAAGATACATTAAAATAACAACTTTTACTGGCAAAGTCTCTTTCGCGTCTCATGTAACTCTAGGTCTGTGAGAGTTTTTTTTTTTAAATTGTACACATTTAGATGGAGACACTATTGCAGAGGTCGCCAACCTGCGGTCCGCAGGCCTCACGCGCTCCGCCCGCCAGAGCTTCCAGAAACTTGATTAATATAATCTTTGATAAAAAAAGCACACATTGTAAACGATTATGAGCCTTTGAAAATTAATCATCACATTTAAATACTGTCAAATTGTTAAAACAATAACCACATCAACTAAAAAAACCCAATAAAATTGCTTAATTTTCAACTAAACTCGGGGTGAATTTTTGAAGCCTGTCTTTAAGACGTATGTTAAAAATAATCCTTCAAGTGTAAACAATGTTTTTTTTTTTAAAATGTGGGGACCGCAAATAACAAGACTAATGTCTTTTAAGCCCTCCTGCACAAAAGGTTGCCGACCGCTGCGATATATTGAGAATGCTCTTAAATAATTAAGGACACAAGCAATCTAGGAGAAAATGAAATATTAGAACAATGTATGTTTAGATTGAATTAATAGACAGGACAATAAGATTTGGGCGTTTCGGCTTCGAGCCTTCATCAGCGAACAAGACAGATAGATGTAACAGATCTTATTGTCCTGTCCATTAATTCAAACTTAACATATTACCTTGCTCTACTATTTCATTTACACAACATGAATGCAGTTCATCAATTATAATCTAGTAGAAAGAAGCATACGATATTTGGAATGTAAATGCTTATTTTTGTTTTCACTGTCCTAATAGGGTATTTTCTATCTCGTCCTATCTCATACAATCTAATATACGCCACAACAGTTCATGTTCGAAAGTCAATAATGAGAAAAAAAATATTTTTTAACTTAACGCGCCTAAATCTGCTGGTTTTAACAATCATTTTAAAGACACTAAAGTATTTTTTTTTCACATTGCTCCCGAACAGATTCCGACTGGGAGCCAGACAATCCGAAGAAGCTTTTCAGACGTTCCGCGTGGTCCCTGAGACCGGAGTTATCGTCACCACACGTGATCTGACGCCGCTGCAAGGGGAGACCATGCGTCTCGTGGTGGAAGCCATAGACGACGGTGTGAAACCTTTGATCGCGCAGGCCGTGGTCAACATCCACATAGTCGACTCCATCAACAACGCCCCGGCCATCCGCATGACCATTCCGTCCGGCCAGCAGACGTCCAGGATCATGGAGAACGCGTCCCCCGGGTTCGTGGTGGCCCACTTCCTCGTCGAGGACGCCGACTCGGGGGAGAACGGCGTGGTCACGTGTCATCTCCAGGACGACACGTTCGGCCTGCAGCGGCTGAAGGAAGCCGAGTACAAGGTCACGGTTTACAGCGTCCTCGACCGCGAGCACAAGGCATCCTACGCCATGACCATCACGTGCATTGACGGAGGCAGTCCGTCTATGACGTCTTCCGTCGACTTCTTCGTCACCCTCGAGGACGCCAACGACAACCCGCCACGTTTCCAGAAGTCGATTTACAGAGTGAACGTCACGGAGAACAACGAGGACAGGTTCGTCCTGAAGCTCGACGCAGAGGACATTGACCAGGGCCAAAACGCCAAGGTCGTGTACAGACTGGGCAACGTCACGTCGCTGGTGGCGTCCTACATCCACGTCAACGCCACCACGGGGGAGATGAGGACCAAACAATCGCTTGACCGCGAGCTGTTTCGCGAGCTGGACTTTTTCGTCGTGGCTGCGGACGAGGGCAAACCAAGTCTGTCGTCGACCGTGAGGGTCATCATCGACGTGATTGACGTGAATGACAATGGACCCAAAGTGCCCGTGGGATATTTCTTGTCCGTTAAAGAAAACGAGCCAATCGGTACTTTCGTGGGACACGTCAACGCCATTGATCCGGACATGGGCGCGGCTGGGAAGATTGGGTACACGCTACTGACCGACATCGCGGCGTACAAACTGTTCACCCTTAGCGAGACGGGGGAAGTTCGAACCCTCGTCATTTTCGACAGGGAGATCAGGGACGCTTACGACATCAGCGTGCTGGCCAGGGATTACGGGAGCCCGCCCGAGACCAACATCCTCCACATCCGGATTATGGTGACGGATGACAACGACCACGCCCCCGTCATCGAATTTCCGAGGACGAGCAACAAGACCGTTTACACGACTGTCGACCTCCGGTTCAACGCGACCGTGACCAACATCATCGCCTCCGACATGGACCTCGGGGACAACGCGGCCTTGACGTACGAGATGATGATCACCAACACCGTCAACAAGGTCTTCGACGTGGACCCCAAGACGGGCCGAGTTTACACCACGAGGAACATGTACCCCAAAGACAAAGGGACTTACGAGATATTCCTTAAGGTGGCCGACAACGGGGTCCAACCGAAGAACGACACCGGCCGGCTCGTTATCGTCGTCGCCCAGGGCAACGCCACGGCGGCCTACTTCAGCTTCAGCCACGAACACCAGGTGATCATCGTGACCATCCTGGTGGGCGTCACCGTGCTGATAGCCATCGCAGTGTTTCTCATCGTCCTGCGGTTTCTGAAAAAGGACCGACGCGACCGGCGCCCCAAGTACACGGGCGGGCTGCCCATGGAAGTGAAGAAAAAATCCCCCGTCGGACCCGATGAGGACGCGTCGAGCGACGAAGGACCGTGGAGGCGTTACGATGAGGCGAAGCGACCCAAGGGACCGGTTGTGACGTCCGGCGACGTCAGTTACGACGCGAACGACGACATAATCATGTTTAAGCTCAAGTTGGCTGATCAGTACAAGGAGCTGGAGCCAGAAGATAAGGTAAGTCGTTGCCAGATTAAATGACGTTGAGCCAAAGTGGGGGGGGGGGGGGGGTGATTATTAAATTGTCTTTTTTCAAGGAGATCTTTTTGTAAGGTACACATTATATTTTTAAAGAATGTGTCGACAAATGAGAGGTGGTCGTGATAAATATCCAATGATTTAACTTAAACATTTTCTCTCACTGTCATTCTAGGGAATATTAAATTATGATGTATCTCTTTTATTTTTATTATAATACTGTTTCACGTACCTCGTATTATTGGTGTCTTAGGATAGCGGGTTATGAATATTGACTTGCAAATGTGTTCCATTAGCTGCCTACCAATATAGACTTGAGAACGCCTCATCCCATTGCACATGAAATGTGGTTGGAATTCTATTTTTAGATACCTTGCATGGTTTCCAATCTTCTTTTGTTCAATGTATTCTGAAATCCATTTCCCCATCACCCACTTCGACCAGCAAATGTCAGAGAGGCGCCCAGCTGCCTGTTTCCGCCCATGACACTTCGTTCAACAAAGCTCGCAATACTGACATCTCGCTGAAATCCCGCGCGTGTCGAGTTTCCCCGATGATATTCACGCTTAATCCCCGACTTATAACGCGATCACGCTCCAAATACGTCCGTAATTAGTTGCCAACCCACGTTTCTTCCAAGATTAGTTCTACAGGGTGCGCAATGTCTAGGGTTGCCTATCTCAATGCGCGCTGGTGGCAGTTGTAGGAGTTTCCCTATTTGGGATGTCGCATAGAGCAAATCATGTCTCGAGTGCTATCACCTCATTGATTACGGGATTTATTACCGACACCCACCGTAACTTTAAAAATAATGATGTACCGGTAGCTTTATTTGTGTGGATTTTATAGTTTACGTCATTTTCCGATCTACAAATAATAGTTGTGAACATTATATTCCTGATCGAATTGAGCGTAAATCTAGTTTATATTTCCGCTTTGAATTTAGACGATAACCAAGGCGGTTTTTGACTTGAGCGGTGGCCTTGACTTGAGCTGTATTTTGTTTAAAAGTACGAGAGAGTTGCACAATTCGTCAGCATCACTCTCTCTCTCTCGTCCTTGCCGATTGGTTCCAATAACAAGACTTAGTCAATGCGACTGGAAATTACAAACCATCATGCAGTGGAGGACCAGCATTGCTTCTCTTGTTTCACTGTGCTCTTATATGTTCCACATCGCAGGAGTTGTCGGAATTTTTATTGTGTCGCTGTCACGCCGCCTACGGGACTCCGTCTCCAGATGGATTTTTTCCCCATTTGGCCTTCTCTTATACGAGTTGCCATCCAAGGTTAACGAAAGCTATTCACCCGGTTAGCTGATGTTGTTTTTGCTTCTTTAGACTTTTGCTGGAGATTGAACCCTAGGTGACAAGCTTGGGATAGATAAGACCATAATCAATGTAAATACATACATATTAAAATTTGACAAAACGGTCATGAAATTAACGTACTTTATAAGAATCCCAATTAGTGCTTACCTCCACAAAGGCTTGCAACCGCACATATATTTTTTTCCTCTGAGCTATATTAATACGCTAATGCCACACCCACGTTGACACCGCAGATTTATTTCACCAACTATTTCAGAAAAAGCAAAGGGAACTTTAATGCACCCAACCCACTTGCGATGTATGTTTTTAAAAAGAATCTTATTTAGCGTAGTTATGGGGATGTTTTCCCCGTGGAATCAGTGTCGTCATGTCTTTCATCTTCTCCTTGAAAAACAGGAAAAAACAGATCTTTGGAGGCTGGGGTTGGGGGTAGGGCTGAAAATTTGAAAGAATGTGTGGTCATCAGCCACGAGTGCGTGTGTCAAGTTTCAGCTCGATAGGTTTACGGGAAATGGGCCAATTAGCAGTAAAAAAAAATTGTCAGCAAGACAGCCACCCAACAAGCCACCTAGCCAGCCAGCCACCTCGCCAGCCACCCATTCGCCCAGCCAGCCAGCCACGAAAAAACGCGAAGTTTTTTATCAAGGATTATCTTATTTTTGTTTAATGGGTCTTCGACTCAACTATTTGACCCGCCTGTGCGTACATCAGTCTGACATAAGGTGTATAAAAATTGTTTCCTACATAATTAATTTGATATTTTCACGATAGAGGGCAATATATTAGCCTTTGTTGGCTTGACCATATTATAGTCGGAGCTTATCGCTGAAGGATTTGTCACCCTTCGATAAAAAATACTTTGATTTATTTGTCTTTGAAATGTTTCCCTTCAGTCGAGTTTCTCTTCAAAGAGATTTGGGTTGTTGATTGTTTCCCCTGTCCCTCCTTATTTTCGTAAGGTTCTGAGCGATTTGTCGTTGTTGGATAATCATTAAGAGTCTGTTTCGTTTTCATCAAACAGTGTTCATCAAACATATTAATCATATAACTTGATTCAGCCTTATTTGTACTATTTGTTTTATGGTCCATAGCTGAAATAAATAAAAACAACAGATCAGAGAACGTGGTAAGTTAAATCCCTATCAAAAGTTTAATAATATCGTGTCATTCGGTGGAGGGTGGAACTGCTTGTATGGAATAGTCTATAAGATAGACAAAACTGATATCATGTATATGGATGGGAAACGTTACTGGATTCTAAATGCACGTGGGTGTGGGGTAGAGATGGTACAGATGGGGGAAGTATGTCCAAACATCAACCCACGAGACAACATTCTAGAGTCTATATAAAAAGACCAACAAGACGGCATTTTAGAGTCTAATAAATAAGACCTACCAGATGACATTCTAGAGTCTGTGTAATAAGACCTACCAGATGGCATTCTAGAGTCTGTCTAATAAGACCTACCAGATGGCATTCTAGAGTCTGTCTAATAAGACCTACCAGATGACATTCTAGAGTCTGTCTAATAAGACCTACAAGATGGCATTCTACAGTCTGTCTAATAAGACCTACCAGATGACATTCTAGAGTCTGTCTAATAAGACCTACAAGATGGCATTCTAGAGTGTGTCTAATAAGACCTACCAGATGGCATTGTAGAGTCTGTCCAATAAGACCCACCAGATGACATTCCACAGTCTGCCTATAAGACCCACATGACTTTACCTCACTTAAACTTGTGTTTGAAACACTTTCATTAAATCTTTAAAAACTTGTATATCCCACCTCAAAGCTGAATACTTAGAAAGAAAAAAAATGGAAAGAAAAAGTTAAATATATGAGTATGTTATTATGTACTGGTTTACGACTGCGTATGTCAAGTTATTACTTGACTATTTAATGAAACATAACAGTATCCCAGGATTGGTGGACAGCTATCAACATGTTCAGTGGCCAAGTAAGTGTCAACTGTGGAAAAATATAACAGAGGACTGAGAATAAAGTTCAAACAAAACAACAACAAAAATACAACGTTAGTATAAAAAAAATTAAAAACTAAAGAACTAATAAAGACAAAAAGACATTCAGAAATACAATTATCGATTAATCGAATAAAATCTACCGTGACAGTGAAATCAGCAATACAATTATCGATAAATCGAACAAAATCTACGGTGAAAGTGAAATTAGCAATTCAATGATCCGATTAATCGAACAAAATCTACCGTGACAGTGAAATCAGCAATACAATGATCCGATTAATCGAACAAAATCTATCGTGACAGTGAAATCTGGGACGATTTTATGGGAAGGAAAGATATTAAATTCTGAAGTAATCAGTGGTAATTTGCTCGTAAGAGGCATTCCTGGGCAATTTCATCATTTCATTAACATCGAAGTGCGTAGCCAAGCTATGTTTAGTCAGTCTGATTGAAAGACAAATTTATGGACCGGGTTTTCCCAATAACAAGTCTTTGACGCGATCTACTTTCATAACGCGGAACCAATGTAGGAAAACAAGATATCAAACAGTAATTGATTGATATGAAGTAGTTCTCCCCCAGATTAAATCAGTGCACTATTATGGTGTAATGACTTGTTTGGTGTTATCGGGTCAGTACGGGAGAACAGGGGCATAATTGAATACCCCGTCCACGAGTAGTTTAAGCCCGTGAGAGAGTAAACATGTGCAGGCGATAACACGTGTGTGAGCTGAACAGAAGGACGTCCACGTATTGGCGCGATATCCACGTCCTAAAACATGGTTATGTTTATACACGATATGAACATAAGAAACCTTGACATATTGACATATTCACGTATTGAAATATTGACTTAATAGTTTGAATAAGCTTTATTTAAGTTTGTAAGGAGGAATGGGGGATGGACACAAACGAATTTGAACGTTTAATATGCCTGGGCTTTTTGTCATTCTAAACTAGACACTAAGGTCACTTACATACATTGGTCACTTAGATACTTGGGTCACTTAGATACTTTGGTCACTTAGATACTTTGGTCACTTACATACATTGGTCACTTAGATACTTGGGTCACTTAGATACTTTGGTCACTTAGATACTTGGGTCACTTAGATACTTTGGTCACTTACATACATTGGTCACTTAGATACTTGGGTCACTTAGATACTTTGGTCACTTAGATACTTGGGTCACTTAGATACTTTGGTCACTTAGATACTTGGGTCACTTAGATACTTTGGTCACTTAGATACTTTGGTCACTTAGATACTTTGGTCACTTAGATACTTAGGTCACTTAGATACTTTGGTCACTTAGATAATTTGGTCACTTAGATACTTTGGTCACTTAGATACTTTGGTCACTTAGATACTTAGGTCACTTAGATACTTTGGTCACTTAGATAATTTGGTCACTTAGATACTTTGGTCACTTAGATACTTTGGTCACTTAGATACTTTGGTCACTTAGATACTTTGGTCACTTAGATACTTAGGTCACTAAGATACTTTGGTCACTTAGATACTTAGGTCACTGAGATACTTTGGTCACTTAAATACTTTGGTCACTTAGATACTTTGGTCACTTAGATACTTAGGTCACTTAAATACTTTGGTCACTAAGTACTTTGGTCAGTTAGGTACTTAGGTCACTTAGATACTTAGGTCATTTAGATACTTTGGTCACTTAAATACTTTGATCACTTAGATACTTTGGTCACTTACATACTTTGATCACTTACATACTTTGGTCACTTAGATACTTTGGTCACTTAGATACTTTGGTCGCTTATATGGTCACTTACATTTAGATACTTAATTAACTTAGATAAGTTGGTCACTTAGGGCGCGCTCACTAAAGAGGACAAAGTATCAACTGGATGACACAAATAATTCTGATTGTGCCCGTAATAGAATCTCTATGAGCATCCCTTTACTCCAAAAAGCTGTCTAAATGATTGTCCGTTGCGCAAATGGCACTCAGTCCCATATTTCAGTTACTGTACCCTTTGAGCAAAGCCATGTAATGCATTCAAACCAGGGAAATTCCTGTCAAACTACCATGAAACATAAGCGCCCGTTAGTCAAAACATGATAAGAAACATATTCTATTTTATAGACTTGAAGTAAAATTCTCTTCTTCTATATTCAATAACCAGCATAGATAGTAGTGGCGGACCCTTACGCCACATGTCTTCTTGTTTATTTTCAAAGTGCATTTGCATTCATATAAGCGCTGAGTGTAATATTTAAAGACATTTTAGATTTTTGCTGTGAAACATTCCCCAATTTAAATTACCTCAAGGCATTTTCAGTTGACTTCTATTCTTTCTTCATCGCTCGCATCATTAAATCAAATTTTTCTCATGTACATTTTTGAAAGGTCTGAGATCATAAAGAAAGGTCCGATATCAGAAAGAAAAGTCTGCGATCATAAAAAAAAAGGTCTGAGATCATAAATAAAGGCTTGCGATCATAATGAAAGGCATCTGATCATAAAAAAAATATCTCAGATCATAAAGAAAGGTCTGATATCCTAAAGAAATATCTGAGATCATAAAGAAAGGTCTGATATCTTAAAGAAAAGTTTGCGATAATAAAAAAAGGTCTGAGATCATAAATAAAGGCCTGCGATCATAACGAAAGGCCTCTGATCATAAAAAAATATCTCAGATCATAAAGAAAGGTCTGATATCCTAAAGAAAGGTCTGAGATCATAAAACAAACAATTTTTTTTTAAAAGCGACCTTTAGTCTGAATAATTAATGCGATATTTAAATTAATGTATACTTATTAAAAGGCTGTTATACTATACTCAATTCCTTTTTTACCATATAAAATTTATCTTTTTTTTTTCGCTTTCCGAATCATCTTTTTTTTTTTTTTTAAATAAAATTGTACAGCTCTTTTGAACGATTTCGATACCTTTCAGTAATAACGACTCCACCACTCAAGCTCCACATCCGTCCCAACACAGATGACAGTTCAAATAATAGCAATTTCACTTGCCAATGAGCACTTCCCTGATGACTCTACAGCCCAGTAGTTTAACTTCATTTTTAATTGGCTGATAAAATTTAAAATTATATCCCATATATATATATAAAGTTTAATCACACAATTTCTTGTTTTACTATATATCACATCACATATTTAGCTTATAATAAAGTAGGACTCCAAAATAGAACATAATTTTAGAAAGATAATTGTGGCTTTTTAACATTGAATAACGACCATGGAAGAAAAAACAAAATTGGGCGATTCTTGATTAGATTATTATTATCAGGGCAAAGATTTCTTATTTTCTGATTGGACATAACCGCATCTTCCGAAACCTCTCCCGAAAAGTTTGATTTTTGTAATCGGTTTCATCTGATGAGTTGATAATTGGTGTGGTGGGGGAGGGAGGTGGGGGAGAATTGGGTTTGAGATTTTTAAAATGCACAATTAGCATAATAGCGTCCGGTAGAGAAAAATAGCTTCGTGTCGAGGGAAAAATCTTTGCATCAGTATGAAGCTCACATCTACTGATAGAAGAATCCGCGCCATTCGGCCATTTTGTGAGGTCAAGGCCATGACATAACGTTTATACGTTTGCCGGCGGAAGTCAATTTCGAGGAGGCTTGGTCATATTTGTCCAAAGTTGGAATGTTAGATGACACAAAACCCACGGAGCTTTAAGTTAAATTTGAGTCTAAAAAGACCAGCCTGACACTATTTTGGTGTTTTTTTTTTACGTTAGACCAGCGGTTCTCAACCTGTGGGTCGAGACCCCTTTGGAGGTCACACAACCCTTTCCAAGGGGTCGCCTAAGACCATCTAAAACACATATAATCTATAGTTATGAAGTAGCAAAGAAAATAATTTTGTGACTGGGGGTCGCCACAACGCGAAGATCTGTCTAAAAGGGTCGCGGAATTAGGAAGGTTGAGAACCACTGCGTTAGACTGTGAATCTTTCAAGACATCTGTTTTTGATGAAGTATAAGAAAAAATCTCATAGCTACATATGCTTTTTATAAAACCAAGAATAGAGATATTCGTATGTTGTAAACGAAATGGTTAAAGTTGGTTGACTTCCAAAGCTCACATATCATTACAAAAAAAAAATGTAGATATTTGAAGACGTCTTAGATAGTTCTAAACACGTCTTTAAACTCTCTTCAGAAACTCACCATCGAATGTCAGGTGAACGTTCAGCTAGCGAGAGTGAATAAAAAAAATGTTGTCGATAATTTCTGGCCCACCATAAGGTCGTAATGAGCCACCATTAAAAACCTCATGGTAAAAAAAGAAAAGTGATAATCTTTGCGGTACTCGGAATTGACAACCTGTTTCAGATTATACCAGCGTATACCAATTTACCATTTCATCGTCTTGTAATGCGGCCATTAAGCGGACGTCATTGTCGCTTGCAATCATTTGTAGATAAAAAAAAACACACAAAAAACCACAACTGAAAGGTGTGTCATTATTATAATATTCAACCAGGTGCGTTAAAACGGTTTGCTACTAAAGCAGTGTTGTACAGACAAATAATCAATTCCCTTGACGTATGGGAGCAATACTATTCAAGCAACCGGTAAATTGAACATTTTTTTTCCTCTCCCCTCCTCCCTTCCCTTTTCCTCCACGGTTTCCAGCAATCATTTTCTAGCTTGGTCGTTACTGTATGACGGTAATTCCTGGCTTTCACTGCTGCCGCCATCGCCGTAATTGTCCTGGTGTAACTCTGGCAAGAAAACTAGACATTGTCTCTGCCTAGCCTTAGCGACGGGCCGGTCGGGAGGGTGGGGTGTAGAAGGGGGCTGTCATCTTCATACGCTGGTCTAACAAAGCTGTTTGCTTCAGTGGTCTCCACAATGTTGGGTTTGAATACTGTCTTCAAGACACACATTTTCGAACATGTAGATTTAACCATGTTTAGAACGTAGAGTGAAAACAAAATGATTGGTGACAATCATTGACTTATTCATACAGGCAGACCTCGTTGAAAAGAGATTCGTTTTGGGAACATATGAATTTCAGACAGGTGATTCGTTGGTTTCCTTAGAAAATTTTCGGCAACCAAGTACGTTGGTTTCCTTAGAAAATTTTCGGCAACCAAAAAAGTCAGATATGGATAAATTAGTTATTTAAGTTAAGGGCTGGTTTTAAAACTTTGCCACATCACCAAGACGACATTCGTACAGGAAACACCCTTCCCCTTCACCACGACGACATTCCTACATGAAAAACTTTGCCACTTCACGATGACGACATTTGTAGAGGAAAAGCTTTGCCACATCACCACGACGACATTCCTAAAGAAAAACTTTGCCACTTCATCAAAATGACATTCATACAGGAAACACTCTTACCCTTCACCAAGACGACATTCCTACAGGAATCACTTAGCCACTTCTAACCAGGACGACATTCCTACAGAGACCACTGTTCATCCTCCTAACCAGCACGACATACCTACAGAAGCCACAAATCCACTTCACGGAGACTAGATCCCTACGGGACTCAACTGTTCCACTCCGCCTACACGACGTTCTGACATTAAACCACTGTTACATTCCACCAAGACGACTTTCACAGATTGGAACCATTGTTCCACTCCACCAAGTATCCCACATTTTATTATTATTATTAGTTTTCTTATATAGCGCGGAACCTCAGCCTAGGGCTAGGCTCATCGCGCTGTACATAAATATAGTAGCCAAAGAGACATAATCGTGACATTACAATAAAATACATTTATGTAATAAAGAACAGCTGTATAGAGACAAAACAAAAACGAATGCATATTCACCCCATCCACCCCAGAACTTTTACATGTCAAGCCATGGACGGCGGCCAGCGACATCATTTATCGGTCAGATGTGGGGAATCAATCGGGGTAGTAGAGTTTAAAGAGATGTATTTTGAGTGCAGTTTTGAAGGCCTGGGTGGTTGGTATATTGCGGATGTGTGGTGGTAGAGAATTCCATTTTTTGGGGGCACAGAGAGAGACAGATCGTTCACCATATGTTTTAGTGTGTGTCTTGGGAACGGACAGAATACGCGTGTCTGCGGAGGAGTGAAGCTGCCAAAGGGGTGAATAGATAGAAAGAGTTCGGTTAGATAGGGAGGGCATGAATCTGAGAAAAAGTTGTACCCCCTATAGGGAGCCACGGAAGTGAGTGGAGTAGTGGAGTGACATGATCACGTTTTTTTTTTTGCCTTTACAACTAGCCCCCTAGCTGAATTTTGAGCCTTTTGTAGTTTTCTATGAAGAGTTTGGTGAACCTGACAGAAGAGAGTTGCAATAGTCAAGACGAGAGAGAACATATCTGCAAGTCTACTCACTCTCTGTTTACAATAGACTCTAAGACGCTATCCAATCGTACAAAGCAACATGTTTACTTCAGCATAATGCTACGCTAAAGCACACGTGACATGTCAATTATGTTCCTGCATCTGTGTAATGGGACGGGAAATATCTACAGGTTTGTGATTAGCCTGTTCCGAGGCCAGCTCACCTCTGACCGTTTATTACGCAATCAGCCCGTGATTTCAGGTGTTAACCTTTGCTTAATCTAGCGTGAATAACTCTCCTTGTTTAATCATCATCAAATGCGACCTGTGCGCACACACGCACGTGCGAACATGTCACGTGATGCGCAATAGCCTCGATCCGAAGGTCGCGCATGTCATTTTTACGCCATCCATAACGAGGCGGAGTTGACAGTGTATGAAAACAATCAAAGGAAGGCAACTCCATAACGCCATATGCAAATTCCCTAATGAGCCTGCATCGATTACTCCGCCTCCCTCCTTTCACATGTTAATTTCTTTTTCTCGATGCCCGGCATTTTTTCACGGGCCCGACCCGGGGATTAAGGATTGGCAGTTTGAAGAATTTAATTATTCCAGCCATTCCACCAGCGGGTCTCCGTTTTTATGATAGCGCCTCCAATTGGCCGAGAACTCCGATAAACCTTTAAAACGTCATTTATTCTTTAAGAAAAAAAAATGAAGAGAAGCAGCCAAAAAAAAGTGGAAGGACATATTTTTTTAAAATGATAAAAGGCGTGGCTGAGTCTAAAAGTGTACTGGCATAAAAATGACCGTTTGATTGGCCGGGAGCCGGGCGATGTCGTTTTGGTCTGTTTGATCGTGTGATGGCCAAAGTTCGATTACCTGAGTTAAGATTGATTCGATCATTTAATAATGGTGATTTGTTGTCCGATCCTATATTTATATCTTTAGAAGGTGCTGAGGAAACATGGACTCCTGCTTTAGTTAAAAGTTTTGCTTCTAATAAACACAGAGTCTTGCGTTCTTTAGTACGTTTGCTTCCAATAAGCACAGACTCTTGCTGTCTTTGATAGTTTTGCTTCTAAGTTAGCATCTTTATTCTCCAATATTTATCCTATTTCAGATAAAAATAAAAATATAAATGTAAAATGAAATATAATCCCTATCTGGCAGGAAAGAAAATATAGTCCAATCTGGCAGGAAAGAAAAATATAGTCCTATCTGGCAGGAAAATAAACGCCAAAAGCTCGTTAATTCCCAATCCGCTATTTTGTATTCCTCTCTATCGGTTCTCCCATGTTGTTATTGTGCTCTTGTTTTATTAGGTATACATAATTATTTTAAATGGTTACATTACTATTGTACAGACCTTTAGTTAATTCAAGTATTAAACACAGTATAATTATAAACTTCATTAATTATCAATTCAAGGATCGATACTTCCGATATCAATCAGACACGTTCAATTTCAAATTCTCTTTGTAGTGGGAGATCTCTCACTGAAGTTCTTGATCATGTGATAACTTTAGAAAAATAATAAACAACAGCAAAGACAAAACACAGTCTGTGTAGCTCAGAGGCGTAGCTAAGGGGGCAAGGAGGACTGATGTCCCTGGGTGCCAGACTAGTTAAGGGCGCCGAAATGTGCTTTGATATTATTTTATTGATGACAATAATGGGTTTGAGAGTTGAAAAAAAAGAAAGGGAAGCTCTTTAAAATGAATCTTGTCCCCGGGCGCCGAACACTGTAGCTACGCCTCTGGTGTAGCTGCATGTATTTATTATTTAATTCACACAAGTTAAGATAAGACATGCTCTCTATCATCACGAATATATCATATCTATAGATTTTCATTACATTAAAAAACACATAAAAACCTGCAGTATAAGTTGCCTTATTTGTAGTTCTTGGTTCTATGCAGTGCCCTTGTAATGGCAATCTCCTTAACACTTACACAACAGGCATGAGAAGTACATTTGCTGTCCGCCGATGTGGATTGTTGTTGAATCGTTCGTGCATCAAGTCCAATCACCATCACCGAACCAGCACCCACACCTTGCTATCCATTGCTGGCCTATATGTCAGGGCTGCCAGTTCGATTATGTGTCATCATACTGGTTTTATTGCTTGAGATCGATTTCTTTCATCAACAATAATTACACCTTTCAATGAGGGGGAGGGAGGATGTTGTTAATTAAGCGCGCTTCGTGTGTAGGATGGTGGTGGAGTTTGTTTAGGATACCGAGAGAGATCAAGACCAGTTTTCGTTTTTCACTTTATAAATAATGTTTTTAATGTATTTTTATATATTATCTTTTTTATTTGATTTGTTATTTTGTAGTAATAGTATAATATGTGTGGTGTCAATATGTGTGGTGTCAATATGTGTGGTGTCAATATGTGTGGTGTCAATATGTGTGGTGTTAATATGTGTGGTGTCAATATGTGTGGTGTCAATATGTGTGGTGTTATTATGTGTGGTGCCAATATGTGTGGTGTCATTATGTGTCGTGTCATTATGTGTCGTGTCATCATGTGTCGCGTCATCATGTGTAGTGTCATTATGTTTGGTGTTAATATGTGTGGTGTTAATATGTGTGGTGTCATCATGTGTCGTGTTAGAATGTGTATTGTGAGTATGCATAGTGTTAGCACGGGCCCTGGCAGATCTGGTATTTAAAAGGGCAGGGTGGTAGATAGGATAGTGTCGGACTAGTGACACTAGAGAATAAGTTTATTCGGAGGTAACATTTTTTTTTTTTCGTGCTTGGGATTTGAAGTGAGAAGAAAAGGAAATACAATGATGGAACAAAAAGATTTACGATTATAATTAAATCTATTGTCCATATCAATCATATGTTTGAACCCCGATATGTTTTAACTCCGATATCTTTGAACTTCGATATGTTTGAACTCCGATATGTTTGAACTCCGATATGTTTGAACTGCGATATGTTTGAAATCCGATATGTTTGAAATCCGATATGTTCTAGCTCCTGTTTGAACTCTGATATGTTTTAACTCCGATATGTTTTAACTCTGACGTGTACCAAATGGCAGCATTAGTGATTCTTGGCTTTAACATAACACCAATTTATGTAAAAACAAATCAAATTAACTTTTCATATTGTCTTCCGAAATTGTAACGATGCTACTTGCAGAGGGGCACAGATTAGTTAAGGGCGCCAAAATGTGCTTTGTTATTATTTTGATGAAAATAATTGGTTTGAGATTTGAAAAAGAAAGGGAGGCTCTTTAAAAGGAATCTTGTTTCCGGGCGCCAAAGACTCTAGCTACGCCCCAGATACAATATTGGAGTATTAAAAGGCTAACGTAAAATAAAGATGGGGAAAAACACTCAATTTTTATAGTTTAAATAATTCACAATTATTTCAGATAGTTTTTTTCTCTGTCTCTTAACAATCTTATCTTTAAAAACAAGATACTTTTTTTTAAAGTTATTATTTTCGACTCAACGTCATTGTTATAATCAGTTTAAGTAAATTTTTCTTTGCAATATCATCGACAATACGGTTACTGTTTCAAAGTTCTTTGCATCAATAAAATATGACATTTAATAACAATATCAATTTGTTTATCAGGACTTAAACTATCAATATTTATTCATATTATGATCTCGCACTATTCCCCTCAGACACCCCATGCCCAACTCCACCACTCCCATCCCATCCCCTCCCCCCCTCACCCACACACTTGCAGCAAAGTTTATTTTCATAAAGCATAACCCTTATCGTCCGCGTGGCATCTCAACAATAACCAGTTTATTTTCGTAAGGCCACAACTTATTGAAACAGCCGCCCTTGCTTAATTGCTGGGCGTCTAAGTTTCCGTCATAATTCACTCCATTTTCTTTGCCGTTGAAGCGATTAAATGGCGCCTTGGGTGTCAGTCGATGTATCGAGCCGACCCCGGTCGCCCCGTCTGTTTGCGCACCATTGATTCCTTCCATCGCGGTGCGCCCGCGTCTAGTTAGACGATAATTTAAATATCTAAAGCTTAATGATTGAAATTTTATGATTCCATGCGGCGGAATGTAACGATTTGTAATTCTTAATTGAACATCCGTGTTGGAGAGTATTAACTTGTCTCATACGCACTCTTTGCGTGGAGTAGCCTGTCTTACGCTCTTAAACCTTTGATGTCCCAGGGTTACACAGGACTAATGTTCAGCTCACACGATCAAATTTGAGTCAAAGTTGCGTCAAACTTCCGTCAAATTTCTTTTTTTTAATTTTAAACACACTCTTTAGTAAAACAAAATAGTGCGTTCAAAAAGAAATTGGACGCAAATTTGAAGAAAATTGTATAATGTGAACTGAACATAGGTTGAGATTACGACAACTCAACATTCGTATATAGGGTATTTATGTATAGTTTTGTTGTTTGAAAGAAATATTACGTATTCTCTCGATCCCAACTGCAAATCTAAACAATCCGTCTAAATGCAAAGTCACGGGATATCAACGTCAATTTTTCAGCTTCGACTCCGCAATCCTAAATGAGTGAATTTTGTTTTCGAATTAAAACAAAATTGGCTTTGCCCTTTGAAATGAAGAGTTAAAAATGTTAAATTTTTACCACCATACAGATATAAAGATTTACTGCATTCATGTTACCTTCTTTTTGTGTGAGTCAACCAGACGGTGTAATCGCCTTCCACTCTCTTCCACAACATGCCCCAGTCATCCCACAACACACCAAACCATCATCCAACACGCCCCACCATCCCACAACCCCCCCCACCAAGCAACAACATCCCGCCATCTCACAATCCATCCCACCACCCCAAAATACGTCACCACTATCCCACAACACCCACCATCTCACAAAACGCACCACTATCCAGCAACACGTCCCCGTCATCCCACGACCCACACAAGGGCTGTCCCATAGTGTGAAGACAATTCATGAAGTTAGTTCAGTGAGTTTCAGCGAAGTTGTCAAAAGCCGAAGTTGTCAAAATCCGAAGTTGTCAAACCCCGAACTTGTCAAAATCCGAATTTGTCAAAACCCGAAGTTGTCATAATCCGAATTTGTCAAAACCCGAACTTGTTAAAACCCGAAGTTGTCAGAGCCCGAAGTTGTCAAAACCCAAAGTTGTCAAAATCCGAAGTTGTCAGAACCCGAAGTTGTCAAAACCCAAATACATAATCACCATAAATATCACAATTGTTAGCAATGACATTTTGTTTTTTAAATTATTTCTTGTTTTTTTTTTGTTGACATTTTTAAACAAGACCCTAAGTTATAATAAATAATTTATGATTGAAATGCTAACAATGACTTAAAGAGCCCATCCTCGTGCAGATAAAGGGCAGCACTCGTGGTCTTAGTTTTGTATTGGATGGCATAAACTGGTTGCCCAAAGGAGGAGGGGACACAACGCCTTGTTTTCAGTATCAGTGTTTGATAACGGTGCCGCCGGTCGATGACAGACTTTTAACGATGACCATTACCTGTCTCCAGACATCGATCGTTGGTCACGCTTCGGTAGCCAGGCGATGCTATAAAACAAGACTGCGCGCCCCTGCAGCTTAAGCCGGGTGGGGGGGGGGGTTTATGAGGGGGTGCGTGATCCATCCGTCCGTTTCAGTGGACTTGTTCAGACCTTTCTCGATGGCGTGGTGACCGTAGTCAGAGACTCAACTACCATTCGTTATCTAGCATTTCTATTCAAATTATTATACAACTTTAAAAGCTATATACTTGAAATGAATGATCTACACTTTTAATATACTTCATTGAAATAAAGCTAACCCAATCTCACTGTCCCTTCTCTCACTCTCTCTTTATATCTCGACCACCCCACCCCCAAACCCCAAACAAAACAAAACCCTTGTAGAAGTGATGACGATACATCTACTGATATTGATTTTGTTTATGGACCGTTATAAGATTCCTGTCTTCCATATCGATACATTTAATTTTAAATTTGTTATTTAATTTGTAATTACTAAAAAAACAAAAATAAAATATATATTTTTTTTTTAAAATACACACGAACTATCGAATACCTCATGCCGTGACACTGTCTACGTGTCCGCACATTTTATGATGCTTTATCTGTAGGAGAACTCATGTATACTAATGATAATACCGAATTATATCAATGATTAAGCAAGGAGCACACGGAAAACATCATGCATGCCCTTTGTATAAGTAAGAGATTTTCACAACGCTGTCAGATTTAGATTTCTTCCCAAACTCCCCGAACTGCGCCCCTGCCTGGCTGGGAAACACCAGAAACTCGTCATGATTGTGTTCACGCCGGCGTAAATGACAAAAAGCGGCATCAGCCAAGCGGAACGTGTTGAAGTGGCTTTCTCTGGTTCATTACCTACGGGGCAACAAACAAATCAAATAAGGTTGGCGGTGTGGGTTGGCAGTGCGGGTCGGTGGTGTGGGTTGGCGGTGTGGGTTGGCGGTGCGGGTTCGAGTTGTATGTCGGCGATGTGGGTTCGCAGTGCGGGTTGGTCGTGAGGGTTCGTAGGGTGGGTTGGTCGTGCGGGTTGGTGGTGGTAGTTCTTTATGTGGGTTAGTGGTGTGGTCTGGTGGTGTGGTTTCGTGGCGCGAGTTGGTCGTGCGGGTGGATAGTGCGAGTTGCTGGTGCGGGTTCGAGTGGCGTGTTGGTGGTGCGGATTAAGTGTGTGGGTTGGTGGTGCGGGCTAGTCATGTGAGTTCGTGGTCTGGGTTGGTGGTTAAGTTTTGTGGTGTGGACAGGTGATGTGATTGTATGTGCGGGTCAGTAGCGCGGGTCGGTAAGCAGATGTATGCAATGTCTTTAGATCAGTTACAGATATATAATCTTTTATAGATGGAATCAGATCGAAGGCTCATCAACTTACAGAATCCAAAGTCAATGCTGATTTGTTTAGTTTTCGATACTGGAATTTCAGTATTTTATCAACCCAAGCAACGTTTATTGGATCTAATTATTACCTAACAACAGTCTAGTAGCCTCCTAAAAGTACTACAATTTAAAAAAAAAACAGTCTTATTCTATCTTTTTTCCATGTAAACTTTAAAGATGGACAAAAACACTTTTATTCATTCACTTTGCTATGCAAAACATTAAAGATGGTCCCCAAAAAAACCTGTTGTTTACTTTCTATTGCATGTACACATTAAAGATTGTCCCAAAACACCTGTTGTTTACTTTCTATGGCATGTACACATTAAAGATTGTCCCAAAAAAACCTGTTGTTTACTTTCTATGGCATGTACACATTAAAGATGTCTCCCAAAAAAACTGTTGTTTACTTTCTATGGCATGTACACATTAAAGATTGTCCCAAAAAAACCTGTTGTTTACTTTCTATGGCATGTACACATTAAAGATGTCTCCCAAAAAAAACTGTTGTTTACTTTCTATGGCATGTACACATTAAAGATTGTCCCAAAAAACCTGTTGTTTACTTTCTATGGCATGTACACATTAAAGATGTCTCCCCAAAAATCGTTCTTATGCATTCCCATTGAAATGTACACATTGAAGTTTGCCAGATATCACTCTTTATCATTTTGCCATGTACACATTAACGATGGCCAAACACAAATACAAAGTAGAGGCATTTTATTTTTAGAGTCTTTTTTTTTTAGCCAACTCACGACACCTTGGGGGTTCGTTCGTAAGCTTGCAACTTTGTAACACAATTTTTGTTGTTGTCACACCTGACTCACTCGCTGGAGTGATCGTGGTTGATCGCATCTACTTCGTTTTCAGTGATCGGCAAGGGAGAAGGGTGGGTTGGGGAAATGGGATGAGGGGTATAGAGTTTTCGGGAGACATAATTCGAAATGGGTTTGGTCAGTGCATCCGGAAATCAGACCCGCAACAACATACGGCTTGCGAACTGGGTTATAAAACGCCGCAGCCGTTAAAGAGTTTAGTTACTTTAACAGGAATTTTGTAACCGTTCGTTTTTTTTAAAAACAGTAAATAATTCTACTCCTGTCAATTGTTTAAAGATTAAAATTTTGACACTAAAATAGAGCGGGGAAAAATATATATTTTAAAAAAAAAAGAAGACTTTTTACCCAAGGTAAGTCTGTGCAGAAAATATTTACAAAGATGATATAAAAATGAAATATATTTAAGTTTCCTATACAGTTAACTCTAATCCCCCTTGCTTAATATTGTGCCTTTCTACACGGGTTCACTGTCTTCCTTTGCGTAATGCAAATTCAGACATTTTAATATATTTTCTACTTTAAAGTTTGTTTAAACGCGTCTTTGATTGTAAAAGTGTTTTTTTAAATGTATACATATTTTAACATATATATAAATATATATATATATATATATATATATATATATATATATATATATATATATATATATAAATTATTTTAATGATTGGGGGTATTTATAAGGCATAAGATGAGAAAGATATCATTAGATAAATGATTTCACGTGAGAGCTATTTTATTTTTATAGATTGTAAGAGAAATTTGATACGGTTGATTTGTGGGCACGACATGCATGTAAAACTTTTGATATCAAAGAAATGGGTTTTTTTCGCCCGTGTAAATTCGTGAGTGTATTTATTTTGCTAATGACGAACTCGATCTATTTACCGATCCCTTCAATAGCATCTTTAGTTCGATGCTTCTGTAATCACCGTTACGTCGTATCGATTACTTGCTCAGTATTTATCGAGTTTGTTCTTAAGGGGGGTGTGGGGGGAGCGCACTGCCGGGCTAGAGAGTATCGCGAGGCGTTAGTTTCCTGTCGATTCTCCAAACGTCTCCGCCCGAGCTCTTATATCACGGACTTTTACCACACAAAGTACAACTTTCAGATCAACATTGTCATTTATTTTAAACCATCGCCACCATAGGCGTAGCTGGGGGGCAGGGGGACAGATGTCCCTGGGCGCCAGAATAGTTAGGGGCGCCAAAATGAGATTTGATATTATTTCATTAATGAAAATAATGGGTTTGAGAGTTGAACAAAGAAAGAGAGGCGCTTTAAAATGAAATCTTGTCCCCGGGCGCCAAACACCCTAGCCACGCCTCTGATCGCCCCAAAATTAAAGGCTTCGCGAGCTTCGTCGCTATGGTGAAGAAATCGGATTTCACGATATTTTGAAACTGTCTAGAAAACACAAGAAGAATTAACGTGCGTCAAAGAACAAAACAAAAGACTAACACATGTTGGAAGACAATGTCTTTCGCAGATTTTATTAAACGTGTGTTCTGTGAAGCTATGCCCGGAACCCAGATTCAAAAATTTATTTTGTAATATTAATTAAATCTCGTCACTCTCATTTACTGGCGATATTTGGAAAAAAATATTTTTTAAAAAATGTCATTTTTTAAAATGGAACAACAAATGTTAATGCAAATCTTGAAATTAATTTAATTAGTTAATGTTCCTAACGACTAGATGACCTTACACACCTAGGCGTCGGGTCAGTGCAAAAAGAACACCAAACAAACAACAACAACATAATTAAAGCTAGGCCGCAGACATAGGTCATATCCCCCTGGAACTGGTTAACGTGATGAGCATTGCTTTCTTTAATCTAGTAAATACAAAGTCTTCGATGCACTAGGAAAATAATGGGCACGTCACATCGTTGAAGAAAATTGATGGCTGTATTGGCTTTTTGATAAAAAAAAAGGGTTTGATTTTGTTTTGATGAAGTTGATGAATTCCTCTGATGGTGTACACTTTGTTCTTTGTGACATGTCTTTGGGCTGGAAATAGCCCGGGGTGAGTGCGTGCCTTATAGTCGAGGGCGTACTTACATACGCAAAGGTGTACTTAAAGACGTAAGGGCATACTTGGGTGACAAAATGTCTGTTTCTTTGTTAGCGATGCTGGTTTACAGAAGACGTTTTCCCAGAACCAGGCGATCACTGGGAGTTGGCGGTATACGATAGTTTAGTCACACTAAAATGGCAGGAATTTGAGCGGTATACGATAGTTTAGTCACACAAAAATGGCAGGAATTTGATTAAAAATTCATGGCTCTTGGGGAATAAATAGCCTGTCACGTGACGGATTTCAACAAATTGTTGGCGGTAGTCAAATAAAAGGAGTTAATTCGTTGTGTTTACACAGTTATTTGTACACAGCCGGATCCCAAAGGTGACAGCGTAATTTATTCTATTACATTTGGTCATAAAAGTAGATGCATATACGGACTTAGACTTACCAGAGCACCAGTGTAGTGTGTTTCAGGAAACTAATTTTAAAGATTAGAAAATAAGGACAAAAATAATTTGTGTACACAGGATCAAATTTCAAGGCATTTAATAGATTGGGAAATGTTGCTTTCAAGACCTGAGTGCTCGCCATCCATGAATGCTTGCCATCCATGAATGCTCGCCATCCATGAATGCTCGCCATCCATGAATGCTCGCCATCCATGAATGCTCGCCATCCATGCATGCTCGCCATCCATGAATGCTCGCCATCCATGAATGCTCGCCATCCATGAATGTTCGCCATCCATGAATGCTCGCCATCCATGAATGCTCGCCATCCATGAATGCTCGCCATCCATGAATGCTCGCCATCCATGAATGCTCGCCATCCATGAATGCTCGCCATCCATGAATGCTCGCCATCCATGAATGCTCGCCATCCATGAATGCTCGCCATCCATGAATGCTCGCCATCCATGAATGCTCGCCATCCATGAATGCTCGCCATCCATGAATGCTCGCCATCCATGAATGCTCGCCATCCATGAATGCTCGCCATCCATGAATGCTCGCCATCCATGAATGCATGTTACTAAATTATTATTATCATTATTTTAAAAAAAACAACATTTTTTATAGATATATTTGGCTTATTTTGAAAACATTTCATTATGTGGGTCTTTATTCTTTTACTGTTAATCTTGGGGGGTTATTTGAAAACCAAGCATGACCATATTAGTTCTTGGCTGTGAAGTTCAACGCTACACTGCCCCGCAAGCTAAAACCGAGAACAGAGAAGTCTGCTTAGACCCGGCGCATTGTTTCCACGACTCAGAGAGAAAGGAACTAAACAGAATAAACAGCTCCTGTAGTCTCCGAGCGGAGAAAATCCGCCGACTTATAGGATTAGATGGGGGGGGGGCGGAAATTTTCTCGCAGGTCCTAGTTACATAATCAGTCACCCGCCCGCCCCACAATAAAGTTAGAGATGAGGATTTACTGGACGTCCGGCGGAGCACCGAATGACATTAATCCCACAATTCAATCAACCCTACCGTCACCCCCCCCCAACACCCTTCTCCGCCCCACACGCACACTCTCGCCAAATAAACCCCCAAGCTTTATTTCTGCTTCCTCGTTAAGGCCCCCCCCCCCTTACCCACCCCTAACCCACCCCTAACCCACTGCCAGGCCCCGGCAATAATTAGACAATGGCACCGGTGCGTATTTATGGTTGTTACAGCTCGTTACGCAGTGACAGAAACCCCCTCCACCCCCTTCCCACCCCCCCAAAAAAAAAGCATTTTAGACGCCAGTAGTGGAGAACCGCGTCACTCCAGAGAATTGTCTGATTATAACGTTCTGGTCCAACAATTGGGCGCTTTGCCTGAAGTCGTTAAGGTGTGGATTAGCCGAGTGGTTAAAAGATAAGCTGTTATTCTTTTTTTTCATGTTTCATTTTCTACGACCAATATTTTGTATTGTTATCGTGGGCAAATCTAAGAGATGGCGAATTTAGCGCGGTGGAAAATAAAGTGGGGGGGGGGGGGCGGAGAGGGTTAGTGGTGCAAGCTGGCAATAAGCTGATGAAAAATTTGATGGTGAACAAATACAATGTCACGTGACGTATTTGAACCATCCACTTTCGTTAAAAAGTGAAGTTCTTGGCTGTTTCCCATGTTTTAATAATTCAAAGTATCGCATTTGTCTCTCTCTCTCTCTTTCTCTCTCTCTCTCTCTCTTTCTCCTTCTACACTTCATGTCAAGCTGAGAGTATGCTCACCCACGTCATTATAGTTATCTGAGTTTTGGCGAATCTAGGAGTCGTCCATAGAGAGGCTAATACGTCATGATAACCACCTCATCCGTCATTCACGCGTGCAGTGATAATGAAAGCCTCCCTTCAATTATGTTTAAATATAACAGGGTGGCTAAAGCCATTTCAAATTTCGACTGCATATGGGTTCATCATCATCCCTTCCAATATTTTGATACTCCATTTTTTTGTTTGTTAACATTGTTAAATGCTAATATTAAAAAAAAATATTTAACAATATATTGAAAAATTTTGAATTAAAAAGCGTATGCTTAGCTTGAATTTAAAATCATTTCTCGTGCATAAAGACGTCCTAAATCAAATATCCCGTACTTAATCTCGTCCGAAAAAAAACATTTCCCGTGCCTATAGACGTCCTAAAAATATTTCCCGTATTCAGACGTCTTAATTATATTTTTCCTTGCATATAAACGCCATAAAAACCATATCCCGTGCATATAGAATACAGGCGTCCTAAAATGTTCTATTGTTTGTACAATGGCACCCGTCTAAAAACGCAAATGAACCAATCACATTTGTAGACTTAGATCAATTGCTGGTGACTCCACAAAATTTGAGTTTTTACTCGTATCGACTTCCTTGATCAGATCTATAACAACATCTCATCTTGCGAACAGAATTTTAATTGTCGTGTAGTCAATGCGTACGAAGGACGCGCGGAATGGGCGCTGGCCCCCATGCTCTAATCAGGAGCATTTTCCCAACTACAGAGTTTATTTTAGTGGAAATGAAGTTTCGTACGCTTGATCCAACATGGGCGGCACGAACATTCAGTAGCAATCAAACTTTGATACTTGACAGGACAGACTTTGATACTTGACAGGACAGACTTTGATACTTGACAGGACAGACTTTGATACTTGACAGGACAGACTTTGATACTTGACAGGACATACTTTGATACTTGACAGGACATACTTTGATACTTGACAGGACTGACTTTGATACTCGACAGGACAGACTTTGATACTCGACAGGACATACTTTGATACTGGACAGGACAGACTTTGATACTTGACAGGACAGACTTTGATACTTGACAGAACAGACTTTGATACTTGACAGGACAGCATTTGATAATTGACAGGACATCCTTTGATAATTGACAGGACAGACTTTGATACTTGGCAGGACATACTTTGATACTTGACAGGACTGACTTTGATACTCGACAGGACAGACTTTGATACTCGACAGGACAGACTTTGATACTCGACAGGACATACTTTGATACTCGACAGGACATAGTTTGATACTTGACAGGACAGACTTTGATACTTGACAGGACATACTTTGATACTTGACAGGACATACTTTGATACCTGACAGGACAGATATTGAATTTGATACTTGACAGGACAGAATTTGACAGTACTAAAATTTACTTCCGTTGTAAAATTCAAAATAAACCCCTAAATCTTTTAGAAGAACAAGAAGCCATTAAGAAGAACAATCCATTAAGAAGAACAAGCCGCTAAGAACTAAAACCGTATTGCCATCGCGATAGCAACGGTCCATTCGCATTGAATGCAGTCTATGAGTCGACCAGAACAAACATAGCCGTGCGCGCGCCCATGGTTTGGCTAGATCAAAGAAGAAATTAATAATGGATCGGAGCAAAATGGGTTTAAACATATTTTATTCTGAGATAAGATAATGCAAGGTGCTCGGAAACGTGGCTGAAAGGGACATCGCCGAAGAAAATGTCACACCCTGATCTCTTAACAGCTCAAGTGTTTGCATTATAAAGTGATTCTCTGAACAGTAAATTTCAATAACATCAAAGCACTGGATTTAAAAAAAAAAAAAATACTAAAAAAACATCTCAACAAATCTTACTAATATAAAAAGCTTCACTTCAATTCACCTTCCTGTCTCGGTGCCATGATCTCAGTCCTAATTGCTACTAAATAATATATGTATTTTAACAATGACTTCTTTTCTCTGTGTAAAAAAAACACGCACCATAAAATGCGCGCGCATATATATATATATATATATATATATATATATATTTGTATTTCAGCAATCCAAACAAAAGGTTCACAAATTAAATTATTCAAGCACCGTTATAGATTTAAGTTAGCATCAAATTGAATTAAATTATTGAAACCCAGAAATATTTTTTTTTAATATATCAAATCAATATTCCGTTTAATGTTGGATTGCGTCGCCTGTTTGCGATTTCTACCCAGCTTCCATGGGGCCCATACACCACACATTGGGAACCACTGTTGTAACAATCATCTATCTAACATAATACCTAGCCACCAGACCCCCCACCCCCATCCCCACCCCACATTTGACATTCTGGAAACTATTACGAGGGGGCATTTACCACAGACCTCAATAAGGGGCAATTATCCAGTCTAAAGAACGCCACATTCTTCCGCGAGTTATGTCAAACCCTTACGTCAAATTACCGCAAAGCAATACCTATCAATGCCCCATCAAGGCTGAGTTTGTGTCACAGACAAAATAATCCATTAGATTTCGTTCTTTAATCAAAGGAAAAAAAAAATTATACACACTTTTTCTATCCAGAGACAAAAGCATCAGCAGGATTCTGTCCCCATGACATGAGATCAATTGGGGGGGGGGGGGGACACAACAACTCTGCTCTTTGTGTTTGTTTTGACACGTTCCGATAATCATATTGTATTTCTAAGCCGCCTTTGTCAGGGGCATGTGTCGTAGTTTTCTGTTAACCTATCACCATTATCACAGACGTGTGTGACATGGATTGCTGGCACTTGTTCGATGGAGGCAGCTGCACTCCACAACGTCTGCCATTTTACAACGTTGTAATTTAAAAAATAAAAAAGTTTTTTCAAAAAAAAATACCATCCAATCAAGGCGATACTTTAATAAAATATTTTGGTTAATAATTTGGTGAACATTTTTTGAGTAATACTCTTCAGTCTTTAGCCATGACATAATTTAATAATAATTCCATCAGCTTAGTCTTTTCTTTCTTTTGTTCGGTGCTAAATTGAAGTTATAACACTTGTTGAATTAAGGTGGTAATGGGTTATAGGGATGTCGGTGGTAGGGGGCTACGAGGGTGTCGGTGGTAGGGGATATGAGGGTGTCAGTGGTAGGGGCTATGGGGGTGTCGGTGGTAGGGGGCTACGAGGGTGTCAGTGGTAGGGGGCTATGATGGTGTCAGTGGTAGGGGGCTAAGGGGGTGTCGGTGGTAGGGGGTTATGAGGGTGTCGATGGTAGGGTGCTATGAGGGTGTCGGTGGTAGGGGGCTATGAGGATGTCAGTGGTAGGGGGCTATGAGGGTGTCAGTGGGCTATGAGGGTGTCAGTGGTAGAGGTTATAGAGATGTCGGTGATAAGGGGCTATGAGGTGTCAGTGGTAGGGGCTATGAGGGCTGTCAGTGGTAGAGGTTATGGAGGTGTCGGTGGTAGGGGGCTATGAGGGTGTCTCTGGTAGGGGTTATGGGAGTGTCGGTTGTAGGGGGCTATGTGAGTGTCGGTGGGGGTTATTGGGATGTCGGTGGTTGGGGGCTATTGGGCTGTCGGTGGTAGGGGCTATGGGGTGTCGGTGTTAGGGGGCTATGAGGGTGTCAATGGTAGGGGGCTATGATGGTGTCAGTGGTAGGGGGCTATGGGGGTGTCGGTGGTAGGGGGCTATGAGGGTGTCAGTGGTAGGGGGCTATGATGGTGTCAGTGGTAGGGGGCTATGGGGGTGTCGGTGGTAGGGGGCTATGAGGGTGTAAGTGGTAGGGGCTATGAGGGCTGTCAGGGGGGCTTATGGGGGTGTCGGTGGTAGGGGCGTTACGGGGGTGTCGTTAATGGGGGCTGTGGGGGTATCGATGGGGGCAAGTGGTTTCTGCAGATATTAGATTAATTATTTGTTTAATGGAATGTTGTCTAGCTGTTTGGTATTATATATCACTGAGATACTTTTGCCCTTAAATCTATTTTTAGTTTTATTTGTATTACACGTTCCAATAAATACCCTAAATCTATACTACTTACAATCCTCATCAAAACTATTATTACATCTTTATTATTATTATCATTACCATTATATCTTACAATAATAATATTTATTATTATTTTATTATCATTGATATTAGTAAATCTTTATAACATATTACTAATAATAATAAATACTTATTATAATTATTATCCTCATTAACATTATTATTATCATTATTTTATTATTATTTTTATCATTACTATTTTTTTTCTTCTTAAATTATCATTATTTTACTAACACTGATTATTATTATTATTTGTTCAGAGATAAGAGGTCAAGAACATAACATATTTAATACCTTGTTCAAACACAGGAAATCCCAACAGCCCTCTTTTGACATTTCTGACGATTGTTTTCGTTTACTCCATCTCCCCGACACCTCGATCCGACAGGACAACGGCATCCAATCAAGAACATGCCAATCATCGAATTAATATGAATATGAACCTAATTAAGAGTTCAACGTCTGCCACCCTTTCTTTTTTTTTTCTTTTTTTTTTTAATTGAGGACCACTGGAGGGTGGAGGACGACTCCGTTCAAGTTTGGCTTCTTAGCACGAGATTGGATGACGTCACGCGTGACGGTGGCCCCTGGCCCTCCGTACATTCCCGGGACGATATTGCCTCGCGTCACGTGTTTGACACATGAATCAAGGCTCGCCAGCATACATTAGCATCGGACGTGTATGCATGCCAATCAATCAGGGCTATGTGATTAACTTCTCCCTTTTGGCTCGCCACTGAGGTTGGTGGCCTGTCAGTGCCGCCCAGTGTCGCATCGCATTATGTGTAGACCGTAATACGATCAGAAGGCGGCCTGGTTCCACCGACTCCTCATCATCAAAGGTATTAATGAAGATCGATCGGATTGATAGAAATAATGTAATCGAATATAAAAATACATTTAAAATCTCAGAAATCTTAAGTAAAAATAAATCATTCTACTACCATGAAATAATCGATACTTGTAGAGACTTGGAAATCACTATTAGGAATCGATATTTTGAAAAAGTCACACAAAATTCTGCCTCAAATTTAAGATTTAAAATATATTAACTATGTACATTAAAATATGTATAAAGAAGAATATACCATTTTTTGCCAATGACTAGTAAAAATATGATCCCACATCGCCTGTGGTCTGTGTAACAATTCACCTTTATTCCTCATTCTACATCCTTTATGCCCACATCAGATGATCACTCACCCCATTTATCCAACCAATATTCACGCATTTAAGTTTAAACATTCATGAGAATAACTCACGACGTCCAGTCACACAACATGACAACATCACAGGCCAATCAGGTCACGAGGTTCACTCAATACACACAACAATAATCTTCAATCATACATACTATCACAGACAACGTCAGGTATATAAAATGTGTTTCCTTTAACATGCCGATTAACGAAATGTCTATTATAAGCAAGCACGTGCCGTCTACAAATATAAGCAGTCTTCAAAATACTGACTAATTAGCATAAGTGTGATGGAAACATAATAGGTTGAAAAATTAAATTACCGTAAATTGAGCGTGCATTTGAAACGAGGCTACATTCTCAGGTGTCGTTTTGGATTTTACACCCATGAAATTTTTAACGAGATCTATTTATTTGCCAACAACATAATCTGTCTAGAGGGACATAGGGGATACATGACACATTCCATTTTTCAATCTCAGCCCCCTCCCCCCTTTTTCGGGGTGGGGGTGGGGGGAAGGCTTCCACCATGTTCCTATGTAACAGCAGTTTGCGACATCGAAAAATAAGGAGGACACATTCAATTTGATTATTGTCTTGGTTTATTGATGCCATCAATGTCTGAAAGGTTTCGTCTTCCACGTCCACATTTTCTCACTTCCAAGCTTATATCTTCTCACGTTCACATCTACATCTTCTCACTTTCACATCTGCATCTTCTCACTTCCACTTGCACATCTACATCGTCTCCCTTCCACATCTACATCTTCTCACTTCTATAACTACAACTTTTCACTTCCAAAACTACTTCTCCCTTCCATAACTACATCTTCTCACTTCCATAACTTCATCTTCTCACTTCCACATCTACATCTTCTCACTTCCACGGCTACATCTTCTCACTTCCAAATCTACATCTTCTCACTTTCATAACTACATCTTCTCACTTCCGTAGCTACATCTTCTCACTTTCCTAACTACATCTTCTCACTTCCATAACTTCATCTTCTCACTTCTATAACTACATCTTCTCACTTCCACTTGCACATCTACATCGTCTCCCTTCCACATCTACATCTTCTCACTTCTATAACTACATCTTCTCACTTCCAAAACTACTTCTCACTTCCATAACTACATCTTCTCACTTCCATAACTTCATCTTCTCACTTCCATAACTTCATCTTCTCACTTCCACATCTACATCTTCTCACTTTCCACGGCTACATCTTCTCACTTCCACATCTACAACTTCTCACTTCCATAACTACATCTGCTCACTTCCCTAGCTACATCTTCTCACTTCCCTAACTACATCTTCTCACTTCCATAACTACATCTTCTCACTTCCATAACTACATCTTCTCACTTTCATAACTACATCTTCTCATTTCCATAACGACATCTTCTCACTTCCCTAACTACATCTTCTCACTTTCCAAACTACATCTTCTCATTTCCATAACTACATCTTCTCAGTTCCATAACTACACCTTCTCACTTCCATAACTACATCTTCTCACTTCCATAACTACATCTTCTCGCTTCCATAACTACATCTTCTCACTTCTCTGTCGTCTTGTTGAGTGCAGCAAATTTCTTATTATTATTACCTATTAAAAAGACCCCCCCCCCCACACACACACATACACACAATTTTGTGTCTCCTAACATTCTTACATAACCGAATACATCGGACCTTTACTTGCCAAACAGACAACAAAGATTAGCAGCAACAAACAGCAAAAACATAATGGTTTCTTTCTTGTTGTTTTATTTTTGGTATTATAAGGCTGTCATTTTTAGCAGAGCTGGTGGTCATGTGAAGGAATTTCTCGATTTCTTTCATGGCAACCACCCCTTTACCTTTTGTTTTCACCGTCTGCACAGAGTACAGAGAATGATGTTCACTATACTCACTACCATCCCGACAAGACATTTTTCATTTTCAAATCTTTGAAATATGACTCTCAAGATACTTTTAAAACAATGACTTCCTAATTTAGCAATCACCTAACGCCCCCTTCGCCCAATTTTTGCATAATTTGCTTAGCGCCTCCCCAACCCCATACATTAAAATACATTCCCTACTTCATGAACACTTAGCTTTACGGATTTTCTCATATTCCTATGTCAAAATATTTTGCACTCTTCACCATCATGATTTGATTTGAAAATGTTTATATAAACATATAAACTGTTCCTAACGTTCTAGCATAATTCTAGGTACAGCCGAGCAGTGTGTCCACTTTGTAGCGAAATATATCATTTCAAAAGAAACAAAAAAACGTTCTTTCTATGTCAAAACAAAAATCAATGTTTCATTCTTGTCCCTGTCGCTAACTCATTCACGCTTGTCTTTTAGATTCTCAATGTTTGTCATTTCAATCTCTCAACAAGGCAGCTGGCAACAAAAACAAAAAAACAACAACAAAAAATGTGTTAAAAATAAAAAGAAATATAAAGAACTTAATCAAATAAAAATCAATTTTGACATTCCCAGCCTGCTTAACCTGGTCTTTATACAGGACCTTTCTCCCGCATAATAATTCCCAGATTTTAGCTCGTTTATCAGGTCCGACAATCCATGACATTTCCACCGCTGGATGAATGGCTTTAATATGGCCCAGGGCCGCCCCCATACCCACGGTCCCAACCACTGCTGGTGGGTTCAAATGGGATTTAAAAAAAAAACATCCGGTAGCAGAGGGATCTGTACACATTTCTCAGACTGCGGGCTAGACTTTAAATGTGTACATATGTACAGGTCGAAATATTCATAATTATTATAAATGATTGATTGCCAGCTCTCATTTTTCTCAGGATAAGATCAGTTGACATGCGTCAAAAATGACGTGTTATTGCAGTAACGGACTGAACAGTAAGGCTATGATTACATATCGCATTGCCCGGCCATCAAGATTAATGATGAGTTAGACCCAGAGCTCTATAGAGCGATTGAAGAAGAACAAAAATGGAAACGAAAAAAGCACCAACAACAACAAAAAAAAAACAATAACCAGAAATGACGTTTAGAAGGGGAAAAAAATACCACATATACATACATCTGATGGACGTGAAAGACCACATATACATACATCTGATGGACGTGAAAGACCACATATACATACATCTGATGGACGTGAAAGACCACATATACATACATCTGATGGACGTGAAAGACCACATATACATACATCTGATGGACGTGAAAGACCACATATACATACATCTGATGGACGTGAGCAGACAGGATGGACACTGAATGGACACAGAAAGCGTGCAATCAATTTAGATGTCTATTAGATTTGCCTGTTCAACAATAATCCCTAACAGAGGTTATCAAAATCGGGTTATATGTTTATAATAGTGGTGTCTGCATCAAGTCTACATCACGTCTACATCACGTCTAGATCACGTCTACATCACGTCTACATAATCTCTAAAACATCTCTACACCTTCTCTGCATCAGATCCTTTCTTTTCCATCAGCTGCTGCAGAGTAAAAAGATTCAATGGTATGTCCATTCAGAGATTGCTGGGTCAAGTGACAGAATAACGTCAGCTTCAAGGTCTCTGGTGGGAACAACTTGAAAGTCATTTATAGCAGCGTTTTCCAACCCCCCCTCCTTTTTTTTCATGACCCGGTAACCGTTTGGTTTTCTTTTCTCGGCAACCCGGTAGTTTTTGCTTTCGCGGCCCGGATACCGGGTTTCATCCGGGATGGCGGGTGTTCAGTTTTCGACAAAACGATACAGCAATAGACATTTTGTAATGAATACTTTCTGTTTCATTATTTTGACTGCCTTTTGTGTGTTTCTTCTCTGGATGAAGCACCGTTTGAAATAACACAAGGCTGACAATGTTAACCAAGATTGTATTGGCGTTGTGCAGTAGATGGAATTATTAGTAATTGTTGCCAAAATAACAAAACTTTCCTCTGCTAGCTCATACAATTTAAAAAAAAAATATTGACTGAAAATATTGTTTTTGATTTTGGAAAAAAAATGTCATTACCTTTCAATTAGTAATTCGATTTTAGGTTTTTACCTTGTTCGTTCATTTGTGTGGTCGAGTTAAAAAGGTTGAAAAAAGTATTCAAATTTTAAAAATAAAACAGCGTATTTCTAAGACAATAGTATTTGCACATTAAAATCTGTAAACATTTGTTGAGCTAACAGGGAGATAAACCCGTTGCAGACTCGCTCCAAGTCATTCTGACCAAGCCTTCTTGACAGGTCTGTAATAGACAATATCTTCACATCGAATGGCATGCATCTCCATTTGCCTCATAAATTTTAGCTCAACCCTCCAGGGGCGTGCGGTCTGCTGGGGGTTGGGTTAATGATAAAAGCTGGGCTAATCAGATTGAAAAAAAAGAGAGAAAAATGATACCGAAAAAAAACAAACGTATGATTCAGATAAAGAGAAGATATAATGGGCGGGCTATCTAGGATCCCTTTTATCATCGTTGAGGATGGAGGAGCCGGGAAAAGATCTGCTCAATATCCTGGCATTGTTTACAGCTTAGGCTCTCAATAGTTATAAAATTGTTAACCATTTTAAAAAAAAATTAAAATGATCCGCATCCCATTATATAAATGTTAACAACATGAATAATGACAAGACCTATTAAGAAGTTAAAAAGACTTATTAGTGTAAATATAATTGTATGCTTTTAAAAAAAAAATATATAAGCCATCGGCCTCCAAAACGTCTGCTGCGATCGTACCCCGTAGTTCCCTTGACAACCATCCCATGCTGACGAGACACTTGACATTCCATGTTCAAAATACGATTGCATCACCTACTATTGGTCCCCTTCCAAGTCAATTCTTAGTTTAACTATACAGAAATAACCCGACCAAGAATGGCGGCGACGATGCGTGAAACTTCCCACCTACTAAACTTACCTGACAAAACATGAAATTCGAGGGAAGCACGTTGTAAGAATCCCAATCACTGCTAACTTCTGGAAATTTTATTTTGCGCGCGGGATTCAACACAGTGTTAGAGCCATGCATAAATACCTAGAGAATAATTATAATATGGGGGTTGTGTGTAAAACAATAGAAATGCGATGGAAGGTCAGTGGCTGTAAGTCAGTGATAGTTGGGACTATGCTTAAAATTATTATAGTTGGGGAACACCGTTTTAGAAATAGAAGTGTATCTATTGCACCGTTCATCAGCTCTCTTTGAAATGATTCCAGGTTTTTAAAAAAAAATCACGCTGAAAATGAAATTCTTGTTTAACATTATAGACGGGTAACAAAATATTTACAAAAATAAATTTGAAAAAATTCCAAGAAAAATAAATGTTGAAAAAAATCTCATCAAATTAACTAAAGAAATGAAAGACACTTGAATCCATTTGTGGTTTTTTGGTTGTTTTTTTTTTTTGTTTGTTTGTTTGATTAGTTCTTATCCCGAAACTCTTGCCTTAACTAGACTTAATTAAGATAAAACCCTATTGTCGTATCGTTCTACGGTATCATTCTAAGGTTTCGCTTAATATTGTGTTTTGTTTGCGCGAAGCCGTCGTGATGCAATGACAGCCCGGCAATATGATTAAACAAGCAGACAAAGATCATCCACAGAATCCGAACATAATAGAGAATACGGATGAGGGAGCAGGCATGGACGTGTGTTTTATTTGAAACACTGGAACAGAAGATGGAAATAACTGGCTGAGTTGTTGGGAAGAATGACCTTGACATCAACGTCACGATCCAATGGGAATTTATTATTTTATGTTTTGACATTTTAATTTTTTATTTCGCGCGCGCGCGCGTGTGTGTGTGTGTGTGTGCGTGTGTGTATCTTAACATTGCTTTTGATTTGTTCAATTATAAAGGAGGAATTGATGCGAAGATATTCCATGACTGGACAGTATCGATATTTGAAAATGTGTGTTGAAATCACGGCTAACAGATGGATACAAACAAGGCCATTTTTTTCCATGTCCTAGTTGAAGATATTCTCACTCTGAAAATAAAGGGCACATAAATATTTTACATTCACGGAAGTGACGTAATGCAAAAGGGTGATTCATGAATGGTTGGAAATATACTATATACAATCGAATGTCTTCACTAAAACGATTATTAGAAACTTTTAAAAATAATATTTGATTCGCTGATTATGAAAATCATCCCATGTTATCGGGATCGCCCCATCCGAAAAGATGCGGAAAAAAAGAAAAAAAAAAACAGTGAAGCGTAGATTCGTGTGCGAGAGATTTCCCCGTGGTTAGGTTGGCGTAATGATTTGTTAAATAATTGAATGGCTACTCAACATGGGTTTGAATGTGACGAATGCTGGAAAGGGTTTGGGGGGGGGGGGGGGCGGTGAATCCTTTCACCGTTATAACAACCGGCTCGACTTTCAAAGAAGGGAAATAAACACTGCCAAATGATGAGCGAAACTGTCGAGCATCAAACACATTGACAGCAATTCCCCATACCACCGGTGAGAGAAATTCCACGTGAAAGGTTGTTAAATATGCATTCGATCTCCCTCCGTCGTTAATATCATCTCATCATAATTAGATGTGACAAGTTTGTGTTTGTCGCGAATAAACTAAAGAAAATAAAATAGAGGCCGGTAATAAACGTCTGCTTGCCTAACTTTCATCATGCAAAAATTGTTTCCGTTGCAAATGGCTTAATTGCTTGAAATATTTGCGTATTTTTTTATGAATGGCTATTTCAGTGGGTTGTATGAGGATAATGCTGTGATCCCAAGCTTTTTGGATTATGTTGAGATATTCTGTGTAGATTGTGATGATGTAATTGGATGTCTATGCAAAGTGATCCTCAATTGGAAGGCAAAGTCTGGAGCCAGCAGCCACCAAAAGTTGGGCCGAGATATGCCTAACCTCGTTTTCCCGCATTAATCTGGCGGCGTAGATTGCAGCGTTCCGGCACCACGATGGTGCGCTCTCTAGCGTGTCGGTTAGTTGTAGGCTTACGCCATATAGCTGTGTCAGGATGTCGGTCTGGCCCGTGGCCATCCGGGAAGTGGCGCGCCGATGAGATCGAGGTAGCTGGTGCCCGGTCCGGAGTATTGGTGCGCCGGCGTGTTCGGGAGGATCGCGTCCTCGGAAGTGGCCCAAGAGAAGCCTCAGAACCTGAAATGGGAGCTCCACGCTGCCACAGAAGGCAGATGGCGGGATGGCTTGGTTATATCTTGACGATGAGACCAAGCTACACGCGATCATATTGAATAAGCAAGGGCGGAAAAAAGTGGAGAGCCCCGTCGAGTATCGGGTGGACTGTCGCAGTTACTTCCTTGCAGCAAGCCAACGAGCTGGCATTGGTCTAATCGGACACTCACCCTGCCTCTGACCAGTTCGAAAGCAAGGCATGGATGGCCCCTTGTCCCATTTGATCACTTCCTCCTGAAATCTTGGACGCAGCGAGACGGTGTTATCCCCACGTCGGGGTATGCAGAAGCACGAGGTTTTGCCATTTGTCTCGTGCCCATCAGAGCGTGCCCTGAAGATTGGTGGATGAGTTGGTTGCAGAACACAAAAGTAGCTGGTCGGCCGGAGTTTGTTGACATGCCCTGATTAACAAATGTAGGACTTTCAGCGGTAACAACCCGGGCAGAATCTGCTGGTGCTGGCCGCACCGTGGTTGCTGGAACATTTACCCGGAATACGCCGCGTCTCCCCTGCCTGGTGGGTTTTCCGGCATTTTGATGAAAAAGTGGCCCAAAGTACGTTGTGACGCTTTGAGTCGGACTGTCCTGCGGCCGCAAAGTTATTTTGCGGGTCTGCCTCTGGTCCGGTCCGAACACTAACGGACACGAATGTGGGAATCTAGCCCGGGGGTGACGCGATTCTTCGTGAATGTCACCGTTCAAGAACGAGTCACAGCTCAACATTTATGCTCAGTAACGTTTAAGCAATCATATGCTAAACATAAGTGTAAGTAACGCCTTTGGCTGATGTGGCCCTTGCACGCAACCGCGGATACGCCTATCAATAATCTGATTATACGTTCATATTTTTGTCAAGTCTCTGCAGCTGGACGTGTGAGCCCAAGCAATCTAGGACCAAGTTCCCATTTTGTTAAAAATACATCACAATTTTATTTGACACTATTGTGTTCATGTCTATCGGTTATTCTAAAAAAAAATGTCCTCCCATTTATCTCGTGGGACGCTGGAGTCTATTTAAAAGAGACTGATCCTCACTATGTACTTTGACTGAATCGTATTTGTATATTAAGCATTGCTTGTTTTTCTGTGTGATACATAAATGTTCCGGTTATGTTGTTTTAAAACAAAATAATAATGTCTAACAAATTTCAAGGTCGTGGAGGGTTGAATGAAACCCAACATTATAATAAATTTGGGTGATTTCCCTTACAGTGACCGTGGACGAACTCGAGTCTGGGTGATCTTGTTTTTATCTCCCTTGCCGTTGCTTCGATTAAATCACAAAACCTGGTCCGTACTGTCTCTCCTCTCCCTCCCCCATTCTCGAACCGTCTTTTGTAATCTACTCTATGTGAAGCTCATTAAGGCAAGTTGCTGCTTATTTATGGACCATTAAGAATCGAGCCCCTTTCCTCTCCCACCCCCAGCTTCCCACAGACCATGTAAGAGTCTATATTACAAATCATATCTAAAATTGAATTCAATTCTGTGTTTGTTTATAAACATATTTTTTTTCAATTTCCGCCTTGCGTTTTATTATTATTATTATTTTGAAATATTTGTGTGTGTGGATGGTTGGGAGGGGGGAGTAAACAATTTTCATGAAGACCCATGAAGTATGTATTTACCTAAATATCCGCAGAAAAAAAAAATTGCATTATTAAAAAGAAAAAAAAAAGAACAATTTGTTATCCTTTGCCTGAATAACCACCACCACCCCCAACCACCACCACCCCCCAACCACCACCACCACCACCACCCCCAACCACCACCACCACCACCACCACCCCCAACCACCACCCCCCCTACTCCAACGCAAATCCCCAATTCACGTTCTTTGAGCAAGCGATTGCAACTGACCGTTCATTAATGAAATATGTTTCTGATGTGAAGTCAACTGTAAAAACACAATGTGTTCGTTAGCGGAGCACAAAGTAGGAATTGAGATTCCTTTTAATTCTAGTGAAGTGCCTGCTTTACTTTGTAACCCCCCCCCCCCCCAAACACACACACACTTCCACTTTTATTGTTATGTTCTGTAAGATGACATTTTAACACGCGAAAGCTTATAACCTCTATTAGTTCTAATCCAACGCTTCTCAAAGTACCAATATAACGATTCCTGAAAAGTATTTTATTTTTTATTATGGGCGGTGCATTATTTGTGATAAGTCATGTAATGCATATAATGAGTCGAGTATTGTTTGTATGATATATTTATTTCTTCTTTTTTTGTATCTCGTCTGTTATTGAATCTTGCTGCTTACGCGGTGCATATTTAAAGGCATTCTTCATTAAAATAAATACACACACAAAAAGTTTCAATCATCATGGACATTCAGATTTATGAAAGTGACTAAAATCATGACTTAAAGGTCGAAAACATGTAGGCTAACACGAACAAATTTGGCAATTAACATTACAAAGAACAACATATTACTTAAAAACACGTAATAAAATAATTGTTTTCACGAAATTATGCAAATATCATTAATTAGATTCAGTTTTATGAATCTCTGGATCCGAAGTAAATGTGGTACACGGCACGCCGATAAGGTCTTGGTCTATTGGAAGACCAGGGCACACCCATCAGGTCTTGGTCAACTGTAGAACCAGGGCACACCCATAAGGTCTTGGTCAACTGTAGAACCAGGGCACGACCATAAGGTCTTGGTCAACTGTAGAACCAGGGCACGCCCATAAGGATTTGGTCAACTGGACAAGGGCTCGCCCATAAGGATTTGGTCCACTGGAGGACTAGGGCACGCGCATAAGGTCTTGGTCAACAGGAGGACCAGGGCACGCCCATACATTCTTGGTCTATTGGAGGACTATGGCACGCGCATAAGGTCTTGGTCAACTGGAGGACCAGGGCACGCCCATAAGGTCTTGGTCAACCAGGGTACCAAGGTTTTCTTCATCAGTTGGGGGGGGGGGGCACTGTTAAGTTTATCAAAAACAAATAACCTGGCGATATATTCGTACACCAGAGAGAGAGAGAGAGAGAGAGAGAGATAGATAGAGCGAGAGAAAGAGATAGAGAGAGTGTGTTTTATTTAAATGATCTCTGTGATGCTATCACTTTCAGGTGCATAGGTCATGGCAACTGATGTTTCCCCCCCCCCCTTTTTTCCACTTATCTTGAATATATCACCAGGAAGTGTATGGTGTGAGAATACATATCTATCTAATTATAGAGGTTGTGATGGATGGGGTGCGTGGCACCAAGGGTCAGCCGATGTGACAGTCACATTGCCTGGCTGCCATGTCTCAGATGAAGTAGAATATTAAAGAGTCGGGGGACTACATTCAAGATGCCTTCTTTTTTTAATGTACAGCTATACAGATGTGCCGACGGGTTATATACAGCTATACAGATGTGCCGACGGGTTATATACAGCTATACAGATGTGCCGACGGGTTATATACAGCTATACAGATGTGCCGACGGGTTATATACAGCTATACAGATGTGCCGACGGGTTATATGCAGCTATACAGATGTGCCGACGGGTTATATACAGCTATACAGATGTGCCGACGGGTTATATACAGCTATACAGATGTGCCGACGGGTTAGGGTTAATGATAAGATTTGAATCGCCGTACAGTGACGTAATAACTTCTGCTAACGTTTGCAGTTTGGTTTTATATTCAGAGTAGCTGTTGACCCTCACATAGTGATTGTTGACCCTCACTTAGTGATTGTTGACCCTCACATAGTAATTGTTGACCCTCACATAGTGATTGTTGACCCTCACATAGTGATTGTTGACCCTCACATAGTAATTGTTTACCCCCACAGAGCAACAACTCACCAAAAACAGAGTAACTTCTTACTCTCACAGAGTATTAACTGTTTACCCTGACAGAGTAACTACTTACCCTCACAGAGTAACTACTTACCCTCACATAGTAACTACTTACTCTCACAGAGTAACAACTGTTTACCCTGACAGAGTAACTACTTACCCTCAAAGAGTAAATACTTACCCTCACAGCCTAACTACCTACTCTCACAGAGTAATAACTGTTTTCCCCACAGAGTAATAATTGTTTACCCTGACAGAGTAACGACTTACTCTCACAGAGTATTTGCTTAAACTCAGGTTCTCACCTATAATCTAAAACATGATTTGTGTCGACATAATATTTTTTTTTTAATTATGAAAAAATTATCAAAAAGTACATAATGAAGGTTATTAATGACAGTACACTTTCGCTATTGCCCCTCATGTTGTTTTGTTACGTAGGCAGTATGCAGATACTCAAATACCGTATTTTTGCGTATATAAAAGGCGTATTATACAAAGTTTTATGTATCCCGCACCCAGGCTCCGTCTTATGTACGGGTCGTCTTATATGCGTGAAAATACGAGAGACACAACAACCATGACTGAATGAAGGCATTTTCCTCGCCTTCTTGTCCTTTGAAACCTTAACGCCTAAACCTACCTCCGTATTCCTTGTAAAGGTACATTTACGTCTAAATATATCTCAGTATTCCTTGTAAAAGTACATTTACGTCTAAACCTATCTCCGTATTCCTTGTAAAAGTACATTTACGTCTAAACCTATCTCCGTATTCGTGTTAAAAGTACATTTACGTCTAAACCTATCTCAGTATACCTTGTAAAAGTACATTTACGCCTAAACCTATCTCCGTATTCCTTGTAAAAGTACATTTACACCTAAACCTATCTCAGGATTCCTTGTAAAAGTACATTTACGCTTAAACCTATCTCAGTATTCCTTTTAAAAGTACATTTACGCCTAAACTTATCCGTATTCCTTGTAAAAGTACATTTACGCCTAAACATATCTCCGTATTCCTTGTAAAAGTACATTTACGCCTAAACCTATCCTTGTATCCGTTAACGCCATTGTAATACTATTCAACGTGTAATCTATGCCGTAATAATTCTCTCTTAATTCCACTTTTTTTTTATGTCTTCAGGATCGCCATGGGGGGGCCCACAGCGACGGCAGCTCTAACCGGAACAGCGTCACCAGTGACGTTGACGGGGCGCCCGACGTGACCAGAGACAGAAACATGGGGCGCCTGAACACGTTTCAGGCCAAGCAAACAATGCTGCAGGTCTCCGGGTTCAGCTCCGACTCCAAAGATAAGGTAAAATTAGCCCCCGTAAATCATCTTCATTGTAATCAACACCTCCACACTGAGAAATGTCAAACTTCCATTGCATTATCTTGAACTTTATCGGGTTTTTTCTTCCTCAACACCTTGCCTGCGTGTCATTATTACGAATATGCGTTTCTTAGTTTGTTTATCGATTTAACAAAAAAAAGTATATATGTATGTTTATTAATTAAAAATAGGTATGGAGAACTGTGCCCAAAGAGAAGATGGCTGACGAGATTCTCAGTAGTTCTTCTCGCGAGACGACGGGGGCGGACAGTGGAAGGGGTCCAAGTGAAGATGGCAGCCAAAGCAGGTCCTCTATCACAGGTACTGAGTTTAAGTCTAGTACCGTTAGAGCACTACTGTACTTGATGTGGCCACCATCTGTTTGATGGTTACATAAACACTTTTTTTCTGATTCCTTGGTGATGACACAATAAAAAAAATCTCTTTCCATCAATAATAAATTATCAAGAAGTCCCAGCGTATTCAGTATATGAAAACAATGAATGATTCATGACACGCATTAAAAAAAAAAATGAAATATCTTCTTCTTTGATAATTGGCTCTTAGATTCATTCAAATTTGACCAACTAATGGTCTTTTAAAACCAAGACATTACGTTTCAACCACATTGAAACACTTGTCTCAAAATCAAGTCTTCAATAAAATAATTATAACATATGACTCCAATATTTGAATGAGGTCAAAATATGAGAGCACGTGTCACGCGGCCTGTCAAGTCATAATACATCGATGTCAATTTATAGCCATTAAGGCCAAAACATTCGTTGTCGCCTGGTATCTGTCAAAATCAGATCAAATTACTTTCAGCACTGAATTTTCTTTAATAGAAAGGTCAAAGTTAACTAAAAATACCGTTTGGGATCTTAAATAGTTTGCTTCTTAAATATGTTTATACTTTTATGACCTCTAGGTTCACATATTAATTTCTCATCATCTGAAATGGGGCGTCCCTTTGGCCAGTTGACTCATAGCTTTTAAACTAAAGCCCCATAGATCATTAGTGTATAGAGACTTAATATATTTCTTAAGACAGTTGAAAAAACTTAATTGTTTATGTCTCCCCGCAATCCCTGAATGTAACACTGAGCTCAGAGGTACTAAAAAAGGTTTAGGTGGGGTCTACCACTTGAATGGACACTTTAAATGGAACTCTAAGAATGGAAGCTTTGGCACGTAGCTTATTTTGAAAACGGCTCATTAGAAGTGTTTTCTTTGATGTCGCACATTTATAAAGTTGACCAACTTTACTGTGGTCTTTTAAAAAATTGACTCTTTGAGTGGGATTATTATAATAGTTTTGGGCAGCAATAAAGCTTTAAAATAGATTAGTTAGACATGAACAGTTTGTGCCAATATAACAATGTATGTTAAACTTTAATAATAATTTTACATAATACACAAGTAAACGTTACGGCACATGCCTTCAGAGTATAAATTAAATTTACATAATATATATATACATATATCCTACCTAAAAAGGAGAGATAAATAGGAGTGGGTGCAAAAACCAGACAGAAACAAAGTAAAGAAGAATGGAAAGGAAGTGATTTGAAGTAATATGTAAAAATCAAACAGGAAAAGGACATGATAGCTATGTAAAATTGTGGATTTGGTTTATCCCGTATGGCGTCAACGTACCAAATCTTGTTATTAATTTATTCTCCATATGGATCCTATTCGGTGTGTTACTAGTATACAGTATACCAGTAACTGCGATATCTAAAATTCTATAATGGCTTGTGCTATTGAAATGTTTGGCGACCGGACAGAGAACTTTTTTTATTTATGTAATTAAAGTGTTCTCTAAACCGGTCTTTAAGGCGACGACCTGTCTCTACTACGTTTAATTTACCGCACTTTTTAAAACGGATGGTGTAAATCACGTTGCGACTTGTGCAGAGAAACCCTTATTTTATTATGAAATTTCCAGTGGGAAAGGAATCTTATCAACTTCAATGACTGTTTGGGTTTGGACCTTTGATAAAAAATTTACTCTTGGGTGTGGCCCATTTACTTAGATGCCTCTTGGATATTGTCTTTTTATAAATTTGCCCCTTTAGGTGTTTGCGTTTGTGTGTGTTGCCCTTTTATGACATTGTTTCTTTGGTGTTGGCTATGTTAGACCAAAAAAAGCTTGGGGACGTCTTTTCTAAAGAATTCCTGTGCCCGGAAAATCTAGGTCACGTCCTGAGAATTTACTCATCCCAAATTGCCTTAGGTGTCTACTGTCTCCTCCTTATCCAAGACCTGTTCCATATTTCCTTTGGATAAGATTAAACTATTAGATTAAGTTAGGACTGCAACGTTTAGGAGCTCTAAAAAAAGAAAATAAATATCGGAAAATGTTCCTCTCATTCAGTGAAAGTGCACTAGTTTATTTCTTCCTCCCATTTCTTTATGCTTGAAACAGATGTTTGTGTGAATACCCTGCCTCCCCCTCAGTACACAAAAATGCCCCCCTCCCCCTTTTTTTTCAAAAAAAATAATTAAAAAAATGAAATAAATAAAAATAAACAATAAGAAACAAAAGATGCTGTAACACGAAAATAAAATTTTCAAGTAACTTCAGTACATAGGAAGTTGACGTATTGCGGCATTGTTGAATTCGTTTGGCGGGCTATAACTGGGATATTTGTAACGTCATACGAATATTTTGGGCACACATAACGGCCATTCTCCCACTTCATGTTATTTTTTTTAATTAAAAGGACAAGAAATGAACAACCCATTATAACTATATAAAATATTTGCGCTATTTCATTCTGCATAGTTTACTCTCTGTTACTATCACAGTTTGACCGTAAACTCTGTCAAGAAACGGCTGGCTACGGTTGCAATTACTTGTCTGGAAACCATGGACTATGATTCATATATCTGTCATATATTCAGTATAGATGGTCATTGATTATTCGTATCTATTGGGGACATCTGTAGACTTGAGCTAGGCTTATGCTCAGAAAAGCATTTTGTATTGAACAAGATACAGAACAGACGGAGTGTTGTATTATTGGGTAATATAAGTGGAATCATTTATATGGTATGGTATGGCATCTTTCCGTCTACGAGAGACGATAGATTATCTTGTCTGGTTGCAGCTCTTCGTGTGGCTAATGAGACCGATCCTTGAATGGCAGTCTCTTGTGCATGTCCCGCACACGAATGCGGTGGAGTAGTGTTTTCTTGCCTTTCTCCGCGCTCGCTTCACAGCTGCAAATAACCCAAGAAGGTCGGGAAATGTAAATGATGGTTCGTTTATGTATTACAAGGAATCTGACCAGGTATTGCCAACACGCACAGATCTCTTCTGAGTCCTGCTACAGTATCATAACCTTGGTTTATCATTAACTGAGTCATGTTACATTCTGACAAATTTAGTACATCATTGACTAAGTACTGTTACAGTTTCATAACTTTTGTTGATTATATATGGATTATTGACTAAGTACTGTTACAGTTTCATAACTTTTGTTGATTATATATGGATTATTGTCTAAGTACTGTTACAGTTTCATAACTTTTGTTGATTATATATGGATTATTGACTAATTACTCTTACAATTTCATAACTTTTGGTGATTATATGTGGATCATTTACTGTAGTTGAAACCGTGTCGCCATTTTTGGCTTTTTTTTTGTTATCATAGGTGTACAATATTTAAGAAATGTTATAACTGAACATAAATTTGATCTGTAATTAATAAATCGTCATTCATTGCAATGATACACTGTAGGATGTCTTTGGGGTATGCTGGTATTGATTGTAATGTATCCCAGACAAGTATACACTATTTAATGTTGATTGGGACACGTTGATATTGATTGTAATCGGTCCAGTGCAAGATTCATTTTTTTATTTGACAAGTCTTATAATTTTCTTAATTTACTTTGATACTTGTAGTTTAAAACAAAATATGGCGCGAGATTAAATATGGCGCTCAACACATCTCTAACCACATTGAAAACCCATTCGTCTAGCTGTGAGTCGTAGAAAAGACTTCGGCGCTGGAAACGTCTGAAAGTATGATACTCCTGCCCAGCAAACTCTGCTATCGTACAATGGCGCTGTCTCAGTGATTCAACCGCGGAGCCCGACTCTCCAGGGACACGGGACCGTAGCTCACAATGGGGTTTGTCTACTAGCGGGTCGCCACTGGTTAAGACTGAGCCCCGACTCTCCGGGGACAAGGGACCGAAGCTCAAAATGGAGTTTGTCTACTGAGTGGCGGGGGATGCCACTGGTTAAGAAGGAGGCAATGGGATATACTGGATCGATATTTTTTTTGCACACCGCATTTCCGTTAATTAGAAAAAGTGTAATTAATGTAATAGTGTTGAGGCTTTCATTCTCGCCAACATTGATTTACGACTGCAATCATTGCGTAACAATAGAAAAATGAGAAGGATAAAAGTAAGACAATCTTTTTTGAAAAAAATAATTAAGATGAACAGTGCTGAATCACTTTTCTTAACACCCGTGCGCTGTTCAAAAATTCCATGTTGATTAAAAGTCCCTTGTAAAATAATCCATTGTTGTTCAAAAGTCCCCAGCTGTTATAAAGTCCCCAGCTGTTCAAAAGTCCCCAGCTGTTCGAAATTCCCCAGCTGTTCAAAAGTCCCCAGCTGTTCATAAATCCCCTGCTGTTCAAAAGTCCCCAGCTGTTCAAAAGTCCCCAGCTGTTCAAAAGTCCCGAGCTGTTCAAAAGTCCCCAGTTGTTCAAAAGTCCACATCTGTTCAAAAGTCCCAGCTGTTCAAAAGTCCCGAGCTGTTCAAAAGTCCCAATCTGTTTTAATAATCTGTTGATCATTAAAAAATGGTTGGTTGAAACCAACACATGCATATTTTTTCCCCTACGAGTCTAAAATGTATATTTATATACATATATATATATTTATTGCACGCCCTACTTACGCGAAGATGACCAATGCAATACTCGACTTGAGTAGTAGTCTTGATTCTTCATATGCCTATTTGTTCCAATGGCAAGACTTAGTCAAGACGACTGGACTTAGACCAGGATGCAGTAGATTGACCAACAATGTCTAATTTCTTTAATGTGCTCTTTATGCGTACCACATCACATAGGATGTCGGAATTTTTATTGTGTCAATGTCATACGGCCTACGGAACTCCATTTCCGGGATTTGATTTAAGAGTTTGCCTTCTCTTAGCTGAGTTGCCATCAATGTTAAGGAGTCCCATCCCACCGGGATGCTGGTGATGTTTTCGCCGGCCACTCAACTCAAGTCCACAAGCTTGTGGTCGACCCAGTTTAAACCAATAGGAGTAGCCCTTCACTGATCTCAGAATATGATCTCACGAGTGTGGTCTCTGATAGCAGTCGTGAAATTAAAGGTGCAAAATGTTTCAAAGATTCAACGATATCCAAGTGACTATGCTGGGTACAAAAATGGTGATAACAAAAGTGCTCGACTTTGTCCTCACTTGTTACATTATAGAGGGATGACCATCTTAAGAACAAAATAATGTATGAGAGCATGGCGTCCAAACTTTTGAAACTAACAGACAACTTTACCACAATTTTATCAAAATACATTTCTACAATACTGCTAAATTGTTGGCAATCGTTGGTTGAGATTTGGTTCCCAGTAATACCAACAGAGATCTAGGTCAAATATAAGACCTTGCACGGAAGGAGCACAATTATTGGTGGGACCAAGTCACGTGTCCCGGGGAAAGATTGAGGGTTGAAAGGGAAGTAATAAGGCAAAGGGGAGTCGCCAAGAAAGATAACTGTAATAACGAAGGATGGTCCACTCATCAAAAAGAGAATCACGGAGTTGTCCTCGCGCGTTAGTCCCAGGGCAGAAATGACAGGGGCGATAATAGCCGTGATTTCCAGCAAATTAACGACGTGGACATTGGCTATTTCAACGATGGTAGGAGGGTGGAGGGGAGAGGCCGTGGGTGAAGGTCTGGGAGGTTACTAACTTGTTCCAATAGCCGAGTAAAGAATCTATCCGGAAGATTTTTTTAAAAGGAAAACTTGAAAACGAACGAGGGCTTATCGGTCATTGGAGGAGACCTTCATTGATCTCAGATTGGGGTCTCACGAATGTGGTCTCACGATTGTGGTCTCAGATTTTGGTCTCAGATTGTGTTTTAATTATAGCAACTTTCAATTAACTTCAGCACTGGCGAGGACATATATTGTTGATGTATGATTCGTATGATCTGGTTAGCAAGTGTAAGAATATCTGCGGTGCATCTTAATCTGTCATCATCATACTCGTGCTTGCAGAACTAAGGAAACAACTGGACGGCGTCACACCTCATGTGATACGTATTGACTTTTAAACTGGACACCTGGGCCATTTGGAAGACCCCCGGCCAAAGTCTGAAACATAATGCTTTTATTTCCAACTTCTGAACAAACAACTTGACCACCCCGTACTGCACAATGGTTCACAGTGCGGTCATTGGAATAATAACCTTAGCCCTTATGATTATACACGCCTCTTTGACCCCTTGTGATTATATATGCATGTACATCTAATCGAAAAAAGGCTCATCCATCGGGAAGAGATATCCCAATTTCACTATCAACATTTCACTGTCCCCATATTCTCCATACATATCGACCTCTCGTCCGTTCAAATAATCTTCTGGTTCCTATAATCTTAAAATTCAAGGTAAGAACCACTGATACCAGCCATTAGAGTAAGGTGAGCACGTTCCACGACATGTAATTAAACTGACAGAGAAGACTTCCACTCCCCACCCTTTTCCCTAATAAGTGATGACATTATACTCGGAGTATGCCGCTCGGATCGATCGTCAGTAGATAAATGGCTCTCTTGTTGAGCTGTATCGATTATTCTTTTCGGCACACGATACCGAGTACGACACCCCCCAGCAGTCAATGGACGAGATCCCCGTGTATTTGCTGAAAGCCTGAAGTACGTACATAAATATGCCATCCGTTAGCAATGTCAGTACTTGACTCTTTCTCAGCCGGTGTCATTAAATGTCGGAGTAAGCGACGCCGAGACTTGTGCCTAATGTAAATGTCATCGCTTGACATCACCACACGTCGTGTGATAAGATTTTGAACCGTTAACGGCACCAAGGCGATTTCTCAGTTGTCAGGATAGTTGTGGTTAAATGTCACCCTTAGCTGAGGACATTCGTGTCGGTTTTAGCCGCTTAGTCCAGGCTATACATGTCATGTTTAGCCATTTAGCGGAGGCTGATCATGCCTGTCATCTTTAGCCACTTAGCCGAGGCTATACGTGTTATCTTTGGCCACTTAGCCAAGGTAATACGCTCGGTCTTTATCCACTTAGCCGAAACATGCAAGACGTATTTTCCTGTTTTATTTCAGGGGTGATTTTTAAATGTTTTTGCATGATACATGAAACTGTGTCATTATGGTAATACATTACGGCCTGAAAGCATTCTCTACTGTAATCATCCTTTAGATGCATCATAGCCTGAATGCAGTCACTACAATAATCTTTCCTTAGATGTACCGTTACATCTAACGTATCACTATGTCATCAGATTTCTTCAATTACTTTCCATCAAATAATGTCTCAATTTATAGCTGTATGGATGACAAATCATTCCACTTCCATTCACTAGCCGTACCCTAACTCTCTCTCTTATATTTTTGTTTGTTTCACGTGAACCCCCCATACCGTAGAGACCTTCCACACCGGGTGACCCCCTCCTTGCACCAGAATCTAATTTTAAAGTCTCACACTGAACTTAAAGAACCATTTTGTTTTGTTTTTTAAATAATATCCTCATTTCCACCGCTAACAAACAAACCAAATTGGGGCGTGGCGAAGGAACATGGCATGCATTTGAAACTGTATTAGAACCAATATGGCAGTCGTTCCCTGAACTCAATAGAAAGTAATTACTTTTTCTGGTAACAAAAGACCCCGCCCGACTCCTCCCTCCCCCCGAACCTCCACTTCCAACCTACACTCCCCCCCCCCCCCCCTATCCAATTAAGGCAGTAACTAAGTCTCTTGAAATGATGTTTTACAGAAAGTCCATTTCTCTCTTTTATTTGATTTCTTCGATTTTACAATCAATGCTGGCGTTGGTTGACCATGATTCTCTCTTCACTCCCCACCTCCCGTTTTTCCGTTGCTATATGAAAAATTATCTGGCTTTTAAACCGTCTACTCCATATTCTCGGTGAATTTCATGTAATTGCCTGCCTATTATTTTCCTTTCAAAAAAACCTACTCTAATTATCTCCCCATTTTTCTCCGCAGACGAATCCGGATGCTTGATCTCCCCTAGCCACAGCATTCTCCGTGGAACCACGCCCAAACTTCAGGGCAGCTACTCAAGACCCCCTTCCGGTTCTAGCTACGACCGTCCGCCATTGCTGATGACCTTTCAGACGTCTTCTCCAGATAACATGGCGAGTGGCGCCTTCGGCAGTAACGGGGGCGGACAGTCGAACTACGGCACGAGGAAAGATTACCCTTCGTATTCGTCATCGCCCTCCCCGAAACAGTTCGGCGGCAACGGCAAGGAATACTCGAAAACTGGTGAGAGAAGGAAGGGGGAGGAAAAGGACACCATCCCCAAGAACGTTTCTGATTCAGGGCTGTCCAGATACAAAGAAACGACGGTTAAAAAATACGTTGATGATGGTTACGGGACGAACAGCTCCACCAGCAGCTCGTACAAACCTTACAAGTCGTACAGCCAGAAAAACGGCGGGGTCAAAGGTGGAGACAGGCTCGTGAACCCGTCTGGTAAAGGAAGAGATTCCAGACTCTGTTCGGAGCCGCCTCACACCGCGAATGGCAGCAAGGGGATACCGTCCCCTTCCTACAACACCCCAGTCCAAGAAACGGGACTGACCCCCACCCCGAGCCCCGTCTCACCTAGCATGATGTACGCGAACAGCACCCGACCGCTTATGCCTGCCAGTGCTGACGGGCATCGTACCGGATGCAGCCAGTTTAAATATCCGCCTTCGCCCAGTTTTTTACAGAGCACCCCCAGCCAGTCCGTCAACACGTTCAAGCAGGCCAGCTGCCCTCAGCTGTACAAGAACACGTCACCGTCGGACCATCATGTTCAGCAGGCCGCCAACAGGTCGAAATCGTTCAACGTCCACGAATCGGCGCATACATTGCCATCGAGAACTGTCCAGGAGGCGCTGAATGAAAGCTTCGAAGGTCCGGATGACGGTAACACCACAACCACGTCCGGAAGCTACACGATTGACCACGACGAGCTCAGTGTTGACCTCCCCCAGACCGATGTCTTTGTGTGAGCCTTTCAGATGTTCCCAAAGCTAAGTCCGTGGGACCTAACCGTTGAATCCCGACAGTTGAAGACAGGGTCGACGTAGGACTGAACTTATCTGATCTCACTCCATGGGAATAAACAGTTTTACTTAGAAAAAAAAAATGAAATCCTAACTAAAGCTACGAGACACGATTTGAGAAAAAAATGAAATGTTAACTACAGCTAAGAGACACGATGTAGAAAAAAATTAAATGTTAACTAAAGCTACGAGACACGGTTTGTGTGTACGACTACTTCACTGTTATGAAATGCTTGTCTATAAAATACCAACGGATAAAACATTGCATATCCAGTTAAACATTTGAAGACGTAAAATTATGAACACAGCCTTACGCAAAACACACAAAATCTAACCCATTCCATTGGACCAACAATTGTCACTTCATTGATTCACAAACAGCAAAGTGGTGTACGTTAATTAAATGCTTCAAATCACGCGGTGGGTACGTTCCAATGATCGGGGACCATTGTATGCCTATGCTAAGTTCTTCCGATGAGATGAACTAAGGGTGTGATTTCATTTCACGAAGTACACTGTAATGCGGGCTAAATACTATTTTGCTATGTATCATACTCCCAAATTAGGAGAACGTTCAAAAACTTGAATGTACATGTTTGTGTAAGTTTGATTGAATAAGATTTCTCTGTAACGTTTAGGACTATATTTTAATGTTTGTTTATTGGGTATACAATAAATAACCAATAACATTTTTTTCTAAGACTGCAGATTAAAGAGATGCATTTTCTATTGGTTGATTGAATGCACGCGCCAAATGCTTTATATCCCAAAAATGTGCTCGTATATCTGCAATTAGAATTTGTCAGTTGTACTTTCATTACACTGCTTCTTTTAACTTGCTGCAGTTGTGTATCTGTAAGGTTGAGGCAACATGAGTCTGGTTGTTAGGGATCCCTGCATATCTGGTCTAAGAATTTTGTGATTTTTCCAGCACCACGGAGATGGAAGGCGGGGCCACAATCAACTAGCTGTTGATTAAACATGCATCTTGATGAGTTTTGAATAGTTTGCGCTGGTGCAATATTTAAGATTTCTTACAGTAAGTTTAATAATATGTTTATGAAACAGTACACTAAAGGTACTTCAACTTCGTGCAAGAAACACACTAAACGGTGATTATGTGTAGAAGGAAAACACTGTTAAAATAATGTTTTGATTTCTAGCAATTCACGAGAAAGACGGGAAAACTAAAACAAGACAATCTTCTCATTTAAAAATAAAATAATCATTTAAAAAAGGGGGAATATTTTGAAAACGATTTTAAAAAGTGTGTTGGGGGTCTTGAATGAACAGTGGCGTAGGGCGTCGTCGAGGATGTGGTCCGCCCAGGGCGGAATTTAAACAAAATATATTTTTAGGACAAATGCTGTGTTCTTTTTGTGGAAGGAAGGCGGCAAAAACCTTGACCCTCCCCTGGTGGCACTATCCTCAGCTACTGCTCTGTTTGGAATGACATTAGAGAATTCATCGGGTCACCAAGGGATCGCTGACATTGGTTAATTAACAGGGTGGGGGGTATTTATATAGGAAGACATTCATAAAGGGAGACATTCATAAAGGGGGACATTCATACGGTAACCAAATAGGAAAATTCAAGTTAACAAATGGAAATCCTTTTATGACCTGCAAATTTCTTACCAATTTAATGAGTAAAACAAAGTATGGATAAACCTGAAAAAAACGCAGCAAAACAAAGAACGTGTCGGCAGGAAGGCTTCGTTAGCGAACAAACAATAGAAAAAAAACAGAATTTAATTAAAAATTAGCATTCAGCTGAAAAGTAGTATCCCAGAGGCCAGCAAAAGAATTGTGATGCAAAGGAAGAGATTCCTGTTGTTAGGATTATTTAAAATCACAAGACGATTTGAATAGTTTATTTGTGTTTCTTGCTGTTTAGATTCTAGAGACTCGTCAACATCAATTATTTTATTTTGATAATTGAACTGTTTTAACGACTACATTTAAAATAGTTGTTATTTAAGACAAGAATATGATTAAGTTCAAATTTTACGGAACATGTCTTGTTGTTTTTTATTTGTTTGTTTGTTGTAAAAAGAGAATTTTCTTTTTCACAATTTATGAAACAATTACAAAAATTCCAGACAGTGAGTAAATGTGATTTGCTGTTTAAATATATATATATATATTAAAAAATGGAGATCCGTATGCCAAAAATGTGTGCCTATTTAATTATGTTTTTTTTTTACCTATTTCATGTTGGATATGGTTTTTTTATTTAAAATTTGTATTTAAAATATACTTTTCTCAGTATGCGCGTGATATTACTTAATGAACATTGCCAGTGTATGTAATAGATAAATAGTCAAATGCCTTGTATACGTTTTATTTGGTTCATTTCATTTCTACCAATCAGAAAGAGGATCATTGATAGAAATAACTTAGATATTTAATTAATAGTTTTAAAAAATGGTTTTATTAAATAGAGACATTAACTTTTAAATATTAAGATACTGCAAACAGGACCGTGCCAAAAAGTTTGGGGGGGGGGGCTGTTAAAGGCGGAACCCACACCACTTGACATCTTCAGCGGGCGCCAAAAATCGTAATTTCTCATGTAAATATAAGTATATGATTAATATATAGTTTTGGAAGAGGGCGCTTATTAAAACGCTTGCCCCCACGCCCCGGGCACAGCATTTGTTAAAAGCGTATAGCCTTAAACAATGTAAAACCAACATATCTTGCTAATTTAATTTTTCGTTAAAAGAATAGTTTTTGACGTATCATTTTTGAAGTATCGTTTTTTTGAAGTATCGTTTTTAAATTTATCGTTTTAAATGAATAGTTTTTAAAGAACTTAAAGTAAATTAAGACACACGAAATTATGATGTTCACTCGCTGTTGTCAACTAAAGCTGTTGGCATTTTCCTTGTCCCGGTGAGTACCAATTCCACAAAGCAAGAGCAGAGAATGTAATGTGTGTAAACTCAATTTCAAAACTTAATACTCTATACCAGCCTACTCAAAGTGGTGGTCCGCGGATCGGTGCCGGTCCGTTGGCCATCATCCGCCGGTCCGCAGAAGTTTTCAAGAAAACTCATTTCGCTACCACGTCAGTACAAGAAAAATAGTGCACCAGTCCCTGGTGCAATGGAAAAATTCCTGCCGGTCCGCCATACTAAAAAGTTTGAGAAGCACTGCTCTACACCGTTGAGTTTTTCTCTCTTACAAAGTTAATAGTTTGTTTTTTTCAAATCTTTATTATTTTGAATCAGTTTTTCTCCTCTACATCAATGTATTAGATTAAATCTCTGGACTAAGGGATATATTATATCTCTGGGTTAGAGGATAGATTATATCTCTGGGCTAAAGAGTATATTATATCTCTGGGTTAGAGGATAGAGGATATCTCTGGGTTAGAGGATATATTTTATCTCTGGGTCAGAGGATATAGTATATCTCTGAGTGAGAAAATAGATTATTTTCCCGGGTTTGGAGGTTAGATTATATCTTCAGGTTAGATTATATCTCAGGTTTATACGATAGATTATATCTCTGTGCTAGACGATAGATTATATCTCTATGCTAGACGATACCCCATGAGATCAAACTTAAATACTGGTTAATATCCAAAAACGGACTTCCTATATTTATTTATTTTCTTTTAGATCGTATACCAGATTTAGATCACATCACATGTTCAGATGACATCACATACTTGTGGCATATGAAAGAATTAAGATCGCGTTCCATATCTAAATGATACATCACAGGTTTACATGTGTTCGTGGATTTAGATGAAAGCAGACGACAGGCCTTCGAGTTCTGCTAACAGTCCATCTCATTTGTTGCTTTTCATTCTATTTCTGCCTTGAATATTCCCACTATATTTCTGAGCATTGTTCCCAAATGCGTTTACAAAAACAATTTTTTTTTCAATGTCAGTACCAACAATGTATAACTTCTCCTTTGTTATGATACATCTTAGTTGTTCTTTTTCAAACATTTTTTGTAACGATGTCAAAATGCTTTGAAATAAAAGTACTCAATACATTCTTCGTTTCGTTTAATTTTTTTTTCAATTTACTTAATTTACTTTTTATGTTTCTATTTCAATGGGAAGGAAAGGGGGTGTTTGGGTTGGAATGTTATCGTCATCAGGGCATCTCAAATCATAAACTTCGGACTCAAAAACTGTTACTACCCTACTAGCTGCCCCCCCCCCTCCAACAGTGCCCCCTTCATCAGTGCCCCCCTTCATCTCTTGCACATTTAGGCTCACACACTACCTTTTTAGTGAAATATGGAAATAAAGCCTCACTACCTTTTTAGATAAGTAAGGAACCGAAAGCTTCACTACCTTTATAGTTACATAAGGAAATAAAAGCCTCACTTCCTTGTTAGTTCCATAAGGAAATGAAAGCCTCACTACCTTGTTAGTGACATAAGCCACTGAAAGCCTCACTACCTTGTTAGTAACACATTCAATTGAAAGCGATAGAAGGTAGTTAATAAGACTAACATCCATTAAAACCTTTCAGAAGTATATGGAATAAAGAACTATAATAAACAGTCGCTCAAGGTTCTATTTACATCTATGGTAGTATTTTACTTTGGGGTCGGTCTGAATCATCAGCGAGCTGATACTGCATTGCTAGGGCGTGGTAGATCCAAGATTGTCGACGGGGATCTGGGCTTCCAAACACCAAGTGATGTCGGCGCCATATTTTAATACGCTATCCTATTGGTAACTAGCATCAAGATGCTGTTAACATTTTAAACACATTTTGTAATACACAAGAGTCGAAAGTTTGTGGTGAGAAAAGCCTTTTTACAGAAATACATTAAAAGATTATTTAAATAAGAAAACACTGGCTTCAAAGCTATTAAATAAATAAATAGTGTTGCCTCCTTAAGGTACCTGGGTGTTACCTTTCTGGTTCTGGTTCGGTACGTTGCTGCATCCATATACTGGCATATGTGCAACGGTTGGGGAAGCGATGCTGCCATCCTAATGGCTCCTAGCAGATGCCAGGGCAGCCTTGACAGGCAGTTCCGGCTCATACCAGCGAGAAGCCAGTATAGGAACTGCTCATTCTCGCCCAAGACAATCAGGGACTGGAACAAGCTTCCAAAAGGAACAGTTGAGGCTACAACACTTGACACATTTTCGTCTATTGCCCTCGGGCCTTCCAACCCCCAGTGCATGATACCCTTTCTAAGTAAATCTTGCAACCAGTGAAATATCCTCATCAACACAAGGCACAGAAACATTGCAAATCCCCTCTACATGCATGCACAGGAGCCAGAATGATCAATACATTGATAGTGGGCCCTTAATATATAGAAGAACAGTTGAACAAGATATGCTTATAGATTTGAAGAAGAAAAAGAACACGCCAATTAAAAGGACGTTTCGGCTAAACGCCTTTCTCAGCAGACGATACAAAAATATACAAGTTAAAATACTTAACGGATGAAGATACAACTCGGTAGTGAACAAGTACATATGAATAGTACCCGTCACGCGAGCATGCTATCATAGACTGGAACTGAGCGCTATATAAGAACTCAAATCATTCAATCAATCAAGAAAAATGACCAGGCTTGTGGGGACTGCGTTCAAGCCGTGTGAAATAAATTAACTTTATTGAAAGCTACTGGAAAGATGTCACTGTATCAACACTGAATTAGAAGAAACAAGGAGCTTAGGTGTGAGACAGTGGTGAGAAAATAGCTGGTAACAAGGACAGTTAGCGATATGGACGGAGAAAAATGGGTCTAAAAAAATTTGAACGGGATGGAAGTCAACAAGATGGTGTATGTGGGCCAGTTAGTGCATAGGGAAATATATAAAATACTTTATTTGTTATATATACACCAGTAAACCCCCCCCCCCAAACCACACACATCTTTCATTATATATTTATTTATTTTATTTGTCACCCACATATTTTATAAAGTTCATAATTTGTTTAACCGGAAATCGCGTAGTAATCTAAATTTACCATTGTGTAATCATGCGTACCAGTTCATAGTAGATGTTGTCACAGTCAAATTTGTTTTGATATTATTTGATAAAATAATACGTTTGAGAGTTTAAAAAAAATAAATGGGGGAGTGCTTTAAAATGAATCTTGTCCCTATGCGCCAAACACTCTAGCCACCCCTGTGCAACCAACCAGCCAAGGCAAAATCCTATAATGGAAGGCATCGGTCAATGTACAATCAAGGCATAAAGACAATAATTGAGAAGTCGCTAACGATCACAGAGATGGGTCTAGACGTCGACAATTCTGAGTTCTAGCATTTGAGTTATCAAATACGTAAGACAACTATCATTGTTTATGGTCAGGGCAACACAGGGGAATGTGTTTATGTATGTCATGCCAACACAAGGGAATGTGTTTATGTATGCGGAATATGAACAACTCTTTAACTCAAAATGGCGCGTGATAGTTTCCCATGTTTGAATAGTGAGTGAATAATATAATAATAATCTTGAAGCATTTTGTGTGTGTGTGTAGATACTTCTAATTTAAAAGTGACCCATATATTACTCAGTTCCATTCATTGAATTATTCCATTAATTGATCATTATTTAATGGGATAAAAACAACAACAAAAAACAACCAAAAAAAAAACAGCAACAACAAAAAACAACAACAAAAAACAACAAAAACAACAACAAAAAAAACAACAACAACAAAAAACAACAACAAAAAACAACAAAAACAACAACAAAAAACAACAAAAACAACAACAAAAAAAACAACAACAACAAAAAACAACAAAACAAAAAAAAAAACAAAAAAAAAAACAACAACAAAAAACAACAACAAAAAACAACAACAAAACAACAACAACAAAAACAAAGACAAAAAACAACAACAAAAAAACAACAACAACAAACTACAACAAAAAACAACAGCAAAAAACAACAACATCAAACAACAACAAAAAACAACAACAACAAACTACAACAAAAAACAACAACAAAAAAATAACAACTACAAACAACAACAAAAAACAACAGCAAAAAACAACAACAAAAAACAACAACAACAAACTACAACAAAAAACAACAACAAAAAACAACAACAACAAACTACAACAAAAAACAACAACAAAAAAATAACAACAACAAACAACAACAAAAAACAACAACAAAACAACAAAAAAACAAAGACAAAAAACAACTACAAAAAAACAACAACAACAAACTACAACAAAAAACAACAAAAAACAACAGCAAAAAACAACAACAAAACAACAAAATAACAACAAAAAACAACAAAAAACAACAACAACAAACAACAACAAAAAACAACAACAACAAACAACAACAAAAAACAACAAAAAACAACAACAACAAAAAACAACAAAAAACAACAACAAAAAACAAAAACAACAAACAAGAACAAAAAACAACAAACAAGCAAACCTTAAAAATAAAAAGTGAGATATTTTTTGGTATTTTCCAAATTGATTGAGTTCAATTGTTTAAGCTTCATTCATGAATTATGGCAAATCGACCCTTAAGTGAGAAATGTATCAACACACCAACATGATTTGATGGCAATTGCCCGTAACAACGGGTCAATAATACCCGATTTAAGTATAGTAAAATAATAAAATCATGGTTCTGGGGCGCATAGAGCTGTGTGATGCCTGGGCCAAGTTAGCCAAGGTTAGTGCCTGGGGGTAGTCCATGTTGAAAGGGAAATAATTCAATATTAGTTTGAAATTTTAAAAAATCTTACCTCCCCCACACTAAAAAAAACTGGACCTCGTTTGTCGAAGACTTTACCTTAGTGCAGGGGTCTCAAACTCAAATTATCCGGGGGCCGCAGGAGGTAGAGTCTGAGTGAGACTTAGCCGCTAGGAGGTAGAGTTTGTGTGAGACTTGGCCGCAGGAGGTAGAGTTTGAGTGAGACTTGGCCGCAGGAGGTAGGGTCTGAGTGAGACTGGGCCGCAGGAGGTAGAGTATGAGAGAGACTGGGCCGCATCAAGTTTTCTAGAAAAAGCGATTACAAATTCAATAAAGTGCAACTGTTACAATCTGCTCAACCTTTATTAATAACAAATAAAAACATTAAGGGTTCTCGAGAACTTTCTTCCTACTACTCCCTGTTGCCAGAGAGCTGGCAGCGATTCTTCTTAAAGAACCGATCCACATTTGGCTTGAGTGAGGAAGCAGCTGAGACCCTCAGTATAGCTTAAAGAGGCTCATCATTAAGTTTGGCCCTTAACTTTGATTTGATCCGCTTGAAACAACCTGGAAATCTCAGCGAAGGTTTAGGGCGATTCTCTCAAAAATTGTCCAAGCTTGTCTGTTTTTCCATTCCCCTCCCTGAACTTAGCCTTGAGTTCAGAATTCCACTGAAGATCAGTCAGCTCCATTTGAAGCAGAAAAAATGAGGTTAGGGTCATCTTCCACATTGAGAGAGAAAGGGTCAGCAAAATTTTGAAAAAATGTCTATGTGTGTTTTAAATTCTGCAAACCTGTGATCTAATTCGAACTTTGGCAAAGTTTCTCTTATAAAATACTATAAAATAAAAACTTGTACTCCGATTTTAAAAATGTTTTTTACCATTTATAATAAACGTCTAAATCTATACAAACATAATAAAAATCACAATTAGAATAGTCGGTGAGTTTCGACTGAAACCGTAGCGGAGGGTCACATTATAGATATGAGAATGGGGCAAACGCGTGGGCTTAGACTTAGATGGATGGATGATGTGAAAAAAAATCTACAGCAGCTGGGAATCCAAACATGGAAAATGAAAAGCATTAGTTAGGTCTAAGTGGAAGGAAGTGGTGAGCCAGGCCAAAGCCCTGCATGGGATTTAGCGCCACAGGGATGAATGTAGTTCTATTAAAGGCCGGTACAATTATTTACATAAGGATATTTTCAGGGCCAGCTTATCTTTGGCGCCCCTTTTAGGTGTCATCATTCACGGACCCCGCGGCAAAAGAAAAATAACTTAATGCACCTACAAATTACAAAGGACGCAGCCGCCTTTGTCAGCAGCGACTGTTGCCACCACTTCCCATGCACGAACATACGATTTATTTAATATGACATACAAACATTTTGCAATACATTTTTTTTCTTCTTACAATGGCACCTACCTCCAATGCCTTTTCATATTTTTGAAGATCGCGGATGGCGCCCTAAGCACGAAGCGCCCCGGGCAACTGCCCGAGTTGCCGGTGCCTCGTGCCAGCAATGGATATATTATAATATACTGAAAATAGAAGAGCTAGAATTTTTTTTTTTCCAAAAGCACCACAGATGAATTATAGCGGATTTTTTTGGTGTAGTTTTAAAAAATAATATTTTAAGTTTAAAAAAAATAAGCTGAATTATAATGGTCTGATATTATAGAGGTGCAGAAAAGCCGTGATGATTGATCACTGGACCCAAAGCCTTACGAGCACATCACCGGCTGGTGCTGCAATATGACTCAGACACCTGTGTCACTGATTGGCGGCAGGTGTGACGTCCGAGCTTACCTGGTCGTTGAGCTGAAACCTCGCCGTATCAATAAACGACCCCAATGGGATACATCGATCTCAAGGGAAATGTTTATCTCGAAATGTCCCTGTTGGTTGGCTGAGCCTTCGCCGTTATTTCGAGAGCCCATTCTATCCCCCCCCCCCCCACCCAACACCCTGTCATTTTTCGGGTTCATGTACCCGACGTTTAAAATATATGGTTTAATTTTTTTTTCAGCATCAAACGTTTGGGCCCTTTAAATATCAGAGCCCAATTGCAACCAAAAGGATTATAGGACGCACGCGACGCCTCTGATTATATGAATACGCCTTAAGACTTGTTAGTCAGTGTCAACATGGCTTTAGTAATTCCTACTGTGTCAAATACTATGTCTCCATCGGATATATGCCAACTGCTAATGTTCATATAACATAGATAGGATCTCTAAAAGCTAAACGCGCCAACACTTATACTATTTAAAGTTGTGTGCATAACAAGAAATCTCACTACAAACCTCCCTTCAAACTTCACTACATACGTCAGTACAAACCTCAGTACAAACCTCTTTTCAAACCTCCCTACAAACCTCTCTTCAATCCTCACTACAAACGTCAGTACAAACCTCAGTACAAACCTCTTTTCAAACCTCACTAAAAACCTCTCTTCAAACGTCACTAAAAACCTCTCTTCAAACCTCACTACAAACCTCTCGTCGTACCTCACTACAAACCAATGGCAAAAGGCGACGAGAACCATACCCAATAGAGAAACCTTAGTTGGTTTATAATACATTCAAAGAAAATTATGGCAAATCAGGCGACGCTCTTGATGCCTTCCTTTTATCATTTACTTGATGCTTCTTGGGCTTGGGGCTCACTAGCCGTGTGAAGAGCAAATAAAAGCCCCTGGGAATTTAGGTGCTGGCTGGAACTAAACTATTCTCCTTAACAAGGCAACTGGCCCTGTGATTTTTACAACTTGTTCGAAAACCACACGATGATGTCCTTTGAGATGAATGGAGGCTTGGGATGCAAAACATAACTTGAAATATATACAATATAAAAAATTGAGAATTGATAAAAATCTGGATTTAACCAGATAATACATTGTTCTTTACAGAGAACACATTTTAGCCAGCCGTTCTGCCACACCCCCACACCCCCCCCCCCCACACATGCACACACGGTTAAGTAGGTAAACAATCTAGCCTACTACACACTATTATTGAATGGTCGATATTATAATACGCACGCTCTTGTTGTGATGTCCAATGAAACCTATTGTGTGTCTTTCTGTTGGACTTAGACAGCTGTAACCACCACTTGATTTTTTAAAATATATATTTTTTTATAACGAACGTTCGGGTCATTGGAAACATTGAATATAACAGTCTTTAGCTTTAAGACATGTAATCGACGTTAGCAGTTCAATCACAACTACACTTTATCCAGAATATAGGAAACTATAAAAACAAGCACATCTAGGCACATATTTGATGAGCAACGAGCCTTAGGTTTAGCCGCCGGTCTAGTTCCTGCAAATAAACTACCCCCATTTCATTGTTTTAATTAAGTCAATATATAAAACACAGGTAAGTAGAATTTTATAACAATACAATATTTTTATTATAAATGTACCATTTACTCAATAAAGGGCGCCTTACGTGTGTTCACGCACATTGTTCTAAAGAGGAACCTAAGTCACGTTCATTCTGCGACTTTGTCCCATTGTGTGTCTGTTACTCTCTCCATAAATCTAATTCTTTCTCTGCTGTCTAGTTTAAAAAAACAACACCACAGTGCGTAAAGAGGGCATAAAGAGATCATAAAGAGATCATAACGATACATAAAGAGAGCATGAAGAGAACATAAAGAGATCATAAAGAGATCATGCAGAGAACATAAAGAGATCATAAAGAGATCATTCAGAGAATATAAAGAGATCATAAAGAGAACATAAAGAGATCATAAAGAGATCATGCAGAGAACATAAAGAGATCATAAAGAGATCATTCAGAGAATATAAAGGGATCATAAAGAGAACATAAAGAGATCATAAAGAGATCATTCAGAGATCATAAAGAGATCATAAAGAGAACATAAAGAGATCATAAAGAGAATATAAAGAGAGCATAAAGATGGCATAGAGATAGCATAAATAGAGCATAAGGAGAGAATAAAGAGAGCATAAATAAAGCATACATAGGGCATAGAGAGGGCATAGAGAGAGAATAAAGAAAGCATAATTAGGGCATAACGAGTGCATGAAGATAGCACAGAGAAAGCATACAGAGAGAATAAAGAGAGCATAAAGAGGGCTTACAGAGAGCAGTGTAAACTCATTACTAGGAGCATGCAGTTTGGAATCGAAATCGAGATCTGCAGTCATCACGATTTGAACCAACGTATTTTTAAATATTTTTTTTACAACACATTCTTTAAAAAAATAGAGAACTTATCGTAATTCTTTTCTCCTATCGCAGGCATGACCAAGACACGCCCGTCTTAAGATCAAGTCTGAACATTGTTGAAAGAAGAACAAACAAAAAATGACGTATTCAGGCTGGAACAGGCGTAAGTAAACAAAACTTTAACATACAATTATCTCACTTTACCTCAAGGCATTTTTGCGTTAGATAAGTGGTTCGGACAGTGTACATATTAAAAAAAATTGTAGTGAATCTGTCTAGCCTAATGACGAACCGTTCGTTCTTACTATATTTGTGTAATGGCCGTAAGATCGTAATATTCTTGTAATGACTATCAATGACTATACATGTGTACCTTGACAGTCTATACCCCTACCTCATCTCATGGGTCAGGGTAAACACTGCACTAATACCGATACACTAACTACAATTGTTTAGTTGTGCAACAATGTTTATTCTCAACAATTAACAATAGTGTATTTATATATATATATATATATATATATATATATATATATATATATATATATATTAATGAAGTTCCAGTCTAACAAACTAATCAACATCCTCTTGGCTAACGGCCATCTACATACCACTATAACAACAACTAAACTAAGACGTCATTTCCCCCACCCAAATACGTCACACATTGTCTCACAATATATACAGCTACGCATATAATCTCTAACTAAACATGTTTTACGTACCAACATCACAACAGTGATATCATACCCTTGACATACAATTATCTCACTATACCTCAATGCATTTTTGCGTTAGATAAGTGGTTCGGACAGGTGTACATATTTAACAATAAAATAATTTGTAGTGAAATCTGTCTAGCCCAAGTGTTTGGTTACCTTCTGTCTACATTTAGAGTTTCTGACATGCTATAGGCATACGTCGAGATTAACAGCCTTCGAGATATGTCCAAATCTAAACCATTGCATAGCACCTATGTTTGTATGTTTGTTGTCGGATCCAGTCTTAAGAGAAGACGCTGCCTGTGTACTGCATACCCAACTAGATCGGGTTTTATTTTGACTAATACAGTAAGATCTCTGTGTGGAATCTTGGGTCATACGTCCGTGACTTCAGCAAAACAAAATTATATTGTTCCCAGAGCTTGCCCGGGTGCAGTTTATTTTTACACCGTTTCAGGGAATTTTGAGAAAATACCCGGTGTGTCCAAGTGTTACAAAGAAAAGAGAGTTATCTTATGATTTTCTATAATATATGGCGGCCTTTAAAAAATAGGCCTACAGACAGTCCTACAACCTAACTGCAGGCCTTTAAACAATAGGCCTACAGACAGTCCTACATCCTACCTGCAGGCCTTTTAACAATATGCCTACAGACAGTCCTACACCTTAACTGCAGGCCTTAAAACAATAGACCTACAGACATTCCTACATCCTACCTAGGGAAAGTCTAATTTACCATTTTCTAAATATACATTTTAAGGCTTGAATTTTTTAAAAATGTTATAGAGGATACACTTAGATTATTAAAAATTAGTAAATTTTGAGACTTCACAGTAGCAGGTAGCAAGTGGTTCAATTTATGCCTTCCATATTTAGTCCGCTATCACCGGGACATATCTTCTAGTTGTGGTAGTTTATTTTAGTTAAAATGAAGAATTAAGATTTCAAACGTATAGTACATTCAATTATCTTTCATTTGATACCTCATTTTGTCTTACAAACCCAACAAAAATATTTTAAATCGTTTTTTAATCCCAACCACTCAATTCTGGTACAAATGTACCAATAGCCACTTCGAAGGTAAAATGGGACATTATCAGGTAAAGAGACGATCCTTATAAATTCAGAGTACTTTCCCTTGCCAAAATCTCTTCCGACAGAAATCAGAAATAAGCAAACATTCCTCTTCCATGATTGGAGTGATGATAAACAAAATAAGAAAGACGCCTATGTAAACACGGAAATACTTTTCACTTTTCTCTACATAACAACACCGACAATTGTTAGGGGCTTTCTTTCAGGTATAAAGTCAATACCTTGACTTTAGGCCAGGTCTAATTAATTAAAATTAATGCTGTATGACATAAATTTAGGACTACTGTTTTGTCAAAATTTTAATATTAATAGTAGTAATAATTAATAATAGTAACATTCTCATTCCTAGACTTAGATTCTATGATCTATGTATCGAGTATGGTATGATTCTAATTACCTACTTTTCTAAGACTACAGTAGACTAGACTCTTGAGTAGTTAAATACAGAATATTGATGGAGTGAATAGGTTTTATGACATAGAGAGGCTATGTATAACTAATACTAATCAGCTAAATTAGGCATTAGCCTAATGATTAGCCTTGCCTTCATTAGGCCCAGCCTTTTTAGTGTTAGAGTTAGCTTAGAATGTTAGAAGTAGAAGGGTTATTTTAATTACTATTACTAATAACTTACTTGCCTGTAGACTGTAGAGTTGCCAGCGAGGGGGGGGGGGTGCGGGGTGTGTGGTTAAATAGTAAATAAGATTTTTTTACAATTAAAATATATATTTTCTTATGAACATTTTAACACATATTAAAACAATCACTCCAAAACTTTACTTAAAATTCAAAACATCAGATATATTATAATAATATGTCAAATATTAATTAACACTTTACTTTGCTGTCGTGTGTATTTTTTATTTTTAAAAATGTCCACTATTATAATTTCAGTCTATAGAGTGTAGTTTAATTCTCCACCTTGGAAAATAACACACTGTGGTGACCATTGGAAAGAGTGAAAATGAATAAAAAAATATTGCTAGTGACAATTATCACAATTGCGTGTCTTTGTCAAAATGACGTAAACAAGAAGTGTCGATGGTATTGCGCATATTATTAAATAAGTAATACTAATAATGATAATTTTAATAGTTGCCTTCTAAGAAGGCCTAAGGCTAGAATAGGGATGCGATTAGTAGCCAAATAATAATTATTAGGCTACTGCACACTTGTCTATATTTGACCGAAAATAAATTATAAACCTAGTCATTGTCATAGTAATTTATATAGATTTTTAAGGCTTACCAATTCTAAGTGAAGAAGTGTAAGACTACTAAGTCTAAGAATATTAGACTAAGTCAAATAAATACTAGTGAATTATAGTATTTTATTTTTACAATTTAGGCCCACCCGAAATAAAATAAAAATTCAATTAGGCCTACCTAAATTTAAAAAGAAACACTTAGACCTTAAAATAATTCAACAATTGTCTAGGCCTAAGCAAGACCACCATTAACAATACAATACACTAGGCCTAGTAGTCCTAGGCTACTACTCAGTCAAACTGTAAATCATCATTCATTATAATTATTATTAGTTTGCTGTATGAAATTTTACAATATTGAAAGTATATGCTTTTTTGGTGATATTTCTACTAGCCTGAGTTCCTTTAGGGTTCTTAAATAGTAATCAATAAAGTGTCAGCTATAGCCAGATATAGCCAGCAGGCTTATTTTGAATTACTTCTGCCTCATGTGATTCATAACACATCAATTAATTAGATCATTTGATACATATTATATATACTTGATAGGCAGGGTGTGCAATATAATCACCCCTCTTGGACATTAAGTTTGTGACACGTAAGAGTTATTAACTTAAGTGTTACTATTTATTTAATAGGGAGATAATCTAGAGAGATAATCTCAATCTAACTGATAAAACAATAAGTGTCTGTCAGGCATGTGTGCTAATTACGCTCCTATATGGCAGTGAAGTGTGGACCATATATACCAGTCATGAGCGGAAACTCAACAGCTTCCATCAAAGATGTCTGCGTCACATTTTACTCATTCGATAGCAGGACAAGGTGCTTAACACATAGGTCATAGAACATGCAAAAATGTGTAGCATATTCTCCGCTATTAGCAAGAGGCGCCTTCACTGGTTATGTCATGTAAGGTGAATGGAGGACGGCCGTATTCTAAAGAAGCTGCCGTTTTGGGGAGTTGGCAGAAGGAACAAGACTTAGTGGATAGCCACACCTGAGATTTATGGGCGTTTGCAAAAGGAGCATGAGGGAAGCCAACATTGAAATCAAGGAATGGGAGATCATTGCTGAACAATGTTCCAGCTGGTGAACAGCAGTGTATGAAGGAGTCAAACAGCAGTGTATGAAGGAGTCAAACAGCAGTGTATGAAGGAGTCAAACAGCAGTGTATGAAGGAGTCAAACAGCAGTGTATGAAGGAGTCAAACAGCAGTGTATGAAGGAGTCAAATTTGCAAAAGATGCGCAAAACGAAGTCCTTGCAGCAAAAAGAACAACACAGAAGGCCAAATCTAACATAGCAGTCAATATTCTTCTTGGAGAAATGCTCTCGAGATTGCCATTCCAAGATTGGCTTAGTGAGCCATTTATTGAAATGTACATAGCTACTAACCATCTCACAAAAACGGAAGAATGCCATATAAAAAATATATTTTATATTAGTGCATAAGCAACAAGTGAAATCAGAAACTCTTTTAAACAAAATATATATTGAGGACAGACTAATTAAAAAAATAACTTCAAAAATTCATTCCGTTATGTATTCTTAATTTTTATATTATTAAATATGAGAAGCTGAGAGGCATTAAAAATCACAGATTTTGGCTGTAAACAAAATGATAGAAATGTCGTTTTAACTTTTTTGAAGTTAAAACAAATTAAATTAATTCTATTTGAAACACAGTGACCAAATAATTAAACTATCTGGCTTGTCTCCCAGTAAATTAATAGCAATTAACATATTAATGAAAAGGAACATGTGATCTAGATAAAACTCTGAATATGTTATCTATATAATGGACAGTTCAAGTCAGTGGAAGTAAATAAGCCATTAAAGAAAAAAGAGCAGTCTATTAAAGATTTTCCCCACAGTTTTGAAGATAATGATGATTCTCTAAAGAAGTTTTACACTCATGTTATTGTAGACGTTTTTTAATATAATTAATTTCATTCAATTTAAATTAAACAACACCCAACAACAAAGTTTTTCTTATGAATCCTTCATAAAATGTAATATCGAGCAATTGCCAAAACATGCATACAAGTTAGCGTTTCATAAAAATCCCAATTAAAGCTCTTTCTACTCTCCCCCTCCCCTCAAGTTTCACAAGCACTCATTTTTTTTCATGCCCATAAACTCAGATTCATTTCACCATTTCAGTAAAACAAAAGAAATATCATGTACGAAATGCACTTGCGATATTTTTGGTTTCAAAGAATCTCATTTAGTGCAGTTATCAGGAAATTTTATTTAGTGAAATCTTATATCTTCCCCTTGAAAGACCAAAAATTTACTTTTTGGGGGTGGTGGGGGGGAGGGGGGGGCGCTGAAAAATTTGATAGGATGTGTTGTCGTTGGTCAGCCTGATAGATTGACAGAAAGTGGGGCAATTAGCCTTCTGAAGATTTTGCCAGCCAGGAACACACAAACAAAAGAGAAGTTAACATAAAGGATTTAAAAATGATTTCATTCCTCATAACTTAAAAGCCTTCATTCATTGGTCACGGAGTTTGTAGTTGGAACATTGACTTGTCTGCTCCAAAGTGTATGTATTTGCTCTGCACATTTCTAGTTCTGCAAAATAAAGTTCTCTCATCCACAGGACGCGTGACCGCTGGTCATCTCAGTTAGATTGCTTTCATTTGGTAATTCAATTTTTAACAAGTTTTTGAGATTGATCTTCATGCTGTGAAACTTCAAAAGTGAAACATTTCTAAATAATATAATATAATTTAAGAAAAACTTCAAAAGGGAAACATTTCTAAATAATATAATATAATTTAAGAAAAACTTCAAAAGGGAAACATTTCTAAATAATATAATATAATTTAAGAAAAACTTCAAAAGGGAAACATTTCTAAATAATATAATATAATTTAAGAAAAACTTCAAAAGGGAAACATTTCTAAATAATATAATATAATTTAAGAAAAACTTCAAAAGGGAAGCATTTCTAAATAATATAATTTATGAAAATGAAAAGAATGAGCCAATAAATTAAAAACAAAAATATTTAGTAAAAAAAAAAATGGGAAGCGTTCATTTTAACTTTTACCAAAACAAAATATTAATTCATTGAGCTCTATCAAGTTTTTAAGCTTTAGTTTAATGAATTTGGTCAATTACTCATTGCATTAAAACACAAATAATGCATTGAGGTCTTTACTGGCACTGAAATCTAAATGATCACTAATTAAGTCCCTATAATGACCAAGGGAGTTCACTGATTGGCTGTTTTTTTACACTAGAGAAACAATTTAACGTAGGTGTCTGGTGTTTAAATTGTTTTTTAGTTTGAAAATGTGGAAATTTGACTTTATCAAAAATATTTATTTATTTTTGAGCTGGAAATGTATATGTACAATGTAATCAAAAAGCATTTCCATTTCTAAGTATCAATAAAAAAATCTTGATCTCAAATTGTAAATTTTGATAAATAAATTAACCTAATAATAACTTCCTTGGCCATAAAATAAGTAATAATAGAAGAGGCCATCATTTACCTAAAATTAAACCATTTGTGCTGGAGAACCTTAAAAAAATTAAATGAAACTAAAATGATAATGGTGTTGAGAAATAATAAGTAAATTAGTTCTCTCAATGTGTATAACATAAAGCTGTTGTAAAGAGAAATACACACTCTCAATTAGGGATAATAATTGCCTCTTAACTGCAGCACTTGAGGCAGTTTACTTAATACTTCAATGTTATCTCGGTGCTCATTGACTGCTTTAGTCACTCTGCACAATGTGGCTTGACGACACAGCAAGGGATAAGCAGCTCAATGTGTATACATTTTAGTATTGGGATAACACAATAACATTGGTTGAGTTCATAGTTATCAATTTGTGTTGCAGCAGTGGACATGCAGTAGACAGTGCTTTTGATTTCAAATTGCCAATGAATTTTAACTGCCAAACAATCTGATTTTATCTAATGTCTAATCTGTTTCATGCTGGAGCTGGAAATTTGGTTTGTGTGGTAGGCTGTCTTTGACCTTCTTACAGCACTTTCAATTCTATATCACATATTCAGAAGATAATTAGGACTTTTTGCGATGGTGTTAACAAATACATGCTTAGTTCATTTTTTTTTTTTTATTATTGTTAAACAATTCTTTGCCTTTTTTTCCTCTTTTTCTTTTTAAAAATTAATTTAATTTATTTTGGTCTTGTTCCATTTATTTCTTAAACCCCCAATAGTGAGTAAAACTGGAGAAAATATTCTTTTTTATTTCTACCTCCATTCAACTGCACTTAAGCCTTGACAAGAGTGTATTATTTAAATCCTTTACTCTATGTTCAGAAACATTTGTCAGATAGGGATTAAAGCTCCTCTGACCTTTCGCTGTGTAATCTGTGCTTGCGCCAGGTTAAAAGTATTTTTTGTATTTCAGGCAAGTCAAGGTATTCTATCTGGGAGAGGGTCATGGCCGGCGCCAGGTTTATAGTGACCAAACCTTTTGATGATGAGGAGCTGCCCTTCACTGACTTGGGTGAGGGCTATGGGTCGGTCCCGCAGGCCAGCATACAAGTGCCTTCAAAAAGAGGTGAGTTCACTCATAAACATTCTTACATTTATTAGAGACTGGAACATGTAGCAGACAACTATTTTCACAGCTGAATCTCACATGGATATTAATTTTATGCTTTGCAACAACAATCAATGTGAAGGATTTAATTTCCCAATGATGTCAGGATGGACTCATAATTTGCCATAGTGAAAACCAATAGAACTGTCTAGATCAGCGGTTCTCAACCTGTGGGTCGCAACCCCTTCTCAGGGGTCGCCTAAGACCATCTGAAAACACATATACTCTACAGTTACAAAGTAGCAATGAAAATAATTGTGTGGCTGGGGGTCGCCACAACATGATGAACTGTATGAAAGGGTCATGGCTTTAGGAAGGTTGAGAACCAATTGGTCTAGATATTAATTGCCAGACTTACTCATATGATCTATACTGAGCAAAAGTTTGCACATTTCTGTGAGAGTTCCTATGAGAAAAGTATTCAACATTTTCCAGAAATTTTGATTAATGTCAGATAACTAGTACATGCATTTGCTGTCTTTATATGTTGTTGTTTCCCTTAGCTTACTTTGTACCCGCATGAAAGTATGGTCTATTTCCCTTATTACATTTTCAAAATAAATGAATCCTCAAAAAAATATAAAAAAATCCCTCATTTAGAATAAGATAACTGTGTCAGTGTCTGTGATGATTATATTCAGGGGAAGACAAAGATAAACACAATTTGGCAGTCAACAGTTTTATTTTTTCAAATACCCATGAAAAACACATACAGTATGTTGAAATTTTATGCGCTTTGTATTTGTCAGCCCCTGATTATGTACTGTTGCCTCTCTCATGTCTACGAGATTTATCTGACCTATGACCTTGTTAATGTGTCACTTATATGTTTTAGTTGATTGTCAATGTTTTCCTGAATGATACATTTACATTTTTCACACATCCTTCTCTTGTTTTGCTTAAGATTTCATCTTTATTTATCCATTTCATATCTGTTTCTCCTATATCAAGATTGCGCTTTCATACATTAAAATAAACTCAAATTATTTATTGAACAATAACAGAAGTCATCAGGAACATTTTTTCAAACTTGTAAATACAAAAAAAAAATAATTGAAATATTGTTGTAATGAATCTGATAACAGCATTGGATTTTACATTCTCTCCTAGCTGTGCTAAGATGACACGTGTAAGTGTTTGTCCTTGCAGCATAAAATAAAACATTTTAAAGGGTTTCTTTCGATTTGCCCCCCCCCTCCTCCCCTCCCCCCTTTTTTTTCTTCCTTCAACCTGGCATTGTCATGTGACTCATCACCTACCACTTGTGCACTCTGAGCCCTACACAGACTTAATGACATAAGGCTTTGTAGCAGCATTTGTTATATGTTCACTGGCTATGTTCAATCCAGTTCAATAAAATAAATGTCAAGTTTATATCATCATTTGGTTCAACTGGAGTTGGCCAAATTTTTTCAACGATAAAACTATAAAAAAACAATTTACAATAATTTTATATTATAAATCATCTTCCTATTCCCTGATTTAAAAATATAATGTCAAAGTTGTTTTAAAAAAAAAAAAAATAATAAATGCATACAAAATTCACCTGCCTTTAAGACATCATCGAACCCAATCCACCTGTCTGCGTTGGGTGCCCATGTAAATAAGCTGGAAGCACAAACATTTTTTAAGTCTGCCAACTTCTTGCAGATCCACCAGGTCAGAATGAGGTCAATAAAACTGAAGATAACAATGTACAACAAGGTAATCAAAACTAATAATAATAAAAATGTATCCAAAAACTGTGCAACTGCTTTTTTTTTTTAAGAGGGACATTATTTTTTCATTTTGTTTTCCATCCTGCCAATTTTGTTTTGTTCCAACCATTAGATTCTGTATCCGCCTGGAGTACTTATCCTGATTTCATGTATCCTCTTGCTTACTTTGTGTATTTATTTTCAATTTTACCTGGAGCAAACCAATATCACCACCTCCCCCACCCCAGCCCTGGCCTGGTTAATCTAGAGCAGAAAACTTAGATAGTGATATGTCTCAGCTGTCACTCAATGATATGTCTCAGCTGTCACTCAAGGCTGGGCTCAGCACCTGTTAAAACTGTCCATTGCACCCATATGATGCATTGTCTTGTGTGTATGTTTGACCTAATCACTAATTGATCGAATACTTAATGAAGACAGTAATCATAGCAAAGTCATACTTGATGAAGACAGTAATCATAGCAAAGTCATACTTAATGAAGACAGTAATCATAGCAAAGTCATACTTGATGAAGACAGTAATCATAGCAAAGTCATACTTGATGAAGACAGTAATCATAGCAAAGTCATACTTGATGAAAACAGTAATCATAGCAAAGTCATACTTGATGAAGACAGTAATCATAGCAAAGTCATACTTGATGAAGACAGTAATCATAGCAAAGTCATACTTGATGAAGACAGTAATCATAGCAAAGTCATACTGGATGAAGACAGTAATCATAGCAAAGTCATACTTGATGAAGACAGTAATCATAGCAAAGTCATACTTGATGAAGACAGTAATCATAGCAAAGTCATACTTGATGAAGACAGTAATCATAACAAAGTCATACTTGATGAAGACAGTAATCATAGCAAAGTCATACTTGATGAAGACAGTAATCATAGCAAAGTCATACTTGATGAAAACAGTAATCATAGCAAAGTCATACTTGATGAAGACAGTAATCATAGCAAAGTCATACTTGATGAAGACAGTAATCATAGCAAAGTCATACTTGATGAAGACAGTAATCATAGCAAAGTCATACTGGATGAAGACAGTAATCATAGCAAAGTCATACTTGATGAAGACAGTAATCATAGCAAAGTCATACTTGATGAAGACAGTAATCATAGCAAAGTCATACTTGATGAAGACAGTAATCATAGCAAAGTCATACTTGATGAAGACAGTAATCATAGCAAAGTCATACTTGATGAAGACAGTAATCATAGCAAAGTCATGCTTGATGAAGACAGTAATCATAGCAAAGTCATACTGGATGAAGACAGTAATCATAGCAAAGTCATGCTGGATGAAGACAGTAATCATAGCAAAGTCATGCTTGATGAAGACAGTAATCATAGCAAAGTCATACTTGATGAAGACATTAATCATAGCGAAGTCATACATTGAAACCATTAAGTCAATAAAAAAATCCATGATTATTAATTTAAATCAATTGTTGCTTTTAATCAACAAAAGTATTAAGAGTTATTGAGATACAAAGAGGTATTACAAAAAAAAAGAACACAAGAAGAACAAAAGAACAAAATAACAAAAGAAAGAAATAGATGAATGAGTTCTACTCAAAATAATTAAATGCTGATGTGGCTACCAGTGAGCTTTTTGTTGTATGTTCAGAAGATTAAATTAAAATAATATCTAATCAGATTTTCTTTCTTTGTTAGTATTTTATTTTCAAAAGAACTGAACCGAACCAACAGCTTGACTTGATTAAATCTGGCTTCTAACAGTGTTTACTTTAGTCTGCCCCTTGAGCAAATTAATGCGGACTGTTGTCTAGAAAAGAAAAAGTTTCAAATTCTCACAAGCAACTTTAAAAGATTGAATTTCAGGAATATATTCACTCGGCTAATGTGGTAAACATTAGATTGGCCATTGTAGTAAAAATTAGATGGGCCATTGTAGTAAACATTGGATGGGCCATTGTAGTAAACATTAGATGGGCCATTGTAGTAAACATTGGATGGGCCATTGTAATAAACATTGGATGGGCCATTGTAGTAAGCATTGGATGGGCCATTGTAGTAAACATTAGATGAGCCATTGTAATAAACATTAGATCAGCCATTGTAGTAAACATTGGATGGGCCATTGTAATAAACATTGGATGGGCCATTGTAGTAAGCATTGGATGGGCCATTGTAGTAAACATTAGATGAGCCATTGTAATAAACATTAGATCAGCCATTGTAGTAAACATTGGATGGGCCATTGTAGTAAACATTGGATGAGCCATTGTAGTAAACATTAGATCAGCCATTGTAGTAAACATTAGATCAGCCATTGTAGTAAACATTGGATGGGCCATTCTAGTAAGCATTGGATGGGCCATTGTAGTAAACATTAGATAGGCCATTGTAGTAGACATTAGATGGGCCATTCTAGTAAGCATTGGATCACATATCGCAGCAAATGATACGGAGCATCCTCATGGTGTAAATTTGATTTAAAGTTTTCAAATACTTTTAATCTAGTCTTTTAATTATTTTGTAATGACTTTAATGGACAAATGAAAGCGAAATAAATTCCTTTGATGTGCATTCAGATTCAGAAATTAATTTCATAGTCATGTGATTAATTTAATATTCAACCTAAAAAAAGGATAATAAATGAGTGCACTATCTGGATCTAAATAATGAGGGAAAAAGTGCAATAGCGAAAACCATCTGAGAAAATAAATATGAACACTTTCAAAGGGTTTTGAGTCAAGTTCTATAATCTTCCGTTTCAATATAAGCCTTATTGGATTGGCTCCCCTTTTAAAAAAAAAAACAAAAAAAAAACAGCCGAACTAGAGAGAAGAAACAAGATATCATATGAAATGAATTATTGTCTGTTGGTTTTGTGTGTGATAAATAGAGCAGGGCCAACAAAAACATGCCTGAGTTGTATTTAATTACAGTTTAGAAATTTCACAGCCAAATTGTAATTTGAAGAAAAAAAAATAAAAATCCTTTTATCCTTTGTTAAAATTAGATTCGTTTTGATAACGGCTGTTATGGTTTCTTGGAAGTGCGTACTGTGTAATTTAAATTGAGATTTCCCAGTTAATATTTACTTGCAGTTAAACAATCATAATTTTGTTAAGGTATTTTAAAAGTAAGTTTTGAAAGTAGTTTAGTTTTATTTTAAAAAAAAAATAAAAATAAATGTAAGAATTACAAAAAAAAACATGTTTGTGTCCAAAAGTAAGATAGTTATCCATAAATTAGATTTTACTTCTTACTAGTGCCTACGTAAATAGTACGCCTGAATATAACTTTTAAAACTGTATTTCATTAGCTCAAGACTAACTAATATATCAGTTATAGATTATCTTAACGTTAGCCTGAATAACGGCAGGGATGACATTAACTCAGATCTTCAACATATCAAATATCGTGTGTTTGGACTTTATTTATAAACTTTAAAACAATTTTTTTTCCTTAGAGATATGTTTGATTCATTTTAGACGTGTGTGCATTTTAATGGGTAAATGTGAACATTCTAGATTAAATTAAGTATTCTGACTTCTGGCCTTGGTTTATTTACGTGGCTGACTTATAAAACTACGAAGTATCTATTTTAGATTTGATCTAAACAAATTTAGACATCGCTGTTATTATTTGTGCTCTCCCTCTTTTTTTGCAAAGCTTGAACTCTTAGCCTCAGATTGATTGGTTACTTTCTTTGACTTTCATACCCTCCAACAAAAATGTTAATCACACTCTTGATTTACTTCTTTTGTACCTCTTTAATTTTTGTTATTTTTTAAAAATCAGATTTTGGTCATGGTCTATTTTGTTCACCATTTTAATTTTTTTTATTTCCCCCGCGCCCACCACCCTATTCCATCATATACCCACACCACCGGATGTCTGCCACTCAAAGCAGGGAGGAACTACGCTGTTGTTTACGGTAATCCAACCTTCATTATCTTTGATTTTAAGTTGACGTTTATTTTGACATTTAATCATTATAATTTATGTTGCTAATGTTATCTTACGCACGTTTCTTTTGTGCGTTTGTCTTTTCTATTTCTGTTTCAACATTATATTTTTTTACTGTCATTTCATTCTATTGCTGGCAGTGGCGTAGTGAGGGGGGGCAAGGGGGGCATCATGCCCCGGGCGCTACTCACAAAGGGGCGCCAAATGGTATATTTTACTATAATATTGTATGGTTTTCGACTAGGGGGGCGCTAAAAAGGTATTGGGGGCGCTAAAAGGTATTGTGCCCCGGGCGCGAGTTAAGCTCGCTACGCCACTGATTGCCGGCTGCTTATAGCATTTATAGAAGATAACGTCTGCTTGTTTTGTGGTGGTTAGTACGGTAAGTCTAACGCAGCCAGATCCCTGCTCGCTTAATTAAATGGACACATTTTACATTTAGATTTGCCCGCAGAACGGACACACTCCTCTATATCTATCTGACAATGTTACCCCATTACAAAAATAATATTTTTTTATTAATACACGAAACAATAATATAGTAATTAACAAATAATCAAACTGTCATGATGAATTACAATTTTAACCTACCAATCTTTGTAAAGTAAACAGTAGTACATCAATTTTTTTTTCTAATTGATACACACATACATTGGTGGACAAGAGACACACAATAATTTTACTGATAAAGTACTGGATACAAATCCACCGTTGTGCTACTAAAGCATTAGACAAATAGCCCGCCAAAAGACTGCAATTTATGTTAGTTCTTAAAATGACCTTTATAATTCCATCTCCAAATTATTCCCCCCCCCCCCCCAAACCTTTTGAAACAACGTTATAGCCGTGGATAGTTTTAGTTACAATATGATACACTATAATACATTATGATACAATATAATGCAATATAATAAATTTTGATACCATATAATACATTATGATACAATACAATACATTATGATATAATATGATACAATATAATACATTATGATACACTATAATACACTTTAATACACTATGATATAATATAATACATTATGATACACTATAATACATTATGATACAATACAATACATTATGATATAATATGATACAATATAATACGTTATGATACAATATGATACATTATGATACGATATAATACAATATGATACGATATGATATAATGTGATACAATTTTGTAACGAACAATTTTTTTCCCCATCGGAGCGGGGTCTGGAGTAATTAAATTAATTTTTATTTTGTGTGTTGTCATTCGTCTTAGCATCACAGCGAACGCTCACGAGCAGAAGCCATTATAAAGGCAATAAAATCCCCCCCCCCCCTTGTCTCATGTTATGCGTAACGTCTAAGGTAGTTTGTGATGGCATTGTGGGTGGTGGGGGTGGAGGGTTGTCCTCCTCTTGAACATCTTGCAACGTTAATGGGGGTGGTGGTGGGGGTGTGGGGGTGGTTCTGGTTATTAGAGATGTGAGGGAGTTGAGTGGAGTGGAGTGCCGTGTTGTTTATAGAGTGAAATATGACAAGGGGTGCTATTCTTAGAATTAGTGTAGATAGAATCACTGGGTTTTTGTTTGGTTGGAGTTAGGAAAAAAAAAAGGGGGGGGGGGGGAGTTCAATAACTAGAAGAATGCTGGATAATGGGCTTTGTGGCCTGAGTGGTGTGCTGGAGCTGAGTAAGGAAAAACAAACTTACTATATATAAAAGTACACGATTTTTAAGGATTTCATTTTTTTAAAAAAATGTCTATATTCTATATATGATTAATAAATTAGTAAGGATTGCATAAAAACCTGGCTATATATAACCGTAGTATATTTAAGCATTGTATAGAACAGTGGTTCTCAACCTTCCTACTTCCGCGACCCCTTAACACAGTTCATTATGTTGTGGCGACCCCCAATCATAAAATTAATTTCGTCGCTACTTCATAACTGTAGAGTACGTCTGTTTTCCGATGGTCGTAGGCGACCCCTGGCAAAGGTTCGTTCGACCCCCAAAAGGGGTCGCGACCCACAGGTTGAGGGCCGCTGGTATAGAAGAACCTGTCTATAATAAATAACCACTGGATATTTAAGCATTGTATAGAAAAACATTACTATAATATAAAATAATAAATAACCACTGGGTATTTCAGCATACTATGAAATACATGTCTATTTATAACCACAGTGTATTTAACCAATTTAAGCATAGTATAAAATACCTGGCTATAATAAATAAACTGGGTACTGGGTATTTAAGCACTGTACAGGAAAACCTGGCTATATATAACCTCAGGGTATTTAAGCATTGTATAAAAAAATATGGCTATAAATGGCAACATTGTATTTAATTAAGCGCTGTATAAAAACCCAATAGTGATGCACATGTGACGCATCCCTCTTGTGTGTTGCTATCCTATAATGGTATAACTTGTGTGACATCTCGTAGCGCGATCGACTCAAACCTTGGAGTAGTTAACTGAAACGAAACGGCTACTGGATTTTCCCGCGTCGACTGGAACCAGGCAAGTACGCCCAACACTTTAACAACACTATTTCTTAACTGCGTTGGCTCATTTTGTTAGAAACACGCATATTCGAATGTTTAGTGAGAATTTTTACCTGAAGAGATTCGTGATTGTTAAGTAATTGAGCATTGCAGAATACCCACCTTTCAGAGATAGGCGTGTTGCAATAACATACCTCTCTTAGTACTGTCTTATTCGGGAGGGGGGGGCCGCATGCGGCACACCACAGATTCATTTGGTGGCCCGTCAGATCCCAGATGTATCACACATTTCATCATTTCATTGGCGCTTCTTTTCATCCTTGCCGTAGCAGCACGTTTGAAATTATTTATGAATGATAAATTTATTTACAACGAAGCATTAACCACACAAGATAGTTTTATCACAGCTAAATCTTTCTAATAATTTATCTGTTTGCGCGTCACACGTGTTGTAATCTGAGAATTATAAGCCATGAGCCATGAAATATGTAAATAATAATATTCATCGTTTTCTTCAATGTTTTTTTGTTTATTTACTAGCAATATACCCGTGCTTGACCGGGAAGTGGGGGGGGGGGGCGGGGGGATGTCCTTTAATTAATTTATCATACAATTGTGCATGTATTTTGTGGTGTGTGTGTGCACATCATCACCATTGAGTCAGTGGTAGACTACGACAACGAAATAGACAAGTACGGTACGACAGGGACAATTTTTAGGCGTATGTGTGGTGGTGGGTTTAGGGGTGGTGGGTTTAATGGTGGTGGGTTTAGGGGTGGTGGGTTTAATGGGTTTTTTCCTTGTAAATTGTTAATATATTTTATTTATGGCGCACTACAATTGCGTCTCTATGAGATGTTCCACCAATGGAAGCATTGTCTACTACAATCTACCGCTCAATGTGAGATGTTCCCCCTATGGAAGCATTGTCTACTACAATCTACCGCTCAATGTGAGATGTTCCCCCTATGGAAGCATTGTCTACTACAATCTACCGCTCAATGTGAGATGTTCCCCCAATGGAAGCATTGTCTACTACAATCTACCGCTCAATGTGAGATGTTCCCCCAATGGAAGCATTGTCTACTACAATCTACCGCTCAATGTGAGATGTTCCCCCTATGGAAGCATTGTCTACTACAATCTACCGCTCAATGTGAGATGTTCCCCCAATGGAAGCATTGTCTACTACAATCTACCGCTCAATGTGAGATGTTCCCCCAATGGAAGCATTGTCTACTACAATCTACTATTCACTGTACACTCTTGTTTACAATTGTTGCTATGTTTTATTAATTTATTTTGTTTTCACCTCGCAACATACTCCATAATATTTCTTATTTCTACCCAAGTAGATTCCCTTCTGCTTCTAAGTCCCTTACTACGAACTCATACCTCCCCTCCACAACATCCACCGTTCCTCTCTACAACCAGCTCGCTACTATCATCCGCGTGTCTCCTCAACCTCTATTCATTATTTAAAAAAAAAAAAATATCATTACCCCACTTTCGGTTTCTATCGAACTTCGACATTCCGATAAAACCCGCTTGTCCGCCCCTCACAAAATACGATCCTAGTTATTCTTCCTTCATCCCTTCTATGTAACAATAGACGATTCCACAACTTGCCAGATTTAATCAATATGCAGTCTCGCAGGTAAATTGTCTTGACGTTCCATTATTTCAAAGCATTTACTAAACTCAACGCTTTACGTGCTAATTTCTTTTGCTTCTGTTCCACACGTCCATCCAGTCTGGTACCGTGCGACTCCATAATCCCTTTTACCTCACCCTCGCAGAAATCACCTATTTGGCTCAGATCGCTACGCCCCTCCCCCGTCAACGTCTTACTGTTAAGCTTAGGCCGGAAAACACCTCCCAACTATCTCTTCTCCCTAACTTAACCGGCTCCTACACCATTGAAAGCGGAGCAAGTGTTCCCCAGAAATAAAACTAAATGTAAACCACACAACCATCTCGAATCTCCAAATAAAATAAGTTATAGCTCTTAATCCAGTGTTTCCACCCTTTTAACACCACGCTCCTCTTGATTGTCAAAAAAGATTTTATGACCCGCAATAACCCCCCCCCCCTCGCGCACAGTGAAAGAGCTGTACAAAAGAAGTCTCCATGATGAGGTATAAAGCTGAGTGATGAGACCACGAGATTCAACGTTGTACGTTGTAAGATACACACAGTGCTCTCACCACTGGCCACATTAACATCTCAGCCGATCGCATTACTTTCCGAGCTGACCACATTAATTTCCCAGCTGACCACATTACTTTCCCAGCTGACCACATTAATTTCCCAGCTGACCACATTACTTTCCCAGCTGACCGCATTAATTTCCCAGCTGGCCACATTAATTTCCCAGCTGACCACATTACTTTCCCAGCTGACCACATTACTTTCCCAGCTGACCGCATTACTCACGCAGCTGACCACATTAATTTACCTTGCTGACCACTTTACTCTCCAGCGACCGCATTACTCACCCAGCTGACCATATTAATTTCCCAGCCGACCACATTACTTCATTAGTCTCCCCGGGGAAAAAACCCACACAACGGATATGGCTCCCTTCAACTCTCCCTGCTGAACACATTAACATCCAAGGTGACCGTATTAAACTCCTAGCAGACCATACTAATCCCAACTGACCGCATTACTATCCCCGCATCCCACATTACTATCCCAGCTGACCACATTTCTATCCCAGCTGACCACATTACTATTCCAGCTGACCACATTACTATCACAGCTGACCCCATTACTATCAAAGCTGACCCCCTTACTTTCCCAGCTGATCACATTACTTCGTTAGTCTCCCTACTGAAGAGACCCTCATAAAAGAAATGCTCCCCTTCAGGGACAAAAAATCCAAACCGCCTGAGCGGAGTATAGACCAGAAAATAGCGTCCACTCCAAACCCTTTTTCAAGAACTGTCACGCGTGGATCTTCTCCCTCTCGCTAAGGCTATTGTTGATAGACTTTACTCTAGCCTCAGCCTTAGCCCCAGTCCCTGGCCCTGGGGGAAACTTCATCTTAACTCTCCGACATTTTCTTGTCTTTGATAGAAAACTGCGCGCTAAAATGGCTGCCCCGGATTAATGCTTACAGAGCAAATCTCCCCCCCCCCTCCCCACTTTTTTTTTTCTATTTACGTCACCACCATTTGGCAAATCCTGCTCTGTGCATGGGCCGTGTGACGTGCTAGGGACACGATTTGGAGGGATGGATTTAACTTGAGGTAGATGGGATCATCGTGGATATATGAGATCACCATGGATATATGAGATCACCGTGGATATATGAGATCGCCGTGGGATATATTAGATCACCGAGGCTATATGGGATGACTGTGGATAAGTGGCATCACCGTGCTGGATATATGGGGATCACGTTGCATATTTGGGAAGACCGTGGATACATGAGGTCCCCGTGAATCTGAGGTGATCACCGTGGATACATGGGACCCCCGTGAATCTGAGGTGATCACCGTTTATACATGGGACCCCCGTGAATCTGAGGTGATCACCGTGGATACATGGGACCCCCGTGGGATAAGTTGGCTTACCATGGAATGGATTGGCTATGTGCGATATTTTAAAGCCGTTGAATGAAACCGAGGTGCGCTTTTTGGGTTGGACTTGGTCCCTCTCGGACCAGGGTAGAACCAGTCTCGGTTATTAGTTTCACCCGGCTGGTCCGCCTGATTTCTTCTGACCCGCCTAGCAACCTTATTCTGGCTTCTCAATCTATTCAATTTGGCCACGCAAAATGCACTCAATATACTATTCTGCCGACCAATCACTTAAATCGCCACCTTAACACTTATTTGCACGTCTTGAAAGCCTCACACGAAGAATGCTATTTGAACGGATTGTTAGGAACCCCATCCGTCAGTTTACTCTCGACACCAAGCGTGGCATGCTTTGTGCAATAGCTAAAATGACGTCATTTGTCTGATTACCAACTGGTTGAGAAATTGAAAACCCATACTTGAAACGATGGCCCGGGTAGTCTGTGTGTCGTGACGTCCACCTGACGCGTCCACACAACGTCTGAATGTTATATTTCATCTTGACAATAAATGATCGAACTGCTACTTTTACTTGTAGCCCAAGCCGACATACTTTTTATTTTTAGACCATGATGACAAGACAAGCAGTACATCTGTTTTCGGCATTACTCTAATTTATCATGTATTACGTAAGTACCACGTATTTCTTAGAAGCGAGAGCCTCTGTACGAATGGCTTCCTGATTTATAAATTCGCCTTAGATATCATTCAGGGATTAAACATTACTTGAGAAAAAAAAACGGTGGTTCCTGATATTTGCTCCGATTTCTTCTCGTAATCTGCCGAAATCAATGCATTTATTGGAAGCGAGATTGGAATGGAGGACTGGGGGAGGGTTTTATCAAAGCCTTCAAACCAACCATTATGTCCCCTTTATTTGCTGATCTCCCTTTGGTGGTTCCCATTAGACTGCGTAGGTCTCTTTCTACGTTGGCGCCTTTCCCATCCCCCGACAAAGTGATTTAAAGAGGAAAAAAATTGTTAGCGATGTTACGAGCCCTCGTTCAGATGGTAGTCTCAAGTCGTGCTATTGTCTATGGTTTAGCTGTTACTCTGGTCAAAGATGAACTGTTGAGTTGAAAGTTCACCTCCTATCTTTGTCACTTGGTTAGCAATACACCAAAGTCATGTTATCGTGTTTTTTAAAAAAAAATTTTTACAATTTTTTATAAAAAATCCCTTAAATATCAAATGTCCACATCAGCTATCCCCGCCCAAAAAAAGTTTGGATAATCACAGCGAACTTAAATGTCCCCAAAAGTTATCCCTAAAGATATATGGTAACCATACTTGCTAAGGACGCTGCAGACAGCAAAATAGCCTGTTAGAATGGGGATGGAGTGGGGAATGGGGGTCAGGGGTCATAGTGACTAAAAACACAACAGCTCAAAACGTTTGTCATGTACAAGAAAAATAACTACAATTGCCTGGCAAAAAGAGGGAAGAATTAGTTCTGCATGTGGTAATACTATGGGGGGCTCAATTTACAAAAAATTGGCCATATTTCATCGACTCTTTCTTGGCCGGCACCCCAGTAACATGTCGAATAAATCTTCATATCACGTCACATCCGTTTCTTTTATCCCACAACATATGTGTTTGAGGCCTATAACTTTTCATATAATTGCACGATGGATGCAGTACTACGGCAATTTTACGGGGCTAGGGATTTGGGGGGGGGGGGGCGCTGTAACGTTACCAGCATATATGTTCTTGATTTGCACGTGTGTGCCAAAAGTTGACGTGTCCTATAAAACCTACTTTGCGGCCACCCACCCCTTGTAGTCACACACCCCACCTTCCCAAACCATCCCAAAGGTTTCGGAATTATTTCAACTTATCTTCTACTTATAGTTTTTTTTTCTCTGTCAACGTCATTGAAACTGCTTGGCCCCCAACACCTACTCCAGTTTCCGAATTCCATCCTCGAGTATATGCGGTCGAACCCCCATTAGCTGAGTTCCATAATTCGGCTCTATTATTGGCTATCCCCATCCCTGCAAATACAATTTGAAATGTATATTTACCCTAAATACATTCTGTTTGCAAAGATAGCTTTCTTATAAAACTGTGTGTGCATGTCCGTGCGTGCCTCTATGTGTGTATGTGTGTGTTTAACTGTACTAGCACTTTGCTGCGTGTTGTATAAATATTCGCTCGATCTTTGACTTCTTATTTTTCAACTGATTGAATCACCGAAAATCGAGGTCATTTGCGTGTAATTGGTGTCTAACATTTGGAAAGCCACGTCTCCAGTGCTAACAGCGTCAGGGAATACTAACGACCTGTGTTTATTGCTTTCTCAGCAATCGCGATCAATTTTTCCCCCCTTGAAGAACTCTGTATTCTTCCCTTCCTATAGTCTTATAAAGAAAAAAAATTAGACATGAATCTAATTATTTGTTAGTTATATCGAGAAAACACCAAACACCGAGCTTTGTTAATAGATAAAATTAACTATACAGCACGCTAAGAACGTTTCGACTTTAACCTTCAAAGTGTAAGCAACAGAGCTGTACTCTGGGCGGCTGTTGATACAGTTAGTAGCACTTGTTCAACCCTACGCACCAGCCTCATTTCACATGATACTTTCAACCTGTTTTCACCGCTTTGTCTAGTAATGCCTTAGCTGTTGGGTCTTTCGGGTACCGACTGCCACTGGGTGCAGGGCAGTAATGGTATAATTGTAGATATTATTACTCGATCACATTTTTTCTTAAATGAATCTACGGCTGAATCCGTCATTTTACTTTTAAAATCATTTCACGCCCTGTCCATCCACTGCCGCTACGCCTGCAATCAGGAGGTTTGTTATGCTCATTAAATATGAGTTTCGTTTCATCCAATCTAAAGTGCATCATGCACATCAATTTTCACAAAAGCCGTAATCCAAGCAAGAAGTATGCAATTTAGAATCAACCCGTTCACCTCCTACCCCAAACTCCAGCCATAATAGCAATCGTGCAATTTCGGCCAACTCGTCTCAGCCCACTACCCCGACCGTTGCAGCAATCAGGCGACTTAGACTGTACCTTCCACACCCAGCCCTGGCAGCAATCATGCAATCTCGATTAACATATCGCCGCCCCCTCCCCCTTTTTTTCCCTTCTTCTCCCAACTGGCTCTGGCAGCAACAGAGCTGTTGTGTAGCTCAAGTAGATTTATAATAAAATTATTTTAGTGTAAACCATCCCCTGTACACACACACACACACACCAAGAGCCATCGCCACCAAGGCTCTCAACTTTTCAGCCGTGATCCGGTTTGTTTGGGGAGAATTCCGACCCGTCTATCGAAGATCCGCGGCCAGCGGACCTTTCAAAAGTTTAATTTTTAATGCCGTTCAGCTGATTAGCTTTTTTGGGGTCTCGATTTCAACATTCTCCCACTTCGCTTCTTGTACAGGCGCCACGCGCACTCGGTCACAACTTCTTTGGCCTGGATGCTACCCCTTCACGTCCGTACTCTCACAGAGACAAACACAACTAGGGGCACTTCAGATATTGATTTCCTTAACATTCAATTTTGTTCCCCTCTACAAAAAAAAAAAGTCTTACCCCATAGCCCAGTTGTTGAGCCTGATGTTTTTAGACATGTTACATTTGAACCACTCTAATCCCGTCTCGTTCTGACTCTGGCGTACTCTCACTCTGGCGTACTTTCACTCTGGTGTTACCTTCATTCTGGCGTACTTTCACTCTGGTGTTACCTTCATTCTGGCGTACTTTTACTCTGGTGTTACCTTCATTCTGGCTTACTTTCACTCTGGTGTTACCTTCATTCTGGCGTACTTTCACTCTGGTGTTACCTTCATTCTGGCGTACTTTCACTCTGGTGTTACCTTCATTCTGGCGTACTTTCACTCTAGTGTTACCTTCATTCTGGCGTAATTTTAATCTGGCGTACTTTCACTGGGCATAATTTCACTCTAGCGTACCTTCTGTCTGTCCTAATTTCTTTGCTTATTACTTTCACTTGATGAATGCTGCGATCTGTGACTCGGACCTTTGCTTATCAAGACGTCACTGTACTTATCTTTCTCACAACCTTGTATACCAACAATCCTTAGTTTAAAAAAAAAATAACATGAACTATAGCTGACATTGCAATCTTGTATATTCATGGCAATATTAGAAATACATTGAACGAATGATGTCACTGTGTCTGGTGCTATATTTTGTTTTTACCACATATTAACTGCAGCAAGCACGAGAGCACCACCAAACTAGCGGCTTTTCAGACAGAAAGCGCAATGTGAACTGGAAAGTACCGTTAGTTGGTTGGGGCGACCTCTGAAAGCAGGATCCTATCGATGGTCAGAGTATTCTTTTCCGAGAGGCGTGCCTGCTTGCCGATATTTCGACCAGTCGAAGTTGACTTTCGATGGGTATCATGGTAAAACTATCGATAGCAGTACCAATATGGTGTGTACATTCATCCTACTACAATATGGTTTTAAATTCATTCTACTACAATATGGTGCGTACATTCATCCTACTACTATATGGTGTGTACATTCATCCGACTACAATATGGTGTGTACATTCATCCTACTACAATGTGGTGTGTACATTCATCCTAATACAATATGGTGTGTACATTCATCCTACAACAATATGGTGTGTACATTCATCCTACTACAATATGGTGTGTATATTCATCCTACTACAATATGTTGTGTATATTCATCCTACTACAATATGGTGTGTACATTCATTCCACTACAATATGGTGTACATTCATCCTTTTACAATATGGTGTGTACATTTATCCTTCTACAATATGGTGTGCACAGTTATCCTTCTACAATATGGTGCGTACATTCATCCTTCTACAAATACGGTGCGTAAATTCATCCTTCTACTTGTGCGAGGCATCCTGGCTAGAATATCAATAGCATAACCTTAATTGATGGATTATTTCATCCCTCTACTTCTATTTTAAGACTGTAAGACTGCTGTTTAGTGTCCAACAGTTGTTTCCAGTTCGGCCTTATGTTTAAGATTTTGTGTGTGACCGTTACACGACTGCAACCCTCCTGTACGTTAAGTTCACTTCCAGCGGCACATGCACTCATAGTCACACTTTTAGCCAGCTGGTCACCAATGATGCTGCCTTAGCTGTGATTAAATAGGCTGGTCACCAATGATGCTGCCTTAGCTGTGATTAAATAGGCTGGTCACCAATGATGCTGCCTTAGCTGTGATTAAATAGGCTGGTCACCAATTATGCTGCCTTCGCTTTGATTAAATAGGCTGGTCACCAATGATGCTGCCTTAGCTGTGATTAAATAGGCTGGTCACCAATGATGCTGCCTTAGCTGTGATTAAATAGGCTGGTTACCAAAGATGCTGCCTTAGCTGTGATTAAATAGGCTGGTCACCAATGATGCTGCCTTAGCTGTGATTAAATAGGCTGGTCACCAATGATGCTGCCTTAGCTGTGATTAAATAGGCTGGTCACCAATGATGCTGCCTTAGCTGTGATTAAATAGGCTGGTCACCAATGATGCTGCCTTAGCTGTGATTAAATAGGCTGGTCACCAATGATGCTGCCTTAGCTGTGATTAAATAGGCTGGTCACCAATGATGCTGCCTTAGCTGTGATTAAATAGGCTGGTCACCAATGATGCTGCCTTAGCTGTGATTAAATAGGCTGGTCACCAATGATGCTGCCTTCGTTGTGATTAAATAGGCTGGTCACCAATGATGCTGCCTTAGCTGTGATTAAATAGACACGAACAATCTGTGTCAATATAACAATATATATTACGCCTTAATAATAAATTTACAATACACATAAGTAAACGTTTCGGTACATGCCTTCATCAGTACAACAAGACATAGAAATAAGTAGAAATCAAATTTACACACATATATATATATATATATAGAAATATGCTACCTAACAAAGAAAGAGAGAGAGAGATGAAAACCAGACAGAAAGAAAGTAAAGAAGAATGGAAAGGAAGTGACTTGACGTAACATGTAAAAGCCCAATCAGGAAAAAGACATGGCCGTTACGCACAATTAAGATTTGGTTTACCCTGTATGGAGTTAACGTATACCAAATCGTGTTTTCTCGCACAAGTAGAAGGATGAATGCACACAGTCTTGAGCTGTGAATACCAACCCTACATTCTTTGGAATCATTCGTGACCACTGTTGGTTTTAGTGTCCAGGGAAATACAACTTGTCATTACTTAATAGATAATGTTAAGCTTTTATTTTAACTCTCCGCCCCCCCCCCCCTTGTACTCTCCTCCTCCTGTCTCACGCACCCACTTTATTCAAACAATGGATAGCACCAACGGTGTTTACATGGTAATAAAATGGAGAGATTGCAATCAGGTTAGCGGGGGGGGGGGGGGAAGGAACATAATTAAATAAAAATAACACTTGGCTGACGTGTAGCATCCGAGAGGGCAGCAAGATGATTGAGCTGTGGCTACATCTATTTCTCTCATTCAAGAAAGTAAAATACTTAATTGAGAACCGCAATCTGTTTATTATTAAATTGGCATATCTGAGGGATATCGTGTATAAGCCTTGGCATCGTGTACTGCAGGGATTGCAAATCAAATTATTTTTTTTCCTTCACATATTTCAAATGAGACTGAAGAAGCTTGGAGTCCTCGTTTCTCAAACCCACTACCTTTTCTTTACGTCGACCCACTACCTGTTCTTTACGTCGCCCCACTACCTGTTCTTTACGTCGCCCCACTACTACCTGTTCTTTACGTCGACCCACTACATGTTCTTTACGTCGCCCCACTACCTGTTCTTTACGTCGCCCCACTACCTGTTCTTTACGTCGACCCACTACCCGTTCTTTACGTCTCTTGCCTTAACCAATAATGAATCGCTTGTTTTTCCCCCAGGTAATCGGTCTTTGAAATCTTCTTTGAATTATTTTGAGCTTATATTTTAAAGAAAACCCAACATAATTGTAGCCTAGAGCACGATTGAGTCCGGTGTGTTCTCACGTTAAGCTCAGCGATGTAGACTCTTGAGTGGCTCTGGGTTGAGAGGCGTGTTGTTAAAAAACTGCTGACTTTGTCATTTATTATTATTATTATTATTATGGGTAGTTTTCTATAGCGTGGTACCCCAGACTAGGGCTGGGCTCACCACGCTGTACATGCAAATTAAAATGAACTTAAAAAATATAAATTAAAAACCAACCATTCCATAACAATTTACATGTGAAGCCATGGACGGCACTCAGCAGCATCGTTTTGTCTCTGTTTAAAATAACTACTTGTTGGTCAAAAGGAGTCCTATTGAATGTTTTGGTTTAATAAGTGTATACGTCGAGGTTGTGGAAGAACTGCCCAGTTCCGACTTGTATATCTGACCCAAAAATCACGTCGGGGGAAGAAAAAAAATTAGGTCGTGTACTTTGTCTGCTGATCCACCTGACCTTGCTGACCACGACTTGATTTGTCGCATTGATCTGTGACGTCACAGCGCGTACAAAAATTGGGTTCCTTGAGTCTAGACGGTGGCACATTTAATCAAGAACCCTTGTTATTTAGCTATATAAATCATTACCGTTGAAAGGGCGAATAGCGAACCTGTGGTCAAGAGTCAGAGCTATTCTTTACTGGACATTGGCCATCTGTACTGTGTAGTGTCAGGATCATAAGGTTTCCCTTAGGTCGTACTGAAAGCTGCTATTTGTGATTACAAGCAAAGTAATTGATCGACTAATTGAACAACCCCTAAAAATGAATTTTTTCGTAAAAATCCTTTATAGCATTATGTTGTTGTTTGCATGTATGTGATTGTAACAATTGAATTTTGGTAAGGGGATAGTTTTTAATCAAACACGGTGCATGTAAAACCTAATAGAGTAAATGTTTATAGACTAAAGGCATGTTTAGATCCCAAAAGCGTCACAAATACAAAGCACGTAGCAACGACTACACAATTAATCTCCACAGCAAAACACACACCCTTTGAACAAATGATATTTCATTCATCTTCCCCCGGAACTACAGGGAAAACTGAGTTTTGCGGGGTTGTGGTTGGTGAGTGGGGCTGAGTATTTGATAGAATGTGTTGTCATCAGCAACCAGTCAATGTGCCCATTTTTCAGTTCGATAGGATAATGGGAAGTGGGTCAGTTGGGAAGTGGGAAGCCGTCCGAAGATTTTGCCACAAACACCCGCACAAAAGCGAGGTTAATATAAATTCAGTGGCGACCCATTGTATGATCAAGTCAATCACCCCTTAAAAAGGTAAATAGATATTGGAGCAAGGTATGTTGAGAAGAAGACAGAACAGTTGAAAGTAAGTTTCGGCTGTACGCCGTCTTCTGCAGAGGAGTCAAAACAAGAAAAACAAATTATTTGAAATTGAAAAGCTTAAGTGTTCCCAGGTCACAATGTAACTCTATGGGTAACAATGTGTTTACAATTTAAGCAAATAGTAAAAATCAAAGTTTGTTATTCAATAAGGAAAAAGGTATACATTCGTTCCAATAAAAGTCAATAGTTCAACTGTTTTGTAACCACCACCAACCCACCCATTTACTAAATTACCACTTTGCAAACCAAGGTAGACAACTATGGAATGTAGGATAATACTAATTCAAGATAGATAACCAAGGTGTCATCTATATCAACGAAGGTTGAAAACTATGGAATGTAGGCTAATACTAATTCAAGATAGATAACCAATGTGTCATCTATATCAACCAAGGTAGACAACTATGGAATGTAAGCTAATACTAATTCAAGATAGATAACCAAGGTGTCATCTATATCAACCAAGGTAGACAACGATGGAATGTAGGCTAATACTAATTCAAGATAGATAACCAAGGTGTCATCTATATCAACCAAGGTAGACAACTATGGAATGTAGGCTAATACTAATTCAAGATAGATAACCAATGTGTCATCTATATCAACCAAGGTAGACAACTATGGAATGTAGGCTAATACTAATTCAAGATATATAACCAAGGTGTCATCTATATCAACCAAGGTTGAAAACTATGGAATGCAGGCTAATACTAATTCAAAATAGATAACCAAGGTGTCATCTATATCAACGAAGGTTGAAAACTATGGAATGCAGGCTAATACTAATTCAAGATAGATAACCAAGTTGTCATCTATATCAACCAAGGTTGAAAACTATGGAATGTAGGCTAATACTAAGATAGATAACCAAGGTGTCATCTATATCAACCAAGGTAGAAAACTATGGAATATAGGCTAATACTAATTCAAGTTGGATAACCAAGGTGTCATCTATATCAACCAAGGTAGAAAACCATGGCATATTGGTTAATTCAAGATAGATAACTAAGGTGTCATCTATATCAAACAAGGTTGAAAACTCTGACGTATAGGCTTATCCAAGATGGATAAGATAACTAAGGGGTCATCCATATCAATCGTAACGTAAAGCTAACGAATGTCAACAGCAACCAGCTCTATCAACATCACCACAACAACAACCACCACCATGTACAAAGTATAGGTAGATTGACTTATCCATCAATCCTTCACCATCTCTAATTCAATACATCGCCATTCTTCTGTTGCCGGGTGAACTTGACCTTGGCATATTTCACGGGCCCGACTCAATCACTTTTCCTCACCAGCCACCAGTCATAGGGGTGATTGCGTACCGGGACCGACTGACTACCCATTGGTCCTTACGGCCTGTAGTTTCGCGCTTGATCAGTTTAAGTGGTTCATTTTGACAGCTTAGTCCGCTGGCAAGTAATGAGCACAGTTCGAGGTTGTTGGGCGAGTCACACGTAGCGATGTCGGGTTGACGCTCTGTTCACGCTTTACATCTGAGACTTGTTTAAGGTGTTTGAGCCTGCACGAATCTACAAACCTGGCCCCCCGGCCGTTACCAAACATAAATGATCACTAATTAAGTCATTATTGTCACTAAAGGAGTGCACTGATGGCTGATTTCTACGCTAGAGAAATACTTTAGAAGTCATGTGTTTAAATAGTAAAATGTTGTTGTGTATTTATTTATGTGTCGCAAACAAATATGTACTATGTAATCAATTTTTTTTCTCCATTTATTTGGATCAATAAAGAATATTATGTTATCTTGAATCTAGACATTTCAGCTTGATGAAAATTATGTTGTTCATAAATGTTAAGGATATAAGAAACTAAAACAAACTAATATTGATTATTTTTATTGAGTTGAAATTGATAATAATAATAAAAGTTTTCCTGTTGTGTGTCAATCAAAATTTAAGACGAAAAGATTAATTCTAAGCAGTGACAGGTTTTAATAGGATTCTGTATGAGCCTTTTGTTTTATGACTAAAACCTTAACAAGCAGATATACCCGGCGTTTTCATGATCATCATGTCCCTTAGTCTTTGGACCGTTGGGGCGCCTCAGATGACATGAAAACTATCCTGCTCCATACTTCTTGGTCTACTGCATTACGCTAACATCGCCTAGTTTTAATCAAATCCCGTCCACTCTTTGATGTTATCTTCCCAACTTTTTGCATTCGGAAAAAAACAACAAGAAGAAAAAACAACTTATGCAGCCTTTTAGCAAACACTCAAATTAAAGACCCGCTAAGGGACCTGTAAACTCTTCGCTATTTAAGAACAATACAAAATAAATATATTCCCTATTTGTAAACATTTTGGGACCCAGTACATTTCAATTAATATTCAAGTTGTTTCTAGTAAAAAAACATGTTTTAACTCTAATTCAACTTGTACAAGCTGTCTAATTCAACTTGTACTAGATGTCTAATTCAACTTGTACAAGCTGTCTAATTCAACTTGTACAAGCTGTCTAATTCAACTTGTACTAGATGTCTAATTCAAGTTGTATAAGCTGTCTAATTCAACTTGTACAAGCTGTCTAATTCAACTTGTACAAGCTGTCTAATTCAACTTGTACAAGCTGTCTAATTCAACTTGTACAAGCTGTCTAATTCAACTTGTACAAGCTGTCTAATTCAACGTGTACAAGCTGTCTAATTCAACTTGTACAAGCTGTCTAATTCAACTTGTACAAGCTGTCTAATTCAACTTGTACAAGCTGTCTAATTCAACTTGTACAAGCTGTCTAATTCAACTTGTACAAGCTGTCTAATTCAACTTGTACAAGCTGTCTAATTCAACTTGTACAAGCTGTCTAATTCAACTTGTACAAGCTGTCTAATTCAACTTGTACTAGATGTCTAATTCAACTTGTACAAACTGTCTAATTCAACTTGTACAAGATGTCTAATTCAACTTGTACAAGCTGTCTAATTCAACTTGTACAATCTGTCTAATTCAACTTGTACTAGATGTCTAATTCAACTTGTACTAGATGTCTAATTCAACTTGTACAAACTGTCTAATTCAACTTGTACAAGATGTCTAATTCAACTTGTACAAGCTGTCTAATTCAACTTGTACAAGCTGTCTAATTCAACTTGTACAAGCTGTCTAATTCAACTTGTACAAGCTGTCTAATTCAACTTGTACTAGATGTCTAATTCAACTTGTACAAACTGTCTAATTCAACTTGTACAAGCTGTCTAATTCAACTTGTACAAGCTGTCTAATTCAACTTGTACAAGCTGTCTAATTCAACTTGTACAAGCTGTCTAATTCAACTTGTACAAGCTGTCTAATTCAACTTGTACAAGCTGTCTAATTCAAAGCAAGTATTTATTCACCATTGTGAAGGCGTTAATCACTTAAAATAAAATGAGATGCCATGGGGATTCCATTCGCCTGTGGGATCCTGTTTCCCGGTGAGATCCCATTACTTGGTGTGATCCTGTTCGTCAATGGTTCCTTTCAATGGGGTTCACTTTAGGTTATACCTAAGATAGGGGGAAGGGGCATCTCTGGAAATTTGTGGACCGGTCCCGAATGGAGTACATATTATTACTTTTAAACTTTATTCAGTATGGAATATGAAGGGTATGGTAACCAAACTTAACCAAGATTTACGTAGTACCCTATATTGTTTTCAGGCCTATTGCTATTTATATAGCTATATCATGACATAAGAAGTATTAGATGATAATACTATGAGTTCAGAACCAACCAGTATTTGATATACATGTAATAACGCTCATGTTAGGAAAATACAATAAGCCCCCCCCCCCTTTTTTTTTTCCCCGACCCCGAAAGAAAATTGTTACGTACTGTTATCAATAGGGAGAAATTAATCTCTTATGGCTCGTTCTAAAACAGTACACAACAAAAGACTATACCAAATGATAAATACAATAAACAAATTATACGATGCTCAAACCAGGGCTAATTACAATTAATACGTTTTATTGTGTTAATTATAATAAATTACAAAATCAAAAGAATTATAACTAAACTTATTGACTTACAGTTTGGCGTGTACCGGTACGATGTTAATAAGATAAAATGTGCAAACGTGGTACAGTGGTGAAAAGAACTCTACACACACACAGTAAACAAAGCGCTATCTCGTGGTGAAAATAACACAGACGATAGTCTAGTCTCTCGTGCTAAATGATCTGCCTCCCTCTCATTCAATCTATCGGCCTTTTTATAGTCGTTTTCTACTGATGTCTCTCGAACCGCCTTATGCATTGTATTCGCTTCTGGCTTTTTCTCCAATCTTCTCCATAGATTTAATTTTAGCCAAGGTCAAAGGGAGACTATTTTTTAGCTACCCACACTATAAGAATACCGCCGTGCACCTAATTGGGTCAAACAGAGTTCACAGCACGTGGAAAGAATGAAACAAACAAGTCGTTTACATAACAAAATATTTAAACTAATTTATACCCCCCCCCCCCACACACACACAAACTCCCAATTTATGTATAATGAAGGATATTTATGCCAAGTTTGTTCAATATCCATAAATCCATGCAGAAACCCATGCGGAACAAATGAACATACGAACACATTTTAAAAACAAATCTGCCATGATCCTCAAAAAAATCGTTTGGCCTGACCCTCGCATCGCGTCTAATATCACTGAATCGAGAAGAAGACCTGGCTAGAGAATATTTTTCTGTTAGTTTTTGTGGACACGCTACTGCTGGTTCCCGTCTCAGACTTACTTTGGACCGTTGCATTTAGGAGCTCGCCAAGCCAATAGTTTTGTTGGTATATACCTCTCCCTAGCACTCTATAAGTACGGTGCACGTGACCTCACGCGTGCTGGTTGAACGCGGTAACTCACACATGACGTCTTTATTGGTACTCATCATTCTGAATGCGGTATTTTAAGAACGCACGGCATCGATAAACGCCACCTGTGACTCTCGCCCAAGAACGCCCCATCTCATTTCGGTATTACTATTATTATGTCTTGTCATGGGCCATCTGTGGCCACCGAACCCATTTGCTGCATTATTCAGACGGCTGAGATGAAGGAACGCTAGGGGGACAATTAGTGAGCTTCGACCGGAGACAATTGGTTAACTTCGGTCTTGAGCCGAGTCGAAGGTGTGTGGATGAGTTGAGGGTAAACTAAATTCCTAGAAAAGGCCGCACGAGAAACAAAGTTAGTGCTTAGTAAACCGTTTTGGTCTGGCCTTGGGTGTGTGGGGGGGGGGGGGGTGTGGTGAGTTCTCTGACACAGCAGTGGAAGTTTGGAGTCCGGAGAAATGTTTCAGGCTCGTTATCTGGAGCAGGGGCGTCTTAATAGCAGCGGGGGTTCTGGGCAAAGTGATGCACTTGGGCCCCCTATTATAAGGCTGTGCGAAGGAAGGGGCAATGGAATCAATCACCCATTGCGTAAAATCAGGAAATGTGAGGCGCCTTAGAGGCGTGAAGCCACCACATAGAGGCGTGAGTCACCCTAGAGGCATGAGGCGCTTTAGTCGCGTGAAGCCACCATATAGAGGCGAGGGGCACCCTGGAGGCATGGGGCCAAATAGAGGCGTGAAGCCACATAGAGGCGTGAGGCTCCCTAGAGGCATGATGCCCTTTAGTCGCGTGAAGCCACCATATAGAGGCGAGGGGCACCCTGGAGGCATGGGGCCAAATAGAGGCGTGAAGCCACATAGAGGCGTGAGGCTCCCTAGAGGCAAGATGCCTTTTAGAGGCGTGAGGCACCCTAGAGGCAAGATGCCCTTTAGAAGCGTGAGTCACTCTAGAGGCAAGAGGCCCTTTAGAGGCGTGAGTCACCCTAGAGGCAAGAGGCCCTTTAGAGGCGTGAGTCACCCTAGAGGCAAGAGGCCCTTTAGAGGCGTGAGGCACCATAGAGGCAAGAGGCCCTGGGATAGTGCGCAGTGTGCCCATGCCTTAGGTAGCACTGATCTCGACATGTTTATCAAGTTCTTTTGTTAAACCTTTCCTTTGAGTATTACCAACAAAAAACAGTGATTAAATCACTAGGTTTATTTACCATGTTTTATAGTACGGTTTTAGCTATGGTGTTTCTTGCCACCCCGGATCAGAACATACGCATAGTATATCCACACCCCCCCCCCCCCCCGGGCGATCATGCAGGTCGTATTTTATCTGGCTGGACATTTTTATTAGGGAGATGGGTTATCCAGGCAGAATTCACTATTTGTCCCCATTTCGCTAGTATTGCTGCCTTCTGGCACTCCACAAATATTTATGGTTGGTGTGGACAGTTTAGTTAATCAAAATAGAAGGTTCATCGCCTTCTTGGTCAGCGGTAGACATGTTCCAGGATGTCCAGCCGCCTGACGCTTCCTATGGGGTTAAATGACCCGGCAGATGCCTACCACTGTTGCCAGTTAACACTAATATTATTATATGCTCAGACAGAAACCAAGCGAGTAAGACCTGCGCGGTATCACCATAGTGCAAGAAAAAACAACAACAACACGACGTTCCACTCTCAGACTTTGTTAGTGTGCCGCAGTGAAGGTTGGTTACTGCAGATATACACGGCTTTGGTAGTCGTCCAATGTTGTAATATGTCCACATAGAAACATCCGTCTTGAGTCGTCTGTGGTTGGCGTGCAGTGTGGACTGCCCCCTTCCACAACTAGACCGATTGCCAGACACTATCCTGGCAGACGTTTGAGCTGGACGTTCTCATCCACAACTAGACCGATTGCCAGACACTATCGTGGTAGACGTTTGAGCTGGACGTTCTCATCCACAACTAGACCGATTGCCAGACACTATCGTGGCAGACGTTTGAGCTGGACGTCCTCATCCACAACTAGACCGATTGCCAGATACTATCGTGGCAGACGTTTGAGCTGGACGTCCTCATCCACAACTAGACCGATTGCCAGGACACTATCGCGGCAGACGTTTGAGCTGGACTTCCTCATCCACAAGTTGACCGATTGCCAGACACTATCGTGGCAGACGTTTGAGCTGGACGTCCTCATCCACAACTAGACCGATTGCCAGACACTATCGTGGCAGACGTTTGAGCTGGACGTCCTCATCCACAACTAGACCGATTGCCAGACACTATCGTGGCAGACGTTTGAGCTGGACGTCCTCATCCACAACTAGGCCGATTGCCAGACACTATCGTGGCAGACGTTTGAGCTGGACGTCCTCATCCACAACTAGACCGATTGCCAGACACTATCGTGGCAGACGTTTGAGCTGGACGTCCTCATCCACAACTAGACCGATTGCCAGACACTATCGTGGCAGACGTTTGAGCTGGACGTCCTCATCCACAACTAGGCCGATTGCCAGGACACTATCGTGGCAGACGTTTGAACTGGACGTCCTCATCCACAACTAGACCGATTGCAAGGACACTAACGTGGCAGACGTTTGAGCTGGACGTCCTCATCCACAACTAGACCGATTGCCAGACACTATCGTGGCAGACGTTTGAACTGGACGTCCTCATCCACAACTAGACCGATTGCAAGGACACTAACGTGGCAGACGTTTGTGCTGGACGTCCTCATCCACAACTAGACCGATTGCCAGACACTATCGTGGCAGACGCTTGAGCTGGACGTCCTCATCCACAACTAGACCGATTGCCAGACACTATCGTGGCAGACGTTTGAGCTGGACGTCCTCATCCACAACTAGACCGATTGCCAGGACACTGTCGTGGCAGACGTTTGAGCTGGACTTCCTTATCCACAACTAGACCGATTGCCAGACACTATCGTGGCAGACGTTTGAGCTGGACCGCCACATCCACAACTAGACCGATTGCTAGACTCTATCGTGGCAGACGTTTGAGCTGGACCTCCACATCCACAACTAGACCGATTGCCAGACACTATCATGGCAGACGTTTTAAGGTAGACGTCCACATCCACATAAGTCCCGCTTGTTAAACCCGAGTTTGTCATGTGCCCAAGTTTGATTGTAACATTCATACATAAGCGGTTCGTTTTAAGCGATTGTGACAGTTGCGAAATCGTGGGTTTTCTGAAAAAAGAAATAAAAAAAAAACAACAACTAAACAACTTAACATTGACCATGCTACGTCTTCCTGGCCTACATTAATAAATATTTTCTTACGTCCAATCAAAAGTTAGCAGGTGGGTTTTTGTTACTATTGTGGCTGTTGAAAGCATGAGGAATGTTGTTACAAAGCTATTTTTTTTTAAAGATTTCGTTCCGAACTTTATCTATAAATATTCATAATTCGTTCGTTTTAAAAAAAAATCTCGTTGTTTAAAAAAAAAAATATTTTAAACAATCAAAGCATTCAAACATATTTTTAACAAAGACGTTTAAACAGAAATAATAGATTGCTCAATTAAAATCCAACTAAGTATGAATGTCATGTCCCGCTGTCGACATACGCCTCCACCCTTGTGATATTGATGGAGGTCGAGTCCCAACCAAGTATGAATGCACTGTCTCGCTGTCGACACACACAACCACCAAGTCAATTTTTGCAATCTTATAATGTGATCGGATTCATATGTACCATCTTATGATCTTTTGGTTAAAATTTTAAATGGAATTTTAACCCTTATGACAAGACTTGTGTATTTTTTTAGGGGGGGTGGGTTAAATTACCATTAGAAGTTTATTCAAGTAAGACTGCAATGTAAACTGTTGATCAAAGGAGAAGGCATTGTAAACTGTTGATCAAAGGAGAAGGCATTGTAAACTACTGATCAAGGGAGAATATAATGTAAACTATTGATCAAGGGAGAACATAATTTAAACATTGATCAAGGGAGAACATAATTTAAACATTGATCAAGGGAGAACATAATTTAAACATTGATCAAGGGAGAACATAATTTAAACATTGATCAAGGGAGAAGATAATTTAAACATTGATCAAGGGAGAACATAATTTAAACATTGATCAATGGAGAATTCATTGTAAACTATTTATCGACTTTTAGGTCTCAAATCCGTCCACGTGGAGCAAAGAAAGCCTTAAAGGTGTAAAAGGTGGGGGAGGGGTGCGAATCTGCGTTTGCCTCGTGTTACCAATATTGACAGTAAACCTACGCCGCTCACAACTCCAACCACGGGTCGTGACGTGCAATAAGTCCCCCAGGTGGGCATGTGTGAGTGCGAACTTATCTCGATCAGCCGTCTGCCTAGTCACGTGACACGGGCCGGCCAATCACAGCGTACAAACTGTTACTCATGAATGAGATATTCTGAGCGTTTGTTGACCAAACTCATTCCCAGCTTTTAAAAAAAATAATAATAATGTTCACTTCAACTACACGTGGTGTTCTGTTCAGCCTTCATGGCAGCCTTATTTAACCGGTTTAATCTCGAAAGGTCAGATTTGTGTCGCGAGATTTCGATATCATCTTTTATTTTTTAAAAAGGGGAGTAGACTATAATATAATAAGCGAACTGGAGAAAGGCGACATCAACATGTAGGACTCTCTGAAATATGTCTATGATTTTGTTTTGTGCCTGAATAACGTCTCGTGTTATTATGAGTGTGTCTGTGTGTGCGCGCGCGTAGAAAGGAACACAAAATGGAGGGGGGAACAACTTTTTTTGTTTTTTGGGTGACGTCTGTTCTAATTTGATGGTATCCTTGATTTTGTTTCAGACCTGTTTACCCTCAAACTCTTTAAAATCGTACAATATCATCACAAAATAGTTCAACGCATTATCTTAATAGTGAAAAATAACATACAGTATATATAATGTATACACCTCAAAATCGTACATTGTACGCCAAAATAGTAAGAGTAAACAGGTCTGGGGTTTACTTTGACGTCATATGACTAAATCCCAGTTGTAAAATGATATCACCGACGATTACCCCCCTCCCCCCCCCCCCCCCCCGCAAAAAAACAAAAACAAAACAAAACAAACAATACCCACCTGACACCTGTTCAACATATGGACTCATACCGAGGTTAATAAATAAAATTACAAAATACACACCAACGACACGCTATATTTGTGTACGCATGTCCCAGGACAATGCTTGATATTTCCTTTAAATAATCCGCTCTCGTTTCGTACCGAATCGCTGAAGAAAATGTTTCGGTTTGTTTTCGCTTTCAGAAGTCGTAAAAGTCCATTATTCAAACGTTTTGCGGACGTTTGTGTTGTGGCGAGGGACGTGCCTAGAAACGCTTAGGATTGATATTAAAGAAATGGCCCTAAGGCGATTTATTTATGCTCCTGTGAAGACAGCTTTTCTATTTTTTTTTTATTCGCTCGCGGCATCGAACTTTCTTTTTTGCTCCTGGTGTATCGATGCGTTTATTTCCACGATCCGCGTGAGCAGTAATCGAGGCGGGTGTGCGCGCGCGTCGTTAGCATCGAAGGGAGGCTAAACATTTTGTCCCCCCCCCCCCCCCCCCTTTCAGTTTTCCTCCTTCGGTGATTGGAAATTTGCCGGCGTAAAGAGTGGGGGGATACGAGCTTCACAGTCGTGTGAGTAACAAGGTGGTCGTTACGGAGTAGGCTTAGGCCCCTGTGGTTGCTGTAGTTATCGTGATCTAGAATTGTCTCAGTGAGTGCTGTGTTGCTGGATTTTATTATTTTAAAAAAAAATATATATTTTAAAAAAATGTCTTTATTTTATGTTGGGCGTTTAAAGATGTTCGTTGTTGATAGGGACTGTGTCGACGTCAGCGAGTTTGTTTGGGGAGGGGGGGGCACCGCCTTTGTTTACCATAGGGATTAACTTGAAGGAGGAGGTGTTTAAGTGAGTGTCAGGTAATTCATTCTGTCCCGGAAGTGTTAATGCCGGCGTGGATGGGTTATCGCGTGTCCAGTGCCTCCCCGAGTGGCGGATTACTGTGTCAAGAGAGGATCGAACTGATAGAACTTTCCTGGAAACGTTGGAATAGGCCGTCAGCGGTGGATTCATTTTTGCGTGTGCGTTTTTTTTTTAGAGGGTGGAAGACACGTTGTCGTGTCACAGGAGAGATGGCTGTCCTAGATTGTTTGAAACGGAGGGGTGGGGTCGATATAGGTCACCCCGTCATCGAAAATGTTTTCGTCTGGGAAAGACGACATCGCAGGTATGTGTGTCGCAGGCGGGTCACTGTGTCAATGACCGCTAGAGGCTGGTTAATGAACTGATCTCCATGGACTGAACAGTAAAGCATAAGTCAACATTGTACGGCATGTCGTCGTGATACCTTTCAGGTCCACCTGGGATCAAAGTCTCATTTCGAACATTGAAAATTACCGCCTTTTTCTGACATGTTGTTAAATTGGGCATTACAATAACACTTTATATACCGACCTTTATCTAAGTAGGATCGGCCGAATTGTGACTATGCAAATTCGCCATAACACGTCTGCACGTGTTTACCACCGATGCTGTTATTATTACAGAGCGATAGCTTGATCCATATATTTTATCACGTGGTACTCTGTCGTATTTAAAAGATGTTATTTTATTTTGGCATGTTTGCTTAGTGGTTCTTTCCTCTCTGATATTTGATTTAGTTTACGTATATATATATTACAGAGATATTCTCCTAATTGTTCCTTTTTTTCCCTTCCCTTTTCTCGTTGCTGTCATATAAGTGTCTTTGTCTTCAAATCTAGTTTCTCCCGAGCACATGTCGAGCGTGCCGAGTCGGCAGGTGTTCTAGATGTGAATGAGTTGTCCAGGGCTGCTCGTCTTTTGTTCGCTGTGCGACGAGGCCGTTGCTCATCGATTAGATGGTAGCATTCTTTGTCTGCCGCTCCCTAAGATGGTTGGCTTTGTGTTGTTTTTCCCCATGTGCGTGCGGCACACACCAGAGATGCCTGGTCATTCATTTTACGAGGCAATTAAGATGTGCCGCTAGCGCTGTCAAGTAAACAGGCCAGTGTGCTAAGACACTCGTCTCGAATGGTATATTGAAGCCTACAGGTACTTTGGGTTCTTATTTCTGTTTTTATCTAACTTAAAACTTAGCAGAACATATTCAATAGTGTGCCTTTATTTTTAAATCCTTCATAGTTAACTTGGCTTTTGTTCCTGGCTGGCTGGCAAAAATCTTCTCTAGGCTTATTGACCCACTTTCCGTCAACCAATCGAACTGAAACTTGCCACATGGACTCATTACCGCTAGCAACACATTCTTTCGAATTTTCAGCCCCTGCCCCAACCGCGAAAAATGAGTTTTTTCAAGTTATTCAAAAGGGAAGATGTAAGGAATACAAGGGCACTGAGTTAATACAATTCCCAATACCTTCGCTAATTGAGATATTTTTTTTTCTGAAATAGTTGGTGAAATAAATCTTTGGTGTAAAAACGGGTGGGACTGTAGTAAAATATAAATATAAACAATGTAATAAAGTGCTTATAAAGAGTTTATACGAAAAAAACTTTGGTTTTAGTGGTTGTTCAATTTATTATCTTTTTTTCCCCCATTTAACTACACGTTGTATGTGTATGAATTTCTTTAGGCTCCTCAACTCTCATGTACATTTTCATCGAATTTTTTTCAAATTAAGAATGTGTGTTAAATCGCCCCGTCTTCTGGTGGGTTACTCTGAGCCTAGTGTGTGATCTGTTGTCAGAGGCTACGAGTCACACTTAACGAATCCACCAATCATTTTTGAAAGAGCCAGATTGGAAATAATACGACTCTTTAAATGAAGTGTGAGCCGCACAACTATCAATTTATTGGCCAACATCGGCGTCGCTGTAGTGATAAAATAGTCGATGATTCGAACCGTCGCGTCGTCCAGCAATCTTATCAGGCTAGCCATCTGTGTATCGTCAGCGCACAGCCATTCTATAAAGATTGACATCACACTTCGTCCCCTACAAAGACAACGTCTAATTGTTAACTCAATATTTATCGCCTCTTTTCACTGAGATCTTGGATGATTCCCAATGTCATCCCAGTGCAATAAACATTGCAAATCTACACTCTCTCCGAAGCTATATGGTGCATTGTGTTGCCAGTGTTTTGTGTAACATTATGAGAGTACTGCGTCTATCTAACGTCTGTATTGATTATTATATATTTATCTTTATTGCCATCTCTATAATGTTCAGCATCTCTATTACTGCCCGTATTTTGTTCAGCATCTCTATTACTGCCTGTATTTTGTTCAGCATCACTATTACTGCCTTCATTTTGTTCAGTATCTCTATTTACAAACCATATTTTTTGTTCAGCGTCTCTATAACTGCCCCTAATTTGTCCAGCATCATTATTACTTCCCCCTACTCTGTTTACTATCGTTGCTCATAAAGTCGTTATTTTCACACAAGTATTTTAACAGCACCACTTACATTGTCTGGCCTCTCTGCCACAGTCAATACATCTCTCTAAGTGTACGTTTGCAGTCCGGCAACCCGCCGTGTCGCTCTAATATCACTAACAACCGTACGGCCCCTAAACTCTCCCCAAGTTCTAGACTCACGGACTTTCGACATCCTCACCGCCCCCTCCCCCCGTTCCCAATCATCTACTTTAATAAGCTCTCTTTTACCCGGCTTCTGATGGTATTGATTCACCCCCACCCCCCTCCCCTGCTCGTCTCTTGAAATGATGAGATGACCCCCTTGCCAGGAGCAGGAAATCACGGTGACTTTCTAATGGAACCAAACATTCATCCCCCTAGGGCGCCGGATATCAAATGTCTTAATGTTTATTGCGGGCTTGTTTTTTCAATTAACTTTTGATTTGTATGAGTGTACTTTGGACGATGGCGGCCGCTGATTCACCGTAACCTACTTTAGTTGGCCGCTGATTCAACGTAACCTACTTTAGTTGGCCGCTGATTCACCGTAACCTACTTTAGTTGGCCGCTGATTCACCGTAACCTACTTTAGTTGGCCGCTGATTCACCGTAACCTACTTTAGTTGGCCGCTGATTCACTGTAACCTACTTTAGTTGGCCGCCGATTCACTGTAACCTACTTTAGTTTGCCGCTGATTCTCTGTAACCTACTTTAGTTCATTGGCGACGTGTTCTAAAAAAAGGAGTTCAAGATTCTCAACCGGTTTGTTTATCCGCATCTGATGCTACGCACTTGTTGTATATACCTTGTACTAATAGAGTAGGTCAAATGTTAACCAAAAAAATAAAATATATACTTCGCCGGTTTACTTTTTGGGGGTGAGTGTCCTCAGCAATATTTAGAGGGTTAAAGATCAATTTTTTTAATTGTTATTTTTAAATAATCTTTTTTTTTTTTCCTTATTTAATGTTAACATTAATGTTAAATATTTAAAAATAATACATTTTAATGTAGGGGGATTAGATGTTAGTGGGGGAGGGTGGCTGAAAGACGTGTCTGTAAATTGTGTGTCAAAAACATAGATGTCAAGATGTACACGTGAGAGGACGATTTACATTCCAGATTGGATTTTGATTTGCTTCCTATCGTTATAATTCCGCTGTAGATTTCACAGATAGTTGCGAGTTAGAGCCATTATTTAGTTAGTAAAAATGAGGAGTCGAAGGCAAAAACCTGCAGTACACTTTTTTGTCGGGCATTGCATTAACGACATTGGTCTCTTCTTTCCTGTCCTGCTGCATAATCTGATGATGTACATGGGACTGAGATCAAGCCGCGTATGGAGTTAGCAAAACAAGATACGGTGAAGTTTGATCGTTAAAAAATGAAACTGTAACGTAGGGGTGGGGGGGCCCGCAGGGGTGTACAGTTCCGGGTAGTATTTTTTTTAGTTCATATGGAGGGACGGCATTATGGGCTTAGTGCTGGGTTTTTACTTGGAAGGGGGCAGGGGATAGCAATTTTTTTTTATTGCGCCGGGTGGCACTAACCTTATCTACGCCCCTGGCATGACAATGAAGTGAATGTTTCTACTAATCTAATCTACTTAAGAAAATCAGCAAACTATCGAGCCGAAGCTTATGAAGTCTTCCCCAGCGCACCCCCGCCGCTCCCAACCGGCATTCAACCACTCCCCCAGGGGTCTATAGTCCAGTCAGGCCGCGAAGGGGCACGCCAGGGGCTTGCCGCCCCTGATACAGCCTCACCCACCCTTCCACTCGATTGACTATGCGAGTGAGGCGGCATGAGAGAAGAAACGCCTGGCCGGCCGGGGTGCTGCTTTCACACAGCAACCGGGCCGGACTTTCTTGGGCTGGGGTGGATATATTTTACGTCTTTAATGTCCCCCCCTTCCCACCCCGGGGAGACGCGTAGGTGTTTTACAGACGCCCTCTAAAAGGGTTTACGTGGTTTTCTGCGACGTTACTAATTCACGCCGCAGCTGGGAGAGAAAAGAGGTCGCCGATGAGCGGTACCCTCTAAGACTGCATATGTTTGTTTCTACTAGATGCATTCATCAGTAGACCCAGCAATGAGAACCGACAGAAATGAGAAAATTTTGAATTTAGCTTGCAATCAGCTTTGATAGTTTGATAGATAATTAATTAGATCATCTTAAATTTCAGAGAAAGGAGTCATCAACAAATTGTTTTCGACCGTGGAACCGTGCAAGAAACTCCATGTTAACCAAAACCTCTCAAAGCTGTGGTCGCGGTTGTCAAAAAATTAGCAACGAGACTTTGAGCTGCCTCTGTATTGAACATGTCACTTTATAATATCTTATAGATCCACGTATAATTTAAAGCTTAATAGTATTGCTTGCAACGTTGCACACCATTGCACACCATTGTGTCAACAGTTTAGCTGTCAGCTGTGAAGTTGGGAAGAAAGTAAAAAGGGCCTAGAAAAGAGCCTCTCTGCACGATGGTCTGATCAACAACTTCTGTTCAATGTGTGCGTTATAAAGAAATCAATTTGCTCATGCACGCCTCTTTGAGAACACGGCTCACTGAGGATTTGAGTATTTCTAAAGCATGTTAAAGAAACTAATTATTCAACAACCGAAGATGATTTTTTTATAATTCTTTTCACCGCTGCTTTAATATATATATATATATATATATATATATATATATATATATACATATATATGTATATATATATATATATATATATATATATATATATTGATGTGCGTGCGTAAGTATAATAATAGCAACCGATACTGTTATCCCGTTCCTAATTGCACAATTAAATTTGGTTTTATTTGTGTCTTTTAAAAAAAAATTCATCCAGTTACTCCTACACTTACTGCACTGAATTTCATGCTATAAAAGTCGTAGACTGAGTAAAAACGTTGATGGGTATCTGTCTTTTTTGGGGTGTGTTCTTTAACTGGCCTACTTTATTAATAACGGCACTGTTATGTATCAACATTTGCAGCCTACTTTATTAATAACGGCACTGTCGTGTGTCAAAATTCGCAGCCTACTTTATTAATAACGGCAATGTTATTTGCCAACATTTGCAGCCTACTTTATTAATCACGGCACTATCATGTGCCAACATTCGTAGCCTAATTTATTAATAACTGCACTGTCATGTGCCAACATTTGCAGCCTACTTTTTTAACAACGGTACTGTCATGTGCCAACATTTGCAGCCTACTTTTTTAACAACTGCACTGTCATGTGCCAACATTTGCAGCCTACTTTATTAACAACTGCACTGTCATGTGCCAACATTCTCACCGTTGGATATACTCTTTTTTTTTTTTTTACTTTTTCGAACTCCAGAGGATAGGCGCCCAGAATTGGGTTTATTTACGCAGACTGATTTATGCATAGGCGCACGGGGAGCATTTAGATTAAAGATGTATGATTTATGCGTCCACTCTAAACAGTTTTTAGACTCTTGGCCCGGGAGAAATTGGTAGATTGAACGAGGACCGTATATCTCTTTGACCGTCGAGCGTGTTGGGGTCGGGTGAGGTTTGGGAGGACAAATGCTACGTCGCTGACTCGTAAATCTGTGGATGATGTTGATACCGGTGTGCAGGGCCATTTGTGTGAGTGGATGATGTTGCGCCAAGAGGAACAGTACTGAAACTATCGCTTCTTGAACGCTTTGCGGAGCCAGATACGCGAGCCAGAATGATGTGTTGAGGTAATTTCTGGCGTTAAATGCGAGGATCCAGATTATTTTTTTTCAGGAATGAAGGATTTTCCGCCGAAATTCCCATTCGTTAAGAGGTCGATAAGACTTTCCCTATCGTTGACAGGGTACCTTTCAAGAACGGTGTTATTTAATGACATTATTTCTTAATCTCTCTCGGAATTGATCTTCGAAATTGTTTTTTGTTGTTGCTTCAAAACACGTTCACACGTCACGTTCACTAACTTATGAGAGAAAATATTTGCTCAACCATGAATTATGTTTTACTTCATGGAGAGACCTACTTCGAACACAACAAAAACCTGCCCAAATGTCCTGTTCACTTCTATGTTCGCGTCGCAGCTGGAATTATGCACCGTTTATTAACGCGAGAACGCATTCAAGATGCGGGAGTTTCAGTTCTGTTAGTTCTGGAGCATACTGTATACATTGCACAAAATAACGTGACCGTGTCATGGCGTCTATTTTAAATGTTAGTATTACGGACCGTTATAGATGGAGAATTTAATCTCTGTTGTTTTGTCTAGGGCTCGTTCTAAAAACAGTCCATAATAAAGGACGATACCAAAGGTTAAAAATAATAACAAATAAAACGACAATTAAGGCCAGAGCTAATTACAATTAATAACTTGTTTAATTTGTGAACTTCAATTAAATAATAACAGCAAGAGAAAATATGATTAAAATTATAAACTTACAGATTTGCTGGTACCGGTACTGTATATAAAAATACAATGAGCACAATATTGAACGAGGAAATAAAAATCTCTACACACAACAAAGTATAATGACACATAGCATGCCTCGTAATCAAGGAAAGGAAAATCTCTCCCGTCATTTATTCTTATCCCTTTTATACTCAGTTTCAGATGATCATTCTGGAAAAAGGAATACGCAGTCTTACTGCTTCTCGCGTTCTCTAGATCGTTCGATCCTGTTCCACAGAAACGGACGATAGTAAACAAAAGTATCAACAAAGGGATATTTTTTTCTAGCCGCCCCAACACAGGACCGACTTGAAAGAGGTCATGCACGTGGAAGGCGGGCAAAGCGTCTCAAAATACGTCATCCCTTATAACAGTTAGGCTCATACGTAATGTATAGAAAGGTCGTCGTGATCTCATAGACAGACACTGTAAAGTGGTGCCAGCGTTGGAATCGAAGTCATAAAATGATGCGAACCACGCTGTCGCGATGTGAAAACAATGGAGATACATTGAAACAAAGCAGAAATCTATTCGCAACATGTGGAATAATCCGACGGGGGACGATCCGTTTGATTTATTTGGTGACGCAAGTAAAGTTGCATTTGTAATTACGAAACTTAAGCCTATCAGTTTATGCTAATGTCATCTCTGTCGGCCTCCGGGCAACACTATACCACTTAAATTCAAACCTGATGAGTTTGTCAAAGTTTTGCATACGGGCGCCCTTGACTGCTTTTGTGGTTCTGGTGCAAGCTTTCTTCGCCGAAAGCGGAGTATCCCATCCACGCTGACGCCTGTTAAATTCCACTGCTGCGGCTATTAACACAAAAGTAATACGGTAATCCATGGCTAAACCGGCTGAACACATGAGAAAAATACAAGGTAAACTCAGGTCTCGCCTGATAATCCAATGAATAGGGAAAGTTTGAAGGTGATATGTTTGAATTATAAGGATGTTATTTTATAAAGAATGCCATAAAAAAAAAAAAAAAGTTATCTTTAAAGCAGTGCCCGTTTCATGCCTATAGTTTCGTGTTCTCTTGATCTTCTGACTTGATTAGATTAAACATCTTAAGATATGTTAGTGCCAAATGGGTAGTGTATTCAGCGTTACCTTCAGACTATGGATATGTCAAGTACTAGGACTTAAACGGGTGCGGTTTTTTTTTAACACAGGTTCCGGGTATTTTGAGAAAATACCCGGTGGGCAATGCTCCCTCTTAGGTTTGCTGGTTCGTGTGCAAAATCATAAAGTTGTGTGCAAAGTTTTACTTTGCAGAGTGCAGCGTTTCTGTTCGAATGTATTTTTATAAAATTTTACTGCGCGGATGCTCAAAACTGCTGCTCGGCATCTGTGAGGTAGCGGCGCGGCCGCCGCGCAGATTAAAGGGAAAATTGTCGATGGGTCCAATTTTTTTTTTTTTTAAAAAAGGTTAACTCTTCATTTTCTGTAATATATGACGGCCTTTAAACAATAGGCCCATAGTCATACACCCTATATGCCGGCCTTAAACCCATAGGGGTACACACAGTCCTACACCCGACCTGCGGGCCTTTCAACAAGAAACCTTCAGGCAGTCCTACAGACACAGACATTTCTAAAGATAATTCTACAGACAGTCCTACTTCATACCCATGGTTCTTTACTGATTAATGCTATTTGTTGTGTCGCCTCCTACAAAATTAAACGTTTTTACCTGGATTCAACCGTCATGCATGATGCTAGCTGCTAGCTGCTTGACAGCTTTTCCCTCCACTCATACTATTAATATAAAACATGTTGGTTTTATATATATATATTTTTATGGGGGGGCAGTTTTGAAAAGGAAGCAGACACACCAGAGGGATAATACATATTAAAGATGTCTTGGTGTAGCTGATTCATAATTAGAACACATCTCCCATGACGACATTACGCCGTATCTTATCTTGTTTTTAATACCGGCTAATAATGTCAGTGGCAACAATGTTTTATTAATTTGCTGAGAGAATATTTAAAATCGACCGGGAGACAATTCTGTTTTTTTTTTTTTTTTGATCGATGAAACGGTGTCTGCTGCATTGTTTGCGCTCCTAATATCATCAGTGGCGCTACAGTCCATGTAGGGTCCCGCCCTGCTCCACCACATCAATCCATTCGGATCAATCCTTTCAATATGTCATGTCCAGCGCAATCTTGCTTTTTTATTTTTGCGACTATGGGTGGGTCTCACAGAGCTATAATTATATCTCTATGTCTATGGTGGGTCTTCGTAAAATTGAGGTAGCTCTTGGGTTTTGCGGATACTCCAAACATCATTGTCTATCACTGGGCCATATATTTTCCTGAGGATTTTCATCTGCCATGTATTGAGCAGGTTCTCTGTTTTTCTGGTAAAGACCACGTCTCACTAGCGAAATTTACTACTGGTCTTATGATAGTAGTGTATGTTGTCTTCTTTGTTCCCTTCAATAGGTTTTTCCTTCCCAGTAGCTTTAGGAACGGTTGCCGGATGTTATCCTGTCTTTCATCTCCGACATTATTTCATTTTGCTCGTTTATAGTCGCCCATAGATATTTGAAAGTAGTCACTCTCTCAAAGGTGTGGTTGTTTATATTGATGTTATCTGTGTGAAGGTTTCTTGACATTATCATATATTTTGTCTTCGCTTTATTTACCTTAAGGTCAGCTTTAACCGATGCATTTTCAAGTTACCTAAATACTTTAATTATATCACATCTGTTTCTGCCCAGTAGCGCTATAGCGTCTGCCAGGTACTGCAATGACTGGCTATATAAAGTTCGAGCTTCTAATATAATCGTACACAATTCCCTATGTCACAATAGCACTAACGCTACAGCATGGCGGTGCATTTAGGGGCGTGGTGTGCCGTGTGTGGGGGTCAGGGTGGCGGCACTAATTGGGAATCTTATGAAGGGCGTTACTTGCATGCAAGTTTTGTCAAGTAACTTTATGTATAACGGAAGTTCACGCATTGCGTCCGCCATTGTTTGGCTGGCTCTATGGCGCGTCTAGACATAAGTCCCAAACGCTGCAGCAACGCCACTGAGTTTGCTGCTCAAGAAAATGGTTCAACATGAAATAGTTCCACATTAAAGTTCTCCCGTTTTCCACCGTGAATGTATAACGTTGAGATCAGAGTGACCGGTGGTTATGACGTCTTAAAAGATATCATTGATTGCACTCTGAGCAGGGCGAGAAACTCCGCCAGCTATGATTGACGATCTGTCGGTAGCAACATGGTTTGATGCTTTCAAAAACCATCTTTAACCATTAAAGAATAATAATAAAAATATGTTTTTATAGCTTTTTTCGAAATATATGTTTACATCTCACCCACGCATGAAAAGACATTGGTGGGTCTTTCTATCCAATCAGTGTTGTTGTAAACCCGTATAAACGTGTCAGCTGGTTGTGGGGTGGGGGTGGGGGGGGGTAGGTGTTGAGCTGCATTTCCTTTGTAATTTTATTTCATCCATTGATCAACGTTATTATAAGAAGAGGTCCGCAGACTTCTTCACACAGGCAGGCATACTTTCGGTTAGCAAGAAAGTGTTAAGAACACCTGACGTCAATGCATATATGAATACTGCACTGAACATAACTGACGTTTAATTATATCTTTTTTTTTTTTTAAACAAATAGGTTTGAGATTATCGCGGAGCGTAGGAATTTGTCGAGGGCTGTGAAAACAATTCAGTGTCAGAGTTAGATTTAAGTATCGAACGTCATAGCTTTGGCGTAGTTTATAGGAAACTCCACATATGCAGTGCACGTCCTTTTTTTTTAAAAAAAGAAGACGTTTTAAGTTGGTTATCAGTGTGATAGTGTCAATGGCCTGAGGTAGGACTCTAGTGGCCACATTCTTAGGTAGCTGAGTCAACTCATATCATTGTGTCGGTGTCACGTCATACTTGGTACTTTATTTCGTGCGCCTTACGCTATAGTCGTGTGAATAGACGCAAATGGCCTGCCAGAGGTTTGACAAGACAAAGATGTACTTTGAAATGTACGTTGTTGTTTTCACTGTAGATGGGCGTCGAGCAAAATAAAGGCAGGGTCCGGGTAAAAGCCCCAAGCACTTAGGTGTCTCCAAAATATTTGTGTCAGTTAAGATCTTATTTTTTACACATATTAATACCATAAATATTTCACTTCATGTAATCATGGTTTTGGAAATTCCAAATTCCGTTAATAACAATGGCGATCAATTACGTTTTTTGACTAGTTTCTATCTCCTGTCGTATTTTCATTTGTCCGGTCTGCCGAGGAAGGCTATTAGCCGAAATGTTCTTGTCTTAAACTCCTGTCTTTCGATTCAAGCTCCCGCATCACCTTGTACTACGATATTCAAAACAAGACTTCAAATTTGATTCCAAGATAAAATAAGACCAGCAATAGAAAATCGTGTATTTTGTATGCCCAATCAACCATCCAGTGTTCATGACGACACCAACTCAGTGTCAGCAACTTGGTGTCAGCAACTCGGTGTCAGCAACTCGGTTGCGCCCAGCATGAGACAGACGCGACCAAGTTTAGCCAGAGGGTCACATGGGTTATTGGAATCGGAAGCTACAAACTCAAATAGTTTATGAGCAGAAAACGAGTCTTGGAATCGGAAGCTACAAACTCAAAGAGTTTATGAGCAGAAAACGAGTCTTGGATTCGGAAGCTACAAACTCAAAGAGTTTATGAGCAGAAAACGAGTCTTGGAATCGGAAGCTACAAACTCAAAGAGTTTATGAGCAGAAAATGAGTATTGGAATCGGACTTGGAATCGGAAGCTACAAACTCAAAGAGTTTATGAGCAGAAAATGAGTCTTTTAAAAAAAATGGGGAGGGTGGGGTGCAGAAACTATTTTGAAAGTTTAATGACACATTTAAACGTGTTTACTAAATTTAATTCGAAACCTTTAGATTCGAAGTGCCCGTCTACACTTGTGCTAAGACTTTCTTTGCGTAATGCATTTAAGAAATTCTAAATTATTTACTTTCCTTTTAATGCGTTTAAACGTGTATTTAAAAGAAAGGCGTAAAACATGATTTTTAGTATATATATAGCCAGGAACAATGAACAATTTTGCGCCCTATCGTCTCCGGTGATTGGAACTTTATTAGGCGCCTATCTGGCCCAGGCACGTGCCTATCAGTTATCACCCCCTCGGCGTTTTAGTCCAACAATTGTGTACCGTTAAATAGATGCTGTAGGCGCAATGTTGTGTTGTAAAATAGATAGTCAGAGAAATGGTCACAATACCACATTTGGGATAAACAGTTACCTAATGTAGTTACCTTATAATTTTGCTGTCTAGGAGTAATCAATTCAGTATTGTTCCTCCTTCGCGCGGGAAGATGACCTAGACAATAGCAACAGAGTAGTAGTTTTGAGCTGTTTTTGTATTTAAAGTAAGGAATAGTGACTTATTTCGACAGCCCCACTCTCTCGCCCTTGTCTATTTGATCCAATGGCAAGACTTTGTCAAGACGATTGGAAATAGACCAGGATGCAGTAGATGCCGAGCAGTGTGTATTGTGTATTTCACTATGCTATTTACGCGTTCTACGTCGCAGCAGTTGTCGGAATTTTCATTGTGTCAGTGTCATACCGCCTACGGGACTCCATCTCGGGGTGTTTCATTTCAGAGTTTGTCTTCTCTTATACGAGTTGCCGTCCATTGTGAAATATTTACATCTATTTCGGTGTACTTGTGATGATTTTGCTTTTGCTGGCAATTGAACTCCAGTTCATTAAATATGGCCTCTTTGACTGCACTAATGATCTCTGCCAGGGCACGGCAACGTTTTGCTAATATTATGCCAAAATAGTATTTCCAATTTATTCGGCGTGCAAATAAATCTGCCCTAGAAGGATTGTATTGTATTTTTAAAAGTGATTTATTTATTTTCTTGTCATCCGCATGTCATTGAAAATCGCTATGCGTGCCACTTTTGGCCTTTGTCACACAGCTTTGAACTAGGTATATTTGTATTTTTTTTATAGTTGGTTAACAAATATTTGGTGTGAATATTTCAGATTGGACTAACTCACAGAATGGTACGCCAAAAAAAGAAAACGAAACAAATTATCATACATTGCTAAATTTAAATCCATTACATTCTTCGCGTTTACTTAATTTCACTGAACTATGTTGAGCCAGTCACTATAGTAGATGCCCCGTTTTAAATAGATTGTTATTTTCCTCCATTCTAGTCACCAAGGTCAATTAGGTCATGTGATGCGTTATAATTTAATCTCCACATGACCTGTACTGTTCATTTAGTATCCTAACAAATGATTGGCTGCCCTGAGATCATTTGACATTAGAAACCAATCAGATAAATCAGGAACATGTGTGTTTGTTTACATGAAATGTCTATTTGTTCACATGAAATGTCCTTTTGTTAATAACATACGCCTGTTTTTACACACGAAATGCCTGTTTGTTAACATTAAATGCCTGTTTGTTGGCATCAAATGCCTGTTTCTTTGTAATTGCGAAAATAACACCATATTCTCACGCTAATTCAACACAAGCGTTTTTTTTTTAGGATTCACAAGCCTACTATACCGGCTGTCCGTGGGTTTCACCAAACGTCTTCCTATCGCACTATCTAAATACAGTTTGGTCCTAACTGGGCTTTGAGCACCCCGGATAAATAAGGTCGTCCCCCCGGATGGTCGTTGTGTTCCTGTGTAAATCATGCCATTCCCTGTCTAGTCATCAAGTTTTGAGTACTCTGTATTAGCTGGTCGCCAATCGATAACCCATTATAGTTATGTGTTCTTCCCATGGTACCAACTCTGAACTGACCGTTCTCCCTTTTAGCCAAGTCTAAACTGTCTGTCTTCCCCATTTAACAAATTCTCAACTGTCTGTTTTCTATTTAAAAAAAAAATCTAAAGTGTTATGTAGACGACGTGTGTTTACGTCATGAACTCTAGCAGACAACACGCTCAAGACCGCATTAAAGGTGTTGGTAGCTAAAAATAGTCTCCCTTTGACCTTGTTTACAACTAAAGGAAAATAGTCTGTATCCTTCAGAATATGGTATAAAAAATCTGCAGGAAAGGGAAACAATGGGAAAGGCGGTTCTCAAAACATGAGTAAAACAGACTATAAAAGGGGACACAATAGATTTTTAGGAATGATATAATTTATAACGAAATATGGAAGCGTGTGTTATTTTTGCTACGAGACAGAGCTTTGTTTACTGTGTGTGTGTGTAGATTTCTTTTCATCGCTGTACCATTTTTACACATTGTATTTTATTCAACATCATACTGGTACAATCCAAACAATATACTGTAAGTCAATAGTTTGAATTATATTTCTTTTGATTTTTTAATTCATTATAATTAACGTAAAAAACAAATTATTAATTGTAATTAGCCCTGGATTGAGTATCGTATTCTTTGTTATTGTATTTATCATTTGGTATCGACTTTTGTTGTGTATTGTTTTAGATCGAGCCATACACTTAATAAGAGATTAATTTCTCCATATTTATAACAGTATGTAGCATAAGTCTTGACTGCCTGTCTTTTCATTTAACAAAGTCTTTACTGCCTGTCTTCTATTTTAACGAAATCTGAACTATCTGTTTTCCCAGGTAAGAAAATCTAAACTGCTTTTCTTGTCATTTAACAAAGTCTGGACTGCATGTCTTCCAATTTAACAAAGTCTGGACTGCCTGTCTCCCCATTTAACAAAGTCTGGACTGCATGTCTTCCCATTTAACAAAGTCTTGACTGCCTGTCTTCCCATTTAACAAAGTCTAGACTGCATGTCTTCCCATTTAACAAAGTCTGGACTGCATGTCTTCCCATTTAACAAAGTCTGGACTGCATGTCTTCCCATTTAACAAAGTCTGGACTGCCTGTCTTCCCATTTAACAAAGTCTGGACTGGATTTCTTGCCATTTAATAAATAGTCTGGACTGTCTGTCTTCACATTTAACAACGTCTGGACTGCATGTCTTCCCATTTAACAAAGTCTGGACTGCATGTCTTCCCATTTAACAAAGTCTGGACTGCCTGTCTTCCCATTTAACAAAGTCTGGACTGCGCCTGTCTTGCCATTTAACAAAGTCTGGACTGCCTGTCTTCCCATTTATCAAAGTCTAGACTGCATGTCTTCCCATTTAACAAAGTCTGGACTGCCTGTCTTCCCATTTAACAAAGTCTGGACTGCCTGTCTTCCCATTTAACAAAGTCTGGACGGCCTGTCTTGCCATTTAATAAAAAGTCTGGACTGCCTGTCTTCCCATTTAACAAAGTCTAGACTGCATGTCTTCCCATTTAACAAAGTCTGGACTGCCTGTCTTGCCATTTAACAAAGTCTAAACTGCCTGTCTTCCCATTTAACAAAGTCTGGACTGCCTGTCTTCCCATTTAACAAAGTCTAAACTGCCTGTCTTCCCATTTAACAAAGTCTGGACTGCCTGTCTTCCCATTTAACAAAGTCTGGACGGCATGTCTTGCCATTTAATAAAAAGTCTGGACTGCCTGTCTTCCCATTTAACAAAGTCTAAACTGCCTGTCTTCCCATTTAACAAAGTCTGGACTGCCTGTCTTGCCATTTAATAAAGTCTGGACTGCCTATCTTCCCATTTAACAAAGTCTGTACTGCCAGTCTTGCCATTTAACAAAGTCTGGACTGCCTGTCTTGCCATTTAATAAAAAGTCTGGACTGCCTGTCTTCCCATTAAACCTGTAAACTCTGAACTGCCTTCCTAAGTCACATTTATTGTCCACAGTGTTTTAATTAGTAAATACCTTCCCCCGACTCTCTGATTTGGCTTCATTCTTCTGTCCTGAGTCAAAATTGACACACTAAGCATCTGCCCTCATGCGCCTCAGACTAAAACTTTGTTTTAAATGCAGATACGATTGTTTCTGTGGCGCCTATTTAATCAGTTTGTCGCATCGATTTTTGCACATCAAACATATCATCAAAATTCCATTGACACATTTGAAACAAAGGCATAGTGCTTTACAATTTAAACACTGGGGGCGATCTTTTTCTCCTTTGCTCTCCCACACACGCCGTTGTGTTGACAGCATGTTTAAACCGATGTTGTAATTGTCTTTTTGTGCGCGAACCGCAATACACCAACCATGTTAATTCGCAAGCCACACGAGAAATTCAACGGCCTCGCGTACAATCGCAATGTTTCGACAGCGTATTGTTTCGGAAGAAATCGTCCAGTTCTGCGCCGGAATGGCCATCGAACCCCAAACCTACACATTGACGTCATGTAACTTTCAAAGGGGGAACGTTATGGACAAGAAGTTACAGTGTCCGGTTAAGCTTTGACAAGTCTAGCGAGCTTCAGTAACACCAAGTCTAGCGAGCTTTAGTAACACCAAGTCTAGCGAGCTTTAGTACACATTATGAAATTGACAAACACGCTACTTCCCCGGCGTCGGTATCTGTGGCAGAGAGGTAGATTCTTTTAATTGTAAACTCCTGTTTATTTGGTTGAGCTTCTAGGACAGAGGTTCTCAACCTTCCTAATGCCACGACCCTTTAATACAGTTTCTCATGTTGTGGTGACCCCTCAGCCATAACATTATTTTCGTTGCTACTTCATAAATAAGTGTTTTCCTATGGTCTTAGACGACCCCTGTGTAATGGTCGCGACCTACAGGTTGAGCACCGCTGTTCTAGGGCTTTCTTGAAAATTTAGTTTGAACTATTCTCCGTACATTGTGCGATTGTCAAACGTGTTGCGTTAAAAGTTAAGTGGCTAAAAGATGTCAATCCACACAGACAAATATATCACCGCGACTAACTGTGTAACGGCTAGACTCTGTGTTGCCTATTATCAGTTTCATATTGATAATAGTGCACGCCCCTGTTAATAAGAAAAGTGTTTCCGACTCCGAAGCTGTAGTCAGACCAATGACACCCCGTGTTCTTTGAACTGGAGATGACACGGTGAGATCAATTACAACCATGACAGTGGACTTGAAGCGGATGTCTTATACACCCGAATCTTTTGCAACATATTTATTTAGTCGACGGGAATCCAGAGAAATATGGTATATTCTGTTTCCAAAACTATCCCACATGGTTCAGCATGTGTAACAATTCAGGCCCGGCTGTGCTGTGTCAGGCAAACAATGATTGCCCTGCGATATCTGAAATCTTACTGGATACGTCTTAATTATCATAACTCCTCTCTGGCAAACATCAAACAATCCTCCTGAAAACAACGTGTGATGACATACTGGCAACGTCGATAGTTTGGATACATCCTGGCAAATGTAAAATAGTGCATTTCTTCGCCTTGTTCCTGGCAATAGGCCTCCATAAACACACCTCGCAGATCTGACCCTTTGGTGGTTCACCTGTTATCTCTCAAACCACTATCGCACTGCACACATTTTCACACTCGCAGGCGGAGCTCCTGTTGATTTATTTGGTTACTGTCTGCGGTTCTTCAAAGCGTTACGTCAGGTTTTTTAACTTCAAAATTTTACTAAGAATTTCATGAGAAGAGGTCATGGACCTTTTTTAAATTTAAAACTCAAAATCTTATATCGTATCTCCATTTTTTTTTTGTTAGGCGTCTCAGTTACGACTGGCACGTTTTTGTTTTTGTTTTTTTTTTCTTTTCACACCAGTGTCAGTAACTATTTTCTCATCCGATTTCCACTCTTTGAGATCCAAATACACGCCTATGCTTTATCTTCTGCGGTTGTTGAGTACCCCCCTCCCCTACCCCACATCCTTTTCTATTCCTACTTTAAGAGTCATTTATTTGAAAAGTTACCAACGTTAGTGTTTTTGTGCGTGTGTGTATGCCGTATACGCTTCAAACTTCTCTTACTAAGAGTTGAGATTGTGTGTGTACTATGTGTGGTGGATTAATTTCGTAGAACCCCCGTGTGTCGAACGTTATGCTCGATCTTCCGGACATATTGCCTTGTATGTATTATATCTTATCACTTTCAACTATCGTTTAACCGGCGGGGTGTTTGGATCGCTGGCTAAAACTGTTTAGCCATATAAGTGGGTGGCCGTGAGCCAGACAGGGGCCAAGTGAACGTACCAACAAGAAAAGCTGGGCTTCAATGTGGATCACAGACATTGACTTGGCTTGATCTACTGCTAGTCTCCTTAATCCGATAGTGAGAACTTAACGAGATCGAATAAATAGAGAGAATTTAACCATATCGTATAAATAGTGAGAACATCAACATATCTTTTAAATACGGTTTGACCAGATCCTATGCATACGAGTTAACTTGAATTGGAATTTCACGGCCCAATGGATATAGTTTAGACGAGCATGCATCCGATGACATGCTTGGCGGCACAAGTATCAACCGGTAATCGATTCATTGTGTGTAAAATATACCTCGCGTTAAAATACTACATGTAGGCTAGTTTAACTGAATATGAGTTGTTCGATAGTGGCACGATAGCTCTGTCCCGTTACGAGGTGGCCTGAAATAACTGCAAAGGGTTTTGTCCGTGGCCGGGGCTCATAGATCATTCACCCTTGACTGCATCTATCTTGCACTAATGACCAGCTTCTAATGCAACAAGCCGGATCCGACCGAGTGCCATGTTATTTACAACATTTGTGCGCATATATCATCATTATGTTCGGACTAGATCTGACTGGGCCTGCGTGGATATCAGCTTGCCTGGAATAGATGCGTCGTCTGTCTAGAATTTTGTTTATTGTCTCGTGGATGCATCTCGATGGCTGTACTGGAAAGCTTAGAGAGCAGATCTATCCGACTCTGAACTACATTTTCAGCCTACTTCTGTCGCTCTTCTGGAGTAGGTAGGGTTTGCCAAGAAGGCTCAACGCTCGGAGAATTTACCTGTACGACTTACATAGACCTACTCACGTCTGACAGGTCTGGTGCAATCACATCCTGCGATTACGTTGATTGGAGGCTTGAGAAAATACACAGGGTTGTTCGTCCTGCAACCACCCCCACCACCCCCGCCGGATATTGCACGCAGTGGTTCCATAGCTTTGTTACTTGAGCCTCTTGTTATTTTTTGCACGTGGATCATCTAGCTGTATCCGTTATCCACTCTTGTCCTGGTTGGAGTTAGACATGTTTAACCACTAACCCTAACCAGGATGCATCGTTGCGACACTATTTTACATACAAGAGAATTCTTGCTCAATATGACGGGAGTTGGGGCCGACAATAGTTATCACTCAGAGTCTTAACGCAAAAAAAACTTCTACACAAATCTTTAGTTTTAGAATGATTGACACAATAGCGCACGTCCCTCTATTAATTTACGCCATGTTTCACAGTTAAGGAACCACTGATTTAACAAAAAAAGAAGAGGAATAATGTTGTTTTTTTTTTTTTTTTTTTTTTTTTAAATTTCCGAGTACAATCTAGGCTGAGTGAGTGCTGTACAGTAAGGCTAAGGGTTACAATATGCGCAAGTTGTTTGTGTATTTGGGTGTGCGCCAACATGTTGCTGTCTGCGTCTACCGCCATTAAATTTGTCGTTTCGCTGGCTAGAATCTCGGCCTGACATCTGAAGTATAGATGATTGGTTTTATTTTTGTGTTTTTTTTGTTTTTTTAATTTAAATTATTATTATTTTTTTTTTCTTCAGTTCTCCTGCTTTCTTATTGCTGGAGGCATCATAATCGCTTTAGAAGAATTTTTTTCCGTCCTTTGTTTGTTTTTTTCAGTATCGAATCTAATGGATTGTTCCGTTTTACCGGCGTTGAAAATGGATTGATGCGTAAATTTACTGAACATTCTAGAACACTACCATCGAAGACCAAAAAAAGAACAAAAACACTAATTTTTTGGATGCTATTATTAACCATTGTTTTAAACGTGAAGGAAACTCACCTTCCTTTTTTTTTTTTTTTTTTTCTCTTTATTGATTTTATTCCGCTTGCATGCCATTAACACTTAACACCACACGTCCTTCTTAATTAAATCCCGACCGGGACAGGAAACATCATTTCCAACGTCCAGTCGTTAATGTTTTATGAGGGACTGATTTGACTTTTTTTTTTTTTTTTTTTTTTTTTTTTTTTTTTTTTTTTAAAACTTTTAATTTTACCCCACGCGTCTTTTCCCTGTCTCAATTTGCCGGCGCGATGATGTAAGACCCGTTTAAATAGCGCTTAGTATCATGAATATTCATTGACTTCCCGGTGCGTTGGAAAGGTGGGATTTTGTGCATGACCTAGTTGCAGGACACCGTTCGTCGCCGATAGAGGATCGATCCGACATTTACCTGTTGGGATGTACAGGTCGAACTTTTTAAAAAAAAAAAAGAAGGAATTTCTTTAAATTCTCATAGGCATGTCTTTAAATAGCTCGCAAAGGCCCCACATTGTAAAAGATTGTCATCTCTAATAGCCCAACTGTATTTGTATCATATGAGGGTTGTGTGTAACATCTGATCTTAAAATGAGGATAATTCATTTATTTTTTATTTTTTCCCGATATGACAATTACCTTTGGGGAAAATGCTTGTAACAGTGGAAATAGAAAAAAAAAAAATACTTCATTTCTTTTACACTATTTATGTATATTTCGTATTTAACTAGAACGTGACCTTACCTACACGTGCGCCCCCCACCCCCAACGTTAATCTTCTCTTGGTCTTGACCCCTGCACCGTACCAGCGGAGGTCAGAAAAGAATATGACAGGGTGCTGCTGCTGTGTTAAAAACATTTTTTTTTAATAAACTCGCTTAATTAAAACTCTTGCTCTTTAAAAAAAAAATGTTAAAATTTTAGATTTATTTTCTCTTTAATATTAAAGCTTAGGAAGTGATGTATTTTTTATTTGATGCTTTTTGGTTTAAACTTGAAGCTTGAGTTTCATAATTATATTATACGGCATCCTTCCATCTTGGCGAGACGATCGAGTAGATGTGGACGCTTCATGAATTGCCTGACTGGGCCGCTCCTGGAATGCCAATCTCTTGGCTGCATCTCTCGCACGAGAAGCTTGACTCCTGGTTAAATTTGGCCTTCCGTAATGCTCTTTTTGTTGCAAGGACTTCGTTTCGCGCATCTTCTGCCTCTTTGACTCCTTCACATAATGCTGCTCGCCAGCCGAAACAGTCCTCGGCGATGGTCTCCGATTCATTGATTTCAATGTTGACTTCCCTCATGCTCCTTTTTGCAAACGTCCTTAAATTGCAGCCGCGGCCATCCAGTAAGCTCTGCCCCTTCTGCCTATTCTTCTCGCAGCAGATCCTTCGCAATACTTCCTTCCTCCATTCTCCTTACATGGCCTAACCAGCGAATTCGCCTTTTGCTCAGAGGGCTTCACACCTTTCCAAGTTGCAAGACCTATGTGTTAGGCACATTGTCCGACCATCGAATGGGTAAAATGAGACGCGGACACCTTTGATGGATGTTTTTTGCGTTTCCGTTCATGTTTTTCCGATTATCTTTAAGATCTGTGAGGATTATTAATCTTTTGTGTGTATGTGGTAGCAAGCTGCGGCACAGTGAACTTTAACCGTGAATCTAATTAGGGGCTGCGCGGCTTAGCCGGCTTTGTTGCGTAAATGATTTAAACGGCTGATCCTCACGTCGTTGTGGGGTTGGTATCAAAGAGCAGCAGGTGTCTGGAATTTTCTGTAGAGGGCTGATCAATTTTAGTACTAGTGGATCACGGCGATGCTTTTGAAGTTACTATTTTTGTTGTTGTTGTTGCTGCTCTTAGTGAGATGGCGCGGAGCCCACTTTCTCTCCGTTATACTGATCTTTGTTTTTGTTAGGGACTTGTGCCCATTCGTATTCGTTTAGCTTTCTTTCATCTTTTAGGTACATATATATATACATATATACAGACCTGTTTACTCTTTTGGCGTACAATGTACGATTTTGAGATGTATAAATTACATATACTGTATGTTTATTTTTTACTATTAAGAAAATGTATTTAACGATTTTGTGATGATTTACGATTTCAAGAGTTTGAGGGTAAACAGGTCTGTATATATGAGATAATTATATTATGTGAATTTAACTTTATGTTAGATATTAAATGTCATAATGTATGTAAATATTAAATAATTAAAAACAATTTCGTGCCAAAATGTTTGAATATGCATTTTGTCTAAACATAATTCAAGTTTAACATAATGTAGTTTTATGTACACACATTGTTTCGTGCCGCATTAATCTCGGGGTTTAATTAGACCCGTTTTACTAATTTGGCAAAATACATTTTTAGAAAGTCTGTCCGTGCTCTACTTTTTTTTCCTTCAACCGTAACCATTTATTCATTAATTCCCGCGAATATATCGATCTCGTGGTATTGTGTGACATACAACATCATAAATAATACTGATTCTTACTTTAAAATGTATCGATCTCAATAATGCGATTAATTTTTTCTTTTTTTTTAACCTCTCTTTTCCATCACGGGCAAGACTGGGAGATGCCCGTGATATGTGCCGAGACGATTACTCGCCCTTCAATCATTCTCGATAAACTTTTCAGCAATCTTTTCTTTACGTCGCGAGAAGGGCCGAACCGAGAAATTTCAGAATCGATTCGATTGCTTTCAGTAATCAACAACAAAAAAAAGTAGGAAAAAAAAAAAAAAGCCACTGGCTTTTCGTCCACTGTAAATATTTTGGGACGTCTTGTATTCCCCCCCCCCCCCCCCCCCAAAGATGGGGACATTTCATTCTGTGAAATGAGCTCTTGATTCTCCATTCAGTGGGAGATAATTGAGTCACACGCCCAAGCTGAGCTCCCATTAGCCGATGCTGAAGGCAACACGGCCAAGTGAAATAACTCTGCATCCTAACTCCTGTCATAAACACGTGTTTCACGATATCCCCCCCCCCCCCAAACTGTCTCCTTTGAATAATACCATTATTAAGGGATAAAGTGGCTTTCTGTGTGTCTTACAGAATGTTGCTATGCATGAGGCATTCGTGTTCGGCCAAATAGTCAGTTTGAGTCGAAGACGGAAAGTCAGTCATGTAAACGTGTTGATTTGTTATCATCCATCCAAAAATATCAAGACTGCTGATCATGTGACAACGCCCCTGGTCAACTCCTGTCCGGTGAGATGGTGTGACATCGTTCATTGAGATAGCATGCCATCGTTCAGTGAGATGGTATGACATAACTCAGTGAGATGGTATCACATTTGTCAATGCGATTATATGACATAGTCCAGTGAGATGGTTTGACGTCGTTCAGTAAGATGGTATAACATAGTCTGGTGAAATGGTTTCAGACAGTTCATTGAGATGGTATACCATCTTTCAGCGAGATGGTATAACATGGTTTAGTCAGATGGTATGTCATTTTTTCTGTGGATGGAATAACGTGGTCTCTGTGAGATCTTAAAACATCTTTCAGTCTAATGGTGTGACATCGTTCATCGTACTAGTTAACTAGAGGAATACCAGTATGCTATTATCGGTTCGATGATACAACTCAGTGATGTGTTTTACAACGTCACTCAGTGATCAACCGCGTGACGTACACGTAAGTGTCCTCGTTACCGACCCTCGATGTCGCCGTCTTCTTATGTCCAATTGAATATTTATTGCTTTAAAGACCAACGAGCTGAATGATAGCCACGATACCATTCATGTGCGTGCGCATGCGTGGGATCGTCAACCTGGCAGAGCGGTCGATAGCGACGTCTCCGTGGTCGCTGGCTGCGTGCCTTGGTTGGATAAGAAACTGATTCAAACTTCAGCGCTGTGCGCTGCTGGTTGTACGGGTATGACGGACAGAACGTTGTCTCTCGCCCCGATATATCGTGACGTATTATACAACAATGGTCTATTCTAAGGTTCTAGGCATTACAAGAAATAGCCACTCATTGGGAAAAAAAAAAACAAAAAAGAACAAGAATGTGTCATTCAGTGGTTCTAAATCATGCAAGAATAGGCCTGTTAGGGCTTTTAAGAATAGTTGTTCTTCTTTTGTTCCTGTATCATGTTGCGTGTTCAGAGAAACTAGCGCGAGGGCCCGTGGCGCAGCTCTGATTACGTCATGCAAACGGATATAATCCTTGCTAGTATTAGTACATTTTATTCACACTTCTTTATCCGTAGTCGACATTAATTTAGAGCCACCCCGAAAATGGTGTTGAACAAAATCAGCCTACCTAGAGTGACGCACAGGTGACGGTTACGACAAGAACAACAGATTTAAGCTTATCGTCGTTTACAAATAAACTCAGCTTCTGTTGTGACTTGAGACGGACGTTTTCAACCAGGGTGTCGCCGCACATTAAGAGTGTGTCGCAGCACATTAAAGAGTGTGTCGTAAGACGTTGATATAAGGGAATACCAACCGGGGCAATCAGACAAGAATATAAGCTGTGACATACTTCATAATCCAAATAATCTCTTAAAAAGAATTTACTTTGACCGAATGGCTCGATTTTTTCAATCTTTAAAATGGTAATCATCTTAATCCGTATATAGTTAGGGATTATGCTTTAAGGTTATCGTCAAATTTAAAAACAAACATCGTTTTCTAATCACTTGATTTAAATTTTCTTTTTCACCCCGTAACACAATCAGAATTTTACTAAAAATATTTTTTTAAAAACTATACAGAATGGACAACCTGTGCGGTAGACACTCTTAACAAAGGACCAGTCAGTAATTGAATGTATGTATTACTATGTATACGTTTGGTGATAAATCAATACATCTTCGAATATGGCGGAACGATGGGTATCGACTAATGCAAGTAATCGAATACAGCTCGTGTATTCCCGGGGAACTGCCCGGATCAAAGCGGTGTTTCATTTTTTTTATTTTCCTTGTTTTTATTCCACAGTGTATTGGGGAGATGTCTATCTCACTTTATCTTCATTAATTGTGATTAGTACACTTCCTGCTGGTACCTCCTCCCTACCACCCCCCGGTTTCCTCTGCTCCCTCCCCCCCCCCACACCGCCACCACCACCCCCCCGGTGCCCCTGTTTCAAAGAGGGCCTGATCGAGAGCACTAATCATTGTCGCTACTTGATTGATAGAGTAACTCAGTTCAATTTGGGTGGCGGGCCTGCAAGAGAGGAAAGAATGGTTCCCGTCTGTGGCTCCTGATCCGTTCCGGATCTGATGCCGTCGTGTGTGTCGTCATGCGTGGCTTCGTATTAGAGTCTGGCATTACAACACCTGTATCCTTTTTTTTTTTTTTTTTAAACAGGACCTAACAGCTAAAAGAGTTTATGACAGTTACTTGAGTTATCCAGTATTCCGACATTCTATTAACTTCATATGTGGTGTATTGTGTGTACATGTTTATTTTTAGTGTCTTTTGGAAAGTTCTTATATATCATTACATATATGTATAGTATGGTTCGTCCGTCGCGTGCGAAGATGAACAAGGCCTCGACCTGAGTTGTAGCCTTGACTTGGGCTGTATATTATTTAAAGTGAAGGGGGAGTTCAATTCGTCAGCCTCACTCTTTCGTTCTTGCCTATTTTATCCAATAGCAAGACTTAGTCAAGACGGCTGGCAATAGACCAGGATGCTGTAGATGAACACCGGTGTTTCTTGCGCCTCACTGTGCTCTTGTGTGTTCCACGTCGCAGGCGTTGTCTGAATTGTCATTATGTCAATGTCATAGCGCCTACATGTATACTTATGCTGATACTTCAATTGTAATTTATGTCAAATTTTAGCCGGGAAATTTAAAATCATCCACACATAATCACAAGGTTGCATGTCTGTAACAACCGTGTAGATTAATGCTACACAAAACAATCTGTGCGAGTAAAACAATCTAATGTTCAGCTTTAATTATGGTTACATGAAATACAATTTCCAACCTGTCAATTTTTATTCGGTGTAACCCTAATTAACGTGTACCCTATTATGTTTTTTTATTTACACAGAGTGTTTGTTCACGTTCATCTACTTGTATGTTTTATCGCAGTCCAACAATGAACAGCAGTGCAGGCCGTGCGTAGAATGTAACTGCCAAGGTTATAACAATCAACAGTGCGTAGTGGTGGTTGTAGATATAAAAAGTATTTGTTAAACAGAAATTTTAGTTTTGAAATACGCATTTCTTTTTAGCTTTTAACATTCCAAATGATATGATACGTCACAATTTTTTTTTATCAAGAATAGAAATCAAGAGGGGGGGGGGGGGGATGAGGCACCCAATGTGTTGGTTCATTTTTGTACTTTCTGATCTCGCTGTAATCCTACTGTTTTATCGACAAGTTGAGGAGTGTTAGCAGAGATTAAGACCCCAACAATTGTACGTTTTTTTTGTTCTATTTAAAAAAAAAAAAGTCTTACTTTGACCCTTTAGAGACACACTTGTACCCGAAGGAGGGTCGCACTACCCACTGGTATGGGTCACATATGACTCTCGTGAGGCACATGATGCACAACTGTACGGGATGCACAAGCTATAAAGCACCTTATGCACTAAAGCATGGCCTCTGTAGCTGCCCCGTCGTGTGTCAAGAGTCGCCCGTCGTTGAAGTTGCCGTCAATTTATCTGGCAGCCTCGTGCACCGTGGAGATAAACGGCTTATTGAATTCTAAAACATTATCTTCAAGGCCGCACCGTGGTGAGCTCGATCTATTTACCGTTGTCCGCGGCGTGGGGCCTCAGGGAATGTGCCCAGTGGGAAGACTGTGGGTGTGGAACGCCAAATAGCACGATCACGAGAACACTTAGCGAATAGATATATATCTATGATTTATAAACATAACTGAATCTTCATGACTGCTTCTATGTAAATGCTATCAGACAAGGAGGAGGTCTACGCTTCCGATGGATGGCTTATATATAGGCAAGCGCTATAATGCGGTACCACAGAAGAAGGAACATTTGGCGAGACGTTTGCACATGTTGTCACAACTAATAATAAACTTGTGCCGGTGAATTTATGGGCCTGGATTTTGTTTCCTGATTTAAATATAGCTGGGTCTAGATGCTAGTGCCACGCGGCGAATTTATACTTTTTTTAAAACGTGATGTTGTTCGTCATTATGTTTTGACGAATTATGACACTCCGGCGGCGCCTTATCTTTGAGAGCCTCCGTGTCTTCTGTCCAGATGGTAGCACCGCTGGGTGACACACCAGGAGACCCTGAAGGGGGTGATGATGATGATGAGTGATTACTTGTATAGCGCTTGTGTCCATTCTAGCATGCTCAAAGCGCTATGATGTCATATAATCTATTTAAGGAAAAATGTCTTTAAATGTCTATTATATTGTTTTTTATCATTTTTAATTTCCCACAAGGACTGAGGGAAACGGTTCCATAATTTCGGCGCAGTAGCTTCAAAAGAGTGCACTTCTTTCTGTCCACCCACGCTGTGTGGATGTTATCCTGTGGGTTGTGTTGCGGGTGGGATTGATCTCCAAGAAATTGTTTTTCTAATACGTATAGGACCTGCGGTGAACAGGTTTGTATATAGATAAACGTCCGATAGCGCGACCTCTGACCCGAATTCTTCCTTTTCACTCCAGTTACTTGACCTATATACTTTGACGGTAACACACATTATTCTCTAAGTGCATTGTGTTAAATACATTGCAGAAAGCAATTAAGAATCAGTAAGTGCATTTTTTTTAAAGCCCATCGTTTGTGTGAGTTTGAATTTTCGAAATGCCTCCGCGCCCGCTTGTGTGAGATCATACTGCATGATTCGTCGACTGTGCTACGGCTATTCTTAGGGTTGTGTGTACACAGTGAATTCAATGCGTTCAAGCTGAAGTAGCTTTCTCCAACTTATTTTTGTATTACCCCGTTATCGTTCAAGTTTTGATTGTTGATACATTTACAATAGGGCTGTCGTTATTATTTATCTGGAGCTGCTGCACTGATGTAAACGAGAAAAAAAAAACGACACAACAACAAAATAGACAACAGTCTCCGGTAATTGAATACGTTTGATCTGTGATGGCTTGATTCGGATTCTCAACTCTATAATAGAGTGGATTTTAAGGACAGTGCCACTCGTCAGCCGAACTCCTAGCAACAACCAACAGAGAGAGAAAACTGCGGTCGTCGTCGCAGACGCTGAAGACACGGTGTTCGGTTTCTTCGGGTAGTCCAACATGGAACTCCGCGAGGAGGACAAGGAGGTTCTGGAGCCGCTAAATCCCCCACCGCCGGCCACGGAGCATGTCGTCACGGAGGTGGGTGGCAGGTTCAACGTCCAGAAAGTCGAGCGCGCCGACGAGCCCCGGTTGCTGTCCAAGCGTCCGTCGGTGGAGGACAGCGCTGCCAAGGAGGAGGTCAAGCCGGAAGAGGACACGATCGAGGAGGCGGACGATGAATTCGTGGAGCTGGAGGTGGGGGAAGGGCGTCAGAAGAATTCAGGTAGGTTGATGTTGTGAGTGGGTGGGACTTACGGAAAGTGGGGGGTTGTGGGTGGGTGTCATTTATAGTGTCCCTTCGTTTCACTCGCATTCCACTGCAAGATACTTTAGGTGGATGCAAAAGTCAAAGTTAACAAAAGTAAATGTTAACAAATAAATATTTTCGGAAATATAACAAAAACGTCACGCTCTTAATGTAATATTTTCTAAAACGTGATATAAGCGTCATATTGACCTAAATCGTCACGTCAGATTACCCAAATCCAATCCTAACCAACTGAATTTCACCTGCCCCCCCCTTCCCCTTTTCATTTCCCCCGGCTCCGTTCCAATACCCCAGCTTCCAATATAATAGCCCATTGTTCCATTCCGGTGTCCTACTGTTCCCATTCGACACGCCCCTGTTGTTGTAGGATATAAATAATACGCATCCAGCAGTTTCTATCGAAGCTTCTCTTAAAATACCTAATCCCACAATACGCCCCTTATCCTTGTTTCAAAGACTGAACGGAAACCTTCAACCCATGACTGTTTTATTTGTAGTGTATACAGTTACGACCAACGTTGACTTGCCGCGATGTCATGCACTCAAAAACTTGGCCCAGGGAGATGACATTTATATAACATCAGTGAGTCCCTGTTTACGGCGTGTTGCCGAGTACAATCAACTTCAGTCTAGGTATTGAGCCTTATCGATATTTCCTCCACAAATGTGACCTTAATCTTGACCTTAAATAAGGGTGTGTCCTAAACCATGGTCGTTCAGTTTTAGTTTTTATGTATCACGTCCAATCAATACCAGTGTGTCCTTACACATCTTTTCAAATCAATTGCAGTGCATCATTAAACAAAACTTCCAATCAATACCAGTGTGTCCTTACACATCTTTTCAAATCAATTGCAGTGCGTGATTAAACAAAACTTCCAATCAATATCAGTGTGTCCTTGTAGATCACGTCCAATCAGAGGCGTAGCTAGAGTGTTTGGCGCCCGGGGACAAGATTCATTTTAAAGCGCCCTCTTTTCCTTTTTTCAACTCTCAACCCCATTATTTTCATCAATAAAATAATACCAAAGCACATTTTGGCGCTCCTAACTATCTGGCGCCCGGGTACATCTGTACCCCCCTGCCCCCCTACGCTACGCCTCTGCGTCCAATCAAAATCAGTGTTTCCTATAAAACAGTGAGTCAACGTGTGCCGCATATCCTTCACCGTGGGTTACCCGTGTAAACCCTGCACCACACATAAAGTTCAGGAAATAGGTATAAACAGTTTAATGTTCATAAGTACACTAAAACAAGGATATTTATATTATTTGATATACACTTAGTCAGGAAAGAGGTTAAAGGTGAGTGGTACAGACAAAAGCCGAATGTGCGTTATAGTTCATCTCTTGCCACTAACACCAAAAAAAAAAAAAAAAAAGGATTTGGCAGGCGGCATATGACAAAGACTACTTCTAAATATGGCGCACTGCCATTGTGTTGATTTCCGACTGATACATTCGGGAAACAAAATTAATATTGATGACATAATATTGAGAAGGTTTGGGAGCCAAAATATTGTAGCGTCAGATACTAACATTCCAGTCTGATATCATCCCCTCCCACGCATGTACAACTGTGGATAGCGTTGTCGGCAGGCACAACTGTGGATATCGTTGTCGGCAGGTACAACTGTGGATAGCGTTGTCGGCAGGCACAACTGTGGATAGTGTTGTCGGCAGGCACAACTGTGGATAGCGTTGTCGGCAGGCACAACTGTGGATAGCGTTGTCGGCAGAATGTCGCCGAAATTGCCAATGGCAAATATCCTTTACAATAATGTATGTACTTGTAATCATTTCAAGTTTATTACTCGGGGGACGCGGCGTTCCTCATTTTAAACGCGAATAATTGAGCACCACAATTATTATAAAAATATTGCGATAGCGGAGCCGGAGACTGCATGCTGACCAGGCGCGTTTTTCTACTGACCAGCGGGAGATAAGTTATTGATTCTTTTGACACGACAGCCGGAGAAGGAACATTCTTTTGAAAATATTACTTCTTCCGTGCCGGAAACTGGGGCATCTTCTCTTGCCAGCAGACACGATTAGCCGCCCTTGGATTTCTTGACGCACGCTGTTTGTGAATGTATGATCAACAAGAAAGGGACATTTGGATGACGTGCAGTTGCCAGACAGGCCGTAGTAACCAGGATTATACACATGTGAGAACTTCAGGGCAAACACGCGTATTGTGAAAGAGAATTAAAAAAAAAAACTTAGCTATATACATAATTAAAAACCCCTTACAAACATAGTTTCATAAATCTTTAATAAAACGTAATATTGATTTAATATGGGTAGTGGGGGAGGGGGGCTGAAAATTTGACTAATCATTCATACATACAAATAACGCACTTTATAAGAATCTCAATTAGTACCCCTCAATCCAGGCTCGCAACCCCCCAATTTTTTTTACGCCCCTGAACTGTATTAATGCTCTACTGCCCCACCCGCTTTTACTCGGCAGATTTATCTCTCCAACCATTTCAGAAAAGCAAAAGAAAATATTACGCAGCAATCGCTCTTGCGATATTTAAAAAAGAACGAAAAAATCTCATTTAACGCAGTTATCGAGAATTTGATTTGATCTTCCCCTAGAAGAACAGGGGAAAAAATGATTTTTAAGGGTTGCGATTATGGTTGGGGTTGAAAATTTGTTAGAATGTGTTCTAACATTGGCAGCGAGTCTACGTGCCAAGTTTCAGCTCGACAGAGTGACGGGAAGTGGGCCAATTAGCTGTCTATCAAGTGATTTATTTTTAAATGGAAAACATAAGAATTGGTGGTAGTTTGACTGAATGGTGAGCAGAAAAGTTCAGAATTCATACTTCTGCTCTTACCGATCCATTGAAAGACACGACCATAAGAGAAGTATGAGGCGAGTGATTGAGCTTTCTGTACAGTATTAGTGAGTTAAAGCACTTGATTTCACTGCGAAATTTGATCAAATAGTCACTTGAAAGTTGTGACAAGGCTTCATACACGAATTGCATCAAATGCTTGAAGGAAAATTTGATCGTGTGAACCGACCCTTTAAGTCTCGCCACCGGATCGAAATAGGCAATGACGAGAGAGTGGAACTGATGACCTGCGCAATTCTCCCTCACTCTGATCAAAACAATGCGCGTTTGATGGCTGTTATCTCTCTTGCCTCCAGGTGATCAAAAAACTTACCGCGATGCCAAAAACACCGACACGGTGGATTAGAACAGCGTTTCTCAAACTGTTTTGCTCTTTGCTAACTTTAACATTTTATTCAGCTCTTGGATCCCCACCCATTTTATTAATATAACCCCCCCTCCCCAAGCTTTTATGAAATTAATTCCTTCTTCAAAGTTTTCATAATCCCCAAGAAATAAGCTGTGGCCCCCCTGGGAGCCAAATGTCCCCACTTTAAGAAAGCCGAATGAGAATAGCAGGACTCTAATAAAAGATACAAGTGTTTATTAAGACTTATTTATAACACATTACACTTATTGAGGCTTCCACTGCACATACGTTTGGGAGGCCTAATTATGATTAATGTTGATGTGGCATAATGCATATAATTATGAGAATACTTACTAGCCTTAATGTTGATTGGACCAACTGCATACAATTAGAAGAGTTACGAGTTATCTGGGTTTGGGTTTATAGGGCGAATGCAGATCCCTGACTGTACCAAAACCTTATGGCTAGTACCACCTATATAAGAAGGTACGAATATGACATCTACCATGGCAATGCCCAGCTATCTCCAATACCATCAAACTAACCTACCCACCTGTGGGTCCTCAAACTGACCTACCCACCTTTTCACCCTCAATCTGACCCTCCCACCTGTGTACACTCAAATTGACCTACCCACAAGTGTACACTCAAAGTGACCTACCCACCTGTGTCCACTCAAATTGACCCAACCATCTGTGTAAAATCAAACTGACCTACCCACCTGTGCACCCTCAAACTGACCTACCCACCTGTGCACCCTCAAACTGATCTACCCACCTAATCACCACCAATCTGATGTGCCTATCTGAATATCATGAACCTTAACTACCCATATGTATAGCGCATTCATGATTTCTAGAGAATGTAAACGTAATTAAAGTCATCTCTCGGCAAATAATCTGATGCCGATAGTTGGACTATTTTTGTGATTGATACCAGCTATACTCAAATTTTCAATGGGCTTTTGTGATTACTTAAAACACAATTTATTCATGTGTGTTTCATTGGGCTTTCGTAATTTCGTGTGTTCTTCCCACCCCCCCCCCCCAACACCCTCAACTCTGTTGCTCAATGTTAAGCAATCCATGGGCTTGGTGTAGACATTAAACACAAAACTTTGTAAAAACCTATGAACTTGTTTTACCATGTACATTTCCTATCATTCTATGTTGACTGGCTGCCATTTCTATCCCCCCATCTCAGTGCGGTTCGGGCCACTACCAGCCTACGTCTCCGTCTCCACCGATGATGGTGAGGTCTGCATGATTCATGGCAACAGCCTTCTCCCATACCTTCCAGCCAGGGACCCGACTCCGTGCCTCAGATAATCCCTTTGTGTTTTTAAATCGCGATTATCCCTCTTTTTTTTCTCTTCTTTTTTTTGTTGTTTATATTTAAATATTGAACTTGAAGGTACCCACTCACGCGATAGTTATGCGTGCACCTTGGTTTCCAAACATCTCACCCTCCGTGGCACTCTATGTGTAAACCCCCCCCCCCCCCCCCCCACACACACACACTTTTTACCGCCATTGGCTGGAAGGTCTGTCTAAAATCTGTGCTGATGTAGCTAGAACTTTGTATGTTTCTCTCTTAGCTTTAAACCTGGGTGTGTGCTACTTTCTCCTATAGAATTATTAGTATTGTTACTATAATTATTTAAGTCTAAATTAAACGCACTATTATTTTTAACTGTAATTTGAGTGCACTACTGTTTTAAGTGTAAATTGATTGCACTATTATTTGTATCTGTAATTTGAGTGCACTACTGTTTTAAGTGTAAATTGATTGCACTATTATTTTTAACTGTAATTTGAGTGCACTACAGTTTTAAGTGTAAATTGATTGCACTATTATTTTTAACTGTAATTTGAGTGCACTACAGTTTTAAGTGTAAATTGATTGCACTATTATTTTTAACTGTAATTTGAGTGCACTACTGTTTTAAGTGTAAATTGATTGCACTATTATTTTTATCTGTAATTTGAGTGCTCTACTGTTTTAAGTGTAAATTGATTGCACTATTATTTTTAACTGTAATTTGAGTGCACTACTGTTTTAAGTGTAAATTGATTGCATTATTGTTTTTAAGTAGACCGGAAACGTTATCAAGAAATAACTAAAACTACTAAAATATTATAATGGTGTTTTGTCTGGAACTGGACGAGAAAACTATTCCCCTCTATGACTAGAACACTATGCCTGTCTAGGACTAGAAAACTATGCCTGTCTAGACTAGAAAACTATGCCTGTCTATGACTAGAAAACTATGCCTGTCTCGGACTAGAAAACTATGCCTGTCTATGACTAGAAAAATATGCCTGTCTATGACTAGAAAACTATGCCTGTCTATGACTAGAAAATTATGTCTGTCTATGTCTAGAAAACTATGCCTGTCTATGACTAGAAAATAGTGTCTGTCTATGACTAGAAAATAGTGTCTGTCTAAATGGTTGGATTTGGTTACACATTTTTTTGTTGTTGCTAAACAGTGTAAAAATAATAGAGGAAATGAGTCAAAGAATGTTTGGGGAAAATCTGGAAACAAAGGAACGCAAAAAAAAACAACGAAATTGTAGGCAGAAACTGTTGTTTGTTCGCCGATGAAGGCTTCCTGCCGACACGTTCCTTGCTTTGTTGTGTTCCTTTTTTGTCAGGTTTTCATGCGTCGTTTTACTCGTTTTCATTTTTTTGTTAATCTGATTGCAGTATCTCCCCCCCCCCCCCCATTGCCAAAAAAATAATAGAGATAAACTACAAATTAATACGCCCAACTCTCGCATCTTCTGACGCCCTCTCACTAAGTAGAACGTCCTTACCCTCGCATCTTCTGACGCCCTCTCACTAAGTAGAACGTCCTTACCCTCGCATCTTCTGACGCCCTCTCACTAAGTAGAACACCCTTACCCTCGCATCTTCTGACGCCCTCTCACTAAGTAGAACACTTTTACCCTCGCATCTTCTGACGCCCTCTCACTAAGTAGAACGCCCTTACCCTCGCATCTTCTGACGCACACACTCACTATGTAGAACACCTTTACCCTCGCATCTTCTGACGCCCTCTCACTAAGTAGAACGTCCTTACCCTCGCATCTTCTGACGCCCTCTCACTAAGTAGAACGTCCTTACCCTCGCATCTTCTGACGCCCTCTCACTAAGTAGAACGTCCTTACCCACGCATCTTTTGACTTCCTCTCACTAAGTAGAACGCCCTTACCCTCGCATCTTCTGACGCCCTCTCACTAAGTAGAACGTCCTTACCCTCGCATCGTTTGACTCCCTCTCACTAAGTAGAACGCCCTTACCCTCGCATCTTCTGACGCCCTCTCACTAAGTAGAACGTCCTTACCCACGCATCTTTTGACTTCCTCTCACTAAGTAGAACGCCCTTACCCTCGCATCTTCTGACGCCCTCTCACTAAGTAGAACGTCCTTACCCTCGCATCTTCTGACGCCCTCTCACTAAGTAGAACGCCCTTACCCTCGCATCTTCTGACGCACACACTCACTAAGTAGAACACATTTACCCTCGCATCTTCTGACGCCCTCTCACTAAGTAGAACACCCTTACCCTCGCATCTTCTGACACCCTCTCACTAAGTAGAACGCCCTGACCCTCGCATCTTCTGACGCACACACTCACTAAGTAGAACACCCTTACCCTCGCATCTTCTGACACCCTCTCACTAAGTAGAACGTCCTTACCCTCGCATCTTCTGACGCACACACTCACTAAGTAGAACACCCTTACCTTCGCATCTTCTGACGCACACACTCACTAAGTAGAACACCCTTACCCTCGCATCTTCTGACGCCCTCTCACTAAGTAGAACACCCTTACCCTCGCATCTTCTGACACCCTCTCACTAAGTAGAACGTCCTTACCCTCGCATCTTCTGACGCACACACTCACTAAGTAGAACACCCTTACCCTCGCATCTTCTGACGCCCTCTCACTAAGTAGAACGCCCTTACCCTCGCATTTTCTGACGCCCTCTCACTAAGTAGAACGTCCTTACCCTCGCATCTTCTGACGCCCTCTCACTAAGTAGAACGCCCTTACCCTCGCATCTTCTGACGCACACACTCACTAAGTAGAACACATTTACCCTCGCATCTTCTGACGCCCTCTCACTAAGTAGAACACCCTTACCCTCGCATCTTCTGACACCCTATCACTAAGTAGAACGCCCTTACCCTCGCATCTTCTGACGCACACACTCACTAAGTAGAACACCCTTACCCTCGCATCTTCTGACACCCTCTCACTAAGTAGAACGTCCTTACCCTCGCATCTTCTGACGCACACACTCACTAAGTAGAACACCCTTACCTTCGCATCTTCTGACGCACACACTCACTAAGTAGAACACCCTTACCCTCGCATCTTCTGACGCCCTCTCACTAAGTAGAACGCCCTTACCCTCGCATCTTCTGACGCACACACTCACTATGTAGAACACCTTTACCCTCGCATCTTCTGACGCCCTCTCACTAAGTAGAACACCCTTACCCTCGCATCTTCTGACGTACACACTCACTATGTAGAACACCTTTACCCTCGCATCTTCTGACGCCCTCTCACTAAGTAGAACGCCCTTACCCTCGCATCTTCTGACGCCCTCTCACTAAGTAGAACACCCTTACCCTCGCATCTTCTGACGCCCTCTCACTAAGTAGAACGCCCTTACCCTCGCATCTTCTGACGCACACACTCACTATGTAGAACACCTTTACCCTCGCATCTTCTGACGCCCTCTCACTAAGTAGAACGCCCTTACCCTCGCATCTTCTGACGCACACACTCACTATGTAGAACACCTTTACCCTCGCATCTTCTGACACCCTCTCACTAAGTAGAACACCCTTACCCTCGCATCTTCTGACGCCCACTCACTAAGTAGAACACCCTTACCCTCGCATCTTCTGACGCCCACTCACTAAGTAGAACGTCCTTACCCTCGCATCTTCTGACGCCCACTCACTAAGTAGAACACCCTTACCCTCGCATCTTCTGACGCCCACTCACTAAGTAGAACACCCTTACCCTCGCATCTTCTGACGCACACACTCACTAAGTAGAACACATTTACCCTCGCATCTTCTGACGCCCTCTCACTAAGTAGAACACCCTTACCCTCGCATCTTCTGACACCCTCTCACTAAGTAGAACGTCCTTACCCTCGCATCTTCTGACGCACACACTCACTATGTAGAACACCTTTACCCTCGCATCTTCTGACACCCTCTCACTAAGTAGAACACCCTTACCCTCGCATCTTCTGACGCCCACTCACTAAGTAGAACACCCTTACCCTCGCATCTTCTGACGCCCACTCACTAAGTAGAACGTCCTTACCCTCGCATCTTCTGACGCCCACTCACTAAGTAGAACACCCTTACCCTCGCATCTTCTGACGCCCACTCACTAAGTAGAACACCCTTACCCTCGCATCTTCTGACGCACACACTCACTAAGTAGAACACATTTACCCTCGCATCTTCTGACGCCCTCTCACTAAGTAGAACACCCTTACCCTCGCATCTTCTGACACCCTCTCACTAAGTAGAACGTCCTTACCCTCGCATCTTCTGACGCACACACTCACTAAGTAGAACACCCTTACCCTCGCATCTTCTGACGCCCTCTCACTAAGTAGAACGCCCTTACCCTCGCATCTTCTGACGCCCTCTCACTAAGTAGAACGTCCTTACCCTCGCATCTTCTGACGCCCTCTCACTAAGTAGAACGCCCTTACCCTCGCATCTTCTGACGCACACACTCACTAAGTAGAACACATTTACCCTCGCATCTTCTGACGCCCTCTCACTAAGTAGAACGCCCTTACCCTCGCATCTTCTGACGCACACACTCACTATGTAGAACACCTTTACCCTCGCATCTTCTGACGCCCTCTCACTAAGTAGAACACCCTTACCCTCGCATCTTCTGACACCCTCTCACTAAGTAGAACACCCTTACCCTCGCATCTTCTGACGCCCACTCACTAAGTAGAACACCCTTACCCTCGCATCTTCTGACGTCCTCTCACTAAGTAGAACACCCTTACCCTCGCATCTTCTGACGCCCTCTCACTAAGTAGAACGTCCTTACCCTCGCATCTTCTGACGCCCTCTCACTAAGTAGAACGTCCTTACCCTCGCATCTTTTGACTCCCTCTCACTAAGTAGAACGCCCTTACCCTCGCATCTTCTGACGCCCTCTCACTAAGTAGAACGTCCTTACCCTCGCATCTTCTGACGCCCTCTCACTAAGTAGAACGTCCTTACCCTCGCATCTTCTGACGCCCTCTCACTAAGTAGAACGTCCTTACCCACGCATCTTTTGACTTCCTCTCACTAAGTAGAACGCCCTTACCCTCGCATCTTCTGACGCCCTCTCACTAAGTAGAACGTCCTTACCCTCGTATCTTCTGACGCCCTCTCACTAAGTAGAACGCCCTTACCCTCGCATCTTCTGACGCACACACTCACTAAGTAGAACACATTTACCCTCGCATCTTCTGACGCCCTCTCACTAAGTAGAACACCTTTACCCTCGCATCTTCTGACACCCTCTCACTAAGTAGAACGTCCTTACCCTCGCATCTTCTGACGCACACACTCACTAAGTAGAACACCCTTACCCTCGCATCTTCTGACGCCCTCTCACTAAGTAGAACGCCCTTACCCTCGCATCTTCTGACGCCCTCTCACTAAGTAGAACGTCCTTACCCTCGCATCTTCTGACGCCCTCTCACTAAGTAGAACGCCCTTACCCTCGCATCTTCTGACGCACACACTCACTAAGTAGAACACATTTACCCTCGCATCTTCTGACGCCCTCTCACTAAGTAGAACACCCTTACCCTCGCATCTTCTGACACCCTCTCACTAAGTAGAACGCCCTTACCCTCGCATCTTCTGACGCACACACTCACTAAGTAGAACACCCTTACCCTCGCATCTTCTGACACCCTCTCACTAAGTAGAACGTCCTTACCCTCGCATCTTCTGACGCACACACTCACTAAGTAGAACACCCTTACCTTCGCATCTTCTGACGCACACACTCACTAAGTAGAACACCCTTACCCTCGCATCTTCTGACGCCCTCTCACTAAGTAGAACGCCCTTACCCTCGCATCTTCTGACGCACACACTCACTATGTAGAACACCTTTACCCTCGCATCTTCTGACGCCCTCTCACTAAGTAGAACACCCTTACCCTCGCATCTTCTGACGCACACACTCACTATGTAGAACACCTTTACCCTCGCATCTTCTGACGCCCTCTCACTAAGTAGAACGCCCTTACCCTCGCATCTTCTGACGCCCTCTCACTAAGTAGAACACCCTTACCCTCGCATCTTCTGACGCCCTCTCACTAAGTAGAACGCCCTTACCCTCGCATCTTCTGACGCACACACTCACTATGTAGAACACCTTTACCCTCGCATCTTCTGACGCCCTCTCACTAAGTAGAACGCCCTTACCCTCGCATCTTCTGACGCACACACTCACTATGTAGAACACCTTTACCCTCGCATCTTCTGACACCCTCTCACTAAGTAGAATACCCTTACCCTCGCATCTTCTGACGCCCACTCACTAAGTAGAACACCCTTACCCTCGCATCTTCTGACGCCCACTCACTAAGTAGAACGTCCTTACCCTCGCATCTTCTGACGCCCACTCACTAAGTAGAACACCCTTACCCTCGCATCTTCTGACGCCCACTCACTAATTAGAACACCCTTACCCTCGCATCTTCTGACGCACACACTCACTAAGTAGAACACATTTACCCTCGCATCTTCTGACGCCCTCTCACTAAGTAGAACACCTTTACCCTCGCATCTTCTGACACCCTCTCACTAAGTAGAACGTCCTTACCCTCGCATCTTCTGACGCACACACTCACTAAGTAGAACACCCTTACCCTCGCATCTTCTGACGCCCTCTCACTAAGTAGAACGCCCTTACCCTCGCATCTTCTGACGCCCTCTCACTAAGTAGAACGTCCTTACCCTCGCATCTTCTGACGCCCTCTCACTAAGTAGAACGCCCTTACCCTCGCATCTTCTGACGCACACACTCACTAAGTAGAACACATTTACCCTCGCATCTTCTGACGCCCTCTCACTAAGTAGAACACCCTTACCCTCGCATCTTCTGACACCCTCTCACTAAGTAGAACGCCCTTACCCTCGCATCTTCTGACGCACACACTCACTAAGTAGAACACCCTTACCCTCGCATCTTCTGACACCCTCTCACTAAGTAGAACGTCCTTACCCTCGCATCTTCTGACGCACACACTCACTAAGTAGAACACCCTTACCTTCGCATCTTCTGACGCACACACTCACTAAGTAGAACACCCTTACCCTCGCATCTTCTGACGCCCTCTCACTAAGTAGAACGCCCTTACCCTCGCATCTTCTGACGCACACACTCACTATGTAGAACACCTTTACCCTCGCATCTTCTGACGCCCTCTCACTAAGTAGAACACCCTTACCCTCGCATCTTCTGACGCACACACTCACTATGTAGAACACCTTTACCCTCGCATCTTCTGACGCCCTCTCACTAAGTAGAACGCCCTTACCCTCGCATCTTCTGACGCCCTCTCACTAAGTAGAACACCCTTACCCTCGCATCTTCTGACGCCCTCTCACTAAGTAGAACGCCCTTACCCTCGCATCTTCTGACGCACACACTCACTATGTAGAACACCTTTACCCTCGCATCTTCTGACGCCCTCTCACTAAGTAGAACGCCCTTACCCTCGCATCTTCTGACGCACACACTCACTATGTAGAACACCTTTACCCTCGCATCTTCTGACACCCTCTCACTAAGTAGAACACCCTTACCCTCGCATCTTCTGACGCCCACTCACTAAGTAGAACACCCTTACCCTCGCATCTTCTGACGCCCACTAACTAAGTAGAACACCCTTACCCTCGCATCTTCTGACGCCCACTCACTAAGTAGAACACCCTTACCCTCGCATCTTCTGACGCCCACTCACTAAGTAGAACACCCTTACCCTCGCATCTTCTGACGCCCACTCACTAAGTAGAACTCCCTTATATTTTAACGACTTTGTTATTTTCGTTTTTGTTATTTTCGTTTTTGTTATTTTCGTTTTTGTTATTTTCGTTTTTGTTATTTTCGTTTTTGTTATTTTCGTTTTTGTTATTTTCGTTTTTGTTATTTTCGTTTTTGTTATTTTCGTTTCTCCCGCCACTGAACTGCAAAAACATCCTTACCAATATTACCAACAATGTTTTTTTTGTTTTTGTTTTTCCTTCATATGGCACAAAACTGATGTGGTGTACCTATGCGTCTCATCGAAATAAGGACGATACTCGTCTTGGTTAATAATGTCATTGAAATTAAAGAAATAATTCATTTAAATACTTTATTGATTATTTTAACGTCATGTAAAAATATTATTTTTATTTATTTTCTTTTTTTTTTTTAAATCATGGTTTTGAAGAAAAAAAGGGGGGGGGGGGGGAGGTTGGTGGTGGTAAAAAAAAATCATAATCACTAAACTAATTTTAATTTTTTTAATTTTTTTTTTTAAATCAACTCCGCTTTTGAAAATTTATCAATTTCTTCTATATGAAACTTTTTAAAATTCTTATCATAAACTACTGATACTCCAAACCATAATCCTAATCCTAAACCTTAACCCTAACCCTAGGTCACTGTGACGGTGGTGTTTGGATGTAATGCCAGACTGTGCTGTGCCAGCTATCACAAACTCATATCATAGTGACTTTGGTGTTTGGGTGTAATGCTTGTGCAGTGCTGTACCAGCTATCACAAACTCATATCATAGTGACGTTGGTGTTTGGGTGTAATGCTTGTGCAGTGCTGTACCAGCTATCACCTTGTAGATTTAATTAAGTATTAAAACTCTTCTATATGAACGCCTCTCTCCCCTCATCCCCCCCTCTCTCTGCGTCAGAAAATGCCCATATACACCTGTCAGTTTCAAGATGGATGCAATTCGTACAAGCTCTGCACTCCAAACCCCGCCGCACCTCCCCTTCCCCCACTCCATTCTCTCTCTCCCCCCCCCCCCCTTTTTTAATCTTACAGTGCTTTAGAACTGATTTGCATAGGATGTGCTGCGGTTAATCCAACACGTCACTTCCGCTCCAGGCCGTCGTAAACCAATCAAATCTACTTCATAAAATTGAGACATCACTTGATAAACAGCACGCACTCTGCATAACATTATTATTTCATTTTTTAAATGAATTTGATTTTTGGCTCGGGGGATTATCTTGTTTGTTTGTTTTGGTGTTTTCGGTCGGGGCGGGAGGAGGGTTAGGGGGGGGGGGAGGTTGTTGAACATGATTCGTTTTATTGATTGTGTGTAAAAGTAATACTGTATAGTGTCCTATTTTAATGAAAACATAACCAATTGATAGTCATTGAACTTCACCGAAGCTTTCATACAGTGAAAGAAATTGCCCAGTGCTGTCTAAAAGCTTTTTTCTGGATCTTTCACGGTCTTATTATATCTAAGGTCGCGATGATGCAACGTTGTCTTCTGTAGCGACACCATGGACTCAGCGCAGAAACAGTTCGTTTACAATCTTGGTAATGTCATACATAAAGGAATAGGCAGAGTAAAGATATGTCTTGACATGGCAATGATTTTGTTAACACCAGACTGACTGCAGTAGGAAACGATATGCATTCAGTTGAGAGAGTAGGGTGTTATAGAGGAACCACGCGGCAAAAGGGACAATGGTTCCTGGAAAAACTAGACGCTGCTAGATCGTGGTTCTCGAAACACCAGGCGCTGCTACCATACTGGTTCTTGAAACACTCGACTGTGCTAGGAGACATTAGGCGCTGCTAGCTACGCTCGCACAAAAGAGCTTCTGAATTTTATAGATTTGTTTTGCAAAAATTATATTTTAGGACGTTATTTATATACGATTATAAAACATTTTGTGAACCACTGACCTGAGCTCTTCTAGTTTGTCCAAATATACAGATGTGGGTTTTTCCCGGGACAACTCTGACCCCCGTGGTCACCGTAGAGAAGAAATACCGGATTATGAGACCGCAAATTAATAAAGACCTCTTCCCCCTTATTTATTGACTTGCTTGTTCACAATCGCATTATCGTTTGGCCAGACCTCGGCGGTAGATCGATATCATAATAAATACGCTGGACACCTCGGATTGAATGGACACGTTTCCCCGGCACGGTGGTGTTGTTGGGGGGGGGGGGGTTGTAATGACTGTGGCTCTTAAGCTGACTGACAGACCTGTGTGTGTCAATGTGACCAGGACTTAAGACAACCTTTTTCTGATCAGGTGGCTCTTAGGCTGACTGACAGACCTGTGTGTGTCAATGGGACCAGGACTTAAGACAGCGTTTCCTGATCAGGTGGCTCTTAGGCTGACTGACAGACCTGTGTGTGTCAATGGGACCAGGACTTAAGACAGCGTTTCCTGATGTGATGTGGCCCAAACGCCTTGATGTTTTTTTGTTGTTTTTTGATGCAGTGGGTGGAGGTGGGGGGAAACTGAGACTACACACATACGACATAGCCTGGTTAAAGGATAACATTGGTTCGCTGGACATAGGTGTGATTTATATACAATATATATATATATATATATATATATATATATATATATATATATACATATATATATATGTATTTATATATACTAAAGAGATACCTTTCCATTAGAGAAGAGTGCCAGGGCGAGCGTCAAGTATGAGAAAATATAGGCTTTCGTTAAAGAAGTGTTCCTGTGTGGTGAAAGAGAGGGGGGGTCGGTATTCTGCTTTCTACTGTGTTCGTATGACATGGGGGAGGGGGCGGGCAAAGTATCCAACCTGTTTCCTCTTGTCAGCATAAAACAAAGTCTCCGTGCCCGGTGCTTCAATGCTGTAATTGTATCTTAAACACGCTAAACAACCCGGTGGGTTTGTAACAGTGCGAAACATGCCATGCGATCGTTTCAGGTTTTTACTGAGTGCATTTATGTAGAATACGACTGAGGTCGCATTTAATTATGACCAGCTGCCTGGAGCTAGTATTTAACAATATTGCTAAAAATCCTTTTTTTTGGTTCTAAACGATGTTTTTTTTTTTTTGTACCATAGCAAGTATTAATTAAAATGAAAATGTTATTTTCATGAATACACTGTTGTCGAAACACTCCATATGAACGGAAGTTAAGTTGCTATCTGTATTTGCTTCCGCTTATAAATTGTCACTACGAAAATTCACACAGCAGTTAGTGTGAGAAGCGAGGTAATTTCGAACGATAGAATTCCCAAATCCAGCAAGATGTGTCACACATGTTATCCTGCAGCCTACACATTAACGTTACCCATTTAAACCTACTTATTCGTTCCGCCCATTTAAATTTACTCATTCGCCCCGCCCGTTTCAACCTACTTGCTACTTTATTAGCTCCGCCCATGCTTACTTATCTTCATCGTAATAAAACATACTATTTAACCTCCTAATCAAACCTACGCATGGGTGCAGACGTTTTAAATATATACATAGCCCGCCCATTAAAATATTAGCTCCGCCCATTAAAATATTAGCTCCGCCCATTAAAATATTAGCTCCACCCATTAAAATATTAGCTCCGCCCATTAAAATATTAGCCCCGCCGATTTCTGCGCACGCAAGATCTCTTTATTTCATCCAAGTTGTAAACATCAGCCTATTACTGCCGTCCGGTGAACCCACTCCACAGACGTAATGTTTTGCTAGCAATTCACCGCCATTCCTCCAGTGACCCCCCACCCCACTGGTAAAAGAAACTTTTTAAAGACCCACCAAGGGAAATTCCATTAACCAGCTTCCCGGGATAATGTGCCCCGTAGTCAAATCTAAAATTACCACACACACACACACATACAAAAGAAGCGAAACAAACAAATCTATTACCGAATGATGTGTCTTTTGAAGGAAGGCGATGGGGGTGGCTGGGAGCAAGGGGGGTGGCTGGGAGCAAGGGGGGTGGCTGGGAGCAAGGGGGGTGGCTGGGAGCAAGGGGGGTGGCTGGGAGCAAGGGGGGTGGCTGGGAGCAAGGGGGGTGGCTGGGAGCAAGGGGGGTGGCTGGGAGCAAGGGGGGTGGCTGGGAGCAAGGGGGGTGGCTGGGAGCAAGGGGGGTGGCTGGGAGCAAGGGGGGTGGCTGGGAGCAAGGGGGGTGGCTGGGAGCAAGGGGGGTGGCTGGGAGCAAGGGGGGTGGCTGGGAGCAAGGCGCTAAATATTGCAAGCAATCGGTCTCGGAACGGAGTTAGGGTTATGCTTGTATGTGTAGGAGTGAGGGTAATATCTAAGAATGGGTAAACTTACAGTGCTGTTAGGGTAATAAGATAAGAAGAGATTAGGTCGGAGGTGGTTGCGCCTGGAGGGAGGTGGTTGCGCCTGGAGGGAGGTGGTTGCGCCTGGAGGGAGGTGGTTGCGCCTGGAGGGAGGTGGTTGCGCCTGGAGGGAGGTGGTTGCGCCTGGAGGGAGGTGGTTGCGCCTGGAGGGAGGTGGTTGCGCCTGGAGGGAGGTGGTTGCGCCTGGAGGGAGGTGGTTGCGCCTGGAGGGAGGTGGTTGCGCCTGGAGGGAGGTGGTTGCGCCTGGGGGGGGGGCTTTTTGTAAAAAGAGAAGATGTTAGAGTACATTCGAGTTGGTTGCGCGTGGAAGCCAGAGTAATGAGAGCGGTTGCTAAGACTAGGTCAGAGGGAGTTGCACATGAAAGCTAGCGTAATAGGGGAGGATATTAGGGTAGAACAGAGGTGCTAGACATGCAGACTAGTGTAATAAGATAAGTGCAATGGAGACCACTAGAATAAAAATGGACGTTGGTTGTTGTGTCCTGACCTTAATGGTGTTAACTGTGTCCCGGCCATATTGGTGTTAACTGTGTTCTGACCATTGTGGTGTTCACTGTATCCTGACAATAATGGTGTTAACAGTGTTCTGACCACAATGGTGTTAACTGTGTCCTGACCACAATGGTGTTTACTGTGTCCTGACCATAAATGGTTGAAATGTGATGTTAATAACCAAGGGAACACATATTTTAAAATACGTACACAATTCGACTAATGTTATTTCCGAGAGCTTTCCAAAAAGCCTCACCATAGGACTGGGGCTGCATCGACTTATTTACTGTTTAGTCTGTTTCATTCTTATTGTTGCTTTTTTAAACCAAGAAGCACTCGCAATAGACAGTTTGCAAAAGCACTCGCAATAGACAGTTCGCAAAAGCACTCGCAATAGACAGTTCGCAGAAGCACTCGCAATAGACAGTTCGCAAAAGCACTCGCAATAGACAGTTCGCAAAAGCACTCGCAATAGACAGTTCGCAAAAGCACTCGCAATAGACAGTTCGCAAAAGCACGCACACATGAGCAGTCTTGAACCGTAGGTAAACATTTCACAGGCACACATTCACTATCGCAGTTTTAAAAACATTTCCAGATTCCAAGATGCTTGAAAAAACTTTTTTTTTTTTAAAGCCCAACAGTGTTTGTAATTGAAATCGCAACTCAACCACAGTAAACTAACCGCTCATTGCGTGGGCTTAAGATCACGTGACAAAAAATTCGTATTATGAATTGGCACAAAACAGTTTTAATTGAACGCGTAATTAAGCCACCATTTTAAACCCAACCAAGAACACAATTGGACGTATCCCATCCACCCGCAACCCCAGCCCCCACCGCCCCCCCCCCCCCCCAAAAAAAAAAGGGGGTGGGGGCTGGCACGTTGAGCATCCGATCTATATGTTAAGCAACACAAGATAAATCAGGCCCCTTGCTGACCTCGTCCATTAATCTACCGCCCATTGGATAACTTTTTTTTTTTTTTTACTGAAAGTAATGAAACAATAACACGCGTGTACTTTCATCAGCCACATCCAATAAAAAAAAAAAGAGAAAATTTATAAAAAAAAATAATTATTCGATACTTTTATCAGATATTCATTATCTTCTTTTTAACGTTTCGGTCCACTGACCTCGCTGCAGAAACATCACATCCTTCACGGAGCTTGCCTTGAGTGGGACGTATACTAGTAGTGACGTCAGCCGGAGTAGAAATGAAATAGTAATAATGTATGGTAATAATATATGGTAATAGTATATAGTAATGATATATAGTTGATTGGATACTTCTATAGCGCTGGTATCCATGCTACTTTAGCATGCTCACTGCGCTCAGGTGTAATCAAATCTATTAAACAAATAAGTTTTTAAATTTGTCCTAAATAATTTTCTGTCCGTGACAGTACTCCTCAAAGATGGAGGTAAAATATTCCATAACTTTGGCGCTACCGCTTCAAAAGAGCACACTCCGTACGACTTTTTTCTGTGTTCATCCACATTGGCAATTTTCAGTAAGGACTGAGTTGAGGACCGCAGGTTCTTTAAGGTTACATGTTGAGAAAGCAGTTCTTTCAGATATTCTGGTGCAGAGCCTTCTAAGCAGCTATACGCCAAGGACAGAATCTTGTGGTCTATGCGCTTACTAATAGGAACCCAATGGAGATCTCGTAGAACTGGGGTGATGTGGTCCGATCTCTTTTTTCCACGACACAATAGTAATAATATATAGTAATAATAAATAGTAATAATGAATAGTAATAATAATAAAGACTCCCTTGCATTTCGCACACGATAATTAGTACGGAGCCAATTTTGTTCGAAACCAATATGTTCATATGAATGATGTTTGAACGGAAGTTAGTTCCAACAAAAATAATTGGGAACATTTTTAGTGTGCTCAAGTTGGCATTTCCCCCATTTCTTTCTCGCTCCTTCACTTTAAAAAGAAATATTTTAAAAAAAATTAAGGCACATCTCAATCACAGAACATTTACCTCGAACAGCCTCCAAGCGGCTTTTACCGTTTTTTGTGTGTTTAATAGCATCGGGAAATTATACATAGCGATCATATTACTGACTAATAATAAACAATTTATCACACACTAATAAGGCGATATCATATATATGTATATTAAAATGATAAAGTCTACACACCAATGGTGATATGATGCATGGGGCACGTGTCTATGGCGATAGGATACATCATCACGTGGCTAAGGTGATAGGCTCCATCACCACGTGTCTATGGTGATATGATGATATTTTTTAACGTAATGACGTCTAAACGCAGGCGACAGGAGATGTGTAGCGGCAGGTGTGATTTACCTGCTACGATATGCCTGGGTTCCCGTCGTCTTAGGTCTAAATTTATCCCAGCAGGAAGGGGTTCATTACCTTTACAGGTAATCGGATATGTGCTACAGGTAATCGGGAACGTGCATTCGGACATCTTCGCATACTTTCATTGGATAATTACATATCAAAGATAGAGAGGGAGGAAGCTGGAGAGGGACTGACATGGAGAGAAAATGAGATGTGGAGAGACTTAGATGGAGAGATATGGAGAGAGACTTGGATGGAGAGACTTAGATGGAGAGAGACTTAGATGGAGAGAGACTTAGATGGAGAGAGACAGATGGAGAGACTTAGATGGAGAGAGACTTAGATGGAGAGACTAAGATGGAGAGAGACTTAGTTGGAGAGACAGCTGTAGAGACAGATGGAGAGAGAATTGATGGAGAGACTTAGATGGAGAGAGACTTAGATGGAGAGAGACTTAGATGGAGACTTAGATAGAGAGAGACTAAGATGGTTAGACTTAGATGGAGAGAGACAGATGGAGAGACTTTAGATGGAGATACTTAGATGGAAAGAGACTGAGATGGAGAGACTTAGATGGAGAGAGACTGAGATGGAGAGACTTAGATGGAGAGACTTAGATGGAGAGAGACAGATGGAGAGACTTAGATGGATAGACTTAGATGGAGAGACTTAGGTGGAGAGACTTAGATGGAGAGAGACTTAGATGGAGAGACTTAGGTTGAGAGACTTAGATGGATAGAGACTTAGATGAATAGACTTAGATGGAGAGACTTAGATGCATAGACTTAGATGGATAGACTTAGATGGAGAGACTTAAGTGGAGAGACTTAGATGGAGATACTTAGATGGAGAGAGACTTAGATGGAGATACTTAGATGGAGAGAGACTTAGATGGAGATACTTAGATTGAGAGTGACGTAGAGGGAGAGAGACTTAAATGGAGAGACTTCGATGAAGAGAGACTTAAAAAATGGAGAGAATTAGATGGAGAGAGACAGATGGAGAGAGACTGAGATGGAGAGAGACTGAAATCGAGGGAGGGAGGGTGATGGAGGAAGAGAGAGGGGAAGCCGAGAATACGTTTCATGACCTGGACTTGGAGATACTCAACCATTGTGTGATTTGATATCCCCATGTATCGAAAACATACAATGACCTGGACTTGGAGATACTCAACCGTTGTGTGATTTGATCTCCCCATTATTTTCTGTTTTTGACAGAACACCCCACAAGAATCAATCAAATTATTTCTAGGACTGAGCCGGGTGCTAGCCCGGATACCCGAGTATTTGCACCAGGCTGTTTCGGATACCCGGGTATTTGCACCCGGCTGATCCGTATACCGGGTATTTGCATCTGGCTTAAATCCGGAGCCGGCAAAACAAAAACGGAACAGATTCCGTGTCTTGAAAAAAGTAATAGTTATCTTCCCATTTTCTATTTTGCGTTCTACCCAATGGGGACAAGGGAAGGGTGGATGCGTTGAGCCAGTTGACCTTTTCTTTACATGCATTTTTTTTATACTTTGTGTCTGAATTAAATAAATAATAATAATAATAGAAAACTAAGTAAACTATCGATTGGCGTAAGACTACATATAAGCCTAATGAAACTAAGTGTGAGCTAAATGAAACTAAATGTAAGCTAAATGAAGCTAAATGTAAGCTAAAGTAAACTAAGTGTAAGCTAAATGAAACTAAATGTAAGCTAAAAGAAGCGAGATGTAAGCTAAAGGAAACTAAATGTTAGCTAAAGGAAACTAAATGTAAGCTAAAGGAAACTAAATGTAAGCTAAAGAAAACTAAATGTAAGCTAAAGGAAACTAAATGTAAGCTAAAGGAAACTAAATGTAAGCTCTTGCATATATTTCAATAATAGAAATGTAAGTTAACACTCCTTTAATTCGTAAAGCAATTGACTTAACTCAATGATGGCTTGGGTGGTATGGCCGTCACGATGATATAAAGAGTTATTAAATGAAATGGGTACGTTGGTATCAGAAAATTGAAAACTGTTCGCAAACAGCGACCAGAAATACCGACGAGTAATGAGAATCTCTGCCCCCGTGTCTGATCTTTGTTGTGTTTATGCGCGTGTCCGGAAATTTGATCGAAAGAAATTTCGTCGAAGGAAAATTGATCGACGGAATCACCATAGACACGTGACGATGCATCACATCATCTTTTTTTTTAGCTCACACCTTCAAATCCTGCGTCAATTTTCTTTTTGAACGCATTATTTGGTTTTACTATATAGTATAGTGCGTTCAAAGGGAAGTTTAACGAAAATGTTACGTGTGAATTGAAAAAAAAGATTCGACCAAATTTCCGTCGATCAATTTTCCGTCGACGAAATTTTTGTGAATCCTTCAACTTTGATGCCTTCGTGATCGCTACTGGTTCTATATATGCACTGTTCTCTTCTCTCTGGGTTGGAGCACATTATAGAAAATGAGAAGATACATAGTTGTAACAACCGGACTCTGACTCGGACCCGCCGGGTATTTTCTTAGAACACCTGGACCAGGTGTAAAAAAAAAACTGAACCCGGTTCAGCCCTAACTATGACATACAGATACATACAATTCTTGTCAAGACCTAAGTACAACAGCTTTTCAACGTATCAAATAGGAGGTCAGTGTTAACCATGACATATCAATGACACTACTATTATTTACTTACCAACTAAACTCTAGTTATAAATTAGCACAGAGATAACGAACGGACCTATGGATTTTCCAGAACAACTATCTAAACCTAACATACCAAATGTCTGGTTTGTCATAAGATATATTATATTATACATTATTTTCACCTGACTTATGTAGACTTCCAATAGTTTTTATCTTTACAAATGTACATTGCAATATATTTTGTGATACATAGCTTGAGCGCGCATATCAAAAATGCTTATATAATAATATCCATCTAATTATTTTTTTTAACAAACACTACACCGCCTGTATTGCTCAGCTATTTAAAACTCAGCTATTGTATTCTAAATATATATACATATACTAGCGCTCATATGCTATTTTATAGCACACATGAGTAATTCATAACTGTTACGCAGCCCATTGTCGTGTTTAAAACATCCATACTTTGTATCCTAACCTCTGCTTGAATACGTTCAAATATTAACCTCTTCTGGATCAATGTACAGTTCATAATATCACACGTTTTATGTTATCATTAATTTAATAAATGTTTGATAATTACATCATTAATTGTTTTTTTTTTTTAAAGTTGTATTCAGTATTTCCTGAATGTATGTTTGGGTTAAAACAGCGGTTCTCAACCTGTAGGTCGACAAGGCGTTTCGACAAACATTTGACAGGGGTCGCCTAAGACCATCGGAAAAAAAACATATACCCTACAATTATGAAGTAGCAACAAAAAGTGGCTGAGGGTCACCACAACACGAGGAACTGTATTAATTGGTCGCGTTATTATGATGGTTGAGAACCACTGGTCTGAAACGATGATAACATTCTTAGGTTTTCAAGACAGAACCCATTTAAAGAGTGAATTTACCCGCACATTCCAAATTTAACATTTCATCGTTTAATTGTTACCATTATCTAACAACCCGTTGTCATTTCCTCATTTTAGTTAATCTCACGTAGAAAGTATTCATTAATATTGAAATAATATTGGAAAAGAACACATTAGCTGAACATAAAATCAAGTGTTAAAAGTATATGAGTGACGTCACGAAGCAATAAATTATACCAGCATGTTAGATGGTGTTTGTGCTGTGCCAGTAGCAGTAACATTTATAGTATATAGATCACTTACTTGTTTATAATTATTTTTTTTATGGGATAGTTTTTTCTCGCAATCACACTTTCCTTATAAATCAAATTTTACTGTTGTTTAGTTATAAAAGAAAAAACAGCTTCTCTTAGTGTTGACCCAATGTTTGTTTATCTCCGCTCGATACATAATTGAAAGTAATTGCATATATTGTCAAAATGATTAATTAATTTTAGTGCACATACATTTTATTTACGCCCTTGAAGATAGCATCTTATGTGATTATGATCGGGATATGCGTCTCGTGGACTATCGTAACATTCTTCTTGGTTGAAATTTTACAGGCGAAAATGCAAGTCAAAACAAGGATCACCTGCCGTTGGCGGACAATGAAGAATCTATGTACAATCACATGGCCCTATATGAGGTAAGATGTCGCCTTTGAAGGCTAAATAATAGATGTTGATGTCGTCATCCACTGATTCCCAGCGTTTTTAAATTCAATTTCTATGTGGAAGCACCGTACGCCTACTGTACGCCTACTGTACGCCTACTGTACGCCTACTGTACGCCTACTGTACGCCTACTGTACGCCTACTGTACGTCTACTGTACGCCTACTGTACGCCTACTGTACGCCTACTGTACGCCTACTGTACGTCTACTGTACGCCTACTGTACGCCTACTGTACGCCTACTGTACGCCTACTGTACGCCTACTGTACGTCTACTGTACGCCTACTGTACGCCTACTGTACGCCTACTGTACGCCTACTGTACGTCTACTGTACGTCTACTGTACGCCTACTGTACGTCTACTGTACGCCTACTGTACGTCTACTGTACGCCTACTGTACGTCTACTGTACGCCTACTGTACGTCTACTGTACGCCTACTGTACGCCTACTGTACGCCTACTGTACGCCTACTGTACGCCTACTGTACGTCTACTGTACGCCTACTGTACGTCTACTGTACGCCTACTGTACGCCTACTGTACGCCTACTGTACGTCTACTGTACGCCTACTGTACGTCTACTGTACGCCTACTGTACGTCTACTGTACGCCTACTGTACGCCTACTGTACGCCTACTGTACGCCTACTGTACGTCTACTGTACGCCTACTGTACGCCTACTGTACGTCTACTGTACGCCTACTGTACGCCTACTGTACGCCTACTGTACGCCTACTGTACGTCTACTGTACGCCTACTGTACGCCTACTGTACGCCTACTGTACGTCTACTGTACGCCTACTGTACGCCTACTGTACGCCTACTGTACGCCTACTGTACGCCTACTGTACGCCTACTGTACGTCTACTGTACGTCTACTGTACGTCTACTGTACGTCTACTGTACGCCTACTGTACGCCTACTGTACGCCTACTGTACGCCTACTGTACGCCTACTGTACGCCTACTGTACGCCTACTGTACGCCTACTGTACGCCTACTGTACGCCTACTGTACGCCTACTGTACGCCTACTGTACGTCTACTGTACGCCTACTGTACGCCTACTGTACGCCTACTGTACGCCTACTGTACGTCTTACAAGTTAATAGTTTTAGACGTTTTTTTAGAGCGACAGCGGAGCGCAGAGGTCCTCGAGGACCGACAGTAGTCCAACTATGAACCTAGGGAAGTCCTCTAGGACCGACAATAGTCCAACTATGAACCTAGCGAAGTCCTCTAGGACCGACAATAGTCCAACTATGAACCTAGCGAAGTCCTCTAGGACCGACAGTAGTCCAACTATGAACCTAGGGAAGTCCTCTAGGACCGACAATAGTCCAACTATGAACCTAGCGAAGTCCTCTAGGACCGACAGTAGTCCAACTATGAACCTAGGGAAGTCCTCTAGGACCGACAATAGTCCAACTATGAACCTAGGGAAGTCCTCTAGGACCGACAGTAGTCCAACTATGAACCCAAGGAAGTTCTCGAGGACCGACATTAGTCCAACTAAGAAACTAGGGAAGTCCTCGAGGACCGATAATAGTCCAACTATGAACCTAGGGAATTCCTCGAGGACCGACAGTAGTCCAACTATGAACCTAGGGAAGTCCTCGAGTACCGTTATTAGTCCAACTATGAGTCTCCATGGATGTCCTCCAGGACCGACATATGTCCCTCTATGGGTCCCCAGGGACGTCCTTCAGGATCGACAGATGTCCAACTATGAGTCCCAAGGGACGTCCTCCAGGACCAACAGATGTCCAATTATGAGTCTCCAGGGATGTCCTCCAGGACCGACATATGTCCCTCTATGAGTCTCCAGGGATGTCCTCCAGGATCGACAGATGTCCCTCTATGAGTCCCCAGGGATGTCCTCCAAGACCGACAGATGTCCAACTATGAGTCCCCAGGGACGTCCTCCAGGACCGACAGATGTCCAACTATGAGTCTCCAGAGATGTCCTCCATGACCGACATATGTCCCTCTATGAGTCTCCAGGGATGTCCTCCAGGATCAACAGATGTCCCTCTATGAGTCCACAGGGATGTCCTCCATGATCGACAGATGTCCAACTATGAGTCCCCAGGGATGTCCTCCAGGACCGACAGATGTCCAACTATGAGTCCCCAGGGACGTCCTCCAGGACCGACAGCTGTCCAACTATGAGTCCCCAGGGACGTCCTCCAGGACCGACAGATGTCCAACTATGAGTTCCCAGGGATGTCCTCCAGGACCGACAGCTGTCCAACTAATATGTAGGATAAGAGGTGCCACTCAAAGGCGAACTAAACTCTCAGTGGTTTTCATATTCTTTCAATCTGCTACTGATGTCTTCGTGCGGAGAATGCAGCACTAATCTCTGCAGAGATCACCTCCATTGCTAGCTAAGATATTTGAAACGACCATAGTCACGTGTTTTCTCACACTCGAAGAAACGTATGCAGTGGATCGTTCAGTCCCCACCATGAAAGATGTTGCCTTTTCATTTTTTGGCTGATGTATATGGCGCTCACAGATAGCGGTAAAGTTGACTGATGTGTATTGCGTTCACAGACAGCTGTCAATTTGACTGATGTGAATGCCGTTCACAGATAGCTGTAAATTTGATTATTTTTTTTGAATTATTTCTATTTCAGGATGACTTAACGCATCACGGTAAGCTATCTCAAATCCTCAACCGCATCACCTCCTACCAGGCTGGCATCACACCTAACCCCAACGACATCGAGAAGGGCACCGGGAAACAGGTAATGTAGGGTACCTCAGAGAGGGCGTCCTTAAATGTATATATATATATAAATATCCGTTGTTAGATCAGTGTAGCTGCTCCCAGGTACATGTACAGATCGGTGTAGCTGCTCCCTGGTACATGTACAGATCGGTGTAGCTGCTCCCTGGTACATGTACAGATCGGTGTAGCTGCTCCCTGGTACATGTACAGATCGGTGTAGCTGCTCCCTGGTACATGTACAGATCGGTGTAGCTGCTCCCTGGTACATGTACAGATCGGTGTAGCTGCTCCCTGGTACGTGTATAGATCGGTGTAGCTGCTCCCTGGTTCATGTACAGATCGGTGTAGCTGCTCCCTGGTACATGTACAGATCGGTGTAGCTGCTCCCTGGTACATGTACAGATCGGTGTAGCTGCTCCCTGGTACATATACAGATCGGTGTAGCTGCTCCCTGGTACATGTACAGATCGGTGTAGCTGCTCCCTGGTACATGTACAGATCGGTGTAGCTGCTCCCTGGTACGTGTATAGATCGGTGTAGCTGCTCCCTGGTTCATGTACAGATCGGTGTAGCTGCTCCCTGGTACATGTACAGATCGGTGTAGCTGCTCCCTGGTACATGTACAGATGGGTGTAGCTGCTCCCTGGTACATGTACAGATCGGTGTAGCTGCTCCCAGGTACATGTACAGATCGGTGTAGATGCTCTCTGGTACGTGTACAGATCGGTGTAGCTGCTCCCTGGTACATGTACAGATCGGTGTAGCTGCTCCCAGGTACATGTACAGATCGGTGTAGCTGCTCCCTGGTACATGTACAGATCGGTGTAGCTGCTCCCTGGTACATGTACAGATCGGTTTAGCTGCTTTCTGGTACATGTACAGATCGATGTAGCTGCTCCCTGGTACATGTACAGATCGGTGTAGCTGCTCCCTGTTACATGTACAGATCGGTGTAGCTGCTCCCTGGTACATGTACAGATCGGTTTAGCTGCTCTCTGGTACATGTACTTGAGAGTGTGTTTGAAGTGATGCCTTTATTTCCACGTCTTCTCCTCCCCGCCCACTTTGTTTCCACACACACACACACTTTTCTGTTTACAACAACATTTTCTAAGATGGAAGTCGCCTGGAGTTGGGTTCAATTAGGAAATACCCGATAGCTATAGACCAATGTAACAACAACAACAACACGCTGTTATTGTGCATACTATTTCATTTACTGGCGTGTATGAGGAAGGAAGTGGTCATCATCGGGTTATTTTTAAATTTTATGTGTCGATATATTATAGGCATCTGTAGTTGACATTTACTAAAATTAAGGCATTAAGAATTGGGTGGGCCCTTTGCCAGTATGCGGTCGCAACAAACAAACAACAATTATACCTGGAAAGATAGTAACTGAAGCTATCATGGTGTCGTGCACCACCCTTATTGCGTTTTGCTGCACATGTCAACAAAGATGAAGTATAGGTGTAGCCCTTTAATGACCCCCCCACCTTTCCCTGCACCCTCGCTCCACCAGACGCTTAGTTTTTTCAGTACTCTCCCTCACATATTCTCCCAAATGGTCTCGGGATATGTTATGGCCTACGTATAGCATTCTTCCATCTTCAGTGCCGTATTTAAAACCTTCTCTATATCAAAGTCTTCGACCACCCAATTATCTTTTAACTAGACCCGCCCTCCCCTTTCACATGTCATCAATATCGCAGTATTGCTGTCCCCTTAAATTATCCCCTCCCTTCCTACCCTCCATCCATTCCTCCACGGCCATTGTTTTCCCAGCACACCCCCTCAAACTAGCAGTGCACCTCAACTAGCAGTGCACCTCAACTAACAGTGCACCTCAACTAGCAGTGCACCTCAACGAGCAGTGCACCTCAACGAGCAGTGCACCTCAACTAGCAATGCACCTCAAACTAGCTATGCGCGCTTCATCTATAAATTCCATTTTTTTTTAAAACCAGAACTTCGACGCGAAGCAGTAAAATTGAGAAGATAGTTGTATGAATTTTTTTTCATCTTAAATTGCCTGTGATGAATAGATGAGTATTTTTTTAAAAAGAAAAAGATACGAATAAAAGATAAGAGGTGAAAAATTCCAAACGCTATTGCCTGGAACATGTGGGTTGATAAAAGGACCCGCCAGACATTTGCGATTCCAACAACAGGCGAGACTGGCTGAAACACTTGCTAGTGGTTTCATTCATGGGTTTATTTAAACCTTAAGGAAAGGGAGTTGTATGACACTGCAGTCTCGCAGTTCTGTCAGTTGTATGACACTGCAGTCTCTTAGTTATGTCAGTTGTATAACACAGCAGTCTCGTCCTTCTGCCAGTTGTATAACACTGCAGTCTCGTAGTTCTGTCAGTTGTATAACACTGCAGTCTCGTCGTTATGTCAGTTGTATGCCACTGCAGTCTCGTTCTTCTGTCAGTTGTATGACACTGAAGTCTCGTCCTTCTGTCAGTTGTAAAACACTGCAGTCTCGTCGTTCTGTCAGTTGTATGACACTGCAGTCTCGTTCTTCTGTCAGTTGTATGACACTCCAGTCTCGTCCTTCTGTCAGTTGTATAACGCTGCAGTCTCGTCGTTCTGTCAGTTGTATGACACTGCAGTCTCGTCCTTCTGTCAGTTGTATGACACTGCAGTCTCCTAGTTCTGTCAGTTGTATGACGCTGCAGTCTCGTATTTCTGTCAGTTGTATGACGCTGCAGTCTCGTATTTCTGTCAGTTGTATGACACTGCAGTCTCGTCCTTCTGTCAGTTGTATGACACTGCAGTCTCCTATTTCTGTCAGTTGTATGACGCTGCAGTCTCGTATTTCTGTCAGTTGTATGCCACTGCAGTCTCCTAGTTCTGTCAGTTGTATGACGCTGCAGTCTCGTATTTCTGTCAGTTGTATGACGCTGCAGTCTCGTATTTCTGTCAGTTGTATGACACTGCAGTCTCGTATTTCTGTCAGTTGTATGACGCTGCAGTCTCGTATTTCTGTCAGTTGTATGACACTGCAGTCTCGTGGCTAGCTACTAACTTTGGATTTAAGTTGAGATCAGTTGTGTGATTTAAAATACTATGTGTTGTTTAAAATAATAAACCTTTGTTTACAGTACTATATCTGGTTTGACATAATGTACTTGGTTAAAAAATAAAGAGACTTTTTGAATGGAGAACTTTTTCAAAAAAATATAAGACATAACATTTAAATAATTTGTTCCAAAAAAATAAATGGACAGGTCGTCAAAAATAAATGACAGGTCGTCAAAAATAAATGGACAGGTCGTCAAAAATAAATGGACAGGTCGTCAAAAATAAATGGACAGGTCGTCAAAAACAAAAGAAGAAACCGAATGCCAGACTTTTAAAAAAAAAAAAAAATGTGTTTCCATGATAAGTCAGTTGAATGTCTTAGACGTCAGCTTGAGGATCCAGAACACAAAACCTATAACATTCAGGAACCAATCAGTTTAGAGACGTCGGCATTACAGAATGATGCTGCCCCCCCCCCCCCCCAATTATAGATACCAGGAACAATGAAATGCACTGGTCAGTTAATTGATAAAGCATCTGATTGAAACACAGCTGTTTTTGGATTTACACAAGCAAAATGATAGCAAGGAGTTACCTGCACACGTTGAGAGTTAGGGAGGTAGAGACAGAGCGGCATGTGAATATAGGCAGTCAGTGAGACAGAGACAAATCTGTATAGATTACATAAATATATTTTGAGAGATCCTGACCATCGAATTCCCCGGGATCTCCGTGGCCACTTTCCTCCCCTCCCCCCCCCCCCTTTTACTTGCCTTTTGCTGTATCTCTTTTGTTTGAGCAATTTGACCACAACCTCGTAAACTCCCTTATTGCATAGTCTGTATTATAGACTGACTCAGAATTGACCCCGTTACCCCCCCTTCCCCCACCCCCCTTTCCCCCATGTCTCTTTGTGTCTTCACACATAAATAAAACTCACTGAACATACTTTTAATCAACATGTAGCAACTTTTAAACGCCACATATCGTACACATACCATACACATATCATACAAATCATACACATATCATATACATATCATATACATATCATATACATATCATACATATATCATACACGTAGCGTACGCGTATCATACACGTATCATACACACATCATACTCGTATCGTACACGTATCATACACATAGCATACACATAGCATACACATATCATGCACATATCATACACATAGCATACACATAGCATACTTATATCGTACACATATGGTACACATATCACACACACACTCACAGACACATATCAGACACATATCAGACACCTATCATATAATGTAACAGAGCTATTGCTGTTTCTACTCTGCCCATTTTTAAAAAAAAAATACATCCAAGCTTCATTTATTTTGTCACAGAGTTTCCTGTACCAGCCGCCCCTTAGGTACCTTTCATTTAGGAGCATCTTCTTTTCTCTTTGATTAATTTGCAAACAGTTCTGTTTTTATGTTTTATCTAGAATTTCACATGCTGCAAAAGAAAAAAAAAAAACATCAAACATTTACCAAAATTGTTTTATTATTTCAATTTCTTTCGTTTTTATTTTTTTTAAATCTTTCCCTTTTCATGTCTCTTACTTTTTTCTTTGACAGGTGAAAGTAAGTATTTGTGTTGAAACCCACACCCCCACCCCGTACACGCTATGCTAGTGCCACGGATCTTTAGTTAATTTAACAGCTAGTCGCTTCCCTTCTCACCCTCTTAGGAAATTTTAGCTTATTCAGCTGTCCATTAATGACATCACTCATTATAATAGGAAATATTTGTATTCTCAGATCTGAAAATAAGAGCCAGTTATTCACGATTGATTATTAACAGTTTAAAGTTTATTAGATGGAATATTTTCCTAGTGATGTTTCATTTATTATTATTATTTTTATTTTTTTGTTTCACACAACATCCAATCAGATTCTTTGTTTACATCCAATACTATTTATGTGTTCCATGCTTTTGTTGGCATGACGTCATTAGTATACATTTGAAACTAAGCCACGTGACAGATTTTAAGGCAGAATTTGTGCGTGAGTGTGCTGTGAATAATATTTTTGTTATTGTAAACTGTTACGTAATTGGGGGGGGGGGGGCGGGTTATTTAACCAATTCAATATTCATTTCTGTTCTTTTTTGTTATAATTATAATTTTTATAAATTTATGGATGCATGTTCTTATTAACGTAACATTTAATGGACTACGATGAGTCGATTGTTTTGTCACGTGATAAGCGTAAGTACGGGTAAGACTTCCGGTAGGCTGTCTGCAACGCACTAGTCGCTCACAAATTTTTCTTCAAACAGCTTTCTTCCTTTAATCATAACTGAATTATAATTATTGTCACATTTAATGAATGTCATTTAAAGAAACGCGTGTATTCAAGACTATTTTGAAAAGTAAAATTTTTAATTAACACTGGGGAAGCGCTGATGGAGACAAACATGTTGCTTTAGAATTAATGATAATGGCAATGGCTGATCAGCTGTTATCTGTTGTTATGTGTTGTTATGTGTAGCAGAAAGCCTACCAATGGCTGGTACGTATCACGTGACAAAACAAGGAAGTGACTCATCGTAGTCCTTTGGATAAAAGGACAATTCCGGACCTTTATTTCTGAATAATCATCATAGTGACGTAATGATTCCTTCACCACAATTTTTTGTTTATGGCTTCAACGGCGAAGGAAAAATTGCAAGCGTTTAGTTTGAAATATGCATAGCCTTCGAGTGTTTCCCATAACCTGCTGGCAAATAGCAGTAGTAAGATCATCGTGTTCAGGTGTAACAGTGAGCAGTTGTGATGTCTTTGTTAAAATATTTCTCGGCGGTGCAGTATCAGATTTCCTGTAACATAATCTCTGTAATAGGATTATCCCTGATTTAATTAACTATGTCCCATCGGGAACTGTCGACAGTAGGATAGTGCTGGCGTGTGCTGGCATCAGAGGAAAGTATGTAGAGAGCATGGACGAGAGTATGGGCGATAGTATGTACCGAGTATGGACGGGAGTATTGACGAGAGTATGGATGAAAGTATTGACGAGAGTATAGACGAGAGTATGATATCGTGTATGCAATTTCATAGGAGACAAGTGGCTAACTTTCGTCTCCACAACTGTTGAGTAGTACAGCCTGTTGGAATAGCATAAATAATAGGTCACCGATAAAGGCACACTCTTGCGTTGCGTCCAGGTGTGAGAGGGAGAGGTAGGGGTTGGATTGTTGCTTTAAACAAAATTATATTAAAATTAACATTTACAAGCCTTCATTTAGACTCCTTGGCTTATGTTCTCAGGTGGTCAGGTCAGTCGTGCCGAATGTCGATGAATGCAAACATTGAGAAACGGGGGGTGCTGGGGGTGTTGTAAATATAATGCCTCCCTGTTCGAGAACAATAAGCATACTTCCCTTACCTAGTACAAGCCGAATCATCACCACACATCTTATTGGCGTATTCACACTAGTCGGGGACTCAAGACGTGCTAATGCTCTTGTGTAGACATCAGAAATAGATGCAAGAGAGCAGAGGTCCTCGCCACTGAGCTCAGTATAAAAATGTTTTTTTTATTGTCAGACCGGAGTTAAGTTGTTCAAGGTGATAATTGGGAGATATGGCAAAAAGACACATCAAAAGTTGTGCCACATGGTGATATGTGAAATCGGCTGATTATTGTGTGTTACAGCATTTCAACTGTACGAGAACTTCTGATGTATACCTTGTGTTTATTTTGGCATAAAATGACGTTGACATGGGAACAATCTATATCGCCAATTGACTTTAACAGCAAGTGTCAATGGCAGACAGCAGCTCACTAATCCCTCCTTGTGCCACCTTTAAATGTTAAAAAATGTGCCGACATTTTCAGTTCAATGGGGGAAAAACGCAATGTGGCCATGCCCGTCTCAATTACAGTAATAAGTGTAATATAGATGTATAGACTTAGGCTTGAGTGACTTTATTGTGGAAACGAGTTGAGAAACCACAATCCAATCCATATATTTTTATTTCCAAAAAATCTTAGCTGCTAACTTTGACGAACGGGACATGTCTTATAGAGCAAATCTGCGTAAGATCTTCAGTGAAGCTCCGCAGTGATGCCTGGTAATACTGGTTTATAAATAATTTAACATGTATGCCCTGTTATTACATTTACAGGGCATACAGTTCGCTTAGAATAAAAACTGTCTCTACGTTTATGGCGTTCAGCTCATCTGATGAATTAGGTACATTTATTGATTTTTGTCACTGTCATCTCTGACACGTTGATGGGGGATAGGTCCTCGAATTGTGTGCAATGGTTCCATGATACCGTACCGTATCATCCTATTTTAACGTTTCTCTCAGCACGCCCACACACTCTGACCGATGTGATCCTACACTTTGACCGGTGTGTCCATACACTCTGACTGCCGTGCTCCTACACTCTGACCACTGTGCCCATATACGCTGACCGCTTTGCCCACACACTCTGACCTCTGTTGCCACACACTCTGACCTCTGTGCCCATACACTCTGACCTATGTACCCATACACTCTGACCGCTGTGCCCATACACTCTGACCGCTGTCGGCTATGACCCTCCGGTCTCGCATCTTAAAACCGTTTTATCGCCATTTTCTCGCTCCTTATTCTCAACACGGGTGTCTCGAATATTGATCGAGTCTGGTGAAGTTTTTTCCTGTTTAGATCCCATGGGTTGCCGAATTTGGGAACAGGGAGTGGAGAGGGGTAGAGTCCTGGGTGATGTATTAATTCAACGTCTGGTGAATGGACGGATTTTATACCCTTGGCACAGACGAGTTTAAGTGGATATATCTGTACGATTCTGATTTGGGCGAAGGGGCTCTGTTTGTACAGAACATAGGCGTGGTGAGAGAGATGGGTTTGTACAATACGGGCGTTGTGAGAGAGATGGGATGGTACAATACGGGCGTGGTGAGAGACATGGGATGGTACTATACGGGCGTTGTGAGAGAGATGGGTTTGTACAATACGGGTGTAGGGAGAGAGATGGGATGGTACTATACGGGCGTGGTGAGAGACATGGGATGGTACAAGACGGGCGGGGTGAGAGAGATGGAATGGAACAAGACGGGCCTGGTGAGAGAGATGGGATGGTACAAGACGGGCCTGGTGAGAGAGATGGGATGGTACAAGACGGGTGTGGGGAGAGAGATGAAATTTTCACAATATGGGCGTGGAGAGAGAGACGGGATTGTGCATTATGCGCTTGGTTAACTATATAATGTCTAACATTTTTGGAGCGCAAACTAAAAGTTAAAGGGAATAATCAGGTCACGTTGTAAGATCGGCGTTGTGAAGGTAAGGTATACGTTAAGGAAATGTGTAAGCAGGGGTGTACCCCCTCCCCGAGTGCTGGAAGCAAAGCCCCTTCTCCCATACTCAAATAGGAAGGAATTTCTACCCCCTTCCCCCCCCCCCCCGTGTAGACGCCTCTGGGTGTAAGTATTATTATCAGATTATTCGATTATTGTCACGACTCGTGCTTGCTTTCATACCAATGAAGATCTACTAGTGTTGAATCAAGATGAATTTAATAAATAGGACTCCGTGTCTGCACTCCACGCTGGAATCCTTGTAAGAAGCCCGAGTTATCGAAAATTGCCGCGTCTGACTGGCCGATTGTCGACCTGGTCAGGAATGAGTTGCACACCATAGATGGATTGGCTCTGTCCGGGGAAAATAGCCGTTACGTGTGGGTTAACGAAGATCCGTGGTGGGGCTATCCGCCTGGCTCCTTCGGTGGCCAGCAGTGAGCGAACCCTACGGATTCATCAATGCCAAATGTCCTTTTACAATCTCAGAATACTTCAATTTTCTTAATGGACACGTTGATCACGTAATGAATTGCATTTCTTAGTCATTGATTTAGCAAATTTAGAGACCAGGGTTAGTGTTAAACTTACCAGGTGGCCGATTGGTCTAAACTGAGTCAATCCCAAGCTAGTGGTCTAAACTGAGTCAATCCCAAGCTAGTGGTCTTAACTGAGTCAGTCCCAAGCTAGTGGTCTAAACTGAGTCAGTCCCAAGCTAGTGGTCTAAACTGAGTCAGTCCCAAGCTAGTGGTATAAACTGAGTCAGTCCCAAGCTAGTGGTCTAAACTGAGTCAGTCCCAAGCTAGTGGTCTAAACTGAGTCAGTCCCAAGCTAGTGGTCTAAACTGAGTCAATCCCAAGCTAGTGGTCTAAACTGAGTCAGTCCCAAGCTAGTGGTCTAAACTGAGTCAGTCCCAAGCTAGTGGTCTAAACTGAGTCAGTCCCAAGCTCGTGGTCTAAACTGAGTCAGTCCCAAGCTAGTGGTCTAAACTGAGTCAGTCCCAAGCTAGTGGTCTAAACTGAGTCAGTCCCAAGCTAGTGGTTTTGATGTTCAATCCCCAGCAAAAGCCAAAAGCATCACCAGCAGCCGGGTGGATGGGACTCGTTAATCTCGGACGGCAATTCATCAAAGAGAAGGCAAACTCAGAAACCAAACCCGGAGATGGAGTCCCGTATGCGGTATGACATCGACACGATGATAATTCCGAAAGCTCGTGCATAAAAAGCAAACTGAAACTAAGAAGACACATTGCTGGTCATCTACTGCATCCTGGAATATTTCCAGTCGTCTTGACTAAGTCTTGCCATTGGATCAAATTGGCAAGGACGAGAGAGTGAGGCTGACGAATTGAGAGATCTCCCTCACTTTTAACAAAATACAGCTATGTCGAGGCGACATATCTCGAAAATATGTAGAAAATTGCCTCCGTCATCTTCGCGAACAATAATAGTGGTAATAATAATACCAATGACGGGACAACTTGCGTGGTACGATCTTTTTGCGCTCTTAAATAAATGAGCGAAAAGAGTTTGACACATTTCAAAAATCCATTAGTTGCTGGTTCGACAAATTTATGGGCAGCTATTCGTTTTGGATACTTGCTCTGGGTCTCAAAGTGAACACCGAGAAACCAGCTTTGTACAAAAAAAGAAGTCGAACATGAAATTACAAATTTCTTAACAATTCGTAGACCACTTCAAAAAAAAAAAAAAAACTTGAAAACCCCTTTGAAAAACCGTTGAAAAACCGTTGAAAAACCGTTGAAAAACCTTTAAAAACCGCTGGAATGGATGTAACTCCGAATGAGCTTCTCTGTGCGATTGGTGCTGTGTTATTATTACACTCATGGGCGCCCACAAGTAGTGGCAAGGTGGGGCACTTGCCCCCACCCTGGATTGATTGATTAAAAATTTTAGACAAAAATAGACAAAAAATTTATTAAAGTAACTAGAAAAAAAAGAGAAAGTATTTAGCCCCCCCCCCCCCCCTAGAAAATGTTTGCCTCCCCTAAAAAATTCTCTGCGGGCGCCCATGGTTACACTAGTTAAATCATATAACCAGTGTCATGTTGTGAGTCAGTTTGGAGCATATAACCAGTGTCATGGTGTGAGTCAGTGTGGAGCATATAACCAGTGTCATGTTGTGAGTCAGTTTGGAGCATATAACCAGTGTCATGGTGTGAGTCAGTGTGGAGCATATAACCAGTGTCATGGTGTGAGTCAGTATGGAGCTAACCGGTTAACTAGTGTGACCTTGAATGTGCATTTCTACTTGCTAGTTCATTTTGTGTGACCTTGATGAATTGGGTGATCTCCTTTACTAATGTTTAGTTATTTAAAAAAAAAAAATGTGTGATATGCTCCCATCGGCGTCTGTTAGTTGTTGCACTCGTGTTGGCCTTGCCCTTGACCCCCATGCTAGTGTCAAGTAGCTGAGTGTTTGAGAATCTACAACAAAATAACTCAGAACTATTTATTTATTTCTTTTTTTTTTTTAAATATTGGGCTAACTGTCACGTCATTTACATTTGATTGTATTTACATCATTTATTTTCGGTCTCTTCTTCCACTAATGACTCTTTTACTGCACACGATAAATGGCTTTATGCTTGCTTGCGTTGTTTGTTTCTTGGTCTTTGTCATTTTTTAAAATTATTTTTGTTTCCAGCATTTTTTTTCTTCTTCTTCTTTTTAGTAATTTTTTTTAATTCATAAAACTATTTAATCGAGACTCTCATACGACTGCTATTCAAATTTAAAGGAAAGAATAGATATATATTCAATTAAAAAATATATAATTTTATCACAGTTTTACACTTTCTTTCTTTATACAGTAGCTCAGTAGGTTTATTTCTTGCTTACACCAATATGATAGATTGCCAATGAGATTCGACTTAAAGATGTTGTAAAGACATAGGGCCTATGTAGAAGTAGAAACTAACTCATCATTCCTCAATAAAAATCATTTGATCCGACATCCACAGTTGAAATATTAGCATAGCATATTCTCTGTAATTCTTTTTACATGTTATTTAATTTCTGCGTTCAGAGCCCATTTTAACTATTAACTATTAGTTTCATTGATAGTACAGGAGAGGAGAAAAAAACAACACAATTTGATTTAGACTCAATATTTTCCTGATACAATAATTACTCCCCTGAGGGGTTTAAACTACAAGTAAACTACATTTTATGTAATTTGTTATAAGAAAAATTATATCTTTAAAAAAAAAAATATTGGACTAGTGTCCTAGCTTGAGTTCATTCAAAATAATTGTTTGTCATAAATAACCTGCCTGATGTGGCAGTGGTGTCACTAGGCCACGAGGAAAATTATATTAATTATTTCGGCCACAATTTTTTTTATTAAAAAAAAAGAATTATTCAATCTGGCAAGCGCACCAAACTACTTTGAAAAAAACAATAAGAACAATAAGAAGTCTGACAGTTCGGAGAACTTTGTCTATTCTGGCCAGTGCCAGTTTTTGCAGTGAACTTTTGAACAATTGTATATTTTCTTTCTCCATTCAGAAAGCCAACTTGGGAACAGTGCTCGGTGTCTTCCTGCCATGTATACAAAACATATTCGGTGTCCTCCTCTTCGTGCGCCTCACATGGATCGTGGGGATGGCTGGAGCTCTGGAGGCTTTCTGTATTGTCTTCATTTGCTGCTCGTCTGTAAGTAGTTACCAATCATGTGTAATATCCAGCTGCTCATCTGAAAGATATGTGTAATAGGCTACTTTATTGCTCATTTTGTCTTTGTTTTTTTTTTTTTTGCATGTTCCAAATAGCTCAAATAATTTCTTATCCACTATACAACAATAGAAAGAAAAATGTATTTAAAATGGAAGACCTCCTAACAAAAACCAAAAAAAAAAAAAAAAACTAAACTATTTTTTTCACAAAATTGCTGTTGGAAGAAATGTTCAGTCTTGGCATTCCTGTCCACTATGCCCCAACCCACGACCAAAGCCATCTCAAAACTACAATTAATAATTCTCTCAGCTAACAGCATTGCACTCATTCCACCTGTCAATAATTGACTTGATATCAATCAGTGCAAAGGAAAATAAATTTAATTTTATGAACTACTTCTGCTTTTCTTGTTCTTTCTTCAGCTGTCCTGTCTGCTGAGGAAGGCATTTAGCCAAAATGTTCCTCTTATATGTTCCTGTCTTTCTATTTCAACCTTATCATACATTGTTCTGCTTTGGGCTTCTTAAAAAGTTCACTTTTAGTGAACTCCGTACTGAACAGAATTGCAAATGAACAAGTTCTAATCCTTGAGCCATTACCAGCTGAACATTTTTTTTTACCTTGTTTATGTGTTGCCCTTGTAAGTAAACCATATATGGATCTATAAAATCTGTAGTCTGTAGTGCAGATCTAATTGATATATGCAAGTGCTACAAGCCAAAATTACAATCCTTTCCACTGTCAGGAGGTACACCGAGAAAAATGGAAAACGGCTAATTTTCGATTTAGCAATAATCATTGATATCAAATTAAAGTGTATTCAATTCTGCACAATTATGTGTAATTATTTTTAATTTATGTTGAATAGTTCTTGAGCTATGAATTTTTTTATTAGAAGGGGTAGTATCAGGAATTACCCCAAAAAAATAAAAATCATTATACTTTTTCTGAATTAATTATTTTAAAACAATGATGACCTCCCCAATAATTGTTTAATATAATGATCAGTCCTTTTAAATATGGCAGCTTCCATAGAAATAAACAAAACAATTTTGGGAACATTATAATAATCCAAGTATATTTAGTAAATATCTAGATAGTTATAATCAAAATACGAACGAATCGATGAAAAGTACTATATTGAAAATCTGCCCTAAGAACAAATATAATGGTTTAAGAGCTGTCAACATTGATGTTGCATTAGCAAGCCTTCTTTTAAATGATGGATCCAAAAAATAGGAGGCTCCTCTAAGATTTTTACAGCTTTCCCTTGGTCTGTTTACTTTCAATTATTTTATTACGATGGGCGCTATGCGGATCGAAAGCACAAAAACAAAAAAACTAAGTCCTTAGAAGCTAAAAGAACCAGAAGAAGGCTTAAATTAGGGTTATAAGAGTCAAAAGTTGAAGCTAAATGATATCCTTATCTTCTCAGGGGGTCAATAAAATTAAAGAATTCATTTACTTTATGAACAAAATTAATGCGTGTTCATTCACAAAATTTCGACATTTAGTTCACATAGAAAATGATAACTTTTTTAAATGTCAACCAATTTGTTTGAAATTTTGCATGATGCTATATAATATAATTATAATTGTCTATGGCAGCAACTAAGCATATTGCAATATATTAATAATTACAAATTTTACAATTTATCAAAATTTGATTTTAAAATTTCAAAATAAGGTTACTTTGGGATCCTGTGATATCAAAAGTATTCAATTTCTCACATTTTTCTTAGTTCATGCCATAGCTAATCCATATTTCTATATGGTTAAAAAAGTATAATAAATTTGAGCTTAAAACATTCTATCTAATTGTTTTAGTCTGACATGCCAATTTTCAACATCCCATTTTTCTTTTTTTTTTTCCAATACAAGCAAACTATTATGTATTACTTTTTAATGGTTATTTTTTGTGTTATTATAGTAGAATGACTATTCCTCTAGCTTCAGTGCAAATTTGACACTTGTAACTTCAATAGTTTTTTTTTGGTGAATTTTTTAGTAGTTGACCTATGTTCTGGGTGTACCTCCCCCCTTAACAATTCTTTCCACTCTCACACACCACCGTGACAATTCTTTCCACTCTCACACGCCACTGTGACAATTCTTTCCACTCTCACACACGACTGTGACAATTCTTCCAACTCTCAAACGCCACTGTGACAATTCTTTCAAACTCTCACACACCACCATGACAATGCCTTCCACTCTCACATGCCACCGTGACAATGCCTTCCACTCTCACACACCACTGTCACAATGCTTTCCACTCTCACACGCCACTGGGACAATTTATTCCACTATAACCTTTGTCAGTGTAACAATCCATAACTTGCTTGTCATGTTCCTCCACTTGGGAGGGGGGGGGGGGGAACGGGACACCATGTGGAACCATTATTTTAATTGTCCTGTCGTTTCATTCAAGCTTTCACATTTCAATGTTCTTACTCTTGCAGACCATGCTGACTGCCTTCTCTATGAGTGCTATTGCCACCAATGGTGTGGTGCCGGCCGGCGGGTCCTACTTCATGATATCTCGATCTCTAGGACCAGAATTTGGTGGGGCAGTAGGTGTGCTCTTCTATTTGGGCACCTCTGTGGCTTCATCTATGTACATTATAGGTTCTGTGGAGATCTTAGTGGTGAGTTATAGGTTCTGTGGAGATCTTAGTGGTGAGTTATAGGTTCTGTGGAGATCTTAATGGTGAGTTATAGGTTCTGTGGAGATCTTAGTGGTGAGTTATAGGTTCTGTGGAGATCTTAGTGGTGAGCTATAGATTCTGTAGAGATCTTAGTGGTGAGTTATAGGTTCTGTAGAGATCTTAGTGGTGAGTTATAGGTTCTGTGGAGATCTTAGTGGTGAGTTATAGGTTCTGTGGAGATCTTAGAGGTGAGTTATAGGTTCTGTAGAGATCTTAGTGGTGAGTTATAGGTTCTGTGGAGATCTTAGTGGTGAGTTATAGGTTCTGTAGAGATCTCAGAGGTGAGTTATAGGCTCTGTGGAGATCTTAGAGGCGAGTTATAGGTTCTGTAGAGATCTTAGTGGTGAGTTATAGGTTCTGTGGAGATCTTAGAGGTGAGTTATAGGTTCTCTGGAGATCTTAGTGGTGAGACGCTAATTGTGTTTGCACTGGTGTTCTTATATCTTAGTTACTTATTTGGTAATGAGTTGCTGGAGTTTAATCCCCACCTAAGACCAAGTCAAGCAAAAAACATCTCCAGTACCCGGGGTGGATGGTACCCATTAACTTTGGATGAAAACTCATCTAAGAGACGGAAACTCTGAACTCAAACCAGGGGATGGAGTCCCATAGGCGAAAACATTAATACAATGAAAAATTCTGACAACTCCTGCGACACAACTGGTGCCAAGCTGTATCATCCATATATGTTGTTCTTTTAGGTTATCCAGGTGCATGGAGAGAAGCTATTCCTTGTCTGGGGAACCAGCTCATAGTCATTAAGAAAAATCTCAGGCCTTGTGATTTTGTCCACCTAAGTCTACACTATCATCACATTGTGATGGACAGATGCCACTTATTTAGTAATGATGTGGCATTGAGGGGTTAAGTCACGAATAGAGCAAGAGGTTTTGGAGATTAAAGTATGGAGATTTTTTTTTTTTTTTGAGTTGACAAATAATTGCCAGCATATCAACCTACATGGTAAACGTTGCTGAGTCAGATGCTAGGAAGTTTAGCAAGAAGGCCTCCAGGAAAGATTAGAGTGCTTGTAATGGGCATAAGTGATACAAGCTTAATTGACAAGGTTGTCGCAACATTTAATTTTGTAAGCAGAATTTGTCATAAAAGTGTTTTCATGTGTTACACGTTTTTGTTGAGATTATAAGAGGAAAACAGCCCACATTTTTTTGCCTGTTTGTTTTATCTCTTCCTAAACAACCAAGGGAAGAACATGAAACAATGGTAAATCTATTCTAAAATCTATGTGTCTCAGTGTTTATTAAATTTTATAAAAGATACAAATTATATGTGCATACAAGTTGACTGCGCATACGAACAATTCTGATTGCTTTATTCAAATACCACCAAAATGCACAATTTAATGTTTTGATTATAGATCTATTGAAGAAAAGAACGAAATTATAAACAATGGGCAAAAGATCCCTTCATGCAAAAAATTTTTAATGAATGAGGAAAATAGGTGTGCATTGGTGCCCTTAATGACTACAGTGGGCATTGGTGCACTGAATGACTACAGTGGGCATTGGTGCACTGAATGACTGCAGTGGGCATTGGTGCACTGAATGACTACAGAGGGCATTGGTGCACTGAATGACTTCAGTGGGCATTGGTGCACTGAATGACTTCAGTGGGCATTGGTGCACTGAATGACTACAGTGGGCATTGGTGCACTGAATGACTACAGGAAAGAATCAACATTCAAAACATGCTAATCAATGTATTTTTAATTATTTTAATATATTTTTTTGTCATTGCTGTACTCCTTCTGTAGAAATACATGGCGCCTCAGATGGACAGGTTCGGTGATGTGTTCAACAGCTACCGCCTCTACGGTACAGTGGTGCTGCTGGTGCTGGCATTCATAGTCTTCGTGGGTGTGGGCTTTGTCAGCAAGTTCGCGGCCTTGTCACTGGCCTGCGTCATCATCTCCATCCTGTGCATCTACATTGGCATTTTTGTAGCCAATGAAGACAACAGTCTGGAGTAAGTTACCTTTCATTATTTGTCTGCAGAATTAGATTTAAAAAAATAGTACTTGAGATTGTAGTTGTGTCTGATCAGAGGTCAGTAAGGTCTCTGGTATTGAGGAGGGCCCTACATCTTAGTGTGTCTTTGTTTGTAGGAAAGGGACATTGTCACCTGGGAACACTTTAGTTTTTCAAAAAAGTAATTTATTCCGCTTTAATATTGCTCTGTTTTAATTGCTCTGTTTTAATTGCTCTGTTTTAATTGCTCTGTCTGTTTTTCAAGCCTAAACATATCTTGTCCCACTATTTATTTGTTGAGGAGAGACCACCATTAATTTTAACATGAAAGGACCATCTATAACAGCAAGCTTCATACAGAGATGAAAGAGACTATATCAAAGAACACCAAATAATGGGACAATTTTGAAATAGAATTTCTTGAAACATCAATTATTAATGAGAATTTCACTGAGAGATTGCACACAGTTAAAGCTGAGATTCTGTCACTGAGAGATTGCACACAGCTAAAACTGAGATTCTGTCACTGAGAGATTGCACACAGCTAAAACTGAGATTCTAGCACTGAGAGATAGCACACAGCTAAAACTGAGATTCTGTCACTGAGAGATTGCACACAGCTAAAGCTGAGATTGTGGCACTGAGAGATAGCAAACAGTTAAAGCTGAGATTGTGGCACTGAGAGATAGCACACAGCTAAAGCTGAGATTGTGGCACTGAGAGATAGCACACAGTTAAAGCTGAGATTGTGGCACTGAGAGATAGCACACAGCTAAAGCTGAGATTCTGGCAATCCAGCAAGAAATAATATCTATGGACCGGCTTTAAACTTTTTGTTAAATGTATCAACTGATTAAATGTTCCCATAGCAGTCAGTTAAGCTAGGACACTTAGAAAGTAGGCCAAATGACAGAGGAGTGAAGAGGGTGCACCACCAAAACCCCAGAGGAAAATGGCTCAAAGGAAGACCTAGGCTAAGATGGATGGATGATGTGGAAAAATGACTACAACAACTGAGAATCCAAGCATGGAAAAGAAAAGCATAAGCTTTGTCTGTGTGGAAGGAAGTAGTGAGGCAGGCCAAAGACCTACATGCGCTGTAGTGCCTCAGGGATGGATGGATGGAGTCTGTTAAGCTGGTCAGGCCAGTACAGCATTTACTCCCATTATGAAGGAGGCTTTCAACAGAGGCTCCTAAGGGCTGCAGCAACTTTGACAAAATTTTAAATTAGACAATTTTACCTTCTCACAGCAAACTTGACACACAGTCACCAAAACATTAACCTTTAAGACCTCAGAGATCGGTTAAGTGATATTCATGTCTTTGTCAGACCTCAGATAGCTGTTTAGTCATATGCATGACTTTGTGAGATATCAGATTTGACTAATTTTAATGTTGATCCCCCCCCCCCAAACAGAGTTTGCATGCTGGGAGAGAGACTGCTGAAGTTTGACAAGGTCACGTACAACGGGACTTTCATGTGTGACAAGAACATCACCGGTCCCATCTACCAGCACTTCTGTGTGGATGAGTCCAACATTAGCTCCAGCTGTGACTACTTTAACAATCCCAGCACAGTGGCTCGTTCCATTAAGGCCATCCCTGGGCTGCCTAGTGGAATCTTTACTTGTGAGTTTCTCCTGGCAGCTTGCATCCGAAGACAAGGTCTAAGGTCGGGCCTTGGAGTCAGAGGAAAACTCAATTTAAGACAAGATAAGATAAGGTTGGGGCGTGGAATCAGATGAAGAAGAAAAACTTACTATAAGATAAGATGATAAGATAATGTAAGTTAAGGTTGGGCTGTGTAATAAGAGAAGTAGAAAAACTTAATGTAAGATAAGATAACATAAATAAGGTTGAGCCGTCGAATCATAGGAAGAAGAAAAACGTACTTTAAGATAAGATAAGATAAGATAATTTGAGATTCTTTCATTGCTCAAAATAAATGGAAATTTTTTTTTTATTACATTGTATATATTCATTTTCAGCTCTTAAACAAATACATATTTAACCAAGACGACATTTAACAATTATCAATTTGAACACAAGACATATAAAGTATTTCCTAAAATCATAAAAATCTTCCACCAGACAGCTCCCTTGGTGACAATAATGACTTAATTAGTGATCATTTACATTTAATTACCATTGGATGTCTTATGATTATGGCCATTATTCCTGATTGAACTGTGTAGAATTTATGTAACAATCTTCACTGTCATCCCTGTTCATTTATTTCTCCAATTCATTTCAAGTAATTCAATTATTTGACAGTCAGACTTCAACTGATGGCTCGGATTATAAACTATAATTTTCTAAATGTATAAAGCTCAAACCTACTACCACTAATACTGGTGGATTAGTTAAGGTGCTAGGTGGCAGAGTGGTCTTAACTGGGTCAATCCCAAGCTTGTGGAGTTCAACTGCCACCAAAGATCTGGTCAGGCACACACGTCACCAGGGACCTGTTAACTTTGGATGGCACCTCATCTAAGAGAACACAACTTTAGATTCTTTAGGCTTTGAATTCAGGAAAAATAAAATGTTTTTAAGTAGTTTTAAGGGTTGTGGGTTTCCTCTAAATCTAAATGCTTTCCAGAACTGGTGATGAGACTTGAAATTTTTCTACACCATACTTTTACTTCATTTTACTCATTATTATATTGAAGACCATTCCCTGGAAACTTGTATCCCAAGAATAATGCCTTAGCTGCTCTGCTTCAACTTCTTTACAACGGTCAGATCCTAAAACTTGTAGATCAGATATTTTAAATTTGAGACTGCATCTGACATATATCGTTTGTACCTCACATTCGAATATGACCAAGGCTTTGACTTGAGTAGTAGCCTTGGCTTTAGCTGTATTTTTGTTTTAAGGAAGGGAGAGTTGCTCAATTCGTCAGCCTCACTCTCTCATCCTTGTCTAATTGTTCCAATGGCAAGTCTTGGTCAAGATGACTGGATACAGACCAGGATGCAGTGGATGACCAGTAGTAGTTTATTGTGTCTCACTGCGCTCTTATGCGTTCTATATCTCAAAAGTTGTCGGAATTTTCATTGGGTAAATGTCATACTGCCTACGGGGCACCATCTCGGGTTTAATTTTAGAGTTTGCCTTCTCTTAGATAAGTTGCCATCATAGATTATTGAGTCCCATCTGCCTGGGAACTTCTGACATAGGATATAATACAAAGTCATCTCAGTGACACTCAATGTATTTCCTCAGCCAACATTTTGAACAAGTACAGCCAAGAGGGAAAGATTGTGGGCACAGATGTTGATGGTTCTGAAACTAGAGGGGAGATCATCGCAGACCTCACATCCTCTTTTATGGTTCTGCTTGCTATTTACTTCCCTTCTGTCACTGGTAAGTTGTAGCCCAAGTTATTTGAAAGTCTTTATGTGAAAGTCTGACTATGAATATCAGCGTCAATTTATGAATGTCTGTATGTGATGGACTGTATATGAATGAATGTTTATGTTAGTTTTAATATAAATGCTATGCTAACATACATTGATCACATATATTTTTAAGCTAAATAATTATTTTAACCAGTTGTCTTTAACTACCGAGGAGCAAATTAAGTTTTTTCATACAAAAATACATTTGTTTTTGCTATAAAGCTGCACTTGCAAAAAATTATGATACCAAAACAATTTTCTATGAGAACTACTTAAAATGATTTGTTGGACTATATTTTTTCATGCGTACATTGGAATAGGGATCACATCTATTTTATTTAACCATAACAATGTGACTTAATCAGTTAGGGAAAATGAGCATATAATCTCTTGAAATTTAATATTTTAAAAATGTTCCTTAATTTATTAGTCAATGAATCTGCCCACATTTGTTGATCATGAATAAACTTCTGTCCCATCATTCCAGGCATCATGGCTGGCTCCAACAGATCGGGTGACTTGGCAGACGCACAGAAATCTATTCCTATAGGCACCATTGCTGCCATCTGCACCACATCTTCTGTCTGTATCCTTTATGAGTTGAACTGATTTGGGGCTGGCGGGTTTTCACAGCTAATATAAACTGCAGAAAAACTTATCGTAATTTACATATATATGTTTTTAAGTTTCATGTTGGCCCTTTTTTCCGGCTCCCTAAAAAGTAACTCATAAATTAGTTTGGGTCACAAAATAAAGAACTCATAAATTAGTTTGGGTCACAAAATAAATAACTGATAAATTAGTTTGGGTCACAAAATAAATAACTCATAAATTAGTGTGGCTCCCCAAAAAAAATAACTCATAAATTAGTGTGGGTCACAAAATAAATAACTCATAAATTAATTTGGCTCCCAAAATAAATAACTCATAAATTAGTTTGGGTCACAAAATAAATAACTCATAAATTAGTGTGGCTCCCCAAAAAAAATAACTCATAAATTAATTTGGCTCCCAAAATAAAAGCTCAAAAATTAGTTTGGCACCAAATAAAAAAACAGATCATCAATTAGTTTGGCTCCTAAAATATATAACTCTTCAATCAGTTTGGCCCCTCCAAGTCTATAATTACAAAACTACATTCAGATTCCCCACTGGTGTACCAGCATTTAAATGGTGTTGATTTCCTATGTGGCCAAGATCTTTCCAGTGTTCTCTTCTTCGCCGGATGCATTGATGGGAATGTACTGAGAGACAAGTAAGCACCTGTGCAGCTCTTGCATTCTTGACAGTGTCTGCCATTGTTCAGTCTTACCTGTTGGCATGTGATCAGTGTCTGTCACTGTTCAATCTCACCTGTTGGCATGTGATCAGTGTCTGTCACTGTTCAATCTCACCTGTTGTCATGTGATCAGTGTCTGTCACTGTTCAATCTCACCTGTTGGCATGTGATCAGTGTCTGTCATTGTTCAATCTTACCTGTTGTCATGTGATCAGTGCCTGTCGTGGTTCAGTCTCACCTGTTGTCATGTGATCAGTGTCTGCTGTTGTTCAGTCTCACCTGTTGGCATGGGATCACATTTGATCCCTGATCCAAATGTAGTTATTGCTTAAAATGTTAACTTATTATAAAATGCAAAAGGGTAAAAAGAAAAATGGAATATTTTTCTTCACATGATGTAGGCCTACATTTCCTCTTTCTCAGGAAGCAATCAGATTTTTAGCATTCATCAATACTTTGGTCATTAATTGATTTTATGTGTGGTCAAAATGTTAAACTGTCAAGCTACATATTTTTCCATTTAATTTGTTTCATTTTGCTTAGCTTTTAGAATTTCAGGATTTTGATAGGGAAGCCTAGTGGCAGATATCTTCTCAAACATGCTTGCAGGTCGACACAGGCATCTCAAAATTTAATCACAACAACAGTTCAAGCCCGCCCAAACAAGGGGGAAATGGGGGGGGGGGGGGGGTAGCAATGCACAAACTTCCCATCTGCTAAAGTTGCTTGACAAAACATGCATTTAAGTAGCGCACTTTTCAAGAATCCAAATTAGTGCTATCCCCCCTCCCCCCTCCGTGATTTTACGGCACACTTTTCTCCTGAACTAGATTAATTTACTAGTGGCTAACATCCCACCACATTTTACACTGCAGATTTATTACACCAACAATTTTTAAGAACTCATTTAGCAGCAGTGATGGGGATTTTTGTTATATTTTGCATGCTATTGAACACACCATTATAACATAACATTCTTTCACTCCTAGAGAGTTCTATTGATTGATGTTGTTTTCAAGTCACTTATTAGTTCTATGACCGTGGTTTATTGTGTCATGTCTGTTTGTAGATATGGTGAAAGTATAGGTGGAAGTCTCCTCATAGGAAAGCTGGCCTGGCCTCATGAATGGGTCATCTTGATAGGGTCCTTCCTGTCCACTCTAGGGGCTGGACTACAGAGTCTTACAGGTTGGTGCATTCCTCAGAAAGGGCAGCACTTTCACCTCATTGCTCCTACCCTGTCTTTATCATTGGTATAGCTTAGCTATGACTGTCATAGAATTTAGTCATGTCATGGTGACAAGATGGAATGACAACTGACTGCTGGCATGTCAGGCTCCTTTAGCTGGTACATTAGATATCATTATTTTTCAAGCGTGTCGCGATTTCAAAGTGTGCTGGTAACAAAATGTAAATACCCCAGGCCTGCATCTTTCATCATTCTTATGATCGTATTACAATGACATACTCTTACAGGGCCGAGTAGAAAAAGTACTTAAGTGTAAATGAGTATAAAGTTTTTAATTCTTATTTAAATATCTTAAAAGCTGCTGGAGGTAACTCTGTATCAAACACTTATGTACATTCATGTACATTTTTCATGAATGATTTTACAGGGATGTTTCAGGGGAAGTAATCAAATATAATGCCAGCCTTAGCTCATTTTTTGAAACATTGTAACTTAAGTACTTTTTCTACTCGGCCCTTCCGAAACTCAGAGATGTAAGTTAGAAAGATTGAGAATAATAGTTTGTGTATATCTTATACAAAATATTTTCATCATTTAAAAATATCAATTACAAATTTTTTTTTAAAAAGACATCATTTTATAGTGTCCAATCCAAAAATTATTAAACCTTAGCTGGACGTCGACGAATCAAGTAATTTTAATCACATTCCACATCCATCAGGAGCCCCTCGGCTGCTACAAGCCATAGCCAAAGATGGTGTGATACCCTTCCTTCATGTGTTCAGCGTGACAACCAAACGTGGCGAGCCATTCAGAGCTCTCCTCCTCACAGTCTTCATCTCAGAGATTGGGGTCCTCATAGGAAACCTGGATTATGTGGCTCCCATCATCACAATGTAAGTACACAGGGGCTTTATGTCTTTAAGTATTACATATGGATGTTCAGCTTTGTTAATGATGAAATCCACATTTTTGTGCCAGACGTTAATGTTGTCCAAAACTTGGATTAGATCAGATTTTCCCCTTAAAATAACTAATAAATTAATTTGGCTCCCAAAATAAATAACACATAAATTAGTTTGGCTGCCAAAATAAAAGCTCAAAAATTAGTTTGGCACCAAATAAAAAACAGATCATCAAATAAATAAATAGTTTAAAAAAAAAAAGAAATTCATTGTACATATCTATTCATATATTTAATATTGTAGATTGCTTACTTTTTCCCGGTTCCATACGGCCTTTTCAAGGGAAAACACTTCTGTCCAATTGTTAAAAACATGAAATTGAGATTAGCAATTTAATACTCACAAAGATACGGACATAAACATAAAATATATTATACATTGAAGACGCAGACGACCCTAACCTAAATGAAATATTTAATAAGCCCATAACCCTAAATAATATCCATGATGTATTTGGGCTGCTAGTAGATCAGTTGTCTGCTCCTGTCCCCAAAGCATCAGTGACCTGATTTGTTAGTAGTTCAGTTGTCTGCTCCTGTCTCCAAAGCATCAGTGACCTGATTTGTTAGTAGTTCAGTTGTCTGCTCCTGTCCCCAAAGCGTCAATGACCTGATTTGTTGGTAGTTCAGTTGTCTGCTCCTGTCTCCAAAGCATCAGTGACCTGATTTGTTAGTAGTTCAGTTGTCTGCTCCTGTCTCCAAAGCATCAGTGACCTGATTTGTTGGTAGTTCAGTTGTCTGCTCCTGTCTCCAAAGCTTCAATGATTTTTGCTTCATTTCCTCCACCCACCCCCTTTCCTTCCTCAAATACTCAATTACCTTCATATGGTAATTATTCCTATTTCCAGGTTTTTCCTCATGTGCTATGGTTTTGTCAACATGGCTTGTGCCCTTCAAACTCTGCTACAGACACCCAACTGGAGACCAAGGTTCAGGTTCTACCACTGGTGAGTCACAGCACACTGATTAGCCAGGTGCATACAGCTCCTATAATAACTATATAATAACTATATAAAAACAGGTCAACATTTTCTCGCAATGTGGACATCAAATTATTTAGCTCTGTTTAATTGACAGGACATCTGTCTATAGGAATAGAAGAAACATTTACGGAACATGAAATATACATACATTTTTATCTCAGTATTTCCATTAACACAGTTAAGAAACATTTAATTTATATTAAACAAAAGAACTAAGACGACATATGGTTATATTTATAGTTGGGGCATCAAAAGAGCTTTTAAGATAAAATTAGCCCTTAAAGGTCATTCTTGACATCACTACTGACCTGTCTTAAATACTTGACTTTGTCACTACTGACATTGTCTCAAATCCTTGACTTTGTCACTACTGACATTGTCTCAAATCCTTGACTTCGTCAATACTGACATTGTCTCAAGTTCTTGACATTAACTTACATGTCAATTGTATCTCCAGGACACTGTCTCTGCTTGGCCTGGCACTCTGTATTGTCCTCATGTTTATATCCAGCTGGTACTACGCCCTAGCAGCCTTGGCCATTGCATTTTGCATCTACAAGTACATCGAATATAAGGGGTAAGATGTTACTATCCAGATGCACAATGTGGATAGTAGTTTAGTAGGTAAAACTAATATTGTGTAACGGTTTAAGAGCCCTTCCTCAGAATTTTAATATTCGGGGTCGCATTGAGGAAGAGTTGTGAGTTTTTGATAGCGTGAGTTTGTGGAACAGTTACACAATCTGTCATAATTTGACTGTTGGCCAAATGACACTGCATCTATAATTACATTACTGATTTCAAAAGAGATTATTTTTTTCCCCTGGCTGCTTTTAGATTGTTATAGAATAATGTTTTTTTGAATCTTGGTGAATTATGTCAACGTTTTATCTCGTGTCCCAGGGCTGAGCAAGAGTGGGGGGATGGTATTCGAGGTTTGGCCATGTCTGCTGCACGCTATTCTCTGCTGAGGCTCCAGGCAGGTCCACCTCACACTAAAAACTGGAGGTAAGCCATCAGTGGATCAATGGAGACAGAAGGCTTTTGGCAGTTCAGTTTCTCTTAAGGCAGTAGAAATTTCTGTATCCGCATGAGTATGATTTGATCAAGTCTAGCATTAGAATTCATTTCTGTATATCTCATAAGTATAATTTGATCAAGGCTAGAATTTATTTCATACCAGAGTGTTTTTTTTAAAAGTCAGCAGTAATTAAAGTGACCATGAAAAACAAAGGGTAAATCAAAGTATAAGAAAGGTTTCTTTGTTAAAGTCTCCATCTTTGGCTTTGACTATTTCCATCAATAGCATCTCACAGTGTGCTCCATTACTAACTTATAGGATCATTTATGTCGAATTGCTTGATATTTTCTTTCGTAAAATAAATCAATGCTTGTTTTCAAATTTTAAAATGAGCTGAAACATCATTTAGATACAAACATTATTTTTAATTAAATTGTAGACTATGATTGAAAATGCTTTCAAAAAAAAAAAATTACTCTTTCTATAATGCACATCATGGCTATGAGATCGGCGTGTACAATATTAAAAAAACATGTATATAACATTATGTGGGTGCTCATCTTGACAGACCACAGCTCCTGGTGCTAATGAAGTTAGATGAAAACCTACAACCCAAGTTTCCAAAGATGGTTTTATTTGCAAGTCAGTTGAAAGCAGGTATGTCATTAGGGGCTCCCGAAAATTGGATAGAAAGAAATTTCGTCAACGGAAAATTGATAGACGGAAATTTGATCGAACGGAAATTTCTTTCGATCAATTTTCCGTATACGGGCATTAGGTGACCTTTGTCAGAATCTCCCCACCATCATGCACAAAAACCATCTCCATCTTTAATTGCCAGGACACATCATTCTCACAAGGGTTTTAGTCTGTGATACATATAATTTATATAACAGAATTGCATGCAGTTTCTGGCATCCTCTGCTAATATTGCAAAATATACTAACGGACAATATTTTTGGTCTGTAAAACTTTTATTTTTCACAGCAATGATGCATAAATTCTTTTACTTCCTGTAATCTTGGTTTTCAAAAATCAAACTTCCGACAATAACATTAATGGCGGACACTTAAAATGTGGAACTACTTTCTATTTCTTGTTATTTCTTTATTCCTCTTTTCTGATGAGGAAGGCTCTTAGCCGAAACACTCTTCCTTTATTGTCCTGTCTTTATGTTCATGCTTCCTTGTGTACCTTGTTCCACTACTTCCTTCACACAGCTTGAGCGCAGTCCTTTATTTATTAACCTGTATCATATACACTTGGCATCACCAATATTTAAATTAGACAGAATCGTTTAGCAAGCTTTAAAAATTGAGCCACACAGTTGGTTGATTCCCTGGTGTTGTTGTGTTTTTAGGTAAAGGTCTAGTTCTGGTCAACAGTGTCCTAGAAGGTAACTTCAGAGATAGGTACCCAGATGCCCAGGCTTCTAAACAGGTAACGGTGTCCTCCAGATTAAACTCTTTAACAAAATCATTTTACAAGTGTTTTAGCTCTAATCTGCTCTAATCCACTGTTGGGATTAGTATGAGCGGCAGTTACAACATGCTCGGCCACCATGCACTTCTATACAGTGCCCATATAGACTTTTAAATGTAATCATTGTGTAATATTCCAAGTGACATGCCCGTTTCAAGGCCTCAACACGTGTCCCCTGTGTTCATTGCAGACCTTGCTGAATTTAATCAAAGAGTATGGCGTCAAAGGTTTCTCTGATGTCAGCATAGCCACTGATGTTGCTGAAGGACTTTGTCAGTTGTAAGTTGGATGTGTTTAGCCTCTTTCTGGGATTTAATGTTTTGACAATTTTTTTAACTTACTAAGGATTTGTTAACTTTTATGTGAATTCAGATAACTTGATTCCTGCTGTTCATAACAAGGAAAGCGCTGGACCATGAAGTTACTGAAATAACTGCAATGATATGAGAAACTGGCTCTGGAAATTTTAGAGTAGATCACCTTCAATTTCTGTTACCAATTGAAGATGAATGTGGCCAATTAATTACATTTATATTAGATGTTTAAAAGCTTCGGTTGCGTGATTCTCCAGGATTCAAAATGCTGGTCTAGGCGGCCTGAAACACAACACAGTTGTCCTGGGTTGGCCCTACGGCTGGAGACATGATGAGGACGACAGGAGCTACCGAGTCTTCCTGGGTAGGTGTTTGCTATTCCATTCTAGGGTACATATTTATATCCACTTGTGTTGCTAGATAGGGTTACACTTTTTTTATTATTTTTTTTGTGGCAGCTTTGTTGAGGTTCTTTGTGGTTGTCTATCTAATAACATAGCCAATCTCTCTAAGTCAGTTGAAAGCCTCTCTAAGTCAGTTGACAAGCTCTCTAAGTCAGTTGAAAAGCTGCCTTAGTCAGTTGGCAAGTTCTCTAAGTCAGTTGAAAAGCTCTCTTAGTCAGTTGAAAAGCTGCCTTAGTCGACAAGCTCTCTAAGTCAGTTGAAAAGCTCTTTAAGTCAGTTGACAAGCTCTCTAAGTCAGTTGAAAAGCTGCCTTAGTCAGTTTAAAAGCTCTCTAAGTCAGTTGAAAAGCTGCCTTAGTCAGTTTAAAAGCTCTCTAAGTCAGTTGAAAAGCTGCCTTAGTCAGTTTAAAAGCTCTCTAAGTCAGTTGAAAAGCTGCCTTAGTCAGTTTAAAAGCTCTCTAAGTCAGTTGAAAAGCTGCCTTAGTCAGTTTAAAAGCTCTCTAAGTCAGTTTAAAAGCTCTCTAAGTCAGTTGACAAGCTCTCTAAGTCAGTTGACAAGCTCTCTAAGTCAGTTTAAAAGCTCTCTAAGTCAGTTGACAAGCTCTCTAAGTCAGTTGACAAGCTCTCTAAGTCAGTTGACAAGCTCTCTAAGTCAGTTGACAAGCTCTCTAAGTCAGTTGACAAGCTCTCTAAGTCAGTTTAAAAGCTCTCTAAGTCAGTTGACAAGCTCTCTAAGTCAGTTGACAAGCTCTCTAAGTCAGTTTAAAAGCTCTCTAAGTCAGTTGACAAGCTCTCTAAGTCAGTTGACAAGCTCTCTAAGTCAGTTTAAAAGCTCTCTAAGTCAGTTGACAAGCTCTCTAAGTTTTGCTTGTTTTTTTAGATTCCATCACAAGATATTGCTCTGCATTTTGCAATTTTTATAAACATGTTAATATGAAAATATATAAGTACTAGCTGAGGCAATGCAACCACGCTGCACGTGTATAATACAGAAAGAGGTGCATAATCTATAATAATAGATCCAGATGGCGCTCCATGTATCCACCACTTACATGCCCTTCAGGTGTCATCATCCTGTTTCTCTATTCAACTGCTTTGTGGTCAAATCATGATGGAGGAAATAGGTCTGACGGGGCTGGAATTATTGGGGAGATAATTTGGATGGAAAACCTCAGTTATCTTTTCAAAGGGATGCAATAATCACAGCACTGGTCTTACTGGGGTTTCACTTGATTTTGATTAGCTAAGCAGACAAGATCCACTTGGGAATTATTCGTATAGATTTGATGCACAATTATTTCTTTCATGACATTTTTGGAAGGTAATAGTGAAGTAAATTGGGGTTGGCAGCTATTTAATTCTTTTTTTAATTATTTATATTTTTTATAGTGATCTATAATATTCTGTTATTACTACAAATCTTTTTTGGTTTCAGCCATAAATTTTTGCTGCTATTTTTTTTTTCACAATCCAGACACAGTGAGAAATGTTGGAGCAGCCCAGATGGCACTGCTGGTGCCCAAGGGCATTAACCAGTTCCCAGACATCGGGGCTAAATTGAGGGGCACCATTGACGTTTGGTGGATTGTGCATATCCTTTGTCTGGGGTGGCTGTCATTGATCTGATGGTCAGACAGAATGCAATCACTACTTGTAATGTAGCTTGTAGGTTCAAGTTCATAAAATATGTTGGCAAGGCTTCAGTTAGAGGTTTAACTAATTGTGAAACAATGGGAAGTTAAATTTTAAATTTTCTAATCACCACTGTGGCCGGTGATCATACTTCTCTTTCTTACCTGTGCGATTGTTACAACCTTAGTTTTGATTATTTTTTTTCTCTTGTTAAGCTAGCATTTTGGACAAACTCAAATCGGTTATGGATTAGAAAAATTATTTTATAAAGCATCGTTTTGTTATACTCGGTCAGCTTCTTCAGCTTTTGTGCATGTTTTCAATGCCACATGGTCGGCTTGTTGTCTATGATGTTATGTTTGGTGTGTTGTGTGTTTTATGATAAACCAAAGCAGATGTTGCTGAAGCAAGGTCTCCTTAACCTTACCCACATGACGGTGGTCTCCTTATGCTGCTGCCGTTCTTGCTGTGTCAAGACAGAACCTGGAAGAACTGCAAGCTGCGCATCTTCACTGTTGCTCGTATCCTTACCTGACTGGCATTGTTCACTTAAACCACTTTTGGGGAGGGGGAGGGGGGGGGGGGTCAAACAACCCTCATTCATGGGTCGCCTAAGACCATTGGACAACACATATTTATGAAGTAGCAACGAAAATAATTTTATTGGTGGGGGGTTCACGACAACATGAGGAACTGTATTAAAGGGTCACGGCACTATGAAGGTTGAGAACCACTCGTTTAAATAAAGTCTCTGCTCCTAATAACCAGTTGATAGTTTTTTAGTTAATTTATTTAATGTTTAAATTATTTGACCCAAATCTAGCATAGCTTTCATTTGTTAAAAATGTATTAAATCTCACAAATAATTATCAAACCAGTTATGATTATAGAAATGATAGATTCTAAAATTACTCAAAATCCATTTTTTTTTTTTTTTTTAAATTTAAATTCATAATAATTTTTTAAACAGATCCTAAATAGGAAAGAATATTCCTACCTTCTTACTCAATAGTAACAATACATTCAATGTGGTTGACTTTGTACCGCACTTACAGCCTTTGGGGACGAAGGGTGATTTTCAAATAAACTTTATTATTATTATTATTTGTATTATTAACTTTCTGTGTGAAGTTAGTCTTTCAAGAATGACCTTGACCCAGTATTTCAGAAACTGAGGATAACTCTATTCAGATGAAGAAAGATTTACAGACTTACCTGTATCAGCTGCGTATTTCAGCAGATGTGGATGTCGTTGAAATGGTAAACTCTGAGAATATACTTCACGTGAATAAGAAGCATACGTTGTTTGAAAACTTAATCAATTGCAGAAACACTATAGTATGGTCAATATGCTTCTTAGGGTTACTCCATGAAGTACGTCAGGCTTGGGAGGAAGTTCCAAGAAAGTGTGACAGTTGGGGGGTGGGGGGTAGATTAAATGTGACGGCACACATTTTTTTTTTCATCATACATATAAAAGCTGTATTTGACAGTGATGTTTAACTGTTTGCTGTGCTGGATGTATTCTGACAGAAGCTGTCAATTAGCAGTGCTTAACTTTAAAAGTGAAAATTGTTTTAGATTGAATTTAAATTAGTTGTTCATTTTTTTAAAAATAATTTTTTTTAATTTTTGAAGTGTGACAGACTTTGGGGGGGGGGGGGGGGTGTACCGAGATTTTGACAGATTGTGATAGGAGAGAGGGTTAAAAAAAATATTGTGACGTCCTTTATGAACTGTGCCTTACTTCGTTAAATTCCTGACATTGAAAATTGCAGTTTGCTTATAAAGAGCCATGTATTCTTGAAATAAACAAAAATAATCATAACCACCTAATGTAATCACACCTCATCATCCACAGAGCAATTCTGACATATCTGCATACACATATGAGAGGACATTAATCATGGAGCAAAGGACAGACATGCTGAGCAAAATCAGGAATTCACAAATAGGGGTAAGATGCTTTGGTGTACTCAGTTTTGGGGAGTGGCGGGGGACCCGTGGTTCATTGTTTGGTAGCAGTTCCATTATGTTTAACTGCCACCACCCGCCCTTCCATCTACTTGGCAAGATTGTTGTTGCTTGCATGTTTGGTCCACACTGTTGGATCATAAGTTAGCAATCTTTTGTTGTCTCAGTTGATTTGGTACTTTTTCTATCAATGTGTATTTTTTTTTTAATTATTCACATGCAGATTCTGAAGGTTGTTATTCTAATCATTGTGTACAGACAGACCTGTTTACCCTCAAACTCTTAAAATCGTACAATATCATCAAAAAAAAAATCATTAAATACAATATCTTAATAGTGAAAAATAAACATACAGTAAATATAAATTATACACCTCAAAATCGTACATTGCATGCCAAAATCGTAAGAGTAAACAGGTCAGTTGTGTATGTCTTGATTCACATTCAGGTGCCCATTCTGAATTTATTTTAGTTCCAGATACCTTTGAAGTAAAATAACATTCAAGTGAAGGCTAATGTGAGGGAATCCCAGAAAAAAAAAATCCACACGGAAACAGTTTCAAAAATATTGATTTCAGAAAATGTTTTGTTACAAATTTGATTTCAACCCAATTCCTTGATCTCCACTAGGCAAACATTATTTGACCAAGAAAACAAAAATACAATCCAAGCATTTTAAGATGAAAAATTATTTCTCCACCCTGTAAATTAAAAAAAAAAAGGTTTTGAGCAATACTTTTTGGCTCACCCCCACCCACAGTTTCACCCCACCTCCCCAATTTTACACAACCCCCCCCCTGCCCAATAAAAGATATAGAAATATTTTTTGTTCTCATGTAGCTTCTTTCCTAGATGGAATAATAAACTTCCTCACTTGTATTTTTCTTTTGATTTTTAACTCAAAAATTAACATTGTCTAGGTCAGTGGTTCTCAACCTTCCTAATGCAGCGACCCTTTAATGCAGTTCATCATGTTGTGGCGACCCCAACCACAAAATTATTTTCTTTAATGCTTCATAACTGAGAGTATATGTGTTTTCCGATGGTCTTAGGCGACCCCTTTGAAAGGGTCATTCGACCTCCCAAAGGGGTCGCGACCCACATGTTGAGAACTGATGCTCTAGGTGAAACGAAACGATATAACAAAATATGGATTTTAAAATTCTGTCTGTCTGTTCCATATTGTAAATCATCTTGCTCTATTTGTCAGAACAATGGAAGCTCCCAGCGTGTACCTACCATCACTTTGTCCCCGGTGCCAGAGGAGAGCAGCACCGACACGCCTGAGCCCAACCAGAGAACAACAGACAAATCTCAGTTCACCTTCACCCCACAGGATGCAAAATCTCTCGTCAACAAGAACAAAAAGCCGTAAGTCTCCTGTCTGCAGAATTTCAACCAGAGAAACTTTCACTATCAAAAACAATTAGGCCATAATTAGCAGTAACTGGCTTGGGTATAGTCTTTGATTTCTTGCTATAACTTGTTAGCTGACATCTGAGGTATGTAAATGAATGTTATACTTTGTATGATAGAGGTACTGTCAGAATTAAGATTTAGCCCCTTTGGGGCAAAGGGAGGAAATTAAAGGGAAGCAACTTTAGCTCAAAGGGAGGAAATTATTAGGACACATTGAAATTATGATTTGTTCTTTTCCATATAAATTAGAAAATAAGCTCATTTAAAATTTTTTTTTTTTTTTTTTTTATATCCTGTCTTTGATTTTTCAGTTATTTTTGTTTTATTTGCATAGCAAGGGTTAATCCATAAGTTGGAAACTTGAATCACTTTAATCTTTAATCTCACTTTAAACTATATCTCATTAGGAAATGGCGTCAGCGGGCCGTCGAGCTCGCGCTCCTTTTGCCCTCCCTGACGCCCACCCACACATGTCAGGCGCCGGGTTTCCCCGACGTCAGGCCGTGCGGGGGAACGTCAGAGACCTCCCTGGGCGTGAAACGTCCCCACCAGCAACCGCTCGATCGGGTTTGCTGGCGGGGACCCTCCCCGCCAGGAGACATCTGGTCGACCGAAGACACTGCGTTTAAAGCGTCCGCAGTCCACTTTCCTAGGGGCCGGGACGGTAAATTAATGTCCTAATATCTCCCCCACCCGTCCCGGGGAAGCATCGGACGCCCTCTAAGAGGGATTCTACAGTGGGTTTCCACCTCACAACTAATTTGCGAAGTAGCTGGGACGAAACGGTTGCCTAGGAGCAGCTTTCTCAGGGCTGCATATTTAGAATTTTATATTTTAAACTATAATCTCACTTTAAACTATAATCTCACTGTAAACTATAATCTCACTTTAAACTATAATCTCACTGTAGACTATAATCTCACTGTAAACTATAATCTCACTTTGAACTATAATCTCACTTTAAACTATAATCTCACTTTAAACTATAATCTCACTTTAAACTATAATCTCACTTTAAACTATAATCTCACTGTAAACTATAATCTCACTGTAAACTATAATCTCACTTTAAACTATAATCTCACTTTAATCTATAATCTCACTTTAAACTATAATCTCACTTTAAACTATAATCTCAAGCTGTGTATTTCTGCGTTTCAAACAGGGACAAAAACAATGTCCGCCGCATGCACACTGCTGTCCGACTGAACGAGCACATAGTTGAAAAGTCCCACAATGCTCAGCTGGTCATCTTAAACCTTCCCGCCCCGCCAAAGTCAGACGCTGGAGCTGAAAACTGTATCCTTGCACAGATGTCTTGGCCATGAAGTTGCCACAGACTTGTCTTTGTAGTCTGCATTTCTAACGCATTGCTTGGCCCGTAATGGAGAATGAAGGGTGCTGTGGAATGTTTATATTTTGATGAGAAAAAAATTTGAGGAAAAAAGTTTTATTTTTTCAAAGTAAATGCTCCTTTACCACTGCTAGTGGCATAGTAATTATGGTAGTGTTATTGTAATGGTGCTGTAGCTAAGCTACTTGTTGCATAGTAGTATTGGTGGTGTTATTGTAATGGTGCTGTAGCTAAGCTACTTGTGGCATAGTAATAATGGTGCTTTAGCTAAGCTACTGGTGGTGTTATCGTAATGGTGCAATAGCTAAGCTACCAGTGGTGGCTTCCTAATGGTGCTTTAGCTAGACATCTGTTAGTGAGTAGTATGAGTGCAGCTGTTAGTGTGTAGTATAAGTGCAGCTGTTAGTGTGTAGTATGATTGCAGCTGTTTGTGTGTAGTATGATTGCAGCTGTTAGTGTGTAGTATGATTGCAGCTGTTTGTGTGTAGTGTGAGTGCAGCTGTTAGTGTGTAGTGTTAGTGCAGTTGGCCCTGTGAACTGTGGTTATAGAAAGTTCACGATTAATCATGTAATTTTCCTTAACTTGTTGAAGACATGGAGTTCCTGGAAGTGCTAACAGAAGGCCTGGAACGAGTCCTGATGGTGCGTGGCAGCGGACGAGAAGTTATAACCATCTATTCCTAAACAACTCATAGGATGCCCAAATCTCAGTCATATCATCAGACTTTTGCTACCTGTACAGCCCATTCTATCCCTACTATTGTGATTACACTGAGATGTCATGTGTCATTTCTTTGTGCACACAGCACACATGTAATGTGTGTAAATTTATGTTTTAATCATGGATGGTGGGGGGAGGGGGAATATGTACAGTAGCAATAAAATTACTTGAGTCAAGTTATCTCGGTGATATCATAACATTGAAATTACTTGGACTGGATAAAAAATTGTGTGATATATATATTTATAAATATTGTTAAAGAGATGTATACGTGGAAAAAAAAAAGATTTATGAGAAAAGATTTATACTTGAAGTGCAAAAAAGTGCTGCTTAAAATGTGTTCTCTAACATGGCTTTTTGTACATAGACCATCATGTGACAATATAGACTATCATTTGACTATATTTATTGCTATGCATAGACTGCCAGTGACTGGAGCTCCAAATGAGTGGTCATGTGATGATGGGTAGGAGAGCTTACACTTACAGGTTATCTTAACATGGTCATTGCTGTTAGTAAATGACCAGTCTTTGATATCATGATTCACTTACTTAATGTCAATACATGCAAGGGGAAGAAAGGGTGGGGTTTGGTTTATCTGGAGGTGTTTTAAAAAAAAAGTTCATTTTAAAAGAAATATGAACAAAGTTTTTTTTTTAAACTTCATTTTAATTATTTTATTTCTGTACGGTCAAGAAAAATATTTTTGGTACTTGTAAGTTCCACTGCAATGAAATGATAGAATATGAATGATTTATAAAAACAGTTCAAGACATCAATGTCATCCCCTCTCCCCCCCCCCCTTACACAGACACTCACACACACACACACACAGACACACACCTGAACTCGTTAAGTATAAAGATATACCATGCCATCCACTCTGACAATGTCTTGGAGAATATATTTTGGACTTGTTTTTTTAACCTTTGAAATTTTCATCATAATGCATGGAAGAGAGCGGCTTAGCACTGCAACTGCTGGGCCTAAAACCAAACAAAGGGGTTAGGACCTGTTCTATAGATTATCTTTCCTATTTTCCATTCATGATTTTTTTGAAATGTAATCTGCGGCTGAGTTCGAATCATTTGACTAATAATTAGTCAGCATTCACTAAACAAATGTTTTCAGTAAAGAAAGTTCTGTAACATTGATAGCTATATCTTGAATGATGTTTCAACATTTTTTGTATATGTTACCGGCAATGTGTGAAGTGCAGGCATTTATAGAATGCCGGATTTCACACACTGTCGGTAACATGTACACTAAAGAGCACAGGTGTTGGGGTAAATTATTTAATCTTGTGAAAACCATAACATGTTTTAAAAGATTATCCCATAGATTTTTGACAGTTTTCTGCTACGACATCCAATGGGATGTGCCTGGTAGTGGCACCATGTACTGTTCTCACATCCAGTGGCATGTGCCTGGTAGTGGCACCATGTACTGTTCTCACATCCATTGGCATGTGCCTGGTAGTGGCACCATGTACTGTTCTCACATTTCACACGTATGGGTATAACCTTGTATGGAAATGAGATCATGTTAACAGCACTTGACAACACAGTGCGTTAGCTCATTAGCTTTCCATAAAACAAACCAGGCTGAGTGCTGTCAGTTTACCTCCCTTACATCCCCTCAAAAGAATGGAGATTGCAAAAAAAAACAAAAAACAAGAAAATGTTCTCTCATTGCGTTTGAACACAAATGAACTTTCCTGATGTTAGCAACATTTCTGAACTTGAAAACATCTCTACCCATGACATGGAACTCCTCTGACTCTCCCCATGACATGGAACTCCTCTGACTCTCCCCAGTAGAGCTCTGAAGACAGTATGTTTTATGTTCAACATCATGCAAATCTTTATATACATTTTATGTGTCCTCTGACCTGCCATGGACCACTGGATCAGAAGCCTGATTCAAGTTGAGAATAATAAAATAGTGTGTTGCGGCCTGTTCATCATGAGCCGTGGCCCTGTTCATCATGAGCCGTGGCCCTGTTCATCATGAGCCGTGGCCCTGTTCATCATGAGCCGTGGCCCTGTTCATCATGAGCCGTGGCCCTGTTCATCATGAGCTGTGGCCCTGTTCATCATGAGCTGTGGCCCTGTTCATCATGAGCCGTGGCCCTGTTCATCATGAGCTGCTTTGACACATCAGAACCTTCAGTTTTAACCCTTGAATTTATCCTCAACATGACTTCCCATCCTCAACATGACTTCCCATCCTCAACATGACTTCCCATCCTCAACATGTCTTCCCATCCTCAACATGACTTCCCATCCTCAACATGACTTCCCATCCTCAACATGACTTCCCATCCTGAACATGACTTCCCATGCTCAACATGACTTCCCATCCTCAACATGACTTCCCATCCTCAACATGACTTCCCATCCTCAACATGACTTCCCATCCTCAACATGACTTCCCATCCTCAACATGACTTCCCATCCTCAACATGACTTCCCATCCTCACGATGACTTCCCATCCTCACGATGACTTCCCATCCTCAAGATGACTTCCCATCCTCAAGATGACTTTCAATGTGTAGGTGTTTTGTAGTTATTTCTGCTCTGTTTTATGTCCTTGACCTCACTTTAACCAGTATGTATAGCCTGTTTCTACTTACCTTCTCTAACACCACTGACAGTTATGCTCTCTTTAATTCTGCAAGTATCAACAAATGAGATGAGTGTCTTTCTTTGCTTGTCAGTCTCTTGTGGAAACAGAAACGATGCTAAACCTATCACAGGTTTTCTGGCTTTATTGGAGCTTCAGTTATTCAAAATTGTATTCAACCAGTGGCATAGTAATGGGAGTGCAGAGGAGGCCCCAGGGGCACATTTTTGCCCCATTATATTAGCACCATGCTGCTTCACTTAGCACTCATTAATTTCACCTCCCTTAGCACACAGTAATGCCACCTCACTTAGCACATCCCGGTGCTGCCTCCCTTAGCACGTCATCCACATGCAAATGTTGCTTCCCTTGTTAAAAATGAGCAGCAATAATGGTCAGAAATGTTCCCCATCTGACATTTTGACCATGCTGACAGATTATCTTCACTAACACCTGCTTTTATCCTGCTTCACTGTCTTCCAAATTGCCTGACCCCCCCACCTCCCCGACATAAACTAAACCCCTTTTTACTGCAACCATCAGCATTAAAGTCTGCCATGTCCAGTTATTTCTTGTCCATTAAAATGTCCATGACAATGCCGTTTCACATTTCCTCTCTGCCGCGCTTGCTTTTAAAATCATAGACAAAATGAAAGGTTTGTACTTTTGTACACCGCTGACCAATTCTTCAAACTTACATCCAGTTGTATGCATCAGGAGATCCTCTCTTATCCATTAGAAACTGGTTTTGTGACATTTTATTCATTGTGGAAATGACAATGTCAATGGGGAAATCCGTATCCGGAGATTTGTTTGAAAGAAATTTCGTACATGGAAAATGGATAGACTGAAGTTTGATCGAACGGAAGTTGGGTCGAATTATTATTTTCATTTCACACTATCAAATTTTGCGTCAAATTTCTTTTTGAAAGAATTATTTTGTTTTACTCTATAGTATAGCGTGTTCAAAAAGAAATTTGATGAAAATTTGAAAGTGTGAACTGAAAATAAAATTCGATCAAATTTCTGTTGACCAAATTCTGTCTATCAATTTTCTGTAGACGAAATTTCTCTCAAACAAATTTTCGGTAACCGGGGAAATCAACCCATATGCAGTTTTCTACATTCACTTAATCTGGAATTTTTTCTACAATATTTTTATCTTACTTAATTTTGTTGGTGAGAATGACATCCTCATTTTTATGCTCAAGTTTTAGTGTTTTAATTTGTTTCTGGTATTGTTTTATTTCAAAAATCAAATCTTTGTTGAGCCATATCTCAAACAAATTTCTGTCACTCCTTAATTTTTTTGTTAATTTCAAAAAGAATGTTTAATTTTTTTTTATTTTTGTAAGTGGGATCTTTACTAAATTATGTTCTTAGTACCTGGAATTGGTTTATTGAGAGATTTCCATGCAGGGGGGCCATCTTGGGTGGAAGCTCTACTCTCTCAAATTCATTGATTGAAATAAAAAATATGAATTCAAATTTCCTTTTTTAAAATTAATACCTATGTGTATACAAATCAGTTATAGGTCTATTCTGTTTTGCTTTTCTAACAAATGTATTGTAATGTTACTGCTTAAATTAAACAAAAATTATTTATATTTATTATACTAGATATTTATGTTTTTTTCCATTAGTTTAGTAGTTATTGCAAGAAAATATTTGTTGATCTGAGTTGATTATAGTTCAATAGAAATTGACCACAATCGATTGTAAAGACAGAAATATAAATCAGTTTCTATAATAAGTTGATACAATAAAATAAAATACATTTTTAATTGGATGTGTTAAAAATGTTTTTTTTTAAAATGACGTCATCAAATTTTGTTTGAGCACACTGGTTCTACTTTTGTTTTGATTTTACAAGTTTGAAACTCTTCAGTTTACAAGTACAAGAGAAAAACAGATATATTTTAAGTGATAACACCTTAAAGCCACATTCTATTGGGTCACATTGTACACAATTTGAGAACCATGTGTCCTACTGTTTTGCAATTGCATGAGATGGGACCAGATGTCCTTTTGCAATGATCACAATGTAATTTAAATGTGTCACGAGTTCATCCAGCTGACTCATTTTTGGAATCTTTTAATCGTGTTTTTTCCTCCTCCCCATATCTGTTGCCCTGGTTACATGTAAACAGGTAACACAAATCATATCAGTTGTGATAGTGATTTCTTGACTATATCCATATTTATTATTGTCTTGTCAGAGATGTTCCATGTCCTTACTGTGGTTGATTGGGGGCTCAGTGGGCCAGCTGACTTAGTGCGTCAGGTGGTTTGATGGGTCAGGTGGATTAGTGGGTTAAGTGGCCCAGTGGGTCAGGTGTCTTAGTGGGTAAGGTGGCTCAGTGATTCAATTGGCTTAGTGGGTCAGGTGGCTCAGTGATTCCGTTGACTTAGTGGGTCAGATTTCTTAGTGGGTCAGCTAGCTCAGAAGCTCATGTGGCTTAGTGGGTCGGGTGACTCAGTGGGTCAGCTGTCTCAGTGGGCCAGCTGCCGATTGCCTGAGTGTTGGAGTGGAAATAAAAATGACTTTGTTTGCCCAACCTTTTTCTAATGATGCCAAGTGCACTGATTAGAACTAACCCAAGAATTGCCTAGCATTGTCGTACGTGTCTAAATAACTTGTAATGTTTCCCTGCTAACCTAATTGTTTCAAATGTATCATTGCAAGCCACGTTTTTGTGACAATTCATGTTTGCTTTTATTTGTACCTTTGATGGGGGACACCTGCAGTGTTATGTATGGACATAGTTGATGATAAAAATATTTTTTTTTTAAAATAAAAAGAAGAACTCGAGGTAAAAAAAAAAGTGGTTGACTTGGGTGAATCTGTTATCAGAGGTGTTATAAGAAAATAGCATGGAAATATTTTTATTTTGTTAGAGTAAATGGCTTGATATTTAATGGAAGAATGGAGAATTGTTCGTTACTTCCTTGAATGACGTTATCAATATTAAACTCCACAAGCGTGAAATGTGTTTGTTACAGGCCTGTTCCTAACTGTAGTTAAGTCACTGTACCGTCAGAAATTGTTTGAAGATCAAGTCTGACAAGATAACTTTGGACTTAAGAGAAAATAAGATTAATAAATTGATCGCAGTCATCCAGTTGAACTTTGTGACCATTTTTCGGCGCTCGTTGATGTAAAGCTGAGAAACAATTCAGTTCTTCAAGAAATACCACCACTCTTGAAATTGGTCTGAACCAGGCAGTGTGCCGTCTGAAAGAAATGTTACAACTCATTTCACTGCTGTACATGACCAGCGCTCAGTGACTTTTTTTTTTTTTTAAATCATGTATTTCACATCATTGTTTTGACAAATTTGTAATAAGGTATATGATAAAATGACATGGTGCCCATGTTCTTCTCCCTTCTCCCATGTTCGTCTCCCGTCGTCTTCTCCCTTCTCCCATTTTATTCTACCTTATCTCATGTTCTTCTCCCTTCTCACGTGTTCTTCTCCCTTCTCACATGTTCTTCCCCTCTATCCCATCACCAGTCCAAATCACTCCCCACCCACTTCTTTCACTTTTTCTTCCAATTTCCCTTTTCCCCCCCTCCAACTGGATCCTCCTTCTCCTTTTTGTCTCATCACGTGAGACTTAAATTCTATGCATATTTCTAATGTATTATGTTAACTACAAGTTGGACATTACCGCAAATTGAGCTTGAGAGCTACATTTTTATTTTAAAGGGGAGTTTTCTAAACGCTAACACTTACATAGTTGATGCTGGCGTTTTACCACTGCATGGCTAAGCATGTTATCTACGATATATATATATATATATATATATATATATATAGATAGATATATAAATATATTTTTATATATATACATATACATACATGTATATATACACTGGTAGTGTCCCCTTTAGTTCACAGAATCAACTGAACTTTTCAACGCCACCCAGAGCTCTGCCATCCTCTGGTTTGGGAATCCCTGCTTAATGGTAACGATGTTTTCTTTTTGTCCATTGAATCTTTTGTTTTATAACTCATGGGCTTGGATGTGGCAGAACTTGTGTTCTAGCCTCAAGTCGGAGCAGGTACTCACGTACAATAATAGATGTTTCTGGTGGTGGTTAGGGAGGTGGTTTGAACCCGAAATTTTGACACCGTGTACATGTCCCCCAAACTGTCCTGTCAATAATTACATCTTATTTCTTTCCTACACTATTTCCCTGATCTCCCGGGGAAGAAAAAAACCTTTACAGAAAGCCCTATTTGTCCACCTAACTTCCACGGCTAACGGTGAGATATGGTACCAGTTTCTGACACAAAAACTGTTTGAAACTTAAAACAGACTTACCCATCCATCAGTATTTTGTGTTGTTTGTGAACGTACGTGTGGTGTGATAAAATCACTCAAACATGAAAGTGGTGGCTCCTGTTTGTTAAATCATTGAAACCCGGGTCTAACGGGATTTCCCAAATCATGATGTTTTCTCTGCGCTGTGTTAGTAAGCAATGTCAATTTGCGATGTCGTTGTTTTTGTCGGTGTTCATTTTAATGACTGACTCGTTGACGTGAGTGATGTATTTCATGGATTATTTTTCACATGATTTCATTCCGGGTATTTCACTGAATGTCTTAGTGATATTTTTACATGCCATGAATGGGGACAGCCATTATGTCACAGCTGACAATTGTTCTTATGCTGTCACGACTGATCCACCATAATATTGTATGACGAGGGCGGTGTGAAGGGTGGGGGGGCAAAGATGGCTGCCGCCCCGGGCTTCATAGGGCGCCTAAGCCGATGTTTTTCATGCAAAATATGTTTATTTAATATATTCCTCTTTTACGAACAGGGCGCCTCAAGTCGGGTTGATCCCCGGGGCGCAGCTTTTGCATGTCACGGTCATGTGAGTGAGTGATGTTTGTCATCACGTTAAACGTAATCTAAAACGTACAAAAAAATCACGTATGATGTAATGTCCCAAAATAGATTTGTTTATTGAATGTCCTGAGCAATGACGTGCATGTCGTGAATGCATGTTTTCATTGTCACATGACGTCAATCCTGGGAGGCTGTATAAAAGGCTTTATTTGCTGTATCAAGTATTTATAACTGTAGTGCTGCTAGGGACGGTCTATATATTGTTCATTAATAATAACATTAAAAAAAAATATAGTGTTCTATGAAATGAAAGTTGACTTATTTCTTTTATTTATCTGAATGATCCTCTTATCGCGGCTAGCAATATTTCAGAATAGAATTCAGGGGAATCTAAATATATCAGAGTTGGGTATCCACTGACCTCTACATTTCCAAAGTCCAGACCTGAAACGAATCTTGCCAGCGTAGCCATTACGAGCTGTCTAACTACACCAGTGGTTCCCAAACTTTTAAGTTTGGCTGACCGGTGGATAATTTTCTCACTGCACCAGTGGTTCCCAAACTTGTTAGTTTGGCTGACCGTTGGATACTTTTCTCACTGCACCAGTGGTTCCCAAATGTGTAAGTTTGGCTGACCGTTGGATACTTTTCTCACTGCACCAGTGGTTCCCAAATGTGTAAGTTTGGCTGACCGTTGTATACTTTTCTCACTGCACCAGTGGTTCCCAAACTTGTAAGTTTGGCTGACCGTTGGATACTGTTCTCACTTCACCAGTGGTTCCCAAATGTGTAAATTTGGCTGACCGTTGGATACTGTTCTCACTGCACCATGGACCGATGCCACATTTATGCATCGCCATATCATGTTATAAATTACTTTTTATTTCTCCATCAGCCTATTCGAGATGAGTTTATTACCATGTAGCACTATTTTATTATCTTGCCGCCCTATTTTATTATCATGTAGCCCTATTTCAATTAAGTGCAAGTCGTTACATGTTAATTTTATAGTTATTTTAAACATTAATTCGGTTGAATTATTTCTGTTTGTTCATGGCTGCTGAACTGCATTCAACCTGTATCCAGTTTCTAGTCTCAAGTTGTGCGGGCCGGCATCGGTTGTCGGACCACCACTTTGAGAAATACTGCACTAAAACTAGAGGCATTTTAGATTGTAGCAGATTTTTTTTGCATTCGAATCGATCCCGTAACTTTCAGTTAAACGCGCCATTAGATCTGATGCTCCCCCTTTGCAGCTCTGTTTCTATGGACGCCAACAAGGGAGATAATCGAGCCAAATGAAGACAACAGAAACGATAAAATTAAAACGCTCTATAGAATCCTTTTATGGACATTGAATTTTTTGTTTTATCTGACGTACATACATGTCACGTGAATCTGTTAGCTTTCTGCAAGAAATTGCCACCGTATATTCATCATCATCATATTCATGTCCCTGAGTCCTTGGACCGTTGGATACCGTATATTAGTCGACTCTAGAATTGGTGAGCGATGGGGGGAAAAGCTCCTCATCAGTAAATAAAAACACACTTTCATGAAACGTTTAGGGAATTTTTCGAACGCTGCCAATGCGTGCGGCACCAAAAGTATGCACCATTTGAGATTTGCGTCACGACTCTATGTGTATAGCAACGTTTTGAGCACGACATTTTGTATCAATCCGCGCATAAATAAATAGAGACGCTTTCTCTCAGTACTATAAAAAAAATAATTATAAATTAACAACCTCTCTCTAGTAAACATAACTTAAATGAAACCGTGATAAGATTGTTCAGCGTCATCTCCAAGTAAGGTCTAGCTGGCAAACTGAGAAGGATTACACTGCTACTACGTCACCTACTTAGCAACGGTTGATTACTCCACAAGTTCCTTGGTTACCTCCTACCCCACAGTGAGCAAAGTACGGCTGGCGTTTTTTCTAGGTGCATCGAGACCAGACCAAGGACAGCCTTATTTCCATTTAACAGTTTTTGTTCCAGGGGGAGTGCGGTCCAGGCAAACACTCAAAGATGCGCGAGATTATGCACATCCAGGTCGGCCAATGTGGCAATCAGATTGGCTCAAAAGTAAGTGAGATGCACATTGTTTATAAGAATGGTTCACACTAGTTCGATAAAGTAGCTATCCGCTTATTCAAGACTTTTTCTATTATGATTTATTCAACATATCATATTAAATGTAAGTCACTATGGCTCCCTCTGTTGTGTTGGACTAAAAGCATTTACTGAATTAGTGATTATAATCTGTTACTAACTAACTAACTTAAGAAAATCAGCAGACCATCGAGCCAAGGCTCATAAGGTCTTCCCCAGCACACCTCCACCGCCCCCAACTGGCATTCAACCACTCCCCCAGTGGTCTCTATTCCAGTCAGGCCGCGAAGCGGCATGCCGAGGGCTCCCCGCCCCTGAGACGGCCCCACCCACCCTTCCACTCGATTGACTATGCGAGTGAGGCCGCATCAGAGAAGGGACGCCTGGCCAGCCGGGGTGATGCTTACACAGCAACCGGGTCGGACTTTCTGTTACTAAAGGCACCGAAACTATTTACAATACACATGGTGTTACAATGTAAAAAAAAAAAAAAGATGTCGATACCGAGAGGCCTGACGAAATCACCGAATGACATTAAACGGACTTCTTAATTGTCCAACTTAGGGCTAACTGTTGAGTTGGAATGCCTATAAGTTCAAACCCTGCAACCAAACCCCATAACACATCGCCTTATGCCGACGTTTAAACCTTAACCAAAATTTTAACCATGCATATTGACACTTTTTGTACGTACAAAATAAAGTAACTTTAACATTTATATGGATAACCTTTCTGAGATATATGTGTGTCGTTTGAATCAACCCAATATTTCAATCACATTCACTACCAAAGAAACTTTTGGACAATAGAAACGTTTAAAGTTGTTTTCTTACTGTCTTCTTACTGTCTTCTTACTGTCACAAGCAGGAAATCAGTTCACCATGTAGTACTGGTATGTGATATGTCTTTTCTTTTTTTTTTTTTTTTTTTTTTAAACGTGGTTTAAACCCGTTTCAGTTTTGGGAAGTTGTATCAGACGAACACGGCATTGACCCAACAGGAAACTATCATGGCGACTCGGACCTTCAGCTGGAACGCATCAATGTGTACTACAATGAGGCTGCGGGTATGCAACATGGCGTCATGTTACTGTTCAGTTTGAAATGTTTAGGGGGATTTAACGGAGGCTGTTTCGACTCAAACTTTTTTTGCCGGGAAAACAATTTTCGTTAAATGTGTAATTGAGTCACGATCTCTTCGCGTCATTTCTTTCATTTCAAATGGTTAGTCATCTGAGTTGATTGCTACATTGTGAAGTTAACATTATGGAGTTAACGAGAGGCTTGCTACATCCAGGGGTGTCATTTCATGTGTTTTCGTTGTGGGGGGGGGGGGGGGCAAACCTAACCTTGGTCGGCTTGTTAATTTGATTAGTACTGGGGCGATACAGTGCATCGCAGTCGAGATAAAACCTGAAAATTCAGAAGGTGCGGCTGATACCCCACCCTGCCCTACTCGAATGACGTCCCTGGCTATGACCCCCCCCCCCCCCAACCAGGACTCCCGTCCCCCATCCACCACCATGAGTGCTATTTCCCAACTGTGAATGCCATATTTTTACGTGAAAGCTACTCAAAAATCTCCTCAAATATTTTTTGTAAAAATTCTTAAAGCAATCTCTAAAGCATATTGAATAGTAAAGAGTTTGTAGAGATGTTTTAAATGGGGTCAACTGAAAGCCTTATATTGAAATTGTATGGTTATTTACCCCAAAGTATTAATTTCAAGACAAAGAAACTTTCCAAGATGTACTTACTAGTACGTGTCTCAAGTCCTAGTAAATTAGTTCTAAGTTTTAGTGCACATCTTAAACCCCAGTACAGGTCTAAAACTCCAGTATTATTTAACTCGTATGTGTAGTAGGCTTTAATAAGTTTTCCGAAGATTACAGTGGAATCGTTCATCATCAAACGCCAGTTATATAATGTCAATTATGTTAATTTCCTCAGGCGGCCGGTACGTCCCGAGGGCAGCGTTGGTTGACCTTGAGCCAGGGTCCATTGATTGGGTCAGGTCTGGTCGCTTCGGCACAATCTTTCGTCCAGATAATTTTGTGTCTGGCAAAGGGGGTGCTGCTAACAATTGGGCTAAAGGTAAGCATTGCTGTGTGTCTTGGCCTCATTTGGTTGGTTGTAGATGACTTGACTTTGAGGTCAGCTGAGTATAAACTTTGTCCGGGACATTAGCGTGATTTGGAAAGTTCCAATGTAATCACCAACTGACAATATTAAAATCTTTGAATTACGTGAACTAATGTTAGGCCTTTAAATCTGGACAATGACATCAGCGAGATCAAAATAATATAACAAAACCCTTTATCCGAAACAGCACAACCATTCAGAGCTGTTTGGGAGACAGGAGAAACGTTTTATAAATAGGTTTTCTCGGTTTCCCACTTGCTTAAATATCTCGAAAATAAAAAACTAAAATAAATTATTATTAAAATACTTTTTTTTTTTCAGAATTGTATCTGTATGGGGTTAGGCAAAAGAAAAATGAATCTATGCTCTGTGTTAGTCTATAAGTTCATTTCTTCTATCTTCGCTGTTCATCTCCCCCAGGTCATTACACGGACGGCGCAGAGCTGGTAGACAATATTATGGAGATTGTTCGCAAGGAGTCCGAGCACTGCGACTGTCTGCAGGGCTTCCAGCTGACTCATTCACTAGGTGGCGGCACTGGATCCGGTCTTGGCACGCTCATCATCAGCAAGGTCCGCGAGGAATATCCGGATCGGATCATGTGCTCATACTCCGTCGTTCCGTCCCCAAAAGTAAGATTTTTACCTTTTTTACACTTGCATAAATCAGTGAGTTAGATCTGTGGTCATCAAATTATAAGTGATAGTGTAGGGTCCAGATCAATGCCTGTGTGAGTCACATAGGGGATGTTATAGTTGAACAGACTTTGAAATTAAAAGCAAGTATAGAAAATAAAAGATATAGAAAAAAATCAAGTTAATATGTAATACCTATGCAATGTACAAAATGAAATAGGATATTAAATCTCATTGCTAAACATTGGGATACCACATTGTGTAAATCACTTCCTGACTGAATGTCTCACTGCCCCAATGAATGTCCCACTGCCCCGAATCAGCCTGAGATTATAATATACTTACAGCATTCTAAGCTAGTCTTCAGTCCGATCAAATGATTATTTTAAGAATTTCTTTATTATTTACTTAATGAAGCTCCACGCCTGTCTGATCCCAAATTGATTGTCCATCCAAGGTATCTGATACTGTAGTGGAGCCCTATAACTGCACACTGGCCATTCATCTCCTTGTTGAAAACACTGATGAGACCTACATAATCGATAACGAGGCACTTTACGACATCTGCTTCCACACGCTCCGTCTGTCCACTCCGACAAACGGTGACCTGAACCACCTTGTGTCCGCCACCATGTCCGGCATCACGACCTGTCTGCGCTTCCCCGGCCAGCTGAACGCAGATCTTCGTAAATTAGCCGTCAACATGGTTCCCTTCCCGCGTCTCCACTTCTTCATGACCGGCTTCGCCCCCCTGACCTCTCGCGGCAGCCAGTGGTACAGGAACCTGACGGTGCCCGAGCTGACACAGCAGATGTTTGACGCCAAGAACATGATGGCTGCCTGCGACCCCCGACACGGCCGCTACTTGACAGCGGCCACCGTGTTCAGGGGAAAGATGTCCATGAAGGAAGTGGACGAGCAAATGTTGAATGTTCAGAACAAGAACAGCCGCTACTTCGTGGAGTGGATTCCAAACAACGTCAAGACGGCAGTGTGTGACATCCCACCCCGTGGACTCAAGATGTCCGCCATATTCATGGGAAACAACACAGCGATGCAGGAGCCCTTTAAACGAGTGGGTGAACAGTTTTCCGCCATGTTCCGCAGACGGGCTTTCTTACACTGGTACACAGGTAGGAATAAATATTCATATATATATTTGGTCAATTATAAAAAGGACGGTGGGCAACTCTTGATGCACTTCAATCATATTTGTGTACGAATAACCCAGATTTTCGGTACCTCTCAATGAGCAAAGGCTAAATGATTGGCAACAGTGGTGTGAAATTATGCACCTGTTAAAAACAACAGCCTTTACTTTGATAACTTAACCTGCAATCGCCAGCTATAAAATAATGCATACAATAACATACGTTGTAAAATTGAACATAAGCTTGATTGAAGGTAAAAATATTACAATATTTCAAATGTAATTGTGTAAAATATTCAAAGATAAATTAAAAATGTGCTAACTTAAAACTAGGTCGCTGCCAGTTGTAGCTAAGGACTTTTGAACTATGTCCCAGCCAGTTGTAGCTAAGAACCTTTGAACTGTGTCCCAGCCAGTTGTAGCTAAGAACCTTTGAACTGTGTCCCGGTTAGATGTAGCTAAGGACCTTTGAACTATGTCCCTGCCAGGTGTAGCTAAGGACCTTTGAATTCTGTTGCTACCAGGGGTAGCTAAGAATCTTTGAACTATGTGCCTGCCAGGTGTAGCTAAGGACCTTTGAACTCTGTCCCGGCCTGTTGTAGCTAAGGACCATTGAATTATGTCCCGGCCAGGTGTTGCTAAGGACCTTTGAACTATGTCTCTACCAGTTGCAGCTAAGAACCTTTGTTCAAATTGATAGAGTTTTAAGAGATAATCCACCATTGAAGCACTTCAAAGACGATGGTGTAATCTCCCAGAAAACTAGTGAAGCTACAAATCCTGAGTGCGCTGTTATAAAGTAAATACGTATTTTTTCACGGTAAGCCGGTGGCGCATTAAACCATGGGCCCCACGAAAATGTGGAATTTTATATTACGCAGAAATGCCGTGGCATGGCTAAAAAGATGCATGGGCCCCTGCTCTTGGTGGGCCCCTGGGTTTTAGTCGGCCCATTGGATATTACTGCCATCACTTTATCCATCCCCTGAGCTGTTGGAAAAAAAGTTGTCCTCTTATCTCTTGTATACTGAAATAAACTTGACTTGACTTGAATCTCCCAACAGGTGAAGGCATGGATGAAATGGAATTCACCGAAGCCGAGTCCAACATGAGCGACTTGGTGTCAGAGTACCAGCAGTATGAAGAGGCAACAGTTGAGGACGGAATCAACTTCTACGAGGAGGAGGAGGAGGAGGCGTAAAAAGAAACCCTCTGGGATGTCGTGTGGCATCTTGACCTTTGCCCCAGTGACCTATGCCTATCTCGTGGCTATTGCTACCAGCTGATGTACATCACAGAGCCACAGTTAACATCAACAAAAATATATATTTTTTTATAAAAGAAGATAATGATTAATTAAAGATAACAAGCCATCAGTTACAATATTGAATACGTTAATGTGGACCTGAACAAGCCCCCCCCCCCTAAGATTGTTCAGACGATAGTCTTCAGTGACTACTTTTGCTAAGCACTAAACTGTCTTTCCAAATTGTGTCCCTTCACCAACGTGTTGCCGTTGAATTAAGTTAGTTTTAGAAACTTGCATGTGGAATTTGAGGTGGGAATTTTTTCTTGCAATTTTTTACTTGAGATTTCTGGTGCTACTACTAGCAAAGTGATATCAAGACACACATACAGCACAGCGCCTAATTTCAACCATTACCATCGCCGGCTTACCAAGCCATCGAATCAAGCCAAGCACCTGAATGACTCAATCCCATCATGCAAGTGTTTTGTGCGCAGCCAATGAAAACCAAAATAAATCACTTCCTGTCTGAAACCAACCAATGTTTAGGATTTTATTGGTCATCATTTCTTTCTATTCTTCAAAATGTCTTGTCTAGTTTAAAATCAAATGAAGACCAAATAAAAAGAAAATCAACATCATTCTCATATGTTTTTACAAATGTATTGTCAGTAATAAATCAGTACTTAATTAAACTCATTCTGCAACTCAGTTGCCAGAAATTAAGGATATCTATAGTTTGAAAATAACAAAAGTACTCCAAAGTTTTCATGGCAAAGTCATTCTGTTATATTTTCATAATATATTTTCACACGGCAAGCAAAAGAAATGTATTTCCCCTTTTTTAAATTTCAACATATTTTTTTCGCAATTAAAATGATGGGGATTTAAAAAAAAAAAACAAGCATTTCCGCCTGAACAAACAATCTGACTTTGCACTGAATTTAAAGTGAGAAGAACTGGAGTTGGCATGTTCAATTTTAAATTGTGTTGGCTGATTTCGGGAATGGATAGTATGTACAACACGAGCAATACGTGACGCAATGAAAGGTTGAACGAGTGGTCAAAAGTTTATTTAGATTTAGATTAGAGAGTAATTTTCTTTGACGGCTGAACACCTACGAATAGCTCAAATCATGGACCCACAGTCTTTAAAATACTAGGCGACATGCTGATAGTCACAATATCACACATCAGTCGTTTTGATTAAATTCTTCTGAATTTGTGAAATAATTGTATTTGTATTGTTTTTTGTATTTGTAGGTTTATTTTTTAAAAGTCCAGTCCACTTGCCATCAAATAACATAAAATAAACATGGATCGGATGACGTTGCCGTGAATTCAGAGGAAAGAAATTGTTCAGAGTAAAAGCATACATTTGGTTTTAAAAACTATACTATGTTTTAACTAACCCTACTTGACTTACTGGAATCGAGTTTAGAAACAACAAACATAATTTTGGAACGAACGCATATTGGTAAAGGAGGTGGCAACCATGGGCAAGTTACTGTGAGTTACAAAAATGTGTACGTAGCCCGTGGATCCAAAGTACTCCATCTACATAGATCAGTGGTTCTCAACCTTTTATAATGCCGCGACACTTCAATACATTTCCTCATGTTGTGGCGACCCCCAACCACAAAAGTATTTTCGTTGATACTTTATAACTGAAGAATATATGTGTTTTCAGATGGTCTTATGCGACCCCTGTGAAAGGGTCGTGCGACCCCCCCCCCCCCCCAGTGTCGTCGCAACCCACAGGTTGAGAACCGCTGACAAAAAAATGAACATTATGGAATTCGCATTAAAACCGACTGGAGTTCATATTTTTTACCTTTAATTGAAGAATTCACAAAACCTGTTAAAAATTTGACCTTAGCAGGACGGCCATCCTGTGACAAAGAGCACCAGCATAGATACAATGAAGTGCTGACTACCACCATGGTGCTATAAATTTTTAAGTGTCATGACGTCCTAGACGTAACCAAAAAAAAAAAAATACACACAATCAAATAACTTCAGAGATTTTTTTTTTTTAAACAAGGAATTTATTTTTAAAAAATTCGACGCACGCTTTACAGTGAATTCGTGAGCTGATCTTGGAAACCACCACCACCCCCACCCCCACCACCCCCACTACAACCCCCACCACCCCCACTACAACCCCCACCACCCCCACCACCACCCCCACCACCACCACCCCCACTACAACCCCCACCACCCCCACCACCACCCCCACCACCCCCACCACCACCACCACCACCCCCACCACCACCACCCCCACCCCCACCCCCACCACCCCCACTACAACCCCCACCACCCCCACCACCACCCCCACCACCACCACCCCCACTACAACCCCCACCACCCCCACCACCATCCCCACCACCCCCACCACCACCCCCACCACCACCACCACCAACCACCACCCCCACTACAACCCCCACTACAACCCCCACCACCCCCACCCCCACCACCACCCCCACCACCACCACCCCCACCACCACCCCCACCACCACCCCCACTACAACCCCCACCACCCCACCACCCCCACCCCCACCACCACCCCCACCACCACCCCCACCACCACCACCCCCACCACCACCCCCACTACAACCCCCACCACCCCCACCACCACCACCCCCACCACCACCCCCACCACCACCCCCACCACCACCACCACCACCAACCACCACCACTACCAGAAACATTTAGTTGACACGCAGCTGAGATGTTGAGTAACTGAAAGATGAGTTTCGTGTTTGCCAAATCTCAAAACAGTTACAGAAATGTATTTTTATCGAGTCGACTTTTAACCACAGTTAAATTATTAGAATAACTTATTGTAAGCAATCCTTTGATATAGAATTACAGTCATGCCTCATGGTCCCCAGTATGTATGGCAATATTCCGTTGATCAGATATATCTTATGTTTATATTTAAAAGAACTTCTCAAAAGTCACATATTTTATAACATTTCCTTTTTCCATTTTCAAAACCGGAATAAAAGTATAAAATTACTCCGATTAAAAAAAAAAAATTTGATTACAAAATTAACAAAATGTAGTTTATTGCCGTATAATTTTTCAGCTCATGTTGTTTAGCACTCAAGGCTAAAAGTTTATTATTTAAGAGGCGATCGCCAAATTGGAAAGCTAAGGAAGCATACAAATAGTAAACAGAGAATTCGACAATATATCGTTGTTTAACAATTATTGCAATAACATCATTTATTAATTTTTCATTTACGTATTTTTACGAAATAAGGGGCCCCAAAATTGGGACTAGTATATAAAAAATTTACATTTTTGAATTAAAAAACTTAGCAATATTTTTTATTTTTCAAAATGGGTCCTCAAATTTATGTTCGCCTAGGGCCCCTAAAATTGTAAATCCGGCCCTGCCTACGCCTGTAGTCCGCCAGGAGCAAAATATATTCTCAGGGACTCTAACACCTTTACACCCTACAACATGGGCTTAAACAGTAAAAAAAAAATTATTAGTTATCCACTTCTGGTATTCACGATACAAATTTAGAATATATTTGTTTTCAGATTACAATTTAATAGCTGCTAGTGTTGCCTTTACCGTGAGGTCTTCTACCTTTGTTCTAGCCCCCCTCAGACGACGCCCCTGTGCTATACTGAGATCCTTTACGTAGATAACAGGGGTGGTCACACGTAGATGTGTAAAAAAAACAATAAAAAATATAAAACAACATGTAATTAAAATCTGGACACATTACAAAGGCAAACATATATTTTTAAAAAAACCAGACCGCAGTTTGAACTTCCTCCTATCGATATTTGGGAAATTGGGTAAGTGCCGCTTTAGTTTGCAAATATATATTTTTTCCCCCGGCTCTGTTCGTGCAACTTTTTGTCAGCTTCAGCTCCGCTCAAGCTCCGATTAAGGGGTGTTTATGGTGGTGAAGGGTTGTTTATGGGGTTGAAGGGTTGTTTATGGGGGTGAAGGGTTGTTTATGGGGGTGAAGGGTTGTTTATGGGGGTGAAGGGTTGTTTATGGGGGTGAAGGGTTGTTTATGGGGGTGAAGGGTTGTTTATGGGGGTAAAGGGTTGTTTATGGGGTGAAGGGTTGTTTATGGGGGTGAAGGGTTGTTTATGGGGGTGGGTTGTTTATGGGGGTGAAGGGTTGTTTATGGGGGTGAAGGGTTGTTTATGGGGTTGAAGGGTTGGGTAAGTGTTAGAAAGAAATGTGTTTGTTATTATCACTAACCCATTTTATTAACAAGGCAACCTGCTCTAGGGGCAACCCGCTCTAATGGCAACCTGCTCTAATGACAACCTGCTCTAATGGCAACCCGCTCTAATGGCAACCCGCTCTAATGGCAACCCGCTCTAATGGCAACCCGCTCTAATGGCAACCCGCTCTAATGGCAACCTGCTCTAATGGCAACCCGCTCTAATGGCAACCCGCTCTAATGGTAACCCGCTCTAATGGCAACCAGCTCTAATGGCAACCTGCTCTATTGGCAACCTGCTCTAATGGCAACCCGCTCTAATGGCAACCTGCTCTAATGGCAACCCGCTCTAATGGCAACCTGCTCTAATGGCGTCTTGGCCCAGTTACCTTCAGCTGTCAAAGTCGTTTGTATGACCACATGTATATACGATTATCCTTCTTATTTGATTGCATACATTCTGCATGGCCATGACACATAAAGAGATGAATACTGACACTTACACTTACAGATTGCACGGACTACTCCTTATTCTGCTGGCTATTTGTAAGAAGCTTTAAACTATCAATTTGGGTTAAACTTACATTTAAAATTTCAAAAAATTTACAAGTGGCTATGTTTTAGTAAGAGAGAGAGAGAGAGAGAGAGAGATTGATAGAAAGAGAGAGCTAGATTCTTTTTTTACAAGTTACTACTTAATGAAGAAGACATTGAAATGATTTGTAAACAAATTCAGGGGGAAAGTAATAATAACACTACAAGAAACTTTACTTGGGGACAAGTTAATATTTTAGACATAATTTGCATGTATCTTGCAACACTAAGACTTTATTACCATACATTGAGAACCTTTAATATGTTATATGATATTCTGGTCGTATTGTGTATTATATACGTCATTACATGCACGCACAGTAGTTTTCCTCGATCTGGCCCTTTTAGGCCCAATTTTTCCTTCATCTGGCCCTTTTAGGCCCACTTTTTCCTTCATCTGGCCCTTTTAGGCCCACTTTTTCCTTTATCTTCTACCACTAACCATATCTATTGCTCCTTCGCATCGTCTTTCTTATAACGAGCGCCGTCATTTGTATGTCCCCAGCCAGCCATGGAGCCACAAGCCCGCTCCAAGATACAGGTGCCAAAATTGTGAAACGAGGTCTGATAGAATTGGCTAAGATGGTCAAATACTACACACGGAGATCTGTGTTCGACTTCGTTTGCTACGGGTGTTACTGTGGTCTGGGTGGGTCAGGCACACCTGTCGATGATGTGGATTGGTAACTGTTTTTTTAATAGCTTTTTTTAAAATAGTTATTTTTTTAAACTTCTGCCCGTTTGAAATTGTTTGTATTACTTTCGAATATTTACACATTTGTGTTTTAGATTTGAAGTTAAATCTAGGTAATATGGCTCTCAGTATCACATGAAGGAAAGTTAAGAAATTAAAATTTTATAGTAATTAACAAAATTCGTTCAAACTATAAATATTACCACGCGTGGGCAAGTTCTGTGCAATGGTGAGATATTCGTACATTTAAGGAAGCAAAGTATGCAAAATGTGTGTTTGGGTCCTGTAGCTAAAACTTATCTGAAAGTTCACTCTTATTTTTTTTTTTTTTAAGGCAAAATGATGTTTCCTTTTTATTTAAAAAAAAACAAAAAACTAAAATTTGGTTTTGATGAAAAACAGGAATACGAGGAACTGCGTTCAATTCAAGCCGTGTGAAGGAAATAGTGGCCAAATGCATGTGGGAATGCGTACAATTCAAGCCGTGTGAAGGAAATAGTGGCCAAATGTATGTGGGACTGCGTACAATTCAAGCCGTGTGAAGGAAATAGTGGCCAAATGCATGTGGGAATGCGTACAATTCAAGCCGTGTGAAGGAAATAGTGGCCAAATGTATGTGGGACTGCGTACAATTCAAGCCGTGTGAAGGAAAAAAGGGCCAAATGTATGTGGGACTGCGTTCAATTCAAGCCGTGTGAAGGAAAAAGTGGCCAAATTTATGTTTAGCCTTGAAAGGAATTGTCCTATCTTTTCATTACAGGGCTGCACATAGCTTGTTTCACTATATGCTGAATAACTCGGCGCCTGTGGCTTGTATTTCTTTGCTTCGTGGTGGAAATTGAAACACAAGAAGCAGAGACTGGTAACTCATATGCGGGCGGATCACTGTCGCACTAAGTCCTATTTCAAAAGGATAGAACATAAAACGGTCCCCCAATGCCGGTATTGCACGCCGGTCCCAGAAATGGTTCTATACCTGTTGACGCCATACCCCAAACTCGGGGAGGCAGGCTGCTTCTACTGTAATATATTGTTGTTTGACTCAACGAAGCAGAAAGCGATTGTTGTCAGTGTGATGTATGACACAATGAAGCAGGCGGAGCTTGCTGCCAGTGTGTTGTTTGTTAGCCAGGGCCCTTAAAGAGCAAGAGTTCGGCACCCATCAGATTATTGATAATTAGTAAAAGTAACACGCTAAAATAAATACCATCAAGCCCCTAATGGATGTCAGTTCTCTTAGCCTAAACCAGCCGAGATTAACGCCCCTATCCCATCTAAAATGTCCAAGGTTCTTATGATGGTGTTTACGGTAATGTATAGAACTCTAAAGGCCTACCCAGTGAAAGACATATACTTTCATCCTCATTTTCATGACTAATCACAAAATAATGGGTTTTTTTTTGTTTTTTTTTGTGGTTGTTGGGGTTATGATGTTGGTGGTGTGAATGATTGTCGTGGTAGTGTTGGTGTTCTTCTGGTGGTGTGGCTGGTAGTCGTAATTGTGCTGTTCGTGTTGTTGATGGCGGTTTATGGTGGCGTAGTACTCGTGGTAGTAATGGTGGTGGTTATGGTGGTGGTCGAATTTTCGTTGTCGTTATCGTACCTGTGGTTGTAGTAGTTGGGTGGCGGTGGTGATATCGACTGTGGATAAGGTTTTTATTGTGTGTCAAGCGCTTTAAAAATATTGGAGTTGAAATGATTTCTGACTTCAGCTTGGACCACAAAGCAAACCACCCTTGAAAACAAATGGAAATTAAAACTGAAAGGTCCCGTGGTTTCAGTCACCAGACAACAGAACACCACGCTTGACGTCAGATGCTGAGGTGTGCATCTCACACCTGGATCATTCGAAGTATCCCATAATTCAAACATGCATCCATGAGAATGGCTCGTTATGACAATAAAAGTCATCTCAAGAGAGCAGCAATACAAAAACAACATGAAAACAACAGCACGCTATAATGAAACTTTGCGTCAGAAAGTTGCGCAGAAACCTCATTGTCGTTCGATCAATAATAAAGTAGACTAACCCTAACAATGCAAGGTAAGATTCTATGCTTTGTTTTGTGGAGTCATCAAATATTCTCAATTTGTCATCATGGAATCAGCCAATGACGTAGCGGACTGAATTTATGCGGATCGGGGATCTATTTATATTGACCGACTCTTTGCCGACGCCTTTTTTCGACGCAATATCGCCGCCGCCATTCCGCCGCTTGGAGGTTTTGTTTTGTCCATAGGATCACAATTTGTTTTGTCCATAGGATCACAATTTGTTTTGTCCATAGGATCACAATTTGTTTTGTCCATAGGATCACAATTTGTTTTGTCCATAGGATCACAATTTGTTTTGTCCATAGGATCACAATTTGTTTTGTCCATAGGATCACAATTTGTTTTGTCCATAGGATCACAATTTGTTTTGTGGATTTCAACTGCACCACAACTCCGATTACTCAGAGGCGTACCTGATTTTATATCGCCCACCCTATATATGAGAGAATAATTTGCACGACAAGCGTCGGAGTTATTTCCCGATTCTTGTTATACACCAATCCTCCATTCAGGGTCGTCATTTGGGTAGGGCATGGTTGGGTTATCCTCCCTCCCCTTGAATTTGCAGGTTTTATTTAAATTGTTGTGTACCGTGTCGCCTCCAGGAATGAACAAATTAACAAGCCGACCAATTTTTAGTTGTCCGCCCCCCCCCCCCCCCAACTGACAAAAAACTGAAATGTCGCCCCTGGCTCCATGGTCGTGTGCATTGCATGCTTTCCTTTCCATTTGCTTCCAGGTGTGTCCCATACGTTGTGTGTCTGCCTCTGGCTTGCACCAACATTTATTCTTAGGCCTTCCTCTCTTTTTTTTTTCATGTGGATTCCATGTTAGGGGATTTTCTGGTGAAGCTATCTGGGGGTTACGGTGAGTTTGCCCAATCCACCACCGTCTTTTTCATATAATAGGCTCCTGATATGTCCTTTCCAGTAAGTCTTTGTCGGTGATGGTGTTTGGACATTTGGTGTTCAGGATCTTTCTAAGACAAGTGTTTATGAAAGTCTGTACGTTCTGCTCGATGTTCGCTGTTGCTAAGCTTCGTCTCTATTTTTGTAAAGTTTACAATGAACCGCATCTCTTCCAAGGTGCTGCAAGGACCACGACGAATGCTACACCCGGACAAGATGTATGGTGACTCACCTGTCATGGTCCACATCTAGGTGTAGCGGTGGACAGTGCTACTGCTGGGTGAGTCTTTAAAGAAAATATTTAAGGGGTGGGCAGTGGGCGGGGACTGGTGGATGAGGGTTAATGGTTGGTGGGGGTTACAGGCAGAGGGTGGTGCTTAAAGATAGACATAGGAGAACAACGCGAGTGAGAGAGACGCATGGGATTGTTGATGCCTGTTATACGTAAGATAGGCGGGCAGCGATGTGGCGGCGGGCTAGGTAAAATTTGAGGAAAACTCTCAATAATGCTAAATGACATGAAACCTGTATTATTGTGACAGATAAATACAACTCGTGTGGATACGAGGCCTGCCGGTGTGACGTCAGATTAGGTGAGTGTCTGGCACGTGCCCCGTACATCGCCTCTAACAAGTGGAGGTGCAGGAGGAAAGGCTGACCAGGTACTGATTATGTCAACTCCAACCATAAGCAGAATGTTCTTATGAAAATTTAAAATAATAAAATAAATTTTAAACACTTACGGTAAAGAGTATTGTTTCTTCAGAAAGTGTTGATGTCATTTGACTATAAATGTCAAAACAGTCATGTCGAAAAATCATATGAAACAATAATGTCAAATAATCATGTCAAACAATCGTTTCAAACAATCATTTCAAACAATCATGTCAAACAATCGTTTCAAACAATCATTTCAAACAATCATGTCAACCAGTCATGTCAAACAGGAAGTCGTGCCGCATCTCTGTTCACTCAGTATACAGCGAAACCTGTGAATAACGCAAACCCTTTTTTAAAGGTCTACCTTTTAGATTGCGTAAGCAATAACGTACACTCGATCTCCCAACGGTTTATTGACAACTATTACAACCCTAAGTCTCTCGTCGCTAATCATCTAACAACACACGGGTTTCTAATCTTATGACAACACACGGGTTTCTCATCTTCTGACAACACTCCGTTTCATCCCGGTTTTAGAAACACAGTGTGTTTGCAGACGGATTTGTGTCACACACTGTGTTGAGCGTAATAAGGCGCCATTGTTGTTGGCATGTTCTATACATTATGAAAAACAGATATTTATCTCACATAAATCCTTTTACAATTCGACTTTTGACAGGATTTGCGGTATTTCCAAAAGATTTTGTTAAGAAAATGATCCTTGCCAGTGTGTAGTTATTGCGTTTGACAAGGGACAGCGCTATTTCAAGTTTCGCCATAGGCACTGCAAGCATATTCGGGGTATAGCAAGACTAATAAAAAAAATGATGTCACGGCTGAGGTTCTTGAAGTAAGATGACATATCAATACAGAGATTCTCACACTACACGTGTTCGACAATTTAGCAATATATATATTTTTTTTTAAAATCAAAACGACAACATAAGTTAAAAAATATTTTATTATTCTCAGTTTTTAGTCAATAGACTTGCATTGTTAACAGTTGATTATTAGATTAAGTGAAATGACATAAAACACACAAGCAGTGGAGCATGGAAAATATGAAACTGGAGATTTGAGGATGCGACTTTGTTACATTATGGGAGAGCAATAGTTTCTGGGCAATAGCATGGATCGAATAACTAGATTTGTCTTATTTGGTCGACACACAGATGTGCACAACAATGAGATGTGTAAAACAATGTAATGTGTCAAACAATCAAATGTGTCAAGCGCGGAAACGTGTCAAACAATCAAATGTGTCAAACAATCAAATGTGTCAAACGATCAAACGTGTCAAACAATCAGATGCGTCAAACAATCAAATGTGTTAAACAATGAGATGTGTCAAACAATGAAATGTGTCAAACAATGAGATGTATCGACAAAATGTTCTTACAGAGTCTCAAAGTGTTCATGCTTGAGACCTCTTACTAAAATTGCAAAGTGCAAGTACGCAAATCAATGCATATTATTGGTGTCACGTGACCTCAACGGAAACAAATAAAGATGAATCATAAAAAGTGGGAACATCCCATTACTGAACGGTTTTTATAAATAGCATTGTTCAAATGAAAATATTAAACTGCCTTTAACATAAGACAAAGCTCTTTAGATAGTTTTATAAGAAAAGAATGACAACTCTAGCTTGATTACAAATTATTCTAGTAACTGTTGACTAGCTAACACGGCTGCCAGGGTGGATTGAAGACTTAGAGATAGTTAATACGAAGCAGACAATGGAGATATAACTAAAAGTTCGAAAACGTTCCATCATCTCGAAAAATCGGTCATTTTATCTTTCAATAATTTTATCACACATTAGCCCACAACTTATAAATATAAATGTGTATATTATACAGATCAGTAAATGAAAATTTTCAGAAAAAAAGTAACGTCAAATCATCTGACAATAAATTCTAAGTACTTATGATTGTCTAATATGAAAATTTAAAAAATATCACGTATCAAAAGCAAATTTAGTCGTTAACTGTAAAGTGGTGAAGTCCATTCAAAAGCGACCTCATATGTGACTTGAATTATGGCGGTTGGTTTGTTCAGTTGCAGTTGGCCGTTCGATTATAGCCTATGTATATCTCGTTAAGTTGCAGGCTCGCTAGGCACTGGCCGAGTTCCAAATCACATTGACAGGTTGTGCGAGCACAGGGATAGTAGGATGGCGAATCTAAGAGGAAAAAACATTATATACAGAAATACTATATGCAAATATGTAAGTCTGCGAGAAAAACAATATATGCAGAATTAGTATGTAAGTCTTTGAGAAAACGTCTCAGGATTAACTTAACACATATACTGGTTGCCGTTAAAGAAACGTTCTATCAAATTTTCAGCCCCACCTCGAGACTCAGAAAGTATGGGTTTCCCTGTTTTTTAAAAAAGGGGGGGGGGGGGAATTGAGGAAATATGATGCCCCTTATTTCACGAAATAAAATTTCCGATAGCTTAAAAAAATTCGCAAGCGCGTTTTTCTGAAACAGTCGTTCAAATAAATCTGCGATGTTAATACGGGTTGGACATTTGAATTGTTATATAAAATAAAATTTAAAAAATGCATAAGAAGGATTTGTAATAAAATATTTTCTAAAAAAAATGTGGGGCCGTTCTAATAAACTTACATTATTTATTTATCTATTTTGTTTTTGCGTGAGGGAGTGCGGGAAGACCCCCAAAAAACAAACAAATATAAGAATAAATTTAATTACAGCTTGTCCAATGTTAGGGAAAGAATTTGATAAATTAGCTGGCGATGATTAGTAATTTTTTATACATTTTCGTCTTTTGTTTAATTAAAATTTTCATAACCAACAATAACAAACGGTTGTTAGTGGTTGGAATTGAAAGAAACGAAATTTTTTATATTTTTTTATGAAAATGTATTGTAGATTCGTGGTTGTTATGTGTGGTTGGCTTGAGTACGTGTATGTGTGTATGTAGTCTGTATGTGTGTGTCTGTGGGTGTTTGTCGTGTGCGGTATATGGTTGTGGAAGTGGGGATGAAGGAATATTATCCAAATAATGATTTACAGTAACCACCTAAAGCGATGTGAATGTAGGAGATATGGATGTGGGAGATGTGAGAGATGTGAATGTGGGAGATTTGGATGTGGGAGATCTGAGAGATTTGAATGCGGGAGATATGGATGTGGGAGATGTGAGAGATATGGATGTGGGAGATGTGAGAGATGTGGATGTGGGAGATGTGGATGTGGGAGATATGGATGTAGGAGATATGGATGTAGGAGATGTGAGAGATGTGAATGTGGGAGATATGGATGTGGGAGATGTGAGAGATGTGAATGTGGGATATATGGACGTGGGAGATGTGAGAGATGTGAATGTGGGAGATATGGATGTGGGAGATGTGAGAGATGTGAATGTGGGAGATATAGGTGTGGGAGATGTGAGAGATGTGGATGTGGGAGATATGGATGTAGGAGATGTGAGAGATGTGAATGTGTGAGATATGGATGTGGGAGATGTGAGAGATGTGAATGTGGGAGATATGGACGTGGGAGATGTGAGAGATGTGGATGTGGGAGATGTGAGAGATGTGGATGGGGAGATATGGATGTGAGAGATGTGGGAGATGTGGATGTGGGAGATGTGAGAGATGTGGATGTGGGAGATATTGATGTGGGAGATGTGGGAGATGTGGATGTGAGAAATGTGGATTTGAGAGATGTGGAAGTGACATATGTGAATGTGGGAGATATGAATGTGGGAGATGTGAGAGATGTGGATGTGAGAAATGTGGATGTGAGAATTGTAGATGTGAGTGATGTGGATGTGAGGGATGTGGATGTGAGAGATGTTGATATGCTATCTTCAATAAAACTTGTTAGACTTGAAGATTTCATGCAAAGTGAAGCTGACACAAATTTTATTGAAGACATAACAAGACCACTTACCTGTACAGGTGCAACTCTGACCCTCGCATTCGTAAGTGTACGTCGTGAAGTAGGTGAAATAGCTTGACCAGCAACTCGTTCTACCGTAACAGTAGTCATGCTCGTAACAACACCTGGACCAAATGGTTCATGAACTTCAGTCAAAGATTGTGTAATCATGCTGTCTTCCGTTTGAAGTTACAACTACCAATAACTATAGTTTCACCTAAACTGGCGCATTATTTTGTGTTTGTCATGTTGTCTGCTGTTTAAAGTTGCAACTACAAATAACAAAAGTTTCACCTAAACTGACGCATTGTATTGTGTTTGTCATGTTTTCTGCTGTTTAAAGTTACAACTACAAATAACAATAGTTTCACCTAAACTGGCGCATTATTTTGTGTTTGTCATGTTGTCTGCTGTTTAAAGTTGCAACTACAAATAACAATAGTTTCACCTAAACTGACGCATTGTATTGTGTTTGTCATGTTTTCTGCTGTTTAAAGTTGTAACTACAAATTACAATAGTTTTACCTAAATTGACCCATTATATTTTGTTTTTAATTTTAATTTTTGTTGTTGTTGTTTTTTCTTCAAATGGCTGGCTAGTGAAACTTGAAGTTGTAATATTCTTCACTCTTAAGCCCGGACTCTTACAACCTGGGCAAGCACATTACAGGTGAGCCTCCTCAAGTGGGCGTCATCAAGTGGGCGTCATCATAAATTAAGACTAATAACACGGGCTTCCTGGTTGGACCAGTCAAACCCCCCCACCCCCCTAAACCTCCCTCGATGATATCGGGGCACTCGGCGAGTTAGTTACCGTATTGGTTCAGCGGCCAGGCTACAGAGTCGACGGTTGGGATTAAGACGTGAGCTGAGTCGAACCGTTGGTAGCTACGTGTCGCTGTGCCGCGTAAGCGGCAGCGTCCTCGAGGAGACTTGGGGGCGTCCACATGGGGTTTTGCCTCTTCGTGGCGTGGCAGACTAGTAGGGGGGACTTGTCCACCCGAAGCTAAAAAACCCCGGCCAAACGCATGACTCCCAACGCAACGGGAGCTGCCACTAACATGATTACTAGTTGCTGTTAATGGATATGAAGCTTGGGTGGCCCTCAAAACCCATGCCGATGATTTTAGCTACGCGGCCGTGAGAAAGCCGCTCCTAGGCAACCGTTTCGTCCCGCCACTACCAACGTCCCGACCGAAAGACTCCCTGGGCGGTGGGGAGTGGTAACGCAACACCAACCCCCCGGAGTGGAAGCAAAGCCGTCCTGACCCACAGAGAGTGGACTGCGGACGCTTTAAACGCAGCGTCCTCGGTCGACAGGGCCTCCCCTAGGTCAAGGGGGGAGTTCCCGGCGCCCTCCCGCACGGGCTGGAGTCGGGTTAAGTCCTTCAGTGCTCTGGACTGTGTGGGGGGGGGGCGCCGGGGGGGGGCATTAAGAGCTCACGCTCGACGGCCCACCGACTCCATCTCTTATGCGACATTTTCAGTAGCTACGTGTCGAAAAGTGCTGGGTTCGCATATGTGGCATGAGGCTTTGTTTGATACGTGAAGGTTCCCATCAGGGGTCGCATTGCCGCGACCCTTTAATACAGTTGCTAATGTGTGGTGACCCCCAATGATGATACAATTATTTTCTTTGCTACTTCATAAATATGTGTTTTCTGATGGTCTTTGGCGACCCCAGTGTAAGGTTCGTTCGACCCCCCTAAGGGGTTCCGACCCATAGGGTGAGTACCGTTGCGGTAGAGCATTACGAGTTGTGTCACCTTGTCGCCCAGCTGGGGGCCTCTCTTCACGAAAATGGCCAGGCTTTGACTCCCAGTTCAGTAATGGGCTGGTCGGTCTGTGCCTGGCCTGAACCTTCTCTCGCAAGGATATCTACCCTCTTGTTCTGCGTCACATCAACGTGCAGAGGACCCCATTGGACAATGACCGCCTCGCCACGTCCACGTTTTAAAAGCCTCATTACTGTCCATGGCTTTTCCCCCACAAGTCACAAATACCATTTTGATAATAACTGAAAAGTGTAACTAACCTGTCTACGGCATCTACAGGGCTATTCCCCATGTTCCCGACGCCACAGAAACAACCATAGTCGTTGTAGTCAGTACACATTCTATTGGTGTAGATCCCCACCACGTTGCATAGCTGAATGGCGTTCCTCTTCTGCAAGGAATGTGCCACTTGGTGACTTGGCGCACCGGAGGTGACGCTTGCTGTTTAAAATGAGAACATTTGCTACGTTCTTAAAAATGTTTGTTTTATAGTTAAAAACAATATCTTTTTAAAAAAAATTTTAATTGTGGTCTTACAAGTTGATACAGTTATTGATATAGGTTTCAGTGATGGGTAAATGCTTTAGAAAGTAACCAAAAGCTTCGTCTTCTAGGATGTCACTTCACTGACTCGTACTATATTGTTGATTAACAACGGTGATCTAGCTTATAAACTCTCTTTAACAAAAACTATATGCAACTAATATGGCTAAATATAACTAATAGCTGACAGGATTTCTCCCCAAATTGTAAACAGAGGCGTAACTGGGTTTTTGACGCCCTTTGCAAATTTATTTTTGGCGCCCTTGATAAATTGACAAGTTTCAGCTTTGCGGCGCCCTTTTGAACTGGCGCAGGCCGGCGCCCTTGCCAACTGCCCCAATGCCAAGCCGTTGTTACGCCACTGATTGTAAACATAGTGAACAGCGTCAATGCAAAGGTATAATTATTCTATAAGATATGTTGGTTTCATACGTTTTATACCCCCCCCCCCCCTTTTTTTTTTCCGACCCCAAGCCCAACTGTGAATTAAAAGAAACGAGTTGTGTTGTTTTTTTTTAAATGTATTATAGTTTTGAATACATACTTGCATTAAGATTAATTAATGTTGTGTGTAGAGAATATCAACAGCCTTACACAACTCACCGTGAAAAATGCAGGCAATAAGAGCTACTAAAGCTACACTATAAACAAGTTGAATTGCTGAAGTCATTCTCAGATCTGGAACAACGAGAGGGACGACAATGTCAGTAACGTGTTAAAGATTGTTTGTTGTTAAATGTTTTGTAATAAACATCGAGTCTTCATTGATTCATGTTGTACTGTTAGCTTACCGCTGAGCCCTGATTAGCAGAATTATCCCTGCATCAACAGACGTATTATAGAAGTAGAAGACAGTATAGAGAGTAGAGCTCACTACGACTTCGTGAATTTTGGAACATGTTATAGTTACATTTTACGCTACCTAAAAATACATTTAAAATTTAAAAAAAAATATTTTTAAGCTGATTCAATAATATATATTTTATTATGATAAAAAGGGGGGAAAAAATATGTAAATTGAATAATTAATATTTGATGAAAAGTAGATTTGATATATTTCCTATATGTCTTAAACTCAGAGCAGGTGCGTCTTAATTACTTAGCTATCGGCGTAGATAGTTGATTTCTCACGTCTGCTGCTATAGTAATAAGGTGTTTGAAGCTTTTCTCCCTTGTGCCAAGTGACCCTTGGTCTAAGTTCTACAATACCTCTGACACCACCTTGTTTTGATGTGCCCAAGGAAACACAATAACTATACAATAAACAAAAGAAGTCTTCAATTTAACTTAAAGTGACTTAAGCTAATTTATTATTTAAATATAATAGGTAAAATACAATGCGATATTACAATGAATACGCTATGAGAAATGCATGAAAAGATCAAGAACTACACTAGAGAATACACTATGAAATAATAGTATGGATGGTTATCATATAGATATAATTACTCAATGAACATGATGCAGAGTACAAGTGATTCACAAAACAGGCAATTCTGACTCATTCAAGCGAGACGCTACAACTCAATGTAATGGAGTCTTTTAAGACTGTCGCCCCCTCTACTGCGTAGAATCTGTCCTAAAATCGGTCAGTGATAGTTATCGGCTATCATTGTCGCTCTATACACACACACACACCGTCACGGGCTTGTGATGATTTGTCAATAACACAAAAAAAGGTGGCTATAATTCCTGAAATATATGAATAATTCACCTACACCATGTGCTCTATTCTAAGCCCTATCTAACTACTTACCACAGACTTCCAAAATACTAACGTCTACATAACGTAACTATCAGTCACACGAACTACCATAAAGCTCCTCCATACACACACCTTACATACACTTACCTCTCTATGTGGATACTGTGGTGAAGCTGGTAGACGGTAGGTCTGTCTAAGCACTCAAGAGAGAAGTCTCATGCGTGCGCTGTAGTGGTCAGTGAAACTAAAAAAGTCGGTGTCAGTTTTTATACACCCTCGTTCCTCCCCAAACTTCTAGCTACGGCGCCACCCAGTCTCTAAGTCCATCCCGACAGTAAGTAAGTATTGTCAACACGCCGCGATAAACCAACGCCTCATGACATGTTGGCGTAAGTCTCAGACTATTGTGTACACACGCTCATTCATACCTTCCCCCCAGTTTTGATAACAGCCGCAAGTGACCGCCATACCTAGAATTGTTACTCTCCTTACTTTCTCACGATTTGACCCTGTACTTTGTAGATGGGATAAAAGTCACCGTGTGACACTCACCTCTGCTGCTAGTGTAGTATGGTGTTTCTAGCTTTTCTTGCCTCAGACACTCGGCTGCCCTTGGACTCTGACTTGGTCTGCTGGTGCCCGGGATGTTCTGCTCTCTGCAAATGTTCTAGCATCCCTTATATAGCCGTGGAACACTGAGGTGGGGATTTTTGGGCGGTGTTCTTTATTGTTTTTGTTTTATCTTATCTTCCTTATTTGGGGCCACTTGATGAGCGTTAGACAAAAGTGGACACATTAATTCTTCAGAATTGTTTATGGTTCTGTTGTTGAGTTTTTTTCTAGGTTTTTTTCCTGGCCCGTCATCAATTTTTTTACATAAACCCCCCCCCCCCCCACTCTTGTACACCAGCACTTGTCATTTTTATGTCATTTCATCATGAACATCCAATCGCTTGTTCTTTGTACCTCAGCATCTATGTCATTGAGGCTCGAGATGGCCACGCCCATTTACGAAACTTAAGTTTGAAACGCGCGCCAATGTAATTCGGATGGGGCGCTGGTTGCCCGACAGAGTGAGAGGAAGGGTTCTCAAGTTAAAATTACCATGACCTCGTGTAACTGTAACTAGCAGTGACGTAGGAATGGGGTGCGGTGGAGCACTAGGCGCACTTTTTTCTTTGCATTCTCGGCCAAATGCAGATTATTTTTTGTGGATGACGCTCTCAAAAACAGCCAGACGCTGGAGTCCTTCAAAACAAATTTAAAAACTCATCTATTTCGCAAACACCTGCTGGAATGATGATGTCTACAATCTTTTCCAGCTTGTTATTATCTCCCAGCTTAGTTTTTGTACCGCGCTTCGAGCCTTTGGGGATGAAGCGTGATTTTTCAAATGAACTTTATTAGTATTATTATTATTATTATTATTATAAAATCTTGACGCCTTCCGGGTGGCGCCAACCCCAACTAATTCACAGGGGTCAGGAACTGAATCAAATTTATTTTCAATTATATCAGATAAATATATATATATATATATAATAAACCGAAAAGAAACAGCAGGAAAATAATTATCAAAAAACTCATTAAACGACATCTATTTCTTCACATTTTTAAAATAAAAAATGGCTGTTGGTGTGTCAAGGTCAATGGTGTGATAAATAATTTTTGCTTTGAGAAAATTGCCTTAGTGGTTAAAATTGAATAGAGTCTAGGTTCATGATTTCGAATTGTGATATGTTTTTTTCTGGTCTATTTTGTGAATGACTAGAAGATTTGATGTTTCATATTTGAAGTAATTTATCAATTTTTATTCTTTAAGTTTACTACATTTTGATGGCCTACAATCAATCCATTGATCATTCTGGCTGCTTTGTTTAACTTTAACATTAATAAGAAATTTTTTTAAAATTAAAAATGGTATTTTTTAAATTAATTTTTAGCGTTGGGGGGAAGTGGTGTGTGAATAAATAAAGTTATACAAGAAATAAGTTTAGAAACACATTCGTTAAAAAAAACGTGACTTTCCAAAATTTTTTTAAGGGTTATGTTTTCAGCTAACTTTTAAATGGAATTAAAGTGTTTTGGGAGCATACTTTTGTGTCATATTTAGGGTGTTCAACTTTAGCAATAAGCATTAGAAATCTGTGTGTCTCGTACCTAACTTTCAGGGTTCCTTCTGATCAGACACGGGTTGTAGAGCCTGACCTCGCGAATGCTTGAAGAATTACTGTACATAATTTTCATACATTTTTTTAGATGGTTAAAACAACACTCTGAGACCATGTTCAACTCCATTCAAGTCAGATTTTTTTTTTAATTTTGAGAACCTTTTCGTCATCGCTAAAAATGACGTCAGACGCTTTGTAAAAACAGTATACTTTTCTTAGTAATGCATTTGATAAAATGACGCACGCTTTAATTGGAATTCGTGAACCTTTCTCGGAAATCATGTCCATCAGCAGATCTCAACTGCAAGGGAACATGCAGCTGAATTCAGTAATAACTGGAAAAGCAACTTCCTCTTTGCGAAATAATAAAACAGCTACAGAAATGCACTTTTATGGGGTCTAAACTTGACCTCATTTATCCTTTTAAATAAATAAAACAAAAAAAAATAATTTAAATCATGTTCAAAACGAAAATAAATAGTATGCGCATTATTTGCGATAATAAAACGTCTTTTGAATTAAAAAAAATAAACAAAATGTTGTCCATTTCTAATAAATGATTTGGCTTACTTTACTTGGCACATCTAATAATTCTATCATTCCATTGGCGCACATAATAAATCTATCATTCATTTGGCGCACATAATAAATCTATCATTCATTTGGCGCACATAATAAATATATCATTCCATTGGCGTATCTAATAAATCTATTAATGATTGGCTTACATAATAAATATATCATTCCATTGGCGCGTCTAATAAATATATAATTCCATTGCCTCACATAATAAATGTATCATTCCGTTAGCGCATCTAATAAATATATCATTCCATTCGAGACTCCGGAAATTTCGAAAGCTATGAAAAGACATTTCTTTTTTAAAAAGTACTCCAAAGACCTAGATTATGATATAGAGTGCAATAACTTTATGCCAACTCTATTTATTTAACTATTTATATCAGCAACAATAAAAATAAATTTAAAAGCGCAAAAGATGACAAAAGAAAAGTGTCGGGTTTTTTAAGTCTAAGCTTTTGAAAATGTTTTTTTTTAATTAAAAAAACTTGTAATAAAATTCGAGAAGTCGGATGTCCGTACTTTCAAGCAGTGTCCGTACTTTCTAGCTGTGTCCGTACTTTCAAGCTGTGTCCATACTTTCAAGCTGTGTCCGTACTTTTAAGCTGTGTTAACACGTTCAGTTAATGCTGATAATTTGACTATCTTCCTTATCGGGTTTTTACTTTCCCGTTTTTTATGGAGCCTGAATTAGACAATGCTCGGCAAATTTACTCTGTGAGATCTGCTACTGCAATGTCCAATTTGAAATCTGATTGCTTGATCAATGTGCATTTTGAGCTCTTATAGCTACTTCAATGTGCACGTTGAGATCTGTTGGCTACTTAAATGTGCACTTTGAGATATGATGGCTTGCTCAATGTGCACATTGAGATCTTATGGCTGATTCAATGTTCACGTTGAGATCTGATGTCTACTTCAATGTGCAATTTAAAATCTAGCAAATCATTTTTGTAATGAAATTTACTCATTTTATATTTCATACTACAAATTTCGTAGGTGAAAATGACAACTACTGTTAGATCGTGTGGTATTTTCAAAAAAAATAATTAGGTGGTTTAAGAAAAATAATGATAAAAAAAAACACATTAGATTGCGACCGTTCAAAATGGAACTTGTTCGAAGATCAAGAACAAAGTGTCCCGTGTTTCAACATTACATGCTCCAATGAGTAGCCCAGGTATCCGACTTGCCGGCATTGCACGCTAGCCCCAGGAGACGCTAGCGAATCGGATGACTTCCTTGTCTTGCCTTGGGTGTTGATGGTGTAGGCTAGGGCGGCGGGAGAGTTCTACGCCACGGTAGTGTTATCTGGTAGAGCCCAGCGGATGGATCTGGCTGCCAGTGTACTAGCCGGGCATTTAAGAGCGTAAGTTCGAGCCTCAACTAGACTATGTATGTTATCTAGTAGCCCAACTAACAATGATTAAAAATATATCGACCGAACTAAAGATTCGTATTAACATTTTAGCGTTCCAATACACAGGGAAGAGTATCAACATTGACTGAAAGAAATCGATACGGTGGTGTAGTGACGATGTGTACGATGAAGAGTATCAACATTGACTGAAAGAAATCGATACGGTGGTGTAGTGACGATGTGTACGATGAAGAGTATCAACATTGACTGAAAGAAATCGATACGGTGGTGTAGTGACGATGTGTACGATGAAGAGTATCAACATTGACTGAAAGAAATCGATACGGTGGTGTAGTGACGATGTGTACGATGAAGAGTATCAACATTGACTGAAAGAAATCGATACGGTTGTGTAGTGACGATGTGTACGATGAAGAGTATCAACATTGACTGAAAGAAATCGATACGGTGGTGTAGTGACGATGTGTACGATGAAGAGTATCAACTTTGACTGAAAGAAATCGATACGGTGGTGTAGTGACGATGTGTACGATGAAGAGTATCAACATTGACTGAAAGAAATCGATACGGTTGTGTAGTGACGATGTGTACGATGAAGAGTATCAACGTTGACTGAAAGAAATCGATACGGTGGTGTAGTGACGATGTGTACGATGAAGAGTATCAACATTGACTGAAAGAAATCGATACGGTGGTGTAGTGACGATGTGTACTATGAAGAGTATCAACATTGACTGAAAGAAATCGATACGTTGGTGTAGTGACGATGTGTACGATGAAGAGTATCAACATTGACTGAAAGAAATCGATACGGTGGTGTAGTGACGATGTGTACGATGAAGAGTATCAACATTGACTGAAAGAAATCGATACGGTTGTGTAGTGACGATGTGTACGATGAGCACAATTCAGTGTTGTCCATTCACAAAGCAAAAATCTCCCCCCCCCCACCCTTTTCCTCGCCCATTTAGGCTCCAGTGAAAACTCTTTGTGACTCGCTAAATCAAAGTTAGCCAAATAAACAAGCAGATTAACACTTAGTTTTAAACAGAAGGTTGTTGTGTCAGTGTACAGAAGAAGTGCAACGATCAGCTTGCCCAATCGAAAAATCCGTATGACCGCGGTGAGAATGACTGCGGTGAGATGACTACGGTGAGATGACTACGGTGAGAATGACTACGGTGAGAATGACTACGGTGAGAATGACTGCGGTGAAATGACTACGGTGAGATGACTACGGTGAGATGACTACGGTGAGAATGACTGCGGTGAGATGACTACGGTGAGAATGACTACGGTGAGAATGACTACGGTGAGAATGACTGCGGTGAGATGACTACGGTGAGAATGACTGCGGTGAGATGACTACGGTGAGATGACTACGGTGAGATGACTACGGTGAGAATGACTGCGGTGAGATGACTATGGTGAGAATGTCTGCGGTGAGATGACTACGGTGAGATGACTGCGGTGAGAATGACTGCGGTGAGATGACTACGGTGAGATGACTACGGTGAGATGACTACGGTGAGAATGACTACGGTGAGAATGACTACGGTGAGAATGACTGCGGTGAGATGACTACGGTGAGAATGACTGCGGTGAGATGACTACGGTGAGATGACTACGGTGAGATGACTACGGTAAGAATGACTGCTGTGAGAATGACTGCTGTGAGATGACTATGGTGAGAATGACTGCTGTGAGATGACTACGGTGAGAATGACTGCTGTGAGATGACTACGGTGAGAATGACTGCTGTGAGATGACTACGGTGAGATGACTACGGTGAGAATGACTGCTGTGAAATGACTACGGTGAGATGACTATGGTGAGAATGACTGCGGTGAGATGACTACGGTGAGATGACTACGGTGAGAATGACTGCGGTGAGATGACTACGATGAGAATGACTACGGTGAGATGACTACGGTGAGATGACTACGGTGAGAATGACTGCAGTGAGATGACTACGGTGAGAATGACTGCAGTGAGATGACTACGGTGAGAATGACTGCAGTGAGATGACTACGATGACAATGACTACGGTGAGATGACTACGGTGAGATGACTACGGTGAGATGACTACGGTGAGATGACTACGGTGAGATGACTACGGTGAGAATGACTGCTGTGAAATGACTACGGTGAGATGACTATGGTGAGAATGACTGCGGTGAGATGACTACGGTGAGATGACTATGGTGAGAATGACTGCTGTGAGATGACTACGGTGAGAATGACTGCTGTGAGATGACTACGGTGAGAATGACTGCTGTGAGATGACTACGGTGAGATGACTACGGTGAGAATGACTGCTGTGAAATGACTACGGTGAGATGACTATGGTGAGAATGACTGCGGTGAGATGACTACGGTGAGATGACTACGGTGAGAATGACTGCGGTGAGATGACTACGATGAGAATGACTACGGTGAGATGACTACGGTGAGATGACTACGGTGAGAATGACTGCAGTGAGATGACTACGGTGAGAATGACTGCAGTGAGATGACTACGGTGAGAATGACTGCAGTGAGATGACTACGATGACAATGACTACGGTGAGATGACTACGGTGAGATGACTACGGTGAGATGACTACGGTGAGAATGACTGCTGTGAGAATGACTGCTGTGAGATGACTACGGTGAGAATGACTGCTGTGAGATGACTACGGTGAGAATGACTGCTGTGAGATGACTACGGTGAGAATGACTGCTGTGAGATGACTACGGTGATATGACTACGGTGAGAATGACTGCTGTGAGATGACTGCGGTGAGATGACTACGGTGAGAATGACTGCTGTGAGATGACTGCGGTGAGATGACTACGGTGAGAATGACTGCGGTGAGATGACTACGGTGAGATGACTACGATGAGAATGACTACGGTGAGATGACTACGGTGAGATGACTACGGTGAGATGACTACGGTGAGATGACTACGGTGAGATGACTACGGTGAGAATGACTGCTGTGAGAATGACTGCTGTGAGATGACTACGGTGAGAATGACTGCTGTGAGATGACTACGGTGAGAATGACTGCTGTGAGATGACTACGGTGAGAATGACTGCTGTGAGATGACTACGGTGAGATGACTATGGTGAGAATGACTGCTGTGAGATGACTACGGTGAGATGACTACGGTGAAAATGACTGCTGTGAAATGACTACGGTGAGATGACTACGGTGAGAATGACTGCTGTGAGATGACTACGGTGAGAATGACTGCTGTGAGATGACTACGGTGAGAATGACTACGGTGAGATGACTACGGTGAGATGACTACGGTGAGAATGACTACGGTGAGATGACTACGGTGAGATGACTACGGTGAGATGACTACGGTGAGATGACTACGGTGAGAATGACTGCTGTGAGAATGACTACGGTGAGATGACTACGGTGAGAATGACTGCTGTGAGAATGACTGCTGTGAGAATGACTGCTGTGAGAATGACTGCTGTGAGAATGACTGCTGTGAGAATGACTGCTGTGAGATGACTACGGTGAGAATGACTGCTGTGAGAATGACTGCTGTGAGAATGACTGCTGTGAGAATGACTGCTGTGAGATGACTACGGTGAGAATGACTGCTGTGAGAATGACTGCTGTGAGAATGACTGCTGTGAGAATGACTGCTGTGAGAATGACTGCTGTGAGATGACTACGGTGAGAATGACTACGGTGAGAATGACTACGGTGAGAATGACTACGGTGAGATGACTACGGTGAGATGACTACGGTGAGATGACTACGGTGAGAATGACTGCTGTGAGAATGACTACGGTGAGGATGACTGCTGTGAGAATGACTGCTGTGAGATGACTGCAGTGAGAATGACTGCGGTGAGATGACTACGGTGAGAATGACTACGGTGAGATGACTACGGTGAGAATGACTACGGTGAGAATGACTACGGTGAGATGACTGCTGTGAGATGACTATGGTGAGAATGACTGCTGTGAGATGACTACGGTGAGAATGACTGCTGTGAGATGACTACGGTGAGAATGACTACGGTGAGATGACTACGGTGAGAATGACTGCTGTGAGATGACTACGGTGAGATGACTACGGTGAGAATGACTGCTGTGAGATGACTACGGTGAGAATGACTGCTGTGAGATGACTACGGTGAGAATGACTACGGTGAGATGACTACGGTGAGATGACTACGGTGAGAATGACTACGGTGAGATGACTACGGTGAGATGACTATGGTGAGATGACTACGGTGAGATGACTACGGTGAGATGACTACGGTGAGAATGACTGCTGTGAGAATGACTGCTGTGAGAATGACTACGGTGAGAATGACTACGGTGAGAATGACTGCTGTGAGAATGACTGCTGTGAGAATGACTGCTGTGAGAATGACTGCTGTGAGAATGACTGCTGTGAGATGACTACGGTGAGAATGACTGCTGTGAGAATGACTGCTGTGAGAATGACTGCTGTGAGAATGACTGCTGTGAGATGACTACGGTGAGAATGACTGCTGTGAGAATGACTGCTGTGAGAATGACTGCTGTGAGAATGACTGCTGTGAGATGACTACGGTGAGAATGACTGCTGTGAGAATGACTGCTGTGAGAATGACTGCTGTGAGATGACTACGGTGAGAATGACTGCTGTGAGATGACTACGGTGAGAATGACTGCTGTGAGATGACTGCTGTGAGAATGACTGCTGTGAGAATGACTGCTGTGAGAATGACTGCTGTGAGATGACTACGGTGAGAATGACTGCTGTGAGATGACTACGGTGAGAATGACTACGGTGAGAATGACTACGGTGAGAATGACTACGGTGAGAATGACTACGGTGAGATGACTATGGTGAGATGACTACGGTGAGAATGACTGCTGTGAGAATGACTACGGTGAGAATGACTGCGGTGAGAATGACTGCTGTGAGATGACTGTGGTGAGAATGACTGCGGTGAGATGACTACGGTGAGAATGACTACGGTGAGATGACTACGGTGAGAATGACTACGGTGAGAATGACTACGGTGAGATGACTACGGTGAGATGACTACGGTGAGAATGACTGCTGTGAGATGACTACGGTGAGAATGACTACGGTGAGATGACTACGGTGAGAATGACTACGGTGAGAATGACTACGGTGAGAATGACTACGGTGAGATGACTACGGTGAGATGACTACGGTGAGATGACTACGGTGAGATGACTAGGGTGAGAATGACTGCTGTGAGATGACTACGGTGAGAATGACTGCTGTGAGATGACTACGGTGAGAATGACTGCTGTGAGATGACTACGGTGAGATGACTACGATGAGAATGACTACGGTGAGATGACTACGGTGAGATGACTACGGTGAGATGACTACGGTGAGATGACTACGTTGAGATGACTATGGTGAGAATGACTGCTGTGAGATGACTACGGTGAGAATGACTGCTGTGAGATGACTACGGTGAGAATGACTGCTGTGAGATGACTACGGTGAGAATGACTGCTGTGATATGACTACGGTGAGATGACTACGGTGAGAATGACTGCTGTGAGATGACTACGGTGAGAATGACTGCTGTGAGATGACTACGGTGAGATGACTACGGTGAGAATGACTGCTGTGAGATGACTACGGTGAGATGACTACGGTGAGAATGACTGCTGTGAGATGACTACGGTGAGAATGACTACGGTGAGATGACTACGGTGAGATGACTACGGTGAGAATGACTACGGTGAGATGACTACGGTGAGAATGACTGCTGTGAGATGACTACGGTGAGATGACTACGGTGAGAATGACTACGGTAAGGATTGTGTAATCTAGACAGCTTTATTTTAAAGTGAAAATACGAAAATTATAGAACAATCGAAAAGGCCAAGAAGCATTAAATGCATGTGACATGGGAACATAAAGGGCACGTGGCCTTAAAGTATGCAGTGCATCAGGAAGTGCATGTGACCTTGAAGTATGCCGGGCATCAAAAAGTGAATGTGTCATTGAAGTATGCAATGGATCAGGAAGTGTGAATATGAAGTGTCTGTACACATCGAGACTGGAGTACATATGGTTTTAAATGTACACCCGTTTAGACTAAGCATCTGCATTAAAGTACAGCTGTTGAAAATGTATCTGTACTGTGCACTGTGTTATTGTTTTGTACCGGTACAACATGTCGCTGTGATGACAAAACTACCGAACCAAACGTGTGAAGTAATATCTGCATCAGATGGAAAAGCGTATCTGGGTTGTAATAACAGCCCCAGGTAGTCCCCTTAGCTCAGCCAGTGGGATTATCTCAGATGCTAGAAATTGTACTGTCGTGATAATAGAACAGGTGAAAATGGCTAATCCAATGTTTTAAAAAATACAGGTCACTAAAAGCAATAATTAAACGTTGACATAGCTTCTGCTTCCAAGAGCATTTTTTTTTTAACGGGATAAGGAAAAAGCAAAAATAATAGCAACATAATCTCTACACCCATCACTTAAATAATCTCTAAACTCAGCCAACGAATAAATATACAACATCTCCAATAAGCATGGTGTTACGCCGCTTGCAAGACCAGTTGCCTAGGAAAGGGAGGGGGGGGGAGCTGTGTAGCGGGCTCTCCACTCCGGCCGGCACTCACCCTAGCTACGCCGCTGACTGGGACTCATGGGTGCATGAGTTGTCGGTTAAATAATGTCAAATAACAACTAACCAATCGTTAACGGCAAGACTTGCACTTTTAGAGCTTGTTAAAGGATATATAAGTCCTAGCTGGCTTACTTTCAGTTTTATTTTTAGTAAGGCCGAGTAGCTGTTGGTGTGTGTGTCTCTGTGTGTATGTGTGTGTGTGTGTGTGTGTGTGTGTGTGTGTGTCTTTTCCACGAACAAAAGCTATTTTTATAAATCGTGATCTGGTAAATTAAGAAAAGTAATTATATTCTCAGTGACAATATTTTTAAATTACTGTTTATTGTTGTTTATCCTGTTTTCAGCCACGACCTGGTTTTTTTTAGTCTAGCTTTTTTAACATACATTTTTTGGTCTCGCTTTTTTAACATACGTTTTTTGGTCTAGCTTTTTAACATACATTTTTGGTCTAGCTTTTTTTAACATACATTTTTGGTCTAGCTTTTTAATAAAATTTTGTTTTTCGTCTACCTTTTTTAATTAATTAATTTTTTAAGTCTAGCTTTTGTAATTAAATATATTTTTTTTAATCCCCCTTTTTAAATTTAAGTTTTTTGGTATATTTTTTAAATTTAATTTTTGTTTGGTCTACCTTTTTTAAATTTAATTATTTTGGTCCACATTTTTTTATTTATTAATTTTTTGGTTGGGCCTTTCTTCAAATTATTTTTTTAAACAGCGCATTTTACCATAAGTAGTTAGACGGAGTCATAGATAGCCCCCAAAAAATCCCCTCTCTCCAGCATGTAGTTATAATCTTAAATTACGCCAACATGATTCAAACACATGAAGGTCCAATATAAAATTATGTTGACAAATTTAGGAAATAATATCCTAGCATGTTTTATATCGACACGTTCCATGATGTTCCCCCCATCGATGACTCGTTGATCATATGTTTTGTTTTTTTTAGAACCCTTGCTACATGGCGTTATCGGTTCACACCAGAACATCCGCTACAACATTGCACAACTCTCGCAGCAGCAGACCGGTCCCAAGCTAATCTCTGCACCGACCGGCTACGAAACACAACAATAGCCTTTGGTGGGAATCCGAGGAGCCATTTTTTTTTTTTTTAATTTTAGAGCGGATTTCTACATCTGTGATGGTGAAGAATGGGGTGGGGGAAAAAACAAACTATTGTGTTGAGGTAAAATAAGGCTACCGGAAACAGAGGGGGTGGGACTTACAAAGTACACGATAATGACATGAAATGCTAGCAGTAAATTTGTTGAGCTACTCAATGATGTGTCGATGTTTTGGTGGTCGTTATATCACAGTTGCATACAGTTCACATCCAGCAATAATAGATGAACCGTAGTCTGGGTGCCATGTGTACTTTTGTTCACACGGGCACAAACATTTGAAACTAATTAGTTACTTTCGTTGTATGTTTCAGGGGCGTTCACTAAGTAGATAAAAAGGTATAGAGGCGACGTCATGGTGCACCCTTCTAGAGTGGACTTCTAGCCAGTGCTCCACTACCTTTTTTCTCTCGCGGCAAACAGTATCGAATGTCCGCGGCGCACCACATTTAGAATATGAGGGGAAAACAAACAACGGATTTTTACTAGTGTTTTAATGTACTAACATTTCAATTCTTTTTTTTTTATCTTAAAGACATGAAATTAACCGGAGAAAGGAATTATTTTATATTAAGTAATATAACGTGACCAGAAAACAAGGGCTCGCCAAAGAAATCATACAGGGTACAACTAGAGGAGGGAGAAGAAGAGGAAGACAGAGATAAAGATGGGAAGATAACATCAAAGAGTGGACGGGACTTTAACTAGTCGATGCTGTACGTAATGCAGAAGAAAGAGAGGAATGGAGAAGGATAGTTTTCATGTCATCTGTGGCGCCCCAACGGTCCAAGGACTAAGGGACATGATGATGATGATGATGATGATGATGATGATGATAATGATGATGATGATGATGATGATGATGATGATGATGATGACGACGACGATGATGATGATGATGATGATAATGATGGTGATGACGATGATGATGATGATGATGATAAATCTAACATAAAATAGTTTGTCACTATTGAACCGTGAACAAAAATGTGAGGTAATTTTTTTTTAAAACTACCCCTGTACAATCTTCCATTTATATATTTGTACCCAAAGAGTTCCTTGTATCCAGCTTAATGTGCAAATTGTATATATCTTTTTTTAGAAAAGAAAATATGTATTTAAAATGATTTAACACAAAGAAACCAATTGTTACAGGAATTAACCAACAACTTACTAATGGCATTCAAGCAATAAGATTACCATATTTATTTCAATGCTATGAACGAGACAAGCCTCGCAAAATAAAAAAAATATTTGATTCACGCTCAACGCATGAGTTGACATAAAACTTTCCAAATCTGATGTACCATATCTTCGGCCCCATCCGTCAGGATCAATTGTGGCTTACTTTGGGTTGGACTTTTTTTCATTTGTGGCTTACTTTGGGTTGGGCTTTTTTTCATTTGTGGCTTACTTTGGGTTGGACTTTTTTTCATTTGTGGCTTACTTTGGGTTGGGCTTTTTTTCATTTGTGGCTTACTTTGGGTTGGACTTTTTTTCATTTGTGGCTTACTTTGGGTTGGACTTTTTTTCATTTGTGGCTTACTTTGGGTTGGACTTTTTTTCATTTGTGGCTTACTTTGGGTTGGACTTTTTTTCATTTGTGGCTTACTTTGGGTTGGACTTTTATTCATTTGTGGCTTACTTTGGGTTGAACTTTTTTTCATTTGTGGCTTACTTTGGTTTGGGCTTGTTTTCATTTGTGGCTTACTTTTTGTTGGGCTTGTTTTCATTTGTCGGTCTTGAAATTATGTTAGCAGAGGTATCACCGGGGTTGGTTTAACCCGGGGATGAAAACATCATGTTGATCTCCAAAATTTCATCAAATGCAGTTGTGCTCTAATTCATATTTTTCTAGGTTAGCACCTTTGCTCTGCGTGGCTCTTCCAACGACAGAGCCCTGCTTGCTCTGCGTGGTCCTTCCAACGACAGAGCCCTGCTTGCTCTGCGTGGTCTTTCCAACGACAGAGCCCTGCTTGCTCTGCGTGGTCCTTTCAACAACAGAGCCCTGCATGCTCTGCGTGGTCCTTCCAACGACAGAGCCCTGCATGCTATGCATGGTCCTTCCAACGACAGAGCCCTGCTTGCTCTGCGTGGTCCTTCCAACTACAGAGCCCTGCATGCTCTGTGTGGTCCTTCCAACGACAGAGCCCTGCTTGCTCTGCGTGGTCCTTCCAACAACAGAGCCCTGCATGCTCTGCGTGGTCCTTCCAACGACAGAGCCCTGCTTAAGGCAACAAATTATTCTGATTTTTAACTCACGCTTTGGAAAAAACGGCAGAGTCACATTTTTAATTTTTTATAGTTATCGCCCCTGGCTAATAGACAATTGAAAATAGAAGGTGCTGCATTAAGTTTAAAGTAGAAAAAATGGCTAAGTCCATAAGACAAAGGGAAACGAAAAATCCGTTTACAATGGAAAAAGGAGCATAGTCCAATGTTTACAATGGAAAAGAAGGCAAAGTCACTAATATCATGCGACATTTATAGTCACGTGACTTAAAGGTCCAATGAGAGGCAGCGTTAGGGTAAACAAATTTTCAAGATGGCGACTGATGGTATTCGCTAAACTGACAAACGGAAGAAAAAGTTAACAAACAGAGCTGAATTTTTTTAATTTCCTACCTTAAGAAACAAAGCAAATTATTATAATCTCGATAAATTTGATTTAAAAATAAAATTTGTATTTTTTTTATCATATTATACTCTTGTTTTGTTATGTATTCAGTTAATTAATGTGTGCGTCTATTTCTTTACTTCTACTTCTACCCCGTCACTTTATCTCTGTTTTTGCTCTATGTCTGTCTCTCTTTCTCTCTTTGCTATAGTTCTGTCTCTCCCAGTCGATCTATCTCTGTTTGTTATAGGTCTGTCTCTCCCAGTCGATCTATCTCTGTTTGTTATAGGTCTGTCTCTCTCCCTGTTTTTTATAGGTCTGTCTCTCTCCGTTTTTTTATAGGTCTGTCTCTCTCCCTGTTTTGTATAGGTCTGTCTCTCTCCCTGTTTTTTATAAGTCTGTCTCTCTCCGTTTTTTATAGGTCTGTCTCTCTCTCTGTTTTGTATAGGTCTGTCTCTCTTTCTCTGTTTGCTATAGTTCTGTCTCTCCCAGTCGATCTATCTCTGTTTGTTATAGGTCTGTCTCTCTCCCTGTTTTTAATAGGTCTGTCTCTCTCCGTTTTTTTATAGGTCTGTCTCTCTCTCTGTTTTGTATAGGTCTGTCTCTCTCCCTGTCGCTCTGACTCCCCTGAACTCTCTATCTTCGAGTTTCTGTCTTGATATCTTTGTCTGTTAGTCTCTTTAATTTACTCTTTAGTTCCTATAGCTACTGCTAGAGAAAAAACAACTATTATTGGGTCAAAATTGTAAGAAGCACACCAGAAACTTAGAAAGAATGGTTTTAAACCCGATTGTCAGGATTAAGTCTTAATAAAAAAATTTTTTTTTAAAAATGATAATTATTGGCATGATCCACATTCTTATACTTATAGTAAACAAAAGAGACTTGCCTAAACGTGAATATTGACTTATAAAATAGTTTATATAGATAGTTAGCAATGATAAAACCTTTATAAACTACTAAAAGGGAAAAAACGGCAGAGTCCATTTTGACCCTACTCTCTACTATAATGAAATTAAGCATGTTACATTCAAGATTGAATTACGTTATCTATTTAATAACTCAGGAAAGTGGACACACTTGTGAAATGCATTTAAAAAATTACATTATGTTAACACGTTTTTAATGTCCATAGTTTTGAACTTTGAAAATTGAATATCTCAAAACAACAAATATGTGACCCTGCCTTTTTTTCCCTTGTGGTCTTCATATTTTGTTTCAAACTCCCCGTTTTTTTTTTTGCTGAGGGGCGTCGCATAGTTATCTTGTTGTCTACTACCTATGCCGCCCCCTTGACGACGCCCCCGTAGTTGACAGAGATCCATTATGTCGATAACGGCCAAAGTCACAGCCAGGTGTGTAATCGAATACCCGTGTCAATCAAATCGGGATGTATCATTAAAGGTGAAGGTTGCATAAAAACAGGCTGCACTGTGCCTAATACACCTTTACCCTAGCGACATTTGGTAGCTTTGGTGAGATCCATTGTTCATTTGGTACAGACGGTTTCTCAACACGGGGATTGCTATAATAACACAAGTAATAATTCTCTATGTATGTATGGGAAAGTTAGCACTAATTGGGATTCTTATAAAGTGTGTTACTTGAATGCTTGTTTTGTTAAACAACTTTCGTAGATGGGACGTTCATCGGACAGTCTGAGCTGAACATATATGTCAAAAATTTATAAAAAATAACACATACTAAAGTTTCGTCTACATAGAATATTAGAGTCCTTTGCTTTTATATAGTGCTCATTTTCACTTCTGAACATTTTTTCTTTGCGTAATGCATTTAAAGAAATGTTTGTTTTACATTTATCATGCGTTTTAAATCGTCTTTGATAGAAAGTATTTTTAGAAAGATATTAATAAAAAAAAATTTTTTTGTTTTTTATGTGATGCGTACGACGTGGGAAAGCAGCGAATGAGAGTGCATCACGGTGCGCAGTCTGGGTGGACAATATCTACTGTGGAATTATAAGATAGTCGTAATCCTATAAGCACTGGTTAAAGGAATCTGTGTTTTATGGAAAGGGCGGTATTTAAGGAATTGCATTGTCGGTCCACTGTCTATTCTTACATTCAAAGATGGCTTATGTAAAATGATGTATGTTGTGTGGTATGCGTTAGTTAGGGGCGGCCGGAAATCAAGGACCGCAGTGGGCTTCACAAACTCTAGCTATACAGCTCCATGTACTTAACCTCCCGGCGGGCGCGCTCTTTTCGCAAAGAGACCAGGCGTGTTGTATCACTTTGGTATGGCTACTGAGTGACTGGTTAGATTCGTTTATTTTAATGGAATTTTATAAAAATAATTATTTTTTTAAAAAATAATACAACCAACAAACAATAAACAAATCCTCCCCGATAAGTATTTTTTTGAATGTCCCCTATATCTTTGAGACTCTGAACACCAAACATTTTCCTACCACCCACCATGTTGGACAGCAGAAGTAACCAGACTTATGTAAGGATCCGTAAACATATACTTTTTTGGCGCAAGGCAGCTATATGATTTTTACTATTAAGTAACAAAATATTGTATCAGCATAGGTACTAATATGGGAAAAAAAATAACTTAACATAGCAAGAAAAGAATAAAATTGTAAAAATTAAACAAAGTAACGTGCAAAGGCGTGGTGTATCAATTTGAACAAAGCCGTTAAAATCTGCACTCTGAATGGGTTTTTACAAACTAAATGGTCTTCGCCTATAAAGGAACGGAGAGCATTTAGCCACTGATAAGCAGAGCTTTGCTGTCATCTCTCATTAACTTGTGCAAAACAAAATCGGTTGACATGTATCGATCTGATCAGACGTGCACGGCGGAAGGTGAAGTCAGAAATACCTTGGATCTGATTTATTTTTATGAATCGGATTAAAAGATCGCGAAAAAAAAAGCGAAACTCCATAAGTTTATTTTACACATCGTTTTGGTAGCACCCTCAGATACTACGTTTATTAAGCCAAGCAATATTTTTAAAAAAAAAATTAATTCTGTTTTTACTGTTGTTTGTTCGCTGATGAAGGCGACCTGCCGACACGTTCGTTGTTTTGCTGCGTTCCTTTTTTTCAGGTTCTCCCCATACTTTGTTTCAATTATTTCATTTTTTTTTCTTTTGCTATACTGATTGCAGTATCCCCCCCCCCCCCCCTTTTTTTTTTTTTGATAGCATTGAATATAGAGCCGTAAAATTCTAGGAATGCGCAGTTATGTTGAGATTTGTTAGTATCGATTCCATAACTTAAGTTATTTTAGTTTCTCAATACGATTTCATGTGTATGTATTCAGGATAACCATGACAACCCAAGAGATTATGTCTGGCACCTACCGAATGCATGGACTACTCCTAATTCTACTAGTTGTTGGTAAGAAACTTTGAACTATCAATTACTGTTTTCGTGAGAAATTTAAGATTTTCAGAAATTTACAAAAATGGATAGAATTTAGGGCAGGGCAAAGAGATGCCCTTTCATCCTTTCATATATATATATATATATATATATATATATCATATCATATCTACAAGAGAAAATGTGTGGATTTGTTTGTTTGTGGGTCGGTTTGTTCCACAAAGGCTTTTGACATGGACTAATGGATCTTGTCCAAACTTGGCACATTTATCCATCATTATCCAGAATAGAATACTGGGGGGAGGGGTTATGAACTTTAAAAAAAAACCATTCCGCTTGGGGCCAGGGACCCCGAATTTTTTTTCTGATACGAGCACTATAAATAAAATTAACAACAAATACACCTACATAAATGGATATATCTTGACCAAACTTAATACACAAACACTTGATTAAACAACAGCTTAGACAACATTATAGGTTCTATGTGAATTGATGGATATAAGCCTAGCGTTGTAGCAACACCCTTCATTTTCCTTATAGAAATTTTGGTGGATTTAAAACTAATTATATCCAATCTAGAATTTTCCAGAAAGTTCGATAATTCAAAAAGCTATATCTCTGGCATTTTAAAATATATTTTAATGGTACACATTTTAAATGTTAACTCCATAATTTAACTAAATTATTTTTATAGAGCCCCCCATCTCAGGCAAATCTGATTCGGTTCAATTATGGAATGGGCCCCCTCCGGGGACTCTCTTTCAAATTAAATATGTTATAGTTATAGCTGTTCATTTAGTTGTAAAATGTTTCGTTTTAGAAAAATATTTAGTTAGAAAATTATTGTTTACACTTTTTTAGTACAACATAAATTTTAATCTAGAATTTTCTGGAAAGTTCTATATTGTTCTTCGGGGATATAAAATGGAATCTAAAATCTTATTGAAATGTTAGTTTAGTTCTATACTTTCCATGGGTATTTAATTAAAACATACCCTCCAAAATCCTACTTGGGAACAAAATCCAAATTGGGAACATGACCCGAACGAGGAAAAGTATTCTTTAATGATTAAACTGGAACTCGCCGGTAACACTGTACCATTGAGTGACCGGATCAAATAGGGATCCTAAGGCAAACGGGATCCCATCATATAAGAGTATCCCATCGGGTAGGGGATCCTAACGGGATCGGGATCCCAAATGGGGTCGGTATCCCAATGGGATCGCAATCGAGATCAGGATCCTAATGGGGCTGGGTTCCCATGGGGATCCCATTTGGAAACGCGATCCTAATCGGGTTCAGGATCACACCGGAATTTGGATCAGAGAGATCGGGATCCAACCAGGATTGGGATACAGACAGTATAGGGATACCAATGGGATCGGGAGGCAGTCCCGGGCAACGCCGGGTATAATGGCTGGTACATAAATATACAGCTAGTGCTAGACTTAAGACCGCTTTCGGTTCCGACCGACCGGTCGTAACACGATTTGGTTGCAAGTTGACTACGCTATGTGTACAGTAATGTGAAGTGATGTTATAAAAAATATTTAAGTTAAATTATATTATAAATTTCTCTTATTATTGTTATAAATCATAATGTTCGATGTTCATTTTAATGGGAGATTATGAGTTCAAATTTTCAAACTCTGAAGAGCTCTCCAATCTACAAGCTTTAGCCACGCATGGGGAAGTCAGTGGTGCCAACAGAGAGAAACCACTCACGTCTTATCACTCTGACATAATTACATCGACTGCCCTCTTACTGAGACTTGACTTCCGTCTCCCGTTCTACCTCACGAGCTACTCACAAAATACACTGCGAATATTTCTGAGTTCATGGTGTTGTGTATCATCCATTAATACTTTAGCCTGTTACAATATATATATATATTAACTTAACATAAATATCTTTAGATTTTTTTTCAATCTGGCAACGACAACTGGGAAACAAATTGTACGGCTGTGAAAGGAGTGGTACGGCCGTGAAAGGGGTGGTACGGCTGTGAAAGGAGTGGTACGGCTGTGAAAGGAGTGTAACGTTGTGAAAGGGGTGTTACGACTGTGAAGGGAGTCGGAGTTCATTCGTCCTAAATGTAGGTCAGTTGATCACGCTATTATCATCTTGCCGTCATCTTCTAGGAAATAACCAGGAAGAGGGTAGAATTCGGAGAAAGCTGTCACGTGATCCCCATCCACTTGTTTACATCATTCCTCTGAACTCTTAAAAACTGAAGGCTGGGTTTTTTTATGGCTGATACTAATACTGACTCAAAAACAGAGCTGGATTTCCCCATCACCGTTGATGTACCTTTTTTCATATAATAAGTTTTACAAAAATTCAATAAGAGAAATATACTTTTATTTTGGGAGGGATGGGATCATGGGTGAGATCCCAATTGGGCAGTAGTTCTCAACGTTCTTAATGCCGCGACCCTTTAATACAGCTCATCGCGTTGTGGTGACCCCCAAACATAAAATTATTTCCGTTGCTATTTCATAAATATGCGTTTTCCGATGGTCTTAGCCGACCCTTATGTTTAAGGGTCGTTTAACCCCCAAAGGGGTCGCGAACAACAGGATGAGAACTGCTGCACGGGAGAAGGGGGGGGGGGCGCTGTCATTTCCCGAGGCCTTGATTATCCCAGGAAAACGGAAAAATCAAGCTTTCCGTATCCCAGGATCTCGGGAGTCTAGTGTAATAAGGGATGACATATTTTGAGACACACTTTGCCCGCCTTCCACGTGCATGACCTCTTTCAAGTCGGTTCCGTGTTGGGGCGGCTAGAAAAAATATCCCTTTGATGATACTTTTGTTTACTATCATCCGTTTCTGTGGAACATGATAGAACAATCTAGAAAATGTGGGAAACAGTAAGACTGTGTGTTCCATTTCCAGAATGATCATCTGAAACTGCCTATAAAAAGGGCTGACCGATAGAGAGGGGGAGATTTTCCTTTCCTTGATTACGAGGCATGCTATGTGTCATTATACTTTGTTGTGTGTAGAGATTTTTATTTCCTCGTACAATTTTGTGCTCATTGTATTTTGATATACAGTACCGGTACCAGCAAATCTGTAAGTTTATAATTTCAATCATATTTCACTTGCTGTTATTATTTAATTGAAGTTCACAAATTAAAAAGTTATTAACTGTAATTAGCTCTGGCCTTGATTGTCGTTTTATTTGTTATTATTTTTAACCTTTGGTATCGTCCTTTATTATGGACTGTTTTTAGAACGAGCCCTAGACAAAACAACAGAGATTAAATTCTCAATCTATAACGGTCCGTAATACTAGAGAAACACCGAGATAAGTAATTGAATGAAATATATATTAAAATCTAATGAAACTAATAAATACTTGATTTTTGATTGTTGTTCCTATTTTTTTATGACTATTAATTAATGAATAAAGAGCAATGTTAAGTTTAGTTGAGATTTAGGTCACTTGCTTCTAGTTGCTTCACTTTTCACAGCTTATCCTTACTAATGGATAACTAATTGATAGCTAGCTAATAATATGCTTGCCAAGCAAACGTTGTATAGAAATTCCTGCAGAAAAAATACGGTCACACGTAATGCGTATTGCATTATCCACAGATTGCTAATCCTAGTTTCGCATCCGTCGTGAAATAGTTACGTGCAAATGTTTCCAACTTCTCCCAACAAGAAGCTCGTTTCGAATAAAGAGAACGATTTGGAATGCTAAGAGATGTGTCTAAATATGTATATGTCGTACTATTTTGATTTTTATAATTTAATTAAAAAAATACATAATATAAAGTTAGTTTGACACATGAACATCTTTGAACAGTTAAGTTATAAGAGCACACGCTTCCAGCCCTTGGGGGCTGACTTCAACTAAGGTGGGGGGGGGGGGGGGTGGAGGGGAGGGCGGTTAAGGGGGGATCACCGTCTAAAACTATAGACTACCAGAAGTAGTGATTTTTTTTTTTAATTTAAAAATGTGTTGCTATCCATGCATTATCCTACTTAAAAGCCGTTTCTCCCAAAATATCGCGGTCATATCGCTTCTAAATGAATGTAGCCGTGACTTAAGTACACGCGCTCTCAAGCGTTTTTGAGCTATTTGTGATAATCTGTCACAATTTGTTGCAAACTGTGACCTCCCGATTCATTCCTTTTGGAGTTTCTCTTCTGTATTCCTTCACACCTTTCCTCTGTCACTCATTTGTTCCTTGAATTATTAAAATTTATCATTTGATTCATTTCTCCTTTACATCTTTATAATTAGAATTTTTAAATTAAAAAAAGAAAAAAATCTCCCTTGCTTTGTAAAGATACGAGTCTGATCGGTGATTTCTTACTGGCGCAACGTTGTCTGCCACCCCATTTGCTCTGTTACTTGATGTTATTGTCGTCCGTTGAAACGGATATCTCTATGTCTTCAGTTAACCACGCAGTCACAAGCCCTCTCCAAGATACCAAGGCCAGGTCTGAGAAGAGAGGCCTTATAGAAATGGCTAAAATAATCGCATACTACACAAACAGATCGGCGTTTGACTACAACGGCTACGGGTGCTTCTGTGGACTGGGTGGCTCAGGCGTGCCTGTCGATGCTGTGGATAGGTAATTATTATCATTTTAATTCGTTCTTTTTTTTCCCCTAGCTTCGATTTAATGGTAGTTCATTTTGGGTAGTCCTCTTAAATATTTTATTCTAGTCATTATTTTGGACTGAGTTTCATTTACTTCAATGATCGCCGCCATCCCGTGTAGAAGAGTCAAAATAGGTTGGAAAAATGTATAGAACAAATGTATTATTATCACAACTTGTAGAAATTTCAAAAGTTTGTGTTGTAGCCTTGCCGCCTCGGGTGCCTATGTTATAGTTAAGTAAATGGTGCAATTTTAGGTCCACAGCAACAAGGATAAAGGCAATGAGTTTAAACGACGAGGCGTATAATTTTAATTTTCCAATGAATTTTTCCTCAGGTGTACTCTAAAATGTCAGCTAAATTCTACAACTCTTTTTTCTTTTTTTTTTAATTCAGACCTATTTCAATGAAATATGATGAGAAAAACAAAAATATTTTCGAGGTTAACAACGAAGGCGGTATTTATGAAATAGCGCCATTTGACAGGATGACGAGATAGCTTTATTCAACTAATTTTTAACAAATAATTTATGAATGAAAAAGCTTAAAAAAAAAAAAAAAAGATACAAAACACTACAAATCTGCAACCGTGTCTTTTTAAATATAAACAAAAATGAGGCCCCCCCCCCCCCCCAAACCCTTTTTTTTTCCACCCCTACCCGCTCGACGCTGAGGTCACGCGTCATCCGTGTTTCTGGCTTTTGTTTCTCGAATATTTCCCAAGTGTTTCTCATACCCGTACATTTTATAGTTAGAATTTATTTATTCAAACTACACGACAAGGTGCTGCAAGGGACACGACGACTGCTACGGCGAGACCAGTTGTTGGGTGACTCACCTGTCGTGGTCCACATCGAACTGCAGCGGTGGGAGCTGTAAGTGCCTGGGTGAGTCTTGACGGGTATTTGAAATGCATTTTAAAGGCTTCTGGTAAAATTATCCGTGCACATATGTTTACAAAAAAACCTCCCAAAAAACAACCAAAAAAAACCAGACAGGCCGAATTAGCGTAAGGGTGAGATAGATTAGACCAAAGGATTTCTGCGGATATTTTACCTGTGAGCTTGAACTCCGCTATTCATAACCCCGCTTCTTTGCACGATCTGATTTCACGGAGCTCATATGTCGCTTTACAGCGGAGCTCAAATGGAGTTTAGTTTAACTAAACCTGTGTAGGTCAGTAGGTAGTTGTTTCGTTGTTTTTTTTTTTTGGGTGGTTTTGTTTGTTGTCTCTTTGGTTGGTTGATTGGCTAGTTGTTTGGTTAGTGGATATACATGACGTAAAGTGTTCAATATACTTGCATGCTGGGACTTTACACAATAAGTTGTGGTGTTAACACTAAGTCGCAGATGAATTGTTAAAAAACAAAACAAAATGATTTAGTTTGAGGATAGGTAGATGGCGGGAGAAGGATAATGTGAGTGGGGGGATAGGCATGGGGGTTTCGTATGCCTTTAAGATGGCAGTGGAGGTGTGTGGTGGCCAGGGGTATACAAGATAGCAGTGGAGGTGTGTGGTGGCCAGGGGTATACAAGATAGCAGTGGAGGTGTGTGGTGGCCAGGGGTATACAAGATAGCAGTGGAGGCGTATGGTGTCCAGGGATAAATGTGAGAAAAACGGCCATACATTATACACCAATATTACCATAGGTAAAATGAATTCAGATTTTATCTCCAAAATGAAGTCACAAAGTCACAAAGCTCGTTCCATTTAGAGATCGTGCATATCTATATGAATATTTCATGTCTATTAGTTCTTATTTATTTTAAAAGTTCAGCTGTTTTTGGATAGAATAGGGATATTTCTAAAATAACACTAGGGGGTTAGGGTTAAACTAAACTAGTTTGAATATATCATTCATAATGGTCTTATAATTACCTATAGAAATATATCATTCATAGTGGTCTTATAATTACCAAAAGAATTGTTTAAAAAATTAACCATAAATCTTCTCGAAATAAAACAAAAATGCTTGCAAATTTTGATGAATGTAATGATGAATGTAATGATGGATGCAATTATAAATGTAATGATGGATGTAATGATGGATATAATGATGAATGTAATGATTAATGTAATGATGGATGTAATGATGGACTAACACAACATGACCTGTGCTATTTACAATGGATTTGTTTACCAACATACACTTATTTTACCTTTATGCTTGACATTTCATACGCTTATCAAGACATAGTTATTTTTACCTATGTATTTTACAAGTTACCTGTTTACCAAAACAAATTCCATTTCAGACAAAGTGAACTCGTGTGGATGGGAAGCCTGCCAGTGTGACGTCACACTTGGTCAGTGTCTGGCTAATGCCCAGTACATCAATTCCAATTATGGGAAGTGCAAAAAAGGCTGACCAGATCCTCATCATCCTGCCTATACATTACAGGTTGTTAAGACCGCTATGGACATACTTGATAGTTAATCACTTTTATACTAACTCTAAACGTGAGGAATAAGGAGAAAGTAGTTTTTTCTGTTAAAAAATTATATTAAAAAATCTGTTTTAAGCTAAGTGAGTTGACTAGCTCTTAGTTTATAAAGTAACAGATTCAATTACATATATTGATGTCTAGTAACCTTGCTAAACATGAAACTATTGATCAAAAACTGACTTTTCAGAATGCCAACACTATTTGTGTGACGTGGTGTGATGTGATGTGACGTGGTGGGACGTAGTGTGACGTGGTGTGACGTGGTGTGATGTGGTGTGACGTGGTGTAGCCAATGCAGTGAAGAAAGACACAAAGGTTGTGGGTTATAAAAAAAAATTCTATGTCAATACGGATATTCTCATAGGAATAGTGTTCAAAAAATTACAAGGCGTTTAGATCATTTATGACTAAAATCTCTTTTTAAAAAACAGTCTTTACAGGCGCTATTCAAACCTGTATGAAGTTATCCCGAACCAAATGAATTCAGGTAATTGACAGTCGCAGAGGCCCCACTCGCTAACTTTTCTCAGCATGCTTTTGAACGAGAACATCCAGAGAAAAGAGCCAAAGTTTCGCACCAGGCAGCAGGGCCGAATCGCGTCCGGCCGTGTTGGCGACATCAGATGACCTGGAGTCTAAGCATAGATTAAAGGACCGTGCGAGGCAGGCAGCGATCAAAGAACAATGTCGACATCGCGCATTGCTTAACGTGTGACACGATTACTGAAGAGAAAATGACTTCTCAGAGAAAACAGAATGAAAAAAATCCTTAAAGTGTCAATCTGTAATTTATGTAGCCGTGTGCCCGAGGGGGGTGCTGGGCATAGGTGTGATTTGTTGGGGGCTCAAACAATGTTCCCTTTAAGCTGCGAGGCTGCGCGGCCGCGCAGCTACCTCACAGATGCCGCGCAGCAGTTTTGAGCATCCGCGCAGCAAATTTTGATAAAAATAAACTCGAACAGATACGCTGCACTCTGCAAACACAACTGTATGATTTTGCACACGCACCATCAAACCTTATAGGGAACATTGGGCTCAAGTTTACCCTGCCCGCAGTGCCGAACAACGTATCCGTGTGGTGAGTGACAGGTAACAGTTTAAATATATTTGGTTTAATAAGTCAAGAAATCCAGGTGCTGAGAACTATAGCCTTTGTTTTGTTTTTTAGAATCTTTTATCAAAATGAATAGTAGAAGAAAAAGTCTAAGAAAATAATCTGAAGAATAATTAGGGCTGCGATTCAAAATTTAAATGATCTTTGACATACATTAAATAAAAAGGGTTTGGACCACCTCTCTCCCCCCAATCGATGAACCTGGAAACATTGTTAATTACTTAATATTACAATACCCTCTTAAGGTGTAGACTTGCAAATATAATGAGATGTAGATTATAAAACCCCTGTCTGTTAAGATATAATTTATAGCATAAAATCTTAGAGTTCCTGATACAAAAAAATATTGAACTTATACAAAAAGAACAAATTGGGATGCCCTATCTAAGCCTGGTCTAGCGGAGGGGAGAGAAGCAGTTTGCGGGGTGTTGACGTAGCCTTATCCTTAGGTCTCATGATACGACTGTGCATCTTAAGCTCTGGCTTGTGGACAACACTCACACTGCCACACTTAGAGTGGTTTTGTTTTCGGTTTATTTAGTAGTTGGGAGACGGTCTCAGAGACATAGTTCATCTGTTGAAAGAGTCTCCTGCATCGGATGATGCTTGGGAGACGGTCTCAGAGACATAGTTCATCTGTTGACAGAGTCCCCTGCATCGGATGATGCAGGGGAGGCCAGAGTGGCGAGAGAGTCCTATAACGTTACGAGTGAAATAGTAGAACTAGAGCAATGTATGTTGAAACTTGAATCAAAAGACAGGACTATAAGATGTGAACGTTTCGGCTAAGAGCCTTCTTCAGCAAACACGACAAATAAAACTAGGACAAGAAACAGAGCGCTAAAATATAAACTTCAGAGATCTTTTTTGTTGTTGTCCTGTCTTTTGATTCAAGCTTCATCCTACCTTGTTCTAATATTTAATTAGCACAGCTTTACGTTACGACGATGTAATACGGCACTGCCCAGCAGAGGGAGCTGGTTGCCAATGTACTAGCCGGAGTTTTAAGAGAGTAAGCTCAAACCACAACCAGAATATTTATCTTAGAAGTTCGGAGCTCAAGGAAAGATATCAGACAGTTAGAAGTTCGGAGCTCAAGGAAAGATTTCAGACGGTTGCAAATGCGAATACGATTAAATCTCTTGATGAGTTGCACGAGGAATACATCCAAAAATATAAATACGCCTTAAGTGTACCCTGTACGTTTAAATAGAAAACGATTACTTGAGAACATTAGCTCTGTATGCTGTATGCGTTAGTGCGGGGAATACCCGTAGCCAAAAAAATTAGAGATCAACTCCTGAGCCTGGTCTACAAGCATGTTTTATTAGAAAACAATTGTTTCAACTAGGCATGTTTTTTCCTAGCGTAAACAAACACATAAATATACACCACTGAGATACCTTTTTGCATTGTTCAACTCAAACAACCCAGAGCCTGTGTTCAGCTATGAGGGCAAAGATGGAATTACAAGTCATGTACTTATAACTAATTAGTGTACCAGTCATGTACATGTAACTAATTAGTGTACCAGTCACGACGTTGTAAAAATCACAACAAACCACTTGTAATATGAGTGCTGAACTCTTATGCACATGCAGGCCGCTAAGAAGTTGCGCCACGTGCTGGTGATGTACAATCACCAGATCTCGATGAGGTCAGGTCACAGATAAAAGCGAGGACACGTTGACATACCAGTGAGGAGATTTTCCTGGAACCCTCAAAGCTCGCGCTTACAGTTAAGTTAACTTAATTTTGTTTGTTAAAGCAAGGTCAAGTAGCAGAGCTAATCAAAATAGTGTTCTACTTAATGACGTAATTGGGCCGCTTTAAGCTTGTGACACTTTGAACATCTGTCAAAGGCCGTTATATAAAAGACAGCTAAGCTGATATAAAAATTATAGATTTTTGCACCAAAGGTATAAAATGGACGGGTTTATGATTAATATATATATATATATATATATATATATATATATACAGAGAGAGAGAGAGGGAGAGAGAGAGGGGGGGGGGGGGGAGATTTCAAGACTAAAGTCTGAACAAACAATTTAAAAGAAAAAAAATGCGAATAATTAAATATCTCTTTACTTTTGTATGAAATAGTAGGAAATTAGTAAAACAAAGTAAGGTTAAATCTGATAAAAGGAACGCAACAAAACAACGAACGTGTCGGCAGAAAGCCTTCATCAGCGAACAAACACAAAAACGAATAAAATTAAAAAATCATGAAATAATACTCATATTTTTGTGTAAATATTAAAATGATTATGCAGTATAATTTTACACATGTAATGAATATGAAGTATGCAGATGAGCATTATAATAATAATATAGTTTAAATGACAAATTTACAAAAACCAATCCAAATTGAGTATATTAAACTGGAGACATGAGGCTACCAGCGTTTTACAATCAGGGACAGTATTGGTGTTTTGGACACACACAAAATGGCTTTGAGGTCGGCCATAAAGTAGGTCACTCTATTTTTGGAAAATGTTTACCCCCTCAAGACTGAGATGGATCGACGATCAGTTGGGGGTTAGCGCATGGAGGCGGGAACCCATGGATCGATCCGAATAGAAAGGTGTGGTGTAGCAGGACCTGACTTTTCTTGTGCTGTAGCGCCACTGTTGACGATATTGGTGTTTTGGACACATTAAAATGGCTTTGGGGTCGGCCATAAAGTAGGTCAACCTATTTTGGACAATTTTCACACTCCTTCCCCCGTCACAATCTGTTACAAATATCAGACAGCACCCCCCCCCCCCCTTTTTTTTTTCCAAACCAAAGCACGTCATAATTTCGAACTAAAAGATTGATTAAAAATTTAAAAAATTATTAAAATTTATTCCAAAGCACACTTCACTATTGAACCTTTAAATTTATAAAAGTGACGTCATCTACTGTCAGAATACATGCATCACAACAGAAAGTTCAACATATCTATCAATTTAAGGTTTTATATGATACAAAAAAAAAGTGTGACGTCACACAAGATTTTTACACCCCCCACCCCACGAGTCACAAACTGTCACACTTTATTAATATCCTCCCCCCCCCCCCCTTTTTCCAATCCGGAGCCTGACGTACTTTACGGACGGCCCCATCAGGACCATCTACGCGTGAGGTCCATTGGACAGCATTGGGAAACTAGACCATTCTGCGTCAAGTCGACACACAGTAATGATGAGTATTAAGGTTCGTAAAACAAAGAAATCTTTGCACATCATCATCTTTAAAAAATCCTTTTAAAAAAATGTATATAATTTGTAGAATGCAGAACGTAAGTTACAAGCCATGGAAATATATCCAATGCTATTATTAGTTCCAAGATTTTCAGTTTCTGATGACTGTGACACAGAAGAGTTTTGAAAGGTTATCATCTTTCATAGACAAATTGAAATGAGAAATTAATATTATCTTTTCAATACAAACAGACTCTAAAGTTAAAGTAGTACCGTCACCACGGGTGCGGACCCAAATCACCTGGCACCCACCGTGAACTGGGAGCTGCCGAATCAGTGTGCAACCGTCAGAGCAGGGTTGTCATAAGACCAGGTCGCCATAAGGGCAGGCAGACATGGCCGAGGTCCATTTTATAGCATCGCCAGTGGGTGACATTATGAATTTACCTCACTGGGCGGGGGGGGGGGGGGGCTGCGCATCAGCATTAGTGACGTCATTTATTTAAACATGTTCTATTAATTTTACTGAACTTTGAGCAGCGGAAAAAAAGCTTTCATTTTTACGGTTAGAATTGGGGGTAATACAATGTACAATATGTATGAGAAAGGCCCTTAACATTTTTCTCATATCTTAGAATACACACGTTTATTTGAAAATCATGCTTTGTCCCCATAGGCTTGAAGCGCGGTACAAAGTCAGCAAAATTTAAAGAGAAATGAAAAAAATATATATTTTACAACTTTCAAATACAAAACGCAACATTACGAAACTACAAACGAGCAAACCCATTCAAAGTATTAAGTCACCTTGCAACCATAAACAACACAAGCCAAATTATTATTATTTTAGAAGTTTTCCACAGCGTGTTACCCCAGCCTTGGACTGGGCTCACCACGCCGTACATACACTTTAACAAACATAATCATGAACTTAAAAAAAAATATACATCTATGAGATAATAGCTAGCTGGAAAAGATGGTAGACAACATCCCCCAGCAGGTGTTTGCGAAATAGAATGAGTGTTTTCAAATCGGTTTTGAAGGACTCCAGTGTCTTGCTGTTTCTGAGAGCGACAGGAAGGTGTTAAATGAAGATGTTACAAGGTGCTGCCTTCGTTCTTTAATAAGAAGTTGCGTTTACAATTAATCATAAAAAACGTGCATGTTATCGTTCTAGTATTTTAAAGTTAATATCGCATTTCGTCAATATTTCAATCCGATTTAGTTCGTATCTTAAACCTAACACCATTCTCAAGAAATTATTTACACATTTTTTCATTTTGTTCATGCATTCATGTACCATTCATTTACAAGTTCATTCACTCAATAGTTTTTCCATCTCATTTTTCCATGCTCTCATTTGTTCTTTCAATCATTTGCCATTTCCTTCATTAGTTTATTCTCTCATCTGTTAATTCATTAACCTGTTCATTTTTTTTATTAATTCGCTAATTAATTTTTTAACTCATTCATAAGTTTATTCCTTTATTTGTTTATTCAATCATATGTCCATTCTCCTATTTGTTAATTCATCAATTATTTCATTCATTAATTAGTTTATTCCCTCATCGATACATTCACTCATTTGTTACTTTAACCTACCTTGTCTTTCTTATTTCATTATATCCTAGCCCAGTGGTCGGCAAACTCATTAGTCAAAAGATGATTACAGTTTTTTTTATTGAGAGCCAAATTTATTTTCGACAATCTGTCAAGAACCATGTTTTTCGGAGTCAAAACCGACTTGTGCCGAACAACATTCAGGTCTCTAAAGAGCCGCGATTTGCCGACCACTGCCCCAGCCTGATCGCAGTCTCCTAACCGGCTATTATTATCCGTAAAGGCAAATACGTTGTGATGTCGTGTCTCAAAGACAACTGTTTCGTCCCCGTCAGATGCGTTTGATATTGAACTGAAGGGCCAAGACTACTGAAGACCGCGTTTAGCAGCCAAGCATCACTAGGATCATTGTGGTCGACGGATCTGAAGAAACCTTCGCAAGAAGGTTCGAATAGCGACCCACCCCCCTGACCGGTCCTACCAACAATATAGAATTAATACCTACACCCCCCCTCTTCTCTTCCACGACGATGAACAGGGGATTCCTGATTTAGGAGACACTACGCTAGTTCCGCTTCGTGGCACTTTCCCTTCGGTTTGAAGTGGGTGCCTTGTGGTAGGGCAGGGCCTTGCAAATTGAATACTCTAGTGCTAAAAGTACTTAAGTAACATTTTTGTCAAAATCAATCTAAACTGTGACAGGTTTAGCCAAGTGTACTGCATAAATTTGAACACATTAACTTGTGCTTAAGTCCCTTAATTAAACAAGACAAAATATGAAAATAATCACATTTTATAGACAAAAATAATATTTGAACGCGATTATCTCAAAATGTGTATTATGTGACTTAAGTACTTTTAGCACTAAGATCTTCAATTGGTGTTATCGGTAGAATTGTAAGAGACCCACGACTCAGGTTTTCCGACTCCATTCTTTACGTACTATTTTCCCATCTCTCCATCTTTGACAGATCACGGCCGTATATACGTTGTCTTGAGTTTTCGCAGAGTTTCAAATACAACAGTGGTAAAAAATAATAAAAACCAGCCAAGAGTTAAATTATTATTATTATTAATATTATTAATAATAATTAATAAAAATAATTAATTGAAGACCCACAACGCCCTTCAGTGTGATATTAACCCTGCGGCAAATGGCTTACCTTTTGTCAAAAATGTAATTGAGTTCTTATCGATTACGTAGGGAAATATGCCGTAAATGTATGCAAGTGTAGAACGAAGTACCTGCCAACTACTTTATTATCATCTTTTTGAGCTTAAACGCAGGCGAGAAAAGGAAGAAATTGTAGATAATCTATGTAATGTCGTAATTTAAAGGGAAGTTAGCCAGTCATCGCATTTAAAGCTCTAAAAATTATAAACCTGTTATCTCCCTTGATACAACGAACTCTCCTTGTAAGATGAGCTCTCTGTTTAAGTGTTCCCATATAATGTTTTATATTTAAAGTCATTTATAATTAGAAATTCAATTAAACCAATGGCTCATTGATATCGGGCGTTTGACACCCTGGTGTTTGGTTATTCTAGTTTGACACCCTGGTGTTTGGGTATTCTAGTTTGACACCCTGGTGGTAAGGTATTCTAGTTTGACACCCTGGTGTTGGGGTATTCTAGTTTGACACCCTGGTGTTTGGGTATTCTAGATTGATACCCTGGTGTTTGGGTATTCTAGTTTGACACCCTGGTGTTTGGGTATTCTAGTTTGACAGCCTGGTGTTTGGGTATTCAAGTGTGACACCCTGGTGTTTGGGTATTCTAGTTTGACACGCTGGTGTTTGGGTATTCTAGTTTGACACCCTGGTGTTTGGGTATTCTAGTTTGACACCCTGGTGTTTGGGTATTCTTGTTTGACAGCCTGGTGTTTGTGTATTCTTGTTTGACAGACTGGTGTTTGGGTATTCTTGTTTGACAGACTGGTTTTTGGTTATTCTTGTTTGACACCCTGGTGTTTGGGTATTCATGTTTGACAGACTGGTGTTTGGTTATTCTAGTTTGACACCCTGGTGTTTGGGTATTCTGAAGCTTTTTCAAGGTTGTTGTTATTTCCCCCACCTTGTAACAAAATAGTTCTCCGTAGAGACCACAAAATGTCGCCGTAAAAAGGACAGCATTTGGCCCGCATTGAGAACCCCTCCATTGTCTCTTTGACATTTGTGGATGTCATCCCCAACCTACCAAAAATTTTAATAAATTAATAATATCAGTAAGTGGGCTTATTTTTTCTTTAGTCAATAATTGATTCGGTAGCTCAGAGGTTCCTAAACTTTTTTTGTCTCGTAGACCCCTTGCAATGTTTTTCGGTTTTGGGTAGACCCCCTGCTTACTCGATATTAATTTTTTGCAAATTCATTCATAATTTACAAATACTTTAAATGTATTTTTGACAGGCGGTATAGTGCTACTCACTGTGAAAGATTTAAATTTATAACGGTATTGAAGTGCAGTGTGAATAACTTTTTTAAAAACATGTTAAGTTTTATACATTTATTATTTAAATTTAAATTAAAAAATGCCAAAATAGAAGTCTTGAACTGCTTACATGAGATCCACTATCGTCGACCCCCATTTTCATTTCATGGGACCCCCATTTTTTTTTCCGCTGCCATAGACCCCTTGCAAGTAGTCGTAGACCCATGGGAGTCGATATAGACCACTTTGGGAATCACTGCGGTAGCTCATAATGATCTTTAATGATATACACGCTTTTCAACTTTAACTTTTTGTTTTTGTTTTTTTTAACGCTAGTCATGGAATCAACTGTTAGTCTGATACTGATAATCGCCCACTGTAATACTTACGTGGCAAAAATGACATATTCAGACAAGTTACAAAAAAAAAAGTACTTCATTTTTATATCAGACTCAAGATACGATCTGGTTCGCCAAAAAGACGCATCACCGACGTCTCACGGAGACCTACGCTCATCTCGTCTCACGGCTACCGACGCTCATCTTAAAGTCTCACGGAGACCGGCGCTCATCTCGTCTTGCGGAGACCGGCGGTCATCTCGTCTCGCGGAGACCGGCGCTCATCTCGTCTCACTGGGACCGACGCTCATCTCAAAGTCTCACGGCTACCGGCGGTCATCTCGTCTCACGGACGCCGACGCTCATCTCGTCTCACTGAGACCGGCGGTCATCTCGTCTCACGGAGACCAACGCTCATCTCGTCTCGCGGAGAATAATTTGAGAAGCTTAGGAATGATGTCATGATAAGTTGAGTCATATCTGATGTTCACTTCTTACAACGAACATTTCTATGTTTAAAACCAAAATTATTTTGGCCTTCTAGTTTATGCCCCTCGTTACAATTGGGCTATTTGTAAACAAAAAATTATTTGAAAAAAAAAATTAAATGAAGAATAGATCCACAAAAGTTTATAATTGAACATTAATATTTAAATTTTTATTAATTAAGTGTAATTAAACATTCATTTAGATTCCTACTGCACAGAAATAATTAATACGGCTTATTATTATATGTAAACATAATTATAAATATATATGAAAACAAACACACACAGAAGTGTTGTATTCCCCAACCCCAGTATTATAAACATTTTTTTTACACATACGGGTTCAAAATCTAGTTCAGAGGTCCCCAAACTTTTTTGTCTCGTAGACCCCTCACCATGTTTTTTTTTCGGTTTTGTGTAGACACCCTGCTTACCTGATATTACATGCTCGTTTATAATACTTCTTAAACAGTTTTATTTTTTTTTTATTTTTTTACTTCGTGGATACTTTTATTATTTACGTAGGAAGATATGTCTTTATATAATAAGGTAATATTATGTAAGTAAATAGGTACTATCTGTGTATGTGGATTATTCCATTCATGGAATGCCAAAATAGAAGTCACGACCTACTTACACCACTTCCACTATCGTTGACCTATTTTTCATTTCATGGACCCCCATTTTTTTTTCTCGCTGACATGCACCCGTTGCAAGTTGTCGTCGACCCCTGTGGGTCGATATAGACCACTTTGGGAATCACTGGTCTAGTTGTTAAACCCGTTTGCTCAAATTCTAGATGAAGACGATGTCACTTCAACTTGTAAGAATCATGGTTCTATATTTTAAATTATTTTTTTGAAGCAATTATCATCTTTAGTGATTTGAATTCTACCAACTTGAATAAAAATACGAGTAATCGACTGTAAATGTTATTGCAGCGCAAAAAAAAATATATATATATATAATTTTAACAGGCAATTATAATTACCAATTCCAGAATTTCACTGGAAACGACATTGAAATATTTTCCCTTTTTAGTAGTAATCCCATCAATCAATTACAGTTCATCGTCTGTCTAATTTTCTAACAACAAGCATTTCTTATAATGAGCCGACTTATTAGACCCGTTTTCTTATTTCCATTTTGAAGACGATGTTTAAACAAAAAAGAAATAATTCTAAGAACCTTGGGCACATATTTGAAATCATTTGAATGAATAATCATCTTTACTGAGGTAAATTCTTTCCATTAGAATAAACACAGAATTAACCGACTGTAAGAGCATGCAGCAAAAATATATATATTTTTAACAGGTAATTGTAATTAGCATAAATGACGATGATTTCACAGATCCCATCTATGAAAAACTATCCTATATTTTTAGTAGTAATGCTTCTCATTTGTGTCATAGTCTGTCCAATTTTCTATAATATATATTTTTCCCATAGCAACAAGCATCTGCTATATCTTGTCCACAATTTGTGACATAAATCAAATTGCTTATTGAAATCATTAGTGGCACATGACCTTGTTGTACCTCCTGTAGGAGTCGTTGTACGTTGCCGTGGCTACACATGCAGCGAACTGGACATCGCAGCGACACGACTTGTAAGCACAGGGCCATAACGTTGGCGAATCTTTGAGAACAAATATTACAAGTAAATATTTTTATGCTGAACATCTAATCGGAAAATTTCGTTCAACCGGTAATGAGTTTTTTTTTAAATGCTTTAAATTAACTTCGCATTTGTTTATGGGTGGCTGGCTGGCCGAGGGAATGACTGAGTGGCAAATTCTTCTGACAGGTAATTGGTCCACTTCCCGTCAAGGTATCGAGCTGAAACTTGGCACAAAGAGTCGTTGCCGATAACAACAAATTCGATCAAATTTTTCAGCCCCAACCCAAACTCCTAAAAATTTTGGAAGTTACGGGTCGTTTGAATCGGGAATCAGATAGTAGATTTGAGCTGTGCCCCGACATATGATTCGTAATTTTCATCACAAATTGTTATAACATTTCATCACAAATTGTTATAACATTTCATCACAAATTGTTATAACATTTCATCACAAATTGTTATAACATTTCATCACAAATTGTTATAACATTTCATCACAAATTGTTATAACATTTCATCACAAATTGTTATAACATTTCATCATGAAATTGCACATTTAGCGGTAAATCTGATTTTAATAGTGGTCCCGAAGCTTCGACGTCGCCTCAGAGACCATTTGTGCCAGGGCCTTGGACCCACGATGGCCTACTTTACAGTATCCGTACACAGGGTAGTAAAATTCCCGATTAGTTTTAGGGCATCGACGCGGTAAAATGAAAAAAAAAAAATTTTTAAGCCTATGTTAATTGTTCATATTATTACAATTACAAAAACACTGGCCAAGAGGTCGATTAACACTTGTAGGTTAGACCGATAACTGATGTCTTCTCTGAATATTTGTATTTACTCCTGTGATCGAATTACGATGTATATATTCATGTAAGACCATCTGTTTTCTTGTACTCATTAACGTAAGAACACCAATACATCCATTAACGTAACAACACCAGTACATCTATTAACCTAACAACACCAGTACATCTATTAACGTAACAACACCAGTACATCTATTAACGTAACAGCACCAATACATCTATTAACGTAACAACACCAGTACATCTATTAACGTAACAACACCAGTAAATCTATTAACGTAAGTACAACAATACATCTATTAACGTAAGCACACTAGTACATCTTTGACCAAAGCAACCTAGTATGTCGGGACCGTAACTTCGTGCAGGGACTGCAAACATGCCGTGTACGCAGCCGTCTGCGACATTTCACTTTGCACCGGTAGCTGTTGATTTCACGAGGCTGCTGCGGTAAAGGTGAACCGTTCAGCGGTGACGGGGAGGAACGCGAACCCGCCAGGGGACACTTGCGCCAAGGTTGGGACCTGGTCCACCCCGGTAGTTACTGGTGCTCACATTATGACAATCAATGCCACTCTCTCAGCAATGAAGTAGAGGGCATATTAGAAACACACCAATCCTTTCTTACCTAAGCAGGTGGCCACTCTGTCTGTATAGTTGACGGAATACACGGTCAAGTGTGGATCACTAAACCAATGACACTGAAGCGAATGGTAACAGTGATCATGAATCATGCAGCATCTGAAAGGGAACGATAATATTCATTGGGCAGTGGTTCTCAACCTTCCTAAGGCCGCGACCCCTTAATACAGTTCCTCGTGTTGTGGCGACCCCCAACCACACAATTATTTTCGTTGCTACTTCGTAACTGTAGAGTATATGTGTTTTCCTATGGTCTTAGGCGACCCCTGGGAAACGGTGGTTCGACCCCCAAAGGGGTCGTGACCCACAGGTTCAGAACCGCTGTCATAAGGAATCACACACGTGCTATTTCGAGCAACGACCAATTAATCGACCTTTATCCCGGACGATAATAAATTCCAGCTTAGATCTAGGCTGACGTCATCCGCAGCTATTTTAATGCCTTTTGAAATACACACACAAAACCCAAAGAAATATTTTTTTTTAAAAATGTCATCACCTTAGACGATTTAAATTCCATAATAAAATAATGAATGCTTCCGAAAATCAAACTGTCCTTGGTTTAACCAAAGTATTGCGAATTTAATGGAGGACAATCCTTCTTCTTACAATGTAGACGTGTGATTTGTTGGTACGCTAAATGAATTATACATCCTACTTTGGCACAATATTACCACACGGGTTTCGACCCTGCGCCAGCCATCTAGGTTTAGGAATGCTGGCTGCTTTTAGGATTGTTGAGTTTACAGTCGGGGTCACTGTGTTACCTATCCACGCCATCCACTGGATTGCTGCCCACGCCGCCGTATCCACAAAAGCATCCGTAGTTGTTGAACTTTAAGCAGCTCTTATCCGTGGTTGCCTCCAGAACCTCGCAGAGCTGCACGATACTACGTTTGCTCACGTGACTCCGTGCCCTTGATCCCATGGGTCCAGATGACACCATCAGTGCTGCTGATCAGAAACAGTTGTTTCAAGAAGATAAAAATTAAAAAAATTTAAGTAAATGTTTTTAAAGTGCAGTTTATGATGTTAACACAATTATGACTGCGCACGGTGCACACAATTGCCTTGCACTTGCACACCAACTAATTAATACATTCTTTCACGAATAACGAAACGTTCACAATGCTGCCTCTGTGATTAGACTTGACTTCTGATTTGGGAATGACGAATGCTTTCCTTAAAGACCTTTGTTTTATTTTCATGCTTACCTAGTACGTGAATGTTTCATCATTTCGGTATCGATACAATAAGATTGAGAATCGAAGACATAGAAATCGCTTCATTGACATGGTGTCTTACCTAGCAGTTACTTTGATTACTTTCTTGCTGTCACGGTCAAATCGTGTCATTATAGTTTCTGTGTATGTTTGATGAGGGTAAAAGATCACTCGCGGGATTTCCTATATTTCCCACGAGTTCTCAGTCATGTATGACCGTCTTGGCGTGTCGGGGGGGGGGGGGGGAACCCACGTGAGGAAGTGGTTGAAAAAGGATAGAGTGGAGTGTTGAGCGGACAGTAACGAGTGGAGTCCAACAGAGTGTGTGGTTTTTTTCGTTTGGTGAAGTAGGATGTGATTTTGTATGTGGATAAAGTAGCTGTGGTTTCTGATGCTTTTTGAACACGTATACAGCAAAAAGGATTTAAATATATTTTGATCATTGTTATACTACTTTTTTTTTTACTTTCAACCCATCGGCTCTTTAGGAGCTCGGAGAATTTCCAAATATCAGCTCTGCAGGAGCTGGAGGACAGGAGATTTTGACTCTGAAATATTGTCTGTGGCTATATCGAAAGTACCAAACTCCTAGACAACGAACCTTCGGTCACACATGCCATTATCTTTATTTAAAAAGATCTCGGTAGTAAGGAGCCATGTTTATTAGGAATTCGCTTCGAAAATTTAAACTACCTATTTGAGAAACAAACACAAACAAAGAAAATGAAGGGAAGGAAGAAAACATAAATAAGAGAAAATCGAATAAATTCTGTTACGTGACAGGCTAAACACCAGATGTGTCGACCTTAAACTCTGTGGTTCCTACTAGTATCTAAAATGTGACGCATGTCGGTGCCCTAGCTGACATCTAACAGCATGTCGGTACCCTAGCTCACATCTAGCAGCAACATCCTATCCGCAAACCCACCCCCACCCACTTAAATTTAAAAAATAAAAACCCAAATTACTGAGCTACCCTACCAAGCATGTCCCTCACTGCCTTAATATCAGGTAAGTAAAAGTTAGTAGGAATTGTAAAGTCATAGAGCAGCGGTTCTCAACCTGTGGGTCGCAACCCTTTTGGGTGTCCTACGACCCTATCATGGGGGTCGCCTAAGACCATCGGAAAACACATATACTCTACAGTTATGAAGTAGCATCGAAAACAAATTTTGTGGGTGAGGCTCGCGAGAACATGAGGAACTGTATTAAAGGGTCGTGTCATTAGGAAGGTTGAGAACTACTGTCGTAGAGGACACCGACCTAGGCGGTTCGAGATGAACCTACACCGCTGTAATCTAAGGCGGCTCATTGTGCTCTCTAACCCCGGTTTTTCGCGACGCAAAGTTAAAAATAAAATAATTACAAAAATTATTATAGTTTCAAACTCTTTCTGTTTGAGGAATAAAAATAAATATCATCTCCATGTGTGTTAAAATTAAGTCAAACCTATTTGTTTTCTAGAAACCTCCCCCTCTACGAATTGTTTGACTGCGTCTTAACACCTCCACAAAGTAAGAATGTCTTGGAAAATTTAAAGAAGACAAAAACATTATTTATAATTTTGATCTTTAATTCCATTATTTCTAAGACCGCTGTAGAACTTGGGAAAAAAAAGTAATCAACGCTTGACATATATAGAGTTAATGAAGATTTTTGGAATAAAAAAGATAGAAACGATATACAGCAAATTTTAAGCAAAAGCTTTCTCTGTCGTTTTAATAACGGTTTCTCACCCCCTTGCGAGCATCCGAGCGTGGGAAACCCGGGTTAACAATATAAAAGACGCGTGGAAACAGCGGAAACAGTACTTCAATCATTGTCAAAATTGTTTTCATGAAATCAATCAGCCATTAAATACCGCGAACCTTGTACTGAGATTTTTTTTAAAAAAAAACAAGCATTTATGGGTAAACAAGACAGAATGACCTTCGATGGATGTGTCAATGAGATAACATGGAGATGGACTCATCAGGTTAAGATAACTACTGATAACAAGATAACATTGTAACACCGGTGCACTGCCTTTGTTGTTTACAAAACGTATGGACATCGGTACAGCTCATTTTGATGACGTCATTTTATAAAGTTTACAACAAATGAAAATTACATTTTTATGGAAATTAATTTTTCATTAAAATACTAGATGGCATTAGTTGGAAAATGTAAATGTTTAACTTGGGCTCATCCAACCTTACTTTAAAAAAAATTGAAGGCGAGTTGAGTTCAAGGCTGAGTTATTATCAATATATTGCTTTAAAATATCACAAATATCAGTTTTATGACACTACTTTAAATTTATTTTCTCTTTATTTTAATAAGCATATTTCGTTTCATTAGCTTTTCCAACCAAAACAATTTTGTTATATGTCTTGTTTTAAAAATTGCATCGCTATTTATTTGTTTTACGTTATTTAATTTACTCACCAAAAGAAAGAATGGCTAATGCTGCCAAAATGGCCGTCGGAACAGCTGATTTGGCCATGTTGTGACCTGAATGAAACTGATATTTAAAACATTTGAAAATGAAATGATCAAACGGACAAGCTAGAACTGCTAACCAAAACAAATTGCCATCAATGGACTACGATGAGTCGATTGTTTAGTCACGTGATACGTGTAAAAACGAGTAATGCTTCCGGGAGGCTGTCTGCAACACACTAGTCGCTCACAAATTTTTCTTCAAACAACTTTCTTCCTTTAATCATTACTGAATTCTAATTATTGTCACATTTATGAATGTCATTTAAAGAAACGCGTGTATTCAAGAATATTTTGAAAAGTAAAATTTTTAATTAACATTGGGGGAAGCGCTGATGGAGACAAACATTTTGCTTTAGAATTAATGATAATGGCAATGGCTGATCAGCTGTTATCTGTTGTTATGTGTTGTTATGTGTAGCAGAAAGCCTACCAATGGCTGGTACGTATCACGTGACAAAACAAGGAAGTGACTCATCGTAATCCATTACTTTTGTTTTTTTTAAAAGAAACAATGTCTTTTAAGCTGTAATCAATCTATTTAGAGATTACTACTTTGATATTCAACAATTTTTTATAAAATTGATGAATTCAAAGACTGTCTTTATATAATATCTTATGCGCTCTATTCTCCGAAGAGTCTTAAATAAGCAGCAGTTAATAATCTATAACATAGATGATGTTTTTGTGCCGCCATGGTCTCAGGACACCAAACACACAACTTATGCACTTAATTAATCAGTGGTTCCCAATCTTTGCTCCGCATTCACCTCTTAAGGGCTCAGCGGCCGCTTCCCACATTCCCCCGTAAAATTACACATTAAAGACATTTACCTGGAAGAAACAGAATAGTCTTAAAGGACCCTCCCCCCCCCCCCTTTTTTTTTCACAACATTATACATTATTCAAATGGGTTTCTTCAAGTCTAAAGGTTTGGGAAGGTAGGCTCAAAGTCAGCTTCCGGTGACTTAGATGCACGGCTGATGATCTAGTTGAGATAATTATGATCTAGGTAAGCTAGCAATGTTTTAGGAATGCCACTTATGATCTAGGTAAGGTAGTGCCCTAGGGATGCAAATTATGATCTAGGTAAGGTAGTAATGCCCTAGGGATGCAAATTATGATCTAGGTAAACTAGTATGATATATTACATGTTTCCTGATGATATCCAACTTCAGAGGAGTATGTGTGGGGTGTGGTGTGCTGAGGGTGGTAATAATGTTCTTAATATGGAGGGAGGGCATTTTCAACTATAGTCGGGTTTTTTTCTTCATCGAAATGGGGGACAGGAAGGGGGTAAAAAGCTTCGCACGCCTAGGCTGCCAACGAACATAGGTACGCTGAGCTACGCCTAGCGACATATAGTTACACCTAGCTACACATAGCTACACATAGTTACACCTAGCTACATATAGTTACACATAGTTACCCTAGCTTCACATAGCAACACCTTGCTACACATAGTTACGCCTAGCTTGACATAGCAACACATTGCTACACATAGTTACGCCTAGCTTCACATAGCTACATTAAACCAAAAAAAATCTATCAACTTATTCGCCAAACAGTGTTACACCATCGAGCCCTACCTTCCTTGACGTCTCATCAACCAGCAACTAGATGAACGCTTTGCACTGCAGCGGGGCAGGCAGGCGCGTATTTTGTTCCTATTTACCTGTGAATAGCTTTGATAGTTCACCTCGTATCATCCAATATCACAGGACTGGTAGTCGGTGTTTATTGCCTGAATGAGGAATCGGTATTTTCAACACATGTTTGGGGAATGAGTCGCAGACTTAACTTGATTTCTTCCTCGGGAATTATTATCGTGGAGCGTTTAGGTAAGGGGTGGGGCAACACATTAATAGCTGCGAGTCAGATTAGAGGCATGGCAGTCAGGAATTAGTGAAAACCAGTTTGGGGGTGGGGGGGGGGGGGCATTTTAAACTAATCATAGGGAAATTATTTTTTCAACAGAAAAAGCGCAACAACCTTATATACTGGTGGCAAATTTATAAAAAGAAAATATTTACAGTTCATTATTTTTTTCTATTTTTATGGTTATGTTCACGATTATGTTCACGATTATGTTCACGATTATGTTCACGATTATGTTCACGATTATGTTCATGATTATGTTCATGATTATGTTCATGATTATGTTCACGATTATGTTCATGATTATGTTCACGATTATGTTCATGATTAATTTCACGATTATGTTCACGATTATGTTCCCGATTATGTTCATGATTATGTTCACGATTATGCTCATGATTATTTTTTTTAAAGGGAGCGTGAGCCATACAAAACGGGGTCTTGGGTCACAACAGGCTTCCAAGCCATAGTTCCCCCCACCCCTTGACAGCTATTTTTTTATCTTTAATTGTTTAGAAATTACAAATTTGGAACGTATGAAAATTTCTATGAAATATAATACATGACAATCTTAAAATTAATGTCTCAGTCTCTTACTCGTTGATGGTGCCATAACATGGGGGCAACATTGTTTTAAGAAACACACAGAAACATACTCGCTGCTCCGATTGAAATTCGTATTCGATTCTAGAATTTCTGATAACAGTATGCAAAACCTTTATCAACATGCTTTTAAAAAAATGAATAACTACAAAAAGGGGGGGGGGGGGGTGTGGCTGGATGTTTTAATGGGCTGCGTGGTGATGATAACCACTGTATAGAGAGCAATCGATTCGGTTAAATTTACAATTTGATAACAAGGTTATCACGAACATGCAGTGGTATCACAACATGACGCCAGCAAAGCGACCGGTACTCGGATATTTTCAGATTCCCCGTTTGGTTTTAAATTTCAAATCTCAGCAGCGCGGCTTTCAACAGTCATCAACTACAGGATATAGATGAAGAGGTGAGGCGTGTATTTATAGCAGTGGTTCTCAACCTTCCTATGGCCGCGACCCTTTCATACCGTTCATCTTGTCGTGGCGACCCCCAGCCACAAAATTATTTTCGGTTATACTTCACAACTATAGGGCATATATGTTTTCAGGTTGTCTTAGGCGACCCCTGGGAAAGGGTCGTGCGATTCCCAAAGGGGTCGCGACCCACAGGTTGAGATCCGCTGATTTATAGGATGATAGAATTGTTCATTCGCTCAGTTGCCCCATTTGTTGTAATGGTGTTTCGGTTTGTGATATTGGGAGTGACGTCATACAGAATGTGAGCTCTTTCTTAAACCGTGGAATATGGTCGTCGCCCTGAATATTATGTACAGCCAATTGGTCTATTGAAAATATAACAGATCCTCATTAGAGTCAAGTCCATTCACCAAGCTTAAACCTTATGGGAAACTGTGAGCTTTGTCTCGGGTGGGTTGAAAATGGTAAATTTAATAATCCATTTCTTTTAAATCTTTAATTTCAAAAATAACGTTATTGCATCATCAATAAGTAGATCGGTTGGTCAAAAAGAGACATTTTGATCGTGGGCAGATGAAATATCGAATGGCCAAATGAGACATTTTGATTGGGGGCAGCTTTTGTATCGAATTGCCAAATAAGTCATTTTGTTTGGGGGAAGCTCAAATATCGAATGATCAAATGTGGAAACTGTAAAAATATCTTTAAATCTATATTAATTACATTTGAGCAAAATCATAAGGAAATTTTATTAATCTTAAAACCCTTTTTATTTTAAATCCAGAACGTTATAGAGTCTAGACTCTAGAGCATCGGTTCTCAACCTGTTGGTCATGACTCATTGGAATACGCATATGCCCAACAGTCATAAAGTAGCAAGAAACATAATTTTGTGGTTGGGGGGGTCGCCACAACGAGGAACCGTATTAAAGGGTCGCGGAATTAGGAAGGTTGAGAACCACTGGTTTTGAGTCTAGATATTATAATCAACAGAAAACCCACCAGTTTTTGAATTTATAATTTCAAAACGAGTTTTGTTCTAGTTCTATTCATTCATTGTAATTTTTTTATTTATATAGCTAATATAAAAAAAAGAGAAAATTTAAAATATAGCCTCCAATCCTGAACTGGATATGTTAACAAGTATTCTAAACCCAGTCAACGAGCGTTTGCTGCGTACTATTTTATTTTGTTTAACATAAACATTTGGTCTAATAAATAAGCGATGCAAAAGAATGTGGTACAATAGAATATAGTTCAGGGGTGTGTAACACCTTCAGCTTCGTCCCCCATTACTCGACATTACATTTTATACATTATTTATACCAATTTATTTCTTTATTTATTAATTTTTTTTTGGTTAGGAAAAAAGGAAGGTGTTTCGTGTCTTTATATTTTTTTTTATCTCTCTTTATCAGTAGATGTGTGGATAATGCAGATATTACCTTATACTGCTTTATTAAATATGGTCAATGTAAACACATAGCAAAGATTTATAAAAAAAAATAATTATTTTTATCCAGTTGCTGTTGTGTTTTCTTCTGGTCAACAGGATACAAATCAAGAATTTAATTTAGATAGTAGAAAGTAGAACCGATTGATGTGATGTATTTGTGTTGTTCCACTACATATCAGATTGTGCTCTAATTATGTACGGCCATGAAATGGTTAACACTTGCCATAAACCATATTTTTCTAGCAATCTCTCCCCCCCCCCTCCCCCTTTGCCGTCACAACGTATCTACCAGAACTGCTGGTAAAGTGACCGCAGACGCAACACGATTTACAGAGCAGCAGATGTCATCTAATGAATTTTACACTTGGCCTGGCGCGTTCTGAATGACAACAACAGTATGAAAGGTATAAATATAACATTTAAGAAACAATAGCAGTATGCCACTGAGCGTTGGAAAAAAAAAATTGTATAAATTATCTTTTTTAATTTAAGTGAAATTTTATAAACAGCTTTTTTTAAAGAAAATATTTTGTACAACATTTATTTCAGCAAACAAAAGTAAATATAAATCCATTACTTGAAGCCATGACAAGGTCCAAAAATATCTTCGTTTTTTGTCACTTCATTGCTGCCATCGTCGTGCTTATCGGTGGTAAGTTTTCAGGGCATTAACATTTTACAAATTAGAATCGTTAGGCCACCTGGAAACGTGAGGCCCCCTAGAAGCGTGAGGTCCATTAGAAGCGAGAGACTCTTAGAAGTGTTATGGAGACGACGTGTTTACATCATCTTTCCCCGTGAATGATTTTTAGCTGACCTCAAATTCCGTACCGCGTTTTTGGGTTCGGCCAATTAAAAATAGTATCTCTTGACCTTGTTTACAAATAAATAGAGTCTATAGTCTGTATTATTATAATCCTTTAGAACAGGCCTGCACAACATACAGCCCGCGGGCTGCATGCAGCCCTTCAGCACCCACTTGGCGGCCCGCGAAGTAACAAAATATTCTTTATTATTATTATTTTCTCTATAGCTTTTCCCCTGTACTATTATCTTTCCGCCCGCACAAATTTATCATAAAGTATTACGGCCCGCCTTACATTTTGAGCTGTGCAGACCTGCTCTAGAAAATACTAGATTGGCCGCGACCAGAGGCGTAACAACGGCTTGGCATTGGGGCAGTTGCCAAGGGCGCCGGCCTGCGCCTGTTCAAATGGGCGCCGCTAAATCTCTAATTTTTAAATATTTATTATTTAAAAAGTAAATTAGCCAAGGGCGCCAAACACCCAGTTACGCCTCTGGCCGCGACGTTTAAACAATGTGTAAGCCCCTTCTAGAAAAGTCTCTCAAAAAGACGTAATATACGACTCTAAAGATTGATTGAGAAAGGACGATAGAGATTTGCTATACGAGACAGAGATTTGTTTACTAACATTTGCTATGTGTGTGTATGTTCCTTTTTGAACATTGTACCTTTTTCAACATTGTATCTTCTTCAATATTGTACCGGTACAAGTCATCACTGTACTGTAAGTCAGTAGCTTTAGTTTTTATTTTATTTTTTTATTTTGTAATTTATAATTGACTTAATATAATTATTAATTAAGATTAGTCTATCTTTTTCTTTATTATTGTATTTCATTTATGGTATCGTAATTCGTTGTGTACTGTTTGTCAAATAGATAAATAATGGATTAAATGGTCTATACTGATAACAGTACGTAATAGAAGCGTAAGGCCCCCTAGATGCGTAAGGCCAACCTGAAGCTTGAGGAACCTTAGAAGCGTGAGGCCCCTTAGAAATTTGTGCCCCCCTAGAAGTGAGAGTCCTCCTAGAAGTGTGAATCCCGTTAGAATCATGGGCCCCCTTGAAACGTGAGTTCCCCTAGAAGCGTGAGACCCCGTAGAATCGTGAAGTTCATTTGCCCCTTCGAAGTGTGAGGCCTCGTAGAATCGTGAGTCCCTTGGCAATGGCGAGTGTGCCCAAATCTTAAGTTATTAATATTTTAGCGCTGGCCTTGAAGATAATATTCTGTTGTTTTTCGTTGTTGCTTTTTTGCCTTTTATAGCAATCTCCGAGTCAGCTGATCTCAAAGACCTGGAGACGAAATCAATCAAGAAGCGAGGCATTTTCGATTTGGGTCCTATCATTAAACATTACACTGGAAGGAGTGCCTTGGACTATATTGGCTATGGGTGTTACTGTGGGTACGGAGGTTCCGGGACACCCATCGATAGCACTGACAGGTTAAGTAGATATCTATACTTAAAGTTCGCTACATGTATCAGCTGGTAATCAAATGCTCATTCCTGCCAAAGACAACCAGGGACTGGAACACAAGGTTTTAAAAGGAACAGTTGAGGCGACAACACTTTATTCATTTGCGTCTATTTCCTCAGGCCTTCTAACACACAGTGCATGATACCTTCACACAGTTACTCTTGTAACCAGCGAAATATCCTCATCAACAACAGGCACAGAAACATTGCAAATCCCATCTACATTCATAGGAGCCATAATGATCAATAAATTGATCCTGGGCCCTTAATATATAGAAGAAGAAGTGCAGTGCATTGATAAATATACAACTTTTCAGAAGCTGAAATATTTGTGTCCACATTTTGACCAAAGAATTTTGGTAGACAAAAATCAGTTTTTGAAATATTTTTTTAACCTCATCATGTGGATAGTTCTGACAAAACTAGGTCTAAATTAAATTTAAATTTCCATCCCAATAACCTTAAAGCTCGTTTTTTGGTTCTGAGAAACAGCTCATTTCTTATGGCAGACCCTGTCACCAATGAGATTTTCAGAAAACGTCCTCTTTTCGCTTTCCGGAGGGACAAGTGATTTAGGGACATGCTAGTTAGAAGCCACCTCCCGTCTATTCAGGAACATAAAGGCACCAAAAGTAGCAATAGTAACCGATGTAACACATGTCCCTACGTGATTGAAGTTGATAACATCACATTCCCTCTGGAAATATTCTGAATAAAAGATGGCTTTACCTGCACAAGTCGCAACGTGATTTACACCATCTCTTGTAAAAATTGCGGTAAGTTATACATATGAGAGACATGTCGTCGCTTTGGAGACCGGTTTAGAGAACACATCTATCACATAAATAAACAGGCTCTCTATCCGGTCTCCAAACATTTCAATAGCACTAAGCATGATTCCATTTTAGACATCGCAGTTACTGGTATACAGTATACTATTAACAAACCGGATAAGTTCTATATGGAGAATAAATTAATAACAAGATCAGGTACATTGACTAACAAAAGGGATAAACCAAATCCACAATTTTACGTAACCGCCTCGTCTTTTTCCTGATTGGACTTTTACATTTTACTTCAAGTCACTTCCTTTCGATTCTTCTTTACTTTGTTTATGTCTGGTTTTCTCGCCTACTCCTATTTTTATCTCTCTTTTTTAGGTAGGATATATCCATACATATATTATGTACATTTAATTTATACACATTGAAATGTCTTGTTGTTGTACTGATAAAGGCATGTGCCAAAACTTCTGCTTATGTATAATGTAAAATTATTATTAAAGCTTAACATATATATTGTTATATTTACACTGATTTTTCGTGTCTAATTAATCTATTTTAAAGCTTTATCGCAGTCCAACACTTTTATAATAACCTGTAGGAGAATTCAATTGATTGCATAGCGTTGTGCTAGTTCAACAGCAGCTGGTTGGCTATAAATTGATATTGATATTACTTAAAATACAACTTTATAATTGTCGATTCTGCCCATTGCTTAGGAATTTTATCTCTCAAATGCAGTCAATTACGTGTTTAATTTACTGGTTACAAACTCAACGCGTTACTCGTCCATATTGCTCAACCATACGCTGGAGAACAACAAATTGACCGTTCCTCTTGGGAAAATAAATTATCAGTAAATCAGTTGTTTTTGTTCACAGCCAACTGTGTCCACTCTCTCACGCATTCTCTCTCTCACTCTATATATCTCTATCTCTCATTCTATCTCTCTCAGAATATCTCACACTCCCTCCACCTCTCTCACTCTATCTCTTCACCTCTCTCTCTCTCTCTATCACTTTCTTCCCACACTCTCTCTCCCTCTCACGTTGTCTCTCACACTCTCTTACTCTAACTCTAACTCTCAATTCTCATTGCATTATCAACTTATAGTGTGTGATCAATCCCCAGTGCATTATCAAACATTTGACTCATATTTGCAGTTGCTGTAAGGACCACGACGACTGCTACACGAGTACTAATTGTACGCAGTCCCATTGTCAGGTGCCATCAGTAGACTGCAGTGGGGTAGATTGTGTTTGTACCAGTAAGTCTTTGGGCACTCCCACACCTACAATCACCCTAATAATAGACACAAGAAGACTGTAATTAGATATCGAGGAAAGCGATTTCTTTGATTTCATTTATATACTTAGCAAATATTGTATATCAAACGTTTGGATCTCTCATTGAAATACTGGTCAATGATGCCTTTAGTTAGAGATTAATGTGTATAAAATAAGTTGTTATAATCTGGACAGGAATAGAATACGTACAAGACGCTTTCAAAAATCTCAAATTAGAAAGTATATATATATATATATAGTTCAATTATATATACCATATTGTGCAAATGAAATTACACTTTTGTAATAACAAAATTTGCCTGTCACGTGTTTGAGAGCTTTTCTTTTTACCCCATTCTTCAAACGACACCACAAGAAAAGCTTAAAAAATGATGCTGTCTTTTTTATATGAGATTCTATTGCCGCATACAATGTAGGGCTACATTTCCCTGGCATAAATGTTCTGTCAAAGACATCGAACTATTTTTTTTTTCTCGGCGGTCTTGTATGCATATTCCATTCTCAAAAAAAAATGTTTTCATGGGAAAGTCTTCAAGTTCAAGACTGCAAACGCTAACTGAGGTTCCCATATGTTTTTTTTTTTTTATTAACAATTCACATTTTTCTAATTTTCATTGATAAGAGAACAATGATTTTCAATTTTTAGGTACACCTGGCAACTGTAGATATGAATCCTGCACGTGTGATGTTGCCCTTGGTAAATGCCTGAGTATAGCAACTTACAACAGTACAAATAAAGGCATATGTTAAGCTCCTGTCGTCTACCCCCTTTCAGACTACCTTCTGACCAGGATCACTACCGTAGAAAACTTATTGAAACTTAACTAACTAAAATAAAATGTTCTGCGTGATTATAGAACATAACTTGATGATTTTTTTTATATGCATTTAAAAATAATGTGTTCGTTTGTCTGCATTGTCTACATTGCAGCTAAGAGTTAATTTTTATTTTTATATGCTTTTTACTGTGGTTTTTTCGCTGACGAATGCGTTTTGCCGACACGTTCGTTGTTTTGCTGCGTCCTTGTTTTTCGGGTTTTCCCATAATTCGTTTCGCTTATTATTTTCCACCTAAAGCTGATTCCAATCTTTCATCTTTTAACCGTATTCTTTTGTCATTTCGCATGTTTGTTTGACTGATTGTTTGTGTGATTGGATTGATTTATTGTTAATTTCTTGTGTCAAATATTAGAACAATTAGCAAAGCCATGATTAGAGTTTAGATAAGGGATAAAGCGAGCGGATGTATTTAAACCAGTGGCGTAGCGAGGGGGGGCAAGGGGGTATCATGCTCCGGGCGCTACTCACAAAGGGGCGCCAAATGGTATATTTTACATATAATATTGTATGGTTTTCAAATGGGGGGGGGGGCTCTAAAAAGTTATTGTGCCCCGGGTGCGAGTTAAGCTCGCTACGCCACTGATTTAAACGTCAATAAGTCGATACGGCTTGTTTTGTTTCCCCTTGATAAACTTCTCTTCAATATGATTTTTTCAAAGATCATTCCTGCCAATTAATTTTCAGAATTCCTTTCAATGAAGTTTAAGCTTTAGAAATAGGTCGTTTCAATTGTGTAAGCTATTTTATCGGGACTGGATCTCATGCATTTTTGATAATCAAAATATCAACTTTATCTCCACTTAAAAGATTTCTGTCAACCAGCATACTATTTTAAACGGTGTAATGTTTCTTTACAGTGACACTCACGGTGTTTTCGTCCAGTAATGTCACTGACACATTTGTTTGATAAGAACCGTCTCAAAATAAACACAATTTACACAAAAGAATTACATAATAGAGATTGGAACCAGATGCACTTAATTTATCACTCTTCTTCCTCTATATATTAAGGGCCCACGATCAATTAATTGATCATTATGGCTCTTATGAATGTAGATGGGATTTGCAATGTCTCTGTGCCTGGTGTTGATGAGGATATTTCACTGGTTACAAGAGTAACTGTGTGAGGGTATCATGTGAAACTAATATTTATAATATACAGTGGAACAGGGCTATAAAGCATTATTGGGGTCCAAATTGTTTTTTTAAAGTAGAAAGTAGGTGTTGTCTTGTGGTTAGTGGGTTGTGTGGTGTTGAAGTCAAACTTTAAAAAAAAATTGAATATGTGTTTGTGTTATACACGAAGATATATTTTTATACGCTATTTTCCCCCCACACACTTTGAAAATAATACAAATTCAAAATGTCTGGAGCCTTCCAATGACCGCCTTGTATCCTTACTTACGTTATAGCTGACTGCTTCAGTATTCATCTAAACTCAACAGACTCTTTGGACAACGCGTGACATTAAAAAAACAGAGACGAATATCAAATAAAATACCCGATGATCGGGAAAGGGTTATTAGAATGTTGTAGCTGCGTTAGAAAGAGCACGGCTGCATGGTTTCCTAACAAATGCAGTCGAAAATAACGTAGAAACAGGTCGGGATATAATTACAGTTGCCGCATGGATATGAGGCGAAGGAGTGTGGCGACCCTAGCCGATGATTCCAAATATGCAGTCTTGAGGGTACTGCTCCTAGGCAACCTCTCTTTTTATCACTTCCCAGCTGCGGTGTGAATTAGTCATGCCGCAGAAAACCACGTAAACCCTATTAGAGGGCGTCTGTTAACATCTACGAGTCCCCCCGGGGTGGGAAGGGGGGGCTTTAGAGACGTAAATTGTATCCACCCCAGCCCAAGGAAGTCCGGCCCGGTTGCTGTGTAAGCATCACCCCGGCTGGCCAGGCGTCCCTTCTCTGATGCGGCCTCACTCGCATAGTCAATCGAGTGGAAGGGTGGGTGGGGCTGTCTCAGGGACGGGGAGCCCTCGGCATGCCGCTTCGCGGCCTGACTGGAATAGAGACCACTGGGGGAGTGGTTGAATGCCAGTTGGGGGCGGTGGAGGTGTGCTGGGGAAGACTTTATGAGCCTCGGCTCGATGGTCTGCTGATTTTCTTAAGTGAGTTAGTTAGCTGTGCACGGAGCTTTTGTATAGAAACAGTTTTAACATTTAACAATTCAACTCACTTTAAAAAAAAAATAATAATAATAACAAAACACGTGAATAGAAACTAGACGCTAAAATATGATTTATTTCGTTTCTTTTTAATTTGCAAATTGTTATTTTGTTTTTTGACTATTTGTTGGGACAGTATCCTTTGTGTGAACTGACGTACGGGGCGTGAGACAGACATTGGCCGAATACGATGTCGCAGTGGCAAGCCTCGTAGGCACATGTGTAAGTGGGATCTGAAAGATAAATGATATGTAAAAAAAAATACAACGATATCTAAACAGAAAGCAATTTCATATGGCGACTACAGATCATTTTACTTCTTCTTCTTATGCCTTTTTACCCCGTCTGGGGCATAGGCCGTCCACAAGAATTTTCCACTCATCCCGGTCCTGTGCTCTCCTTTCCAGTTGCTTCCAGGTGTATCCTATTTTTTGCGTGTCTGCCCCTGTCTTGTGTCTCTATGTATTCTTTGGCCTTCCTCTCTTTCTTTTTCCCTGTGGATTCCATTTTAGGGATTGTCTGGTGGGACTAACTGGGGGTGTTCGGAGAGTATGTCCAATCCACCGCCATCTTATCTTTATGCTAGGGTGATAATATACGTGTTATTACAAACACAATCGTATGTGTTATAATCGGTCTCGTCAGCCATCAGCGCACACCCAGAGACAAGTACAACTATCAGCATATACGATGGTTAATGTGGTCAACGTCGATCTCCACAGATGAACTATGTAGGCCTATATGATAAACATAGATATATTATCCGTAGCAATTTTGAATCGATTCCTGTCGCGCTACAGCCCATAAAGGGATTAGGCCTGCCTCACCACATCATTTCAGTCAGACCTAACTGATGCTTTTTCTTTTCTATTCTTGGATTCCCGGCTGGTGTAGATCCTTTTTTTTTTCATATCACAAGTCTATCTAAGCCTAGGTCTAGCAGAAACGAAGAGAGGCATGCGTCTACGCTGGGCGGGACACTTAGAAAGAATGCCACGTTGACAGAGGGTGCACCACAAAAACCCCAGAGAAAAAAGGGATAATTTTTCTTGATATTTCTTTTAACAGTTTATACTTGATACAAATACTTGTACAAAATATTGTTTAAAAGTCTTGTGCGGAAAAAGTGTATAAAATGTACAAAATAGTCGAAAAAAAGGGGGGGGAGGGGAAGAAAATGACTAGTCGATAGTCGAATGATAGAAATGAAGATGACACAATCTGTTCCTTAATTAATCTTGTGTGGGGGGGGGGGGACTCTTAGACTTCGATAAGCGAGCACGTTTAATCTTAGATCATTAAAGCAACAACTCGACGCATTATTTATACTGGAAATTTTGTACACGAATTACCTGTACTTGTATACCAGTTACCTCTGCCGGAAATATTTTATCCACGTGACCATTACTGGACTCACCTAAACATGTGCACGTGTTTCCATGGCACTCCTCGTGTGCTGAAGCCAAGTGTGGGATCAAACAGCTAGTGGCCGAGTAACAGGCATCATGTGCCTGACAACACCTGGAATGAAAAAAAAAGGCAACGGCTGGATTGGCTAAGACATGCAATAACATCCATAGCAAATTTTAAAATTTTTCAAAGTGAACGAGACTGTACTAATAAAAGAAAGAATTTATAAGAATTCTTTTTAAAAATTTTTTTATTAAGTTATTAATATCTGATATGAATTTTGTGATTTTTTGTTACTGGATAATGAAACAAATAAAGTTTTACTTTTATTTTTAAAAACATTTTTTTTTAAAACATAACAGTTCCTCTGTTTTTTAAACATATTCAAATCGAAATTAATCCCAGTCTGCTATAAAAACCCATACATCGGAACTTCGTTTGCAATAAGATAAATACATAATTACAAAATCTTAAATTACTTATCAACAGCATCCACGGGTGCCCCGGAGCCTCCGAAGCCGCAGTAGCAGCCGTAGCCGTTGTAGTCGAGGGCGCCACGACCCGTGTAGGCGTTGATGATGGTGGCCAGGTTCAGAAGGTCTCGTTTTCGTGATGTGTCTCTTGGGGCAGCGGACGCCAGGGTGGCTGATGCGATTATAAGAATGAAGCATTACAAAAAACACAAAGAAACGCGAACACAATGCTTTTGCTAAGAGATCTTCAAATTCTTTTTAACATTACAACACAGGCACCGGCTAAATTTCCTCTGCAGATACGCGTATTCTTCCTGTTCAAGACATGCACTAAAAAATACGGTAAACATTTTTTTTTTCTGCGCCCCCAAACAATGGAATTCTCTCCCATTACACTTCCTCAATATACCGACAATCCAAGCCTTCAAAACTGCACTGAAGACACATCTCTTCAAACTTTACTAATCCAACTTATTCTCAACCCCCTCGGACGGATTAAACAATGCTATATGCTGCTTGGTGCCGTCCATGGCTAGACAGTGGTAAATATGACTTGGGTGGGCGAGGCCAATAGTTTTACAAAGCTGTTTTTTTAATTAATAATTTTATGCCACTGTTTTTAATGTCATGTTTCTTTATTTATTTCTACACATGTTTATCTGAAGCGTAGTGAGCCCAGCCCTAGACTGGGGTACCATGTTATATAGCACCACTGTAATAATAATAATAATTAAGTGAACGCTTTTAAAGTGCAGTCAAAGCTTTATCTGTCCAGAAAAGAATACCACATAACGTTTGACGTCGTCATTGAACTTACAATATAATCAATTAGATGTAATCACTGTTTCCATGTCATTGGGGCCGTCCATAAAAGACTTCACGATAGTTTTGACAATTTTTACCCCCCACCCCCTGTTACAAATCATGGTCATCTGCTCCTAAATTTAAGTCACGATTTTAAAAAAAAATGATTGTTTTAAGAATTAACAAATAATTAAAATTCAATCTAAAATACACTTCACTAATGACATTAGACACTTCTTAGGGACTCATTATTTGGGAATGCTTCAAACGCAAAAGAAAGTTTAACCTCACGGTCAATATCAGCTTTTACGTGTATGACTTTAATAAAGTGTGATGTCACACGTGAAATAAAGAACACCCGTCAGTCCTATTGTTTGCTCTATGTCGTCTGATATATGTGTTAAGTTTAAACTTGAAGTAACCGGTTCATAACATACCGACCTCCCCCCTCCTCCGTGACCCATTCATCAGCTTGACATCGGTGAAACCTCATGACCGCCTACCTCTTAACTGATATTATGCAAACTATAAAACTGGACAGTGAGAAAGTTGATTTACTTGATGTTACCTCAGTAGATATCTCATTTATAACTTTACTGCCTGTCGTCTTACCCAAGGCTACTAGCACCAGCAGGGCTCCAACAACCGACCGGGCTCCACTGGTTGGGGTCATCGTCAGTAACGCTCGGCGTGCTTCGTAACGTGAGAACCTTTTAAATATCATGAAAAAAATGATAATTTAATTTTTTTTAAAAATATTGAAATAAGAAACACTTTCATTTAATTAAAATTAAACAGCATCCGGACACACGGGACAAACAGCATCCGGACACACGGGACAAACAGCATCCGGACACACGGGACAAACAGAATCCGGACACATGTGACAAACAGCATCCGGACACACGGGACAAACAGCGTCCAGACACACGTGACAAACAGCATCCGGACACACGGGACAAACAGCGTCCAGACACACGTGACAAACAGCATCCGGACACACGTGACAAACAGCGTCCGGACACACGTGACAAACAGCGTCCGGACACACGGGACAAACAGCGTCCAGACACACGTGACAAACAGCATCCGGACACACGTGACAAACAGCGTCCGGACACACGGGACAAACAGCGTCCGGACACACGTGACAAACAGCGTCCGGACACACGTGACAAACAGCGTCCGGACACACGTGACAAACAGCGTCCGGACACACGTGACAAACAGCGTCCGGACACACGTGACAAACAGCGTCCGGACACACGGGACAAACAGCGTCCAGACACACGTGACAAACAGCATCCGGACACACGTGACAAACAGCGTCCGGACACACGGGACAAACAGCGTCCGGACACACGTGACAAACAGCGTCCGGACACACGTGACAAACAGCGTCCGGACACACGTGACAAACAGCGTCCGGACACACGTGACAAACAGCGTCCGGACACACGTGACAAACAGCGCCCGGACACACGTGACAAACAGCGTCCGGACACACGTGACAAACAGCGTCCAGACACACGTGACAAACAGCGTCCGGACACACGTGACAAACAGTGTCCAGACACACGTGACAAACAGCGTCCGGACACACGTGACAAACAGCGTCCGGACACACGTGACAAACAGCGTCCAGACACACGTGACAAACAGCGTCCAGACACACGTGACAAACAGCGTCCGGACACACGTGACAAACAGCGTCCAGACACACGTGACAAACAGCGTCCAGACACACGTGACAAACAGCGTCCGGACACACGTGACAAACAGCGTCCGGACACACGTGACAAACAGCGTCCGGACACACGTGACAAACAGCGTCCGGACACACGTGACAAACAGCGTCCAGACACACGTGACAAACAGCGTCCGGACACACGTGACAAACAGCGTCCGGACACACGTGACAAACAGCGTCCAGACACACGTGACAAACAGCGTCCGGACACACGTGACAAACAGCGTCCGGACACACGTGACAACCTCAGTGCTTATAATTAAATGCACGTCGGTGATATCATTTTGATTTTATTTTCCAATCCAAAGAACAAGTCGTGTCTACGTAAATAAATCCCCGTTGTTCCAGTGGAACTTATCGTAGGTTCAAGCTCTTTATTTTCCAAAGCGCGAGATATTAAGCAATGGATGTGGATTTAGTTTATACACTTCACACGTGCTGTCATTGTTATCCTGTTTCGTAAACACACGCAGCTTAAAAAAAGTAAAATTACTTTTTATAGTATGTGCGAATACCATTGTTATCTTCTTGTCTTTCCTAAATTATACTACAACAATACTCAGCACACGTGTGTCTCAAAGGATTATTTTTTTCAAATATATCATTTTGAAAACTTCGGGTTATTTTAAAAAGCAGTTACTTGTATATAAATAAATATTTCCCAATCTACACAACGCGTGTCTATTAAACACCAACACACATAACTTCTGTTTATAGTTATTATATATTTATCCACATTATGCATCGCTATTTAACACTATTACACATTACATGGCTTTTAAATACCATTACACAATGCATGGCTATTAAACACCATTATAAAACGAATGGCTATAAATCACCATTAAACAATGCATAACTATTTATTACCATTACACAATACATGTTATGAAACACCATTACACATTACATGACTATTAAAGACTATTACACAATGCACGGCTATTAAATACTATTATAAAATGCATGGCTGTTAAAGACCATTATAAAATGAATGGCTATTAAACAACACTACACAATGCATCGCTATTAAACACCATTGCTTAATGCACGGCTATTAAACACCACTACAACATACTTCTGTGCCTGGCAACTCCAAGGAACGACTAAGATCCCGTCCACTTAATTCTTAGGGAAAGCAATTTATTTTTGAGATTACATATCTGTAACTCGTCCCCTGACCAGGACTGGACCAGATAAGATCTGACGAGTATATTCGTGACACTACCACACGACGCAATCCCGTCAGGTACCTGTAACATGGCCACTTTCATTAATTTAGAAACTTTGGAATGACCGATTTTTCATTATTGTACAGGTCAAGTATTTCCCTCAGTCCCATTTTTTGTGTATTTTAAACTGAGATCTTCGGATATCTGGGATGATTGAATCTGATTTAAGGTTCCATCAAATACAAATAACGTATGCATTAGATAAACTATACAAGGTGATGGTTTAGATAAACTATACCAGGTGATGGTTTAGATAAAATATCCCAGGTGATGGTTTAGATAGAATATACCAGGTGATGGTTTAGATAAATTATACCACGTGATATTTTTCCTGTGTTAAGTAAGAAGCCCCCCCCCCCCCAACCCCAGTTAAGACTGATCTTTCAATTTAAATAATAGGTATATAATATCCGTTAATGCGTTTTTGGAAGCCTTTATAATAAGCATCCTGCCAACCTCTCTCTATTTAATATATCCAAATTCTCACAATAGGACAATTTTAAATATATTTCTCTCTCTTTCTCTCTCTCTCTCTCTCTCTCTCTCTCTCTTAAAAAATGCACACTTCTAATGTCAAATTATCAAAGTTCCAATATTCTTAGGTTAAAATATTGGGGTAACTAAATTATTTCCGTGTACATCTATGAGGGAATTCTCCAAACAACTATAAATATAAGTATTTTTCTTGTAGTTTGGATTTCCCACATGGAAACAAACAGAATAAATCAACTGTATTATCACACCTAGTATTCCAGATAATGTTTAAAATGCACAACAGAATGCTGTGTATGGCTGGAAAAAGAAGAAATTTCATTGTGTTAAAAATAGTGTCTAAATATTAAATATAAGATAATACTATAAAAATATAATAGAATCTTCTCGAAACTAATTATTTCGTAACTTTTTGTTTACATAAATATGTTTATTTCTTTTAAAGAAAACTTATTAGAAGCCTTTTGCAAAAACACTGTTTTTTTCAGTAAAGCAAAAACACTGTTTTTTCAGTAAAGCAAAAACACTGTTTTTTTCAGTAAAGCAAAAACACTGTTTTTTCAGTAAAGCAAAAACACTGTTTTTTTCAGTAAAGCAAAAACACTGTTTTTTTCAGTAAAGCAAAAACACTGTTTTTTTCAGTAAAGCAAAAACACTGTTTTTTTCAGTAAAGCAAAAGCACTGTTTTTTTCAGTAAAGCAAAAGCACTGTTTTTTTCAGTAAAGCAAAAACACTGTTTTTTTCAGTAAAGCAAAAACACTGTTTTTTTCAGTAAAGCAAAAACACTGTTTTTTTCAGTAAAGCAAAAACACTGTTTTTTTCAGTAAAGCAAAAACACTGTTTTTTTCAGTAAAGCAAAAACACTGTTTTTTTCAGTAAAGCAAAAACACTGTTTTTTTCAGTAAAGCAAAAACACTGTTTTTTTCAGTAAAGCAAAAACACTGTTTTTTCAGTAAAGCAAAAACACTGTTTTTTTCAGTAAAGCAAAAACACTGTTTTTTTCAGTAAAGCAAAAACACTGTTTTTTTTCAGTAAAGCAAAAACACTGTTTTTTTCAGTAAAGCAAAAACACTTTTTTTTCAGTAAAGCAAAAACACTGTTTTTTTCAGTAAAGCAAAACACTGTTTTTTTCAGTAAAGCAAAAACATTGTTTTTTTCAGTAAAGCAAAAACACTTTTTTTTCAGTAAAGCAAAAACACTTTTTTTTTCAGTAAAGCAAAAACACTGTTTTTTTCAGTAAAGCAAAAACACTGTTTTTTTCAGTAAAGCAAACAGTTGAAAATAAAACTGAGAATAAGTGTTTGGAATTTAATTATTTTTTTTAAAAAATCATGAATGAGTTGATTTGATTGATGTCAGTTATTTCTCCTTCTCAACACGATACGCTTTAGAAGATTAGAGCCTGTTCGTTTAGAACTAGGGAAACATGCCAAACTGCAAATGAGGCGTTGGTTTAAAAAGCACTTGAAGATCTCGCACTTGAAGATCTCGCACTTGAAGAGATCTCGCACTTGAAGATCTCACACTTGAAGATCTCGCACTTGAAGATCTCGCACTTGAAGATCTCGCACTTGAAGATCTCGCACTTGAAGATCTCGCACTTGAAGATCTCGCACTTGAAGAGATCTCGCACTTGAAGATCTCGCACTTGAAGATCTCGCACTTGAAGATATCGCAATTGAAGAGATCTCGCACTTGAAGATCTCGCACTTGAAGATCTCGCGCTTGAAGATATCGCAATTGAAGAGATCTTGCACTTGAAGATCTCGCACTTGAAGATCTCTCACTTTAAGATCTCGCACTTGAAGATCTCGCACTTGAAGAGATCTCGCACATGAAGATCTCGCACTTGAAGATCTCACACTTGAAGATCTCGCACTTGAAGAGATCTCGCACTTGAAGATCTCGCACTTGAAGATCTCGCACTTGAAGATCTCGCACTTGAAGAGATCTCGCACTTGAAGATCTCGCACTTGAAGATCTCGCAATTGAAGATCTCGCAATTGAAGAGATCTCGCACTTGAAGATCTCGCACTTGAAGATCTCGCACTTGAAGATCTCGCACTTGAAGAGATCTCGCACATGAAGATCTCGCACTTGAAGATCTCACACTTGAAGATCTCACACTTGAAGATCTCGCACTTGAAGAGATCTCGCACTTGAAGATCTCGCACTTGAAGATCTCGCACTTGAAGATCTCGCACTTGAAGATCTCGCACTTGAAGATATCGCACTTGAAGATCTCGCGCTTGAAGATCTCGCACTTGAAGGCAGTCACATTTCATCAAAATAAATACCTTCCATATCAAAAAAAAAATTCATTGTATTTTTCTTTTTCTTTATCATGAAAATTCAGTGAAGTAAAACAAATGGAAATTACTTCTTGTGTTCCAAAGCAAGCGTTATAGAAACGCTTCATTCCATCTGTTTCAACGCAAGAAGAAACGTTTCATTTTAAGCTATTTACTTTCAACTTAGAAGTCGTACGTTAAGCTGTTTAGGGTGTTTCACCTGTTGTTAAGCTTTAAATTCATTGATAAGAGTCTTTCGCCTAGCTAATTTTTTTTCTTGTGTAGGTAGGTATACAACCAAAAGAGCGAGGGGGAAAAAAAAGGAATTACAGTTAAAAAAGAAAAGTCAGAATCCAACATAAGGCAGTGTTGACCTTGACCCCTGAGCAGCTCTCTAAAGTGCAGTATTCACTAACGTGCAGTACTTTCCTAAAACGACATTTATTATCTATCTATGTTTCTAGACGAGGAGAAATAATTTTTATGTCCTCGGATTATTTGCGTTCCGATAATTGTGATCGAATTCTTTCTCAAATACAACATTGAATTTTAAGATTATAAAAGAATGATCTTAATAATAGTATCTCTATTTGTCTTAAAAAGGAGATCAATTAATCGGGAATTTATAAAAAAAAAAATTATTTGTGAATCGAGATAAATTATTCGGAGATCGTTTTTAAAGGGAGCTCAATTTCGTTCGGTATTGGTTTTTAAGGGGAGACCAATTAATCGAAATTCTTTTTTTAAAGGGAGACCAAGCATTATTCGGAACGACCTTGAAGTGTTCATTGATATTTTTTGTTTGTGTTTCTGGTGCAGCTCATTCCTCCAATATTGTCTAAATCTTTCTTGTTTGTGTGTTGCGCAGCTGTCAAACCTACGTGTACATTGGTAATAACAGTTGATATTAATTTGATCACCGCATTATGCGGATCACAAACAGATTTTTGAGAATGGTTCAAATTCAACAGAAACTGAGCACGTTTTAATTAAGCGTGACCAGCTTTTGCTGTCTTCTCTATGGACATTATTTGTTCACGCCAGGTGCTGAGCATAAAGGCATACCCCTGCCTCGGAGTAATTCCTTCAAGAAAGTAGTCCGGCTCTTCTTTATTGTCTGGTGCGAAAGTCGCGAACGACCGAAGATTATCAATTTTTTTGTACTCTTAATATCGTATTGCTACATCCACGTCATCAGTCGTAATGTTGTTATTGTACGACCGCAAAAAAAAAATTAATAGTTTCTCGATGACATTCTAGTGAGAACCTATGCCTTGGTGTTTTCAGTTGCTCAAATTTAAAACAAAGAGTCCAACGAGATCATTTAGCCTGAGTAGCATTTTTTCAGCTTTATTCTAATCCATCTAAATCGGCGGTTCTCAACATGTGGATGGGGTCGAAAGAACCTTACAAAGGGTCACCAAAGACCATCGGAAAACACATTTTTAGGACGTAGCAATGAAAATAATGTTAAGCTTAGTGGTCACCACTACACGAGGAACTGTATTAAAGGGTCACGGCATTAGGAAGGTTGAGAACCACTGATCTAAATGGTGTAAAGAAAAAAAAATATGTTTAAACATCCTTAGTTATCGCTCAGCACGTTACAATTTTACAAACAAAATCGAGATTCGTTAACGCTTGTTCTGCTTTTAAAACTCTTTATTTTCTTAGCACCATCTACCCGTGGGAAGGACAGTACCCTTTGTGGGCGGCTACATAGGGGGCGTGAGTCAGACACACCATCTACCCGTGGGAAGGACAGTACCCTTTGTGGGCGGCTACATAGGGGGCGTGTGTCAGACAAGCGCCAAAGGTAATATCACAATGGCAGACTTGATAATTACAGGTTCCGGCGGGATCTGAAACAAAGAGATACTTCTAAAACAAGTATACAAACTTCAGTATGAAAAAGAAAGTTATACGCTATAAATACATTGACAAATGAGCCAGCCTTTGGGTTTAAACAAATTATTAAATGTTGATTTGTAGGTCTCAACGATGAGAATTTAAAACACAGAATATATGATATATGCTAAAGTGATATTATATATACTAAATGGACGTGACATAATAATATACTAAAGTGATCTGACATAAACGAAAGTGATAGGGTATATGCTAAAATGGTATGACATTTGCTTAAGTGATATGATATATGCTAAAGTGATATGATATATGCTAAAGTGATATGATATATGCTAAAATGATATGATATATGCTAAAGTGATATGATATATGCTTAAGTGATATGATATATGCTAAAGTGATATGATATATGCTAAAGTGATATGATATATGCTAAAATGATATGACATTTTCCTAAAGTGATATGACATTTTCCTAAAGTGATATGATATATGCTAAAGTGATATGATATAGGCTAAAGGGATATGATATATGCTAAAGTAATATGATATATGCGAAAGTAATAAAATATATGCTAGAGGGATATGAGATATGCTATCTTGATATGATATGTGCCCAAGTGCCCCCATTGCAAAATAAAGATGAAGTGCTCTTGTGGCATGGACTCACCCGTACACGTGCAAGTGTTGCCACTGCAATGTTCCTTTTCTGGGGACAGATGGGGAATTAAACAGCTGGTGCTATGGTAGCAAAGATCATGAGCCTGGCAACACCTGTAAGAAAATGGACAATGCACGTCGAGAAAATGAAAGTCATCCAAGACATCCACTAACGTGTAATCTTAATTATTTGCTGCGAAGGTTTAAAACATAAAAATTTATTGATGCGACTTTTCGCTTAAATATTTCTGAGTGAACCAAAAGGAACTGGGCAAAGAGACCCACTCGTTCCTTAGATTCTACATGCATTAATTGTGACACTTTTTTAGTTTTAAAACAAATTAATTATTTTATATCCCTCCTTGGCTGTTTAGAATCATTAAAATTAAGTTCAAAATTTGCTTTTTTAAGATACATCTCCACCTTCATCTTTCTTTCTTCTTCACTCTACGATGACAAGAAATGTAAAGGATAGTCATATTTACTAGCTAGCGACTGAATAACATTTCAATTTTCAGTAATGACATTTGGGTACGCACTATTAATATCATTATTTTGACATTCCCCTTCACCGTCACTCTCACATTTGGGTGTTTTAAATGGGTCATTTGTCCGGGCAGAACACTCACAAAGACATCAATACTATAGTCTAAAAGGTGTTTAGAAATATACCCGTCTCTGCTTACACAAAGCAACTCGCGGAAAATGGTATGAATTTTTATCTTAATAATTTTGAAGCTTATGTTTTGAATTTTAATAAGTAGTATTTTTAATATTGGATTCAATTCATATGGGTAAAAATAAAAAAAGGTGTATTGGGCATGTACCAGTAAATAGGAAGACTATCGCCTCTTGGAAATTGGGGGCAGGAACCATTGCACTCATGTCATCTAAAATCAGTTGTGGGGAGCTCGCCAAAATAACTTCACCGTTAAATCCCTTGTTGTCGCCACTGCCGTTAGAGTGAGACAGTGGGGCCTCAAAATGTACGTGAGCTGGGCCTCCATCGGGCTATTGGAGGCAACAATATCATCAAGTATGTATCGTGACATCACCAAACACTACGTCAACATAAATGTACCTGTCTACGGCATCTACAGGTGTTCCGGAACCCCCAAGTCCACAGAAACATCCGTAGCCGTTGTAGTCCAGGGCGGAGCGACCAGTGTAGGCGTGGATGGTGGTGGCCAGGTTCAAAAGGTCTCGTTTGCGTGACGAGTCTCGTGTGACGGCAGCCCTTGCCACGGCTGACCAGAGGAATCGATAAGAACAGTGTTTAAGTGGAAAACCCCATTATTTGAGTGATATAGATACAACGCGTGACACGAGGAGCATGGTGCAATCAAAATGACAATATGGGCTTAAGTGCACTAAGATTGAAAGAAAAAAAACAACTGCAAAGGTCCTAAACTTTAAAATACTCGTGAATGACACTAATGTCGAAAAGTGGGTTGTGGAGGAGTAAGGGGTCACCATGTGCTGAGCCTGCCTGCTGCCAGACTACTCCTTATTAGTAAACGACCATTCTACTCAGTAAACCATCTACGGTAGCGAGGTTGGTCCTTCAAGATAATCTTGGTGATAATCTCCAAATGAAACACTTTGCACACCAAGTTTCCATTACCGATGGAGCAACGATGGAGTAGTTTTCAGCTGTTGTTAATGTTGTTGTTTTCGTTGTTGGTACGCTGATATGTAAATATATATGTAATGTACAATCTATTCTACATGTGTGTTTTAAATGAACTGGTTGCTCTTTGACAAATATGTGTTTTGAATAAAGAAAACTTCTTTTAGATCTACTCCAAACAAGTTGGGAAATGTCACGTCCTCGAATCGCTCACTTGAATCAAATATGGGAAAGTTGGCCACTAGTGGAAATATGGGACAGTTGGCCACTAGTGGAAATATGGGACAGTTGGCCACTAGTGGAAATATGGGACAGTTGGCCACTAGTGGAAATATGGATCAGTTGGCCACTAGTGGAAATATGGGACAGTTGCCTAGTGGTGGCAATATGGGACAGTTGGCTTCTGGTGGCAATATGGGACAGTTGGCCACTAGTGGAAATATGGGACAGTTGCCTACTGGTGGCAATATGGGACAGTTGGCTAATAGTGGAAATATGAGACAGTTGCCTACTGGTGGCAATATGGGACAGTTGGCAACTAGTGGAAATATGGGACAGTTGGCTTCTTGTGGCAATATGGGACAGTTGGCCACTAGTGGAAATATGGGACAGTTGCCTACTGGTGGCAATATGGGACAGTTGGCCACTAGTGGAAATATGGGACAGTTGGCTTCTGGTGGCAATATGGGACAGTATGCTTCTGGTGGCAATATGGGACAGTTGGCAACTAGTGGAAATATGGACCAGTTGCCTACTGGTGGCAATATGGGACGGTTGGCCACTAGTGGAAATATGGGACAGTTGCCTACTGGTGGCAATATGGGACAGTTGGCCACTAGTGGAAATATGGTACAGTTGGCTTCTGGTGGCAATATGGGACAGCTGGCCACTAGTGGAAATATGGGACAGTTTCCTACTGGTGGCAATATGTGACAGTTGGCCACTAGTGGAAATATGGGAAGGTTGCCTACTGGTGGCAATATGGGACAGTTGGCCACTAATGGAAATATGGGACAGTTTCCTACTGGTGGAAATATGGGACAGTTGCCTACTGGTGGCAATATGGGACAGTTGCCTACTGGTGGCAATATGGGACAGTTGCCTACTGGTGGTAATATGGGACTGTTGGCTACGAGTGGAAATATGGGACAATTGGCCACTAGTGGAAATATGGGACAGTTGGCCACTAGTCGAAATATGGGACAGTTGGCCACTAGTGGAAATATGGGACAGTTGGCTTCTGGTGGCAATATGGGACAGTTGGCCACTAGTGGAAGTATGGGACAGTTGGCTTCTGGTGGCAATATGGGACTGTTGGCCACTAGTGGAAATATGGGACAGTTGGCCACCAGTGGAAATATGGGACAGTTGGCCACTAGTGGAAATATGGGACAGTTGGCCACTAGTGGAAATATGGGACAGTTGGCTTCTGGTGGCAATATGGGACAGTTGGCCACTAGTGGAAATATGGGACAGTTTCCTACTGGTGGCAATATGGGACAGTATGCCACTAGTGGAAATATGGGACAGTTGCCTACTGGTGGCAATATGGGACAGTTGGCCACTAGTGGAAATATGGGACAGTTGGCTTCTGGTGGCAATATGGGACAGTTGGCCACTAGTGGAAATATGGGACAGTTGCCTACTGGTGGCAATATGGGACAGTATGCCACTAGTGGAAATATGGGACAGTTGGCCAAAAGTGGAAATATTGGACAGTTGGCCACTGATGGCAATATGGACAGTTGGCCACTGATGGCAATATAAGACAGTTGGCCACTAGTGGAAATATGGGACAGTAGGCCACTAGTGGCAATATGGGACAGTTGCCTACTTGTGGCAATATGGGACAGTTGGCCACTAGTGGAAATATGGGACAGTTAGCCACTAGTGGAAATATGGGACAGTTGCCTACTGGTGGCAATATGGGACAGTTTCCTACTGGTGGCAATATGAGACAGTTTCCTACTGGTGGCAATATGGGACAGTTGGCCACTAGTGGAAATATGTGACAGTTGGCCACTAGTAGCAATATGGGACAGTTGCCTACTTGTGGCAATATAGGACAGTTGGCCACTAGTGGAAATATGGGACAGTTGGCTTCTGGTGGCAATATGGGACAGTTGGCCACTAGTGGAAATATGGGACAGTTGCCTACTGGTGGCAATATGGGACAGTTGGCCACTAGTGGAAATATGGGACAGTTGCCTACTGGTGGCAATATGGGACAGTTGGCCACTAGTGGAAATATGGGACAGTTGGCTTCTGGTGGCAATATGGGACAGTTGGCCACTAGTGGAAATATGGGACAGTTGCCTACTGGTGGCAATATGGGACAGTTTCCTACTGGTGGCAATATGGGACAGTTGGCCACTAGTGGAAATATGGGACAGTTGGCTTCTGGTGGCAATATGGGACAGTATGCTTCTGGTTGAAATATGGGACAGTTGGCCACTAGTGGAAATATGGACCAGTTGCCTACTGGTGGCAATATGTGACGGTTGGCCACTAGTGGAAATATGGGACAGTTGCCTACTGGTGGCAATATGGGACAGTTGGCCACTAGTGAAAATATGGGACAGTTGGCTTCTGGTGGCAATATGGGACAGTTGGCCACTAGTGGAAATATGGGACAGTTTCCTACTGGTGGCAATATGTGACAGATGGCCACTAGTGGAAATATGGGACAGTTGCCTACTGGTGGCAATATGGGACAGTTGGCCACTAGTGGAAATATGGGACAGTTTCCAACTGGTGGCAATATGGGACAGTTGCCTACTGGTGGCAATATGGGACAGTTGCCTACTGGTGGCAATATGGGACAGTTGCCTACTGGTGGCAATATGGGACTGTTGGCTACTAGTGGAAATATGGGACATTTGGCCACTAGTGAAAATATAGGACAATTGGCCACTAGTGGAATAATGGGACAGTTGTTAACAAGTGGAAATATGGGACAGTTGGCCACTAGTGGAAATATGGGACAGTTGGCTTCTGGTGGCAATATGGGACAGTTGGCCACTAGTGGAAGTATGTGACAGTTGGCTTCTGGTGGCAATATGGGACAGTTGGCCACTAGTGGAAATATGGGACAGTTGGCCACTAGTAGAAATATGGGACAGTTGGCTTCTGGTGGTAATATGGGACAGTTGACCACTAAAGGGAATATGGGACAGTTGGCTTCTGGTGGCAATATGGGACAGTATGCCACTAGTGGAAATATGGGACAGTTGCCTACTGGTGGCAATATGGGACAGTTGGCCACTAGTGGAAATATGGGACATTGGCTTCTGGTGGCAATATGGGACAGTTGGCCACTAGTGGAAATATGGGACAGTTGCCTACTGGTGGCAATATGGGACAGTATGCCACTAGTGGAAATATGGGACAGTTGGCCACTGATGGCAATATGGACAGTTGGCCACTGATGGCAATATGGGACAGTTGGCCACTAGTGGAAATATGGGACAGTTGGCCACTAGTGGCAATATGGGACAGTTGCCTACTGGTGGCAATATGGGACAGTTGGCCACTAGTGGAAATATATGACAGTTGGCCACTATTGGAAATATGGGACGGTTGCCTACTGGTGGCATTATGGGACAGTTTCCTACTGGTGGCAATATGAGACAGTTTCCTACTGGTGGCAATATGGGACAGTTGGCCACTAGTGGAAATATGTGACAGTTGGCCACTAGTGGCAATATGGGACAGTTGCCTACTGGTGGCAATATGGGACAGTATGCCACTAGTGGAAATTTTGGACATTTGCCTACTGGTGGCAATATGGGACAGTTGGCCACTAGTGGAAATATGGGACATTTGGCTTCTGGTGGCAATATGGGACAGTTGGCCACTAGTGGAAATATGGGACAGTTGTTTACTGGTGGCTATATGGGACAGTATGCCACTAGTGGAAATATGGGACAGTTGGCCACTAGTGGAAATATGGGACAGTTGGCCACTGATGGCAATATGGACAGTTGGCCACTGATAGCAATATGGGACAGTTGGCCACTAGTGGAAATATGGGACAGTTGGCCACTAGTGGCAATATGGGACAGTTGCCTACTAGTGGAAATATGGGACAGTTGCCTACTGGTGGCAATATGGGACAGTTGCCTACTGGTGGCAATATGAGACAGTTGCCTACTATTGTCTATATGGGACAGTTGGCCAATTGTGGAAATATGGGACAGTTGGCCACTAGTGGCAATATGGGACAGTTGCTTACTGGTGGCAATATGGGACAGTTGGCCACTAGTGGAAATATGGGACAGTTGGCCACTAGTGGAAATATGGGACAGTTGCCTACTGGTGGCAATATGGGACAGTTTCCTACTGGTGGCAATATGGGACAGTTGCCTACTTGTGGCAATATGGGACAGTTGCCTACTGGTGGCAATATGGGACTGTTGGCTACTAGTGGAAATATGGGACATTTGGCCACTAGTGAAAATATGGGACAATTGGCCACTAGTGGAAATATGGGACAGTTGGCCACTTGTGGAAATATGGGACAGTTGGCTTCTGGTGGCAATATGGGACAGTTGGCCACTAGTGGAAGTATGGGACAGTTGGCTTATGGTGCCAATATGGGACAGTTGGCCACTAGTGGAAATATGGGACATTTGGCCACTAGTGAAACTATTTGACAGTTGGCTTCTGGTGGCAATATGGGACAGTTGGCTTCTGGTGGCAAAATGGGACAGTTGGCCACTAGTGGAAATATGGGACAGTTGGCTTCTTGTGGCAATATGGGACATTTGGCTTCTGGTAGTAATATGGGACAGTTGGCCACTAGTGGAAATATGGGACAGTTGGCTTCTGATGGCAATATGGGACAGTTTGCCACTAGTGGAAATATGGGACAGTTGCCTACTGGTGGCAATATGGGACAGTATGCCACTAGTGGAAATTTGGGACAGTTGCCTACTGGTGGCAATATAGGACAGTTGGCCACTAGTGGAAATATGGGACAGTTGGCCACTAGTGGAAATATGGGACAGTTGCCTACTGGTGGCTATATGGGACAGTATGCCACTAGTGGAAATATGGGACAGTTGGCCACTAGTGGAAATATGGGACAGTTGGCCACTGATGGCAATATGGACAGTTGGCCACTGATAGCAATATGGGACAGTTGGCCACTAGTGGAAATATGGGACAGTTGGCCACTAGTGGCAATATGGGACAGTTGCCTACTGGTGGCAATATGGGACAGTTGGCCACTAGTGGAAATATGGGACAGATGGCCACTAGTGGAAATATGGGACAGTTGCCTACTGGTGGCAATATGGGACAGTTGCCTACTGGTGGCAATATGAGACAGTTGCCTACTATTGTCAATATGGGACAGTTGGCCACTAGTTGAAATATGGGACAGTTGGCCACTAGTGGCAATATGGGACAGTTGCCTACTGGTGGCAATATGGGACAGTTGGCCACTAGTGGAAATATGGGACAGTTGGCCACTAGTGGAAATATGGGACAGTTGCCTACTGGTGGCAATATGGGACAGTTTCCTACTGGTGGCAATATGGGACAGTTGCCTACTTGTGGCAATATGAGACAGTTGCCTACTGGTGCCAATATGGGACTGTTGGCTACTAGTGGAAATATGGGACATTTGGCCACTAGTGAAAATATGGGACAATTGGCCACTAGTGGAAATATGGGACAGTTGGCCACTAGTGGAAATATGGGACAGTTGACCACTTGTGGAAATATGGGACAGTTGGCCACTAGTGAAACTATGGGACAGTTGGCTTCTGGTGGCAATATGGGACAGTTGGCTTCTGGTGGCAAAATGGGACAGTTGGCCACTAGTGGAAATATGGGACAGTTGGCTTCTGGTGGCAATATGGGACAGTTGGCTTCTGATGGCAATATGGGACAGTTTGCCACTAGTGGAAATATGGGACAGTTGGCTTCTGGTGGCAATATGGGACATTTGGCTTCTGGTAGCAATATGATCATTTATTTAAAAACGTTAAATACTATAAGCGGTTAAATTTGATGAAACGAAGAAATTTGGGGGGGGGGGGGGGGATATGTATGGTTTGGGTTGTATGGTTTGGGTTCAGATAAAAATATTGGGACATTTTTCAAATTATTTATGTCAATCTGAAATTGATTTCTTTTATACAATCTTTACGACAGTTCTTTAGTAATACCATGTATAACAAACTGAAATATAGTACTGTATTACTTAACGTCCCTTTGTAACAAAATATGTGCTCAGAATGTTGCTTAAGTAGAAACTTATGACTGATATTACCACATTATCATGATATTATCACTAGCTATTGTATGTGAAGTTGTAGTATACAATATTTTCTTTTATAGGACTTGAAAAAATTATAAAATATCTTATGTTTCCAACCATTATACTAAGGGGATGTTGTTTGAAAATTGAAAATATTCTCTAATTATGTGCTCAGATAGATAGATAGATAGATAGATAGATAGATAGATAGATAGATAGATAGATAGATAGATAGATAGATAGATAGATAGATAGATAGATAGATAGATAGATAGTTAGATAGATAGATAGATAGATAGATAGATAGATATAGATAGATAGATAGATAGATAGATAGATAGATAGATAGATAGATAGATAGATAGATAGATAGATAGATAGATAGATAGATAGATAGATAGATAGATAGATAGATAGATAGATAGATAGATAGTTAGATAGATAGATAGATAGATAGATAGATAGATAGATAGATAGATAGTTAGATAGATAGATAGATAGATAGATAGATAGATAGATAGATAGATAGATAGATAGATAGATAGATAGATAGATAGATAGATAGATAGATAGATAGAAAGATAGTTAGATAGATAGATAGATAGATAGATAGATAGATAGATAGATAGATAGATAGATAGATAGAATACCCCTGATCCAAGAACAGTTAATTCTTACCAAGATTTACAAGCACTACGAGTGCTGTAAAGATCCACGTAGATCTCAGATCCATTTCTTATTAAGTTTATCCGAGAATCCTGGAATAAGATATTTCAATGTATATTTGGTATGTACTAATATAGAAAACATGCATTAGAATTCCAACATGTCGATAAGCAAGACTCTCTAATATCATGTCGATAAGCAAGACTCTCTAATATCATGTCGATAAGCAAGACTCTCTAATATCATGTCGATAAGCAAGACTCTCTAATATCATGTCGATAAGCAAGACTCTCTAATATTCCTCTCTGAAAGATTTCTGGAAAGTGTCTCAAAATTGTTTTAGTGTCTATTCAACTTAAATGTTGTATATATGTAGATCCGCTGGTTCCCGATACATAAATAGTATTAAATAGCCTATGAGTGCTGTATAGCTTAACATCCTTCGACAATGTATGGCTGGCTGTACACCTTACGAGTGGAGACGAGCCCAACAGTGCTGTTTCAACATAATGTTTCAACATAATGTTTTAAAATAATTTTTTATCATGTGCTCACCAAAATTACCTAAACCCCCCCCCCTCTAAAAAAATCGTTTTGAGATTCCCTGCAAGCAGCGACCAGCTTCCCCCCCCCCCTCCCTTATCTCCCGCATTTTACAACCTTTACTTAATGACACAACAGCGACCATAGCAACAAATAAGTTGCGTTATTTTTGTTCGTTTGTATTATTTGTTTTGTTTTAAGAACAGGGTACTGACCACGCCCCCTCCCATCGAAAGGGTTTTATTTTGACGCCCTCTTTCTGGCTTGCATTGTAAACATACAACGTCACTACGATAAAAAGATTTCTGAACGAATTGTCTTGCTTCATTAAAGATGAAAAAAGCCATCAGAATACAAAAAAAAAAAAAAATACTTTTTTATCAATATAGAATCGGATGAATGTTGCACCTTATCGTTCTAACAAATCGCTGTATTTCTTCTGTCTTGATTGATTTACGCGGAGATTAAAATTGGTCAAATAAGTTGTAAAATTCATTGATTCAAATGTAAATTTTATATTAATTATTTTTTTAAAGTAACTTTTCTAATATTATACTGTAAAAACAGAAAAAAATATTTTTATGTGTATGAATTATGATTACAGGAATTACGTCTTGTCAATATGGAGCACTGTTTCTTACTTCTTTAATTGGGTAGATGAAGTGAGTTAATACATTAATTAAATCTAGTCAATAGAGAACACTTGTAATTACGTCTCTCCTTGGGTAGATGAAGTGAGTTAATACATTAATTAAATCTAGTCAATAGAGAACACTTGTAATTACGTCTCTCCTTGGGTACATGAAGTGAGTTAATACATTAATTAAATCTAGTCAATAGAGAAAACTTGTAATTACGTCTCTCCTTGGGTAGATGAAGTGAGTTAATACATTAATTAAATCTAGTCAATAGAGAACACTTGTAATTACGTCTCTCCTTGGGTACATGAAGTGAGTTAATACATTAATTAAATCTAGTCAATAGAGAACACTTGTAATTACGTCTCTCCTTGGGTAGATGAAGTGAGTTAATACATTAATTAAATCTAGTCAATAGAGAACACTTGTAATTACGTCTCTCCTTGGGTAGATGAAGTGAGTTAATACATTAATTAAATCTAGTCAATAGAGAACACTTGTAATTACGTCTCTCCTTGGGTAGATGAAGTGAGTTAATACGTTAATTAAATCTAGTCAATAGAGAACACTTGTAATTACGTCTCTCCTTGGGTACATGAATTGAGTTAATTCGTTAATTAAATCTAGTCACTATAGAACACGTCTACTTCGGTCCTTGGCAAGATGAAGTAAGTTAATAGGTTAATTAAATCTAGTCACTATCGAACGCTTGTACTTACGCCTGTCCTTGTGAAGATGCAGAGAGTTGTCCGAGATGCCGTGAGGTTATCTCCGCTGGTCTGCTTTTTATACCTTGCTAGGCTCTTGTCAACTGTAACGCAATACTCTTTGACAACATTAACATCTGCACTATCCGTCCAAGTGTTGATTGACAGTGCATCATAGGGTAGTACGATCAGGGACGCCATTTGGGTAGGGCAGGTTGGACCATTTGGCCCCTAAATTTGCATGTTTTAATTTAATTGCTAAGTACTGTGGCGCGTCATCTAATAACTTAACAAGCCGACCAAGTTTTGCCCCCCCCCACCAACCCCCCCTCATTGAAATGACGCCCCTGAGTAGGATCCAGCTTTTGGTTGACAGTAAATCATTGGCTAATATGATTCTTTGTATTGGTTGATGTTACATTACAGGCTAATATGATCAACTGTATACATTTTTGTGAACTCAATAACACACCATTTAATTTTTTTTAGAAAAGCTTTTCAATGTTTGATTCCGAGATTTGTTTTCATTTTGATATGTGGTATTGCTGTCCTTTTTCCTTTTCTTTCTTTTATCTTAAAACGTTAAATTGCATGTAAACCTTGAACAAAAGTTGCACTCTCATGGGGGGGGGGGGGGGTGTGTTCGTAATTGAAAGGCACAGATGCAAAAAAAATATAATCGATGTCGAAAATTGTAGGTCAAGTGTACGAGATAAAGATTGGACAAATATTCGTAGTTGTTTGTGTTTAAGTCATGACAGCGTAGTTATCATATTTAAACTCATAATGCGTTCAGTGCATTAGATGGCTAATAGACTGACCACGCACAGACCCCACCCCCTCTTTGAACGTATGATATTGATTTATATCTTATTTTCTTTGGATCTGGTGAGAGAGGGGCGCCATATTGTTGACAGTTCTGTTTAACCACCGCTTGCCAAAGGAAAACGTTCTATATTTAGACGTGCCTGTGATTGGACAATCATCACGATTCCATGCTTAAGTAAGAATTACCTTCAAGTCTTAATCTATTGTGACCGAGATATTCATTCCTAGGAAATTATACTACAGATTATTTCCATTAATTTTTTTAAAAAAGTATTATAGAATATCTTTAAGCCAGAAAACCAATCTAGAAAATGTACAAAAAAATATTTTTTTTTATTTTCAAGATTAAAAAAAACAACTTTCAATAAAACACAAATTGAGTTTTTAGCAATTATTTCCCATATTACAACAGGCCGTAAACATTTCAGATGACTTTAAAGGACACCACGACATTTTGCTTTTTTTTATTTTTAATTTCATAATTTAAATCCTATTTTTTTTCATTCTGGTGAAGGTAGGACCTCAATCACATTGAAATATTACGTTTCAATCCGTCAGAAGGTCAAGCAGCCGTGGTCACTAATCTTTACTAATTTCTTTATCTTGTACTTTATTTATGGAATGGCCATTTCTAAAAGAAAGAAATTAAAGATAAGTATCACTACAATACACTCGTTGCTCATGTCACACCGAATTGTTTTCAACAGAAGAACAAGTAGATGCTCCATTGTTTGGTTAATTGTGAAGGACTGTTTAGATAGACAGTTGGCACCCGTTCACCATTTTATTAAAGTCAGGTTATTGGAGTGAGTTCATCAGTTGTTTTTTTTTACAGTCAGGTATTTGGAGTCAGTTAAAGTATTTTTACAGCCAGGTATTTGGAGTCAGTTAGGGTGTTTTTACTGTCAGGTATTTGGAGTCAGTTAAAATGTTTTTACAGTCAGGATTGTATAAAGTGGTAAATGAAATAAATCCTTTTATTCTAGACAAAAAGAATTGCAGGGCGTCATTTTGAAAGCAGTTGCATCCACACGTGTTACTAATTTTAAGTTACATTTTAATGGCGTGAATTGATTCAATTTTTGATGATGAAATTTGAATGTACTAACTACCAGTTATGGACCGTCAATAATGAGATTTTTTTGCTTCTATCTGAAATGTCAAAAATATTTAGATGCTTAACATTCGATAACAATAAAAATTATACGTACATTTCTAGAAGTTTAACCCATAAGAAAATGAAGTCTTTATTAGCGGAATACACGATTAGTTCTCCGCTTTAAAGTTTTATACTGACGTCCAGAGTGCTAGAACAGTGGCCTTGAGTAGTAGTGGTAGAGGCGTCTATTCAAACCTGCAGACTCCTAGCAAACAAGACCCAAGATGGGGGTTGGGACGCAAACAGCAAAGATTAGTGACGCAAATGCGCACCGAGCATTGCCCCATAGGCACATACTTCTGGCGGCTCGACAACAACCGGGATCCTACCTGCTGGCATTGCAACCTGGCCCCGGATACGCTGGCGCATCAGTTGACCGAATGTCCCTCACCAGAGCCTCCGGGGGGGGGGGGGGCAGGGTGGAGGGGGAACCCTATGTGAGGAAAATGTTGTATGGCACAGCTCAGCAGATGGAGTTGGTTGCCAATTTACTAGCCGGGGTCTTAAGAGAGTAATCTGACGACCTTCACCAGAATATGTTTGTAAGTTAGTAGAGGTTAAGCAATGGCCGCGCAGCAAGTCACACAAATGACCCACAACCATGGAAATATTTGTCTGGATCGGATTATCTCTGAAGTCACATTTAATTTATCGCATTACACATTAATTAGTGAGCTTTCGATTTGGTAATCTCTGGGGAGCACGCTAGTAAATTCGCACAGACTGGGGAACAAACGATTTGTGAAACCCTATCCAACCCCACCTTATGATAAAGAAACTTTCCTCGTTAGGTGTAACTTTAATCATACAGGCTTGGATACTGAACTTTTTAACAAATCGCCCACAATATGTCAAAGTAAGTGACCAATTATCTCTAACCAGAGAACTAAGCAACGGGGCGCCACAAGGCTGCGTTCTCTCGCCTGTACTGTATACATTATGTACCATTGATATTCAAAGCTCAAGTTACACCGTTTTAATCTTAAAATTTGCTGATGATACCACCATCGTTGGCTTAATATCTGAGGGAGAAGGCTTATACCGCAACTTAGTTACTTGTTGATTTCAGATGGGGGAGACACCAGATTACAGATCTCAGCATAAAAAATCAAAGTGCAGAGAAAGTAGAGTCATATAAATACTTAGGTGCCTCCATTAATAATAAGCTAACATGGCATGAGCACGGCCAAATAGTGTATAAGAAAACTGAAATACCAAAAATAATGTGATTTTATTTCTATAAAATTTGCTTTAGTTCAAAGGCATAGTGTCATAGAGAGAACAAATTAAGACGCATTGAGCCAAATTAGCCATCCTATTGTAAATAGATTACAAACGTACATTGAGATAACTATATTATTATGTTATTATAACAGATATAGTGAACTGAATAAAGAGCATAGCAATAACGCTAGGTTGTAATTTTATTTAATCAGTTTATTTGTACAAATATTTGTTTTTATTTATAGCAGTAAAATAATTTAAGCTGAACAATTCAATCAAATTGCTTCGATAAAAGCGGGTTAACTGTACGTAACTATAATGCTTACAAATAAATGTAACTACAGCAAAGACAAACAATAAGATTAATTTGAGTAGAAAAATTATTAAAAAAGTAAAAATGTATAAACTCATAACATAAATATCAGTATTTTGATACAATACAAATAAAATGCACATAAATGGGAACATTTATCAATCAGCTAGCGTATTCTTATAAACATTAACCCAGTCAGGGTATATATGAATAAATCAAAGTATGTGAATACCTGAAAAAGGATCGTAAAAAGCAACAAACGTGTTAGCAGGAAGCCTTCGTCAGCAAACTAACAACAGAAAAAAACAGATTTAAATTTTAAAATATCACTTAGCGGAAAAGTAGTATCCCAGAGGGCAGCAAAAAAGTTGTGAGTAAGTTCAGTAACAACTTTTTTTTTCTACATAAAGATTGTTGTTTCTATTTTTTTTCTAGGTAAAAATTTATTTTGATTTATACATTTGTTTTCTTGTCAAAATGTTCTGAAAATAAAGACGAAAATCAGAATGGTGAGGATGACGCTTACGATGTTGAGAATCAGGGCCGCTCTGGAATATGACGTGGCCCTTCTGTGATCGCCTTTAAGCCACAAAGTCTTTGCCTGTCAAATGGAGCAATGTAATCTTGACGTAGGTATTTTGCATTATTTTGAAGACAACATGACATCATACCTTTAACAATGTATTATTTTTAAACATTTTGAGAGCAATGATCAATGGAACTTGTCCAAATGTTGTTGCTATTCTTGGGCAGAGATTCTCAACATTTTCGCAACGCTTCTGGAGATAAAATTAATATTTTTACTCCAGAAATGTCATAACTAAACTTCGAAAATCTGCCTGTGATAGATAAAAAATTGTTTCTTTACTTCAGGCTTATCTTTGCAAACAATTTGAGAACGTTGTTGTGACTGGAAAATGAAAACAAAAACCCGGTTCAAATATTTCGTTACAAAGCAAATAATAAAATACATTGAAATACCGTTATAACGACCCCCCCCCCCCCCTCCCAACTTTAAAAAGCAAATCTGAATGTGTAGCGTTTTGAAAAATAATTAATATTTTCTAAATTAGCCAAAGAAGATTATTAAACACTATTTTCTTTCTCGTACAACACAATTTTATTTGAGTTCCATCACTGTTAGTCCAACTTCACATAGCTTACTAATCAGAAGTTATTAAACTGTTTCCGATAAAACAGTGGAGAACATAGGAGATGTTCGATGACAGTACAACTTTCGTCTGTCTAATTCCTGTTTATAATACATTAATTCGTCAAGCTCTTCACACGTTGCAATGCTTCGCATTAGCACTGAATCGTCTCAAGTCCTTTTTACAAATAAATAATTTTTTATATATATAATGTAAATTCACAGACTGTTAATTCCACGTACACATGCAAAGAGCAGCTCGCCATCACAGAGAAATGAAACACAACCTCCTTTCACAAAGTTCCTTTCACGACTGCCGCGCGACTAAAACGTACGTCACAAAAACAGACTAGACAATACGTCATAATAAGCACCAAGTCAAGCGTGGGAAGAGGGTTCACTAACTAATTCATCTCTCTCACACACAAACCACGCGTAATCAAACATAATGTCCAGTCGGAAACAATGATTAATGAACTCGCATACGAGGCACCGTCTATTTCTACATACCTACCATATTTGTTAACCAAAACTTTAATGTTGCCTTGGAGAGCTCTTGGATATGCCAAGCAATAACATAACAGATGTGCCGCATTTGTTGGACGTCGCCCTCAATTGGATTTTAGAAGCGAGTCTGTGGAGAGGACCAGCTCTACCAGTTTTCGGTATCAGGCACTCGACTGACAAGTACACAACTGTCTTTTGCGCCCACCCAACAGCGTTGGAAAACTTTCTATGGCGCCCACCCAACAGTGTCGGGAAACTGTCTATGGCGCCCACCCACAGTGTCGGGAAATTATCTATGGCACTTGCGCATAGTGTCGACTGTTCAAATCCCGAAAAAACAATTCAATCTGATGACGTAGCTTCGAGGTGCAAAGTTTTTATTTCGCTTTTGCGATGTAAGTCTCTGCCTCTGGTGACCTTGTTTTAGTAACCATCATTTATATTATTTATCTAAAAAGGCATATTACCGTATGGCTTACGAGCCATTTCTCACTTTTCCTAGCACTTAAACCATTCCTCTCAAAACTGACATTTTAACCTTTACCCATTTGGGCTATATCCGTTTGTCCAGTGATCTATTGACGGACCACTATGCCATCATGTGCCTCTATATCTCCTACTATATCTAGAATGATATTAACAATGTTCGTGTCTAGATAACACTAACTCAGAGAATGGAGAGCGGAGAACATCGGTCAATTGAGTCTGTAAACACCAAGTTTTCCTATATCTTTTGTGTGGTTCAATTGTCTTTGAGCCATAACTATAGCTTCGATTTCTGCATCAAACATTAAACATTACTTTTCAGTCCGTCACGATATCTCCTCATTCGGACCTTCAATCGCGTAGCAAGAGCCGTTTATAATGACCTAGATCACAGCGTCCTTATAGCACTTATGGTCCACAGAGCGGCCTCTTTCTAAGCATCGAGAAACTCGACTTTGTGACAAAGGTTACCGGAAATTTGATCGAAAGAAATTTCGTCGACGGAAAATTGATCGACGGTAATTTGATCGAAAGGAAATTGATCGAATCTTTTTTTCAGTTCACACGTTAAAATTATCGTCAAATTTCTTTTTGAACGCACTATACTATATAGTAAAACAAAATAATGCGTTCAGAAAGAAATTTGACGTAAAATTTTAACGTATAAATTAAAAAAACCATTCGACCAAATTTCCGTTCGATCAAATTTCCGTCAATCAATTTGCCGTCGACCAAATTTCTTTCGATCAAATTTCCGGATACGTGTGACAAATCATTTCAAAGTGCCTTATTCTAAGCCTGGAGATGTCCCACCAATCTACATCATTCACTGCACAAGAACATTTCGTGTCAGAATTGGACTCATCAGCCATCTGCGTACACACAGTCAAGTTCGCAATGAGTACATATACAATGATTAAGGTGGTCGTAATTGATTTCGTCTGATTATATATATATATATATATATATATATATATATTGTTGTAATGCCCGTTGGTTCCTTCCAAGTTCCAATGCATTCTTGCATTTACGAGTCGTATCGCTACTTTTCATACACATGACTTGAGTGAACATTCCGATTGTTCGACAGTACCTCTCCCGGTCTTCAGTCTTTGAGAGTTTGGACTATCAATGCTCGTTTTCACGTCAGAGGCAGAATGTCTGTGATCAATGTTCATTGAAAAACTCTTAAAAACGTCTGTTTTGCTTTGCTTTTAAAATCAGTGAGCATGCCATTGCTTATCAGGCTCTGGTTCTATGAATGGCTTGAACTTCGCTAGAGCCATTTCAAATTCGTCCATAGAAAATGGAGCTGTGAATACGTTCAGTTGATGACCCAATCATTGGTCACATGTTCCTGTCTTTTAGATGTGTTTGTTCCAGTCTTTGGCTTTATTTGCTGACATCTGTAAAATGCACGCTAAGCGACAATGCACGCTGGGCACAGCTATCCACGGTGCTGCAGTCATCTGTTTTAAAAGGATGTGTGCTATAGAGCTGCAGGGTATTATCTGAGAGGGCAGCATGAGGAATGTGACAGAAGATAAGCAGGAGGGAGATTTGTTACAGGTAAATTATACGGAAGAGAGGAACAAGTCAGTCCGTGAAGATTGGTTGTAACGTTCGTTGTTTTGTTGCGTCCTTTATTTCCCCCAGCTTTTCCCAACGTTTGTTTCGCTTATTTACTTTTACTTAACCGGATTGCAGTCTCTCCCATTTACTACCTTCTTTTTCACATATTTCCAACCGTACAATCACGATGTTTGTGAGTTGGCGAACCTCGGTGCCACCTTCAATAGCTTTTCGCATCGTGTCCACAGACACCGGCAAGAGCCGGATCGACCCCTTAGACCAGGAACAATTCTTCAATAGAGGCACTAATGATTGAAGCAAATAAAGAGAAACCAGCTCTGCATTGTTCAATCTAATTATTTGTACTTTCTAAGACCGCGTAAGAGTCAGAACCTTTCATTACAGCACTCAGTGTTTTTAGGGGTATTGATTCTGTGTCCCCTGAGCACCAGCTCAAGAAGCGCTTCGCTTTCTTTCGTTTCGAGCTGTGATCAACTTCACCTTACCGTTTGCAGCAGGTGGTGGCCAGAACCTTTGCCACTGATCCACGACTTTCAAACATTATGAACAAGTCATCGGTTGTGAAAGTTGTTGATCGTGAGATGGTGACAGGTCTTTAGTGGTCGGGTTAGACAAGGTCGTTTCGTGGAGTTCATTTTCGTCATCATGTTGAGTTACCGCTGTAGTGAGAAAAGGCGCAAGTCCTCGTTAGTCATTAGGACGAAATGGGTCTTAGTATAACTGTAACAGTCGTGCGGAGTATAAGAGGACATTTTTGTTATCTAACTGCAGCTGAGACAGTATACAGGCACTGAAGAACTGTCAAATTTACATCCATTGAACGTTGCTGTTAAGTGTGGACCAAGTTTGAACCAAGTGTGGACCTAGTGTGGCCCCGTGTTAGTGCTCTTAAGTGTAGACCAATTGTGGCTGTGCTGTAGTGAAGTCAGACAACTGTGCCAGTGACAAGAAAAAAACAATCCCAACATTCAAAGCACAGAATTTCTTAATAGAAAAGCTCCAGAAATAATCCATCATTTAAAAAAAAACACTTCAATGAAAAAAACCACAAATATTTTACCTGTAATGATAAACACATGGCGATGAGGCCCAATGGTAAGTTGCAGAAAAAACAAACAATAACGCTAAATGATATGTAACTTCTTAAATACTCTGGTCGTCTCGGCTGAAAGAAGAAAAAATATTTATTTATTATGGGTTTTTCTTTAATTTAAAAACAAAAACAGAACGTATTTAAAAAATGATATTTTTATAAAATGTTGCGCTTAGAAGTCAAAATTTACGAAAAAATAAATAATCTTAGATACATCACTTATCGGTTAAAAAATGTTTCAAAAATCAAAAAAAAGGATGAAGAAGGGTCTATGGTTATGGCCAACGAAATCATTTCAATTTCAACTAGAATACGTTTCTTAGGCAATTTACAAAATAATTGGTACTTTTAAAAAAAAATCTTGCTTCAAAGAAAATGTTGAATACGCTTAAAATCATTTAAACTTTGTTAAAATGCATTAGGCAGAAAAAATGACTGTGTGGAAGGACAGTAAGGTAATCTATGAAACAAAGATATTTGACTTAATTGTAGAGGAGGTTCAATATTTGTTTATTATTTTTAAAATAATACTTTCTACACTGTCTTTCTTTGCGGAATGCACTTTAAAATATTTTACCTTTTTTGATACTTTTTAATGTATCTAAACACGTATTTGAAAGATGATACTTTTTAATGTATCTAAACACGTATTTGAAAGATCATACTTTTTAATGTATCTAAACACGTATTTGAAAGATGATGCGATCATGACCAGTATCGGCTGGCAAGGAGGGGAGTCACGACTTGAATGAAAGCAAGGTGCTGGCGCATCTGTGTGGATGAAACACATGGGGAAAACCTAGCAGAGACAACGAGTATCACTTGTAGGTGACTCAGGTGAGAAGAAAACATGTTCTGCGACCATGACCAGTATAAGATGGGCAAGGAGGGGAGTCACGCCTTTGAATGAAAGCAAGGTGCAGGCGCATCTGTGTGGCTGACAAGGGACGAGGTTGTCACTCGGGTACAATACAAAATTATGCTGCACAAGAAAACATGTCGAATTTGTGAGAAGAAATTGGTTGAACAATCAAACAAGTATTACAACCCTAATTAAATAGTCTTGCACTCAATTAACAGTAACGAGTATGGAAAAAGGTGCCAATGTTCTAGTCATTTGTTCTTTTCTAGAGGTCATTAGACTTTTATAAAAAAATAATTCCCTGCTATAAGCTACATACCTGTTCCATAGCAACATACACTATATTGACAGTTGGTTCAGGTGTACAACAAAACCTGACCGATTTGTTCGTAGAAAGAAATTCTTTAATAAAAACAGCTACAATAACGGTCCTTTAAAAATACTGTCTTTTTAAATAACTGTGATGTGGATCAAAAAGGTGTTTTTGGTGGTAGTGAACAAGCAAGGCATGTATAGAAATCTCAATGAAATTTTTCTTGCACAATATTTACAGTAGACAGTAGGGAAGACTATTTCAACCCTCTCGTCATTTGTACTTTTCTAGAAGACATCAGACTATTTATTTTTTTTTTTAAATTCCCGCTTTAAATGACATACCCGCTTTCTTGGAATATACACGATATCAAAAGTTGGTTCTGATGGGGCTGGTGGTTCAGCTCGCGTCATCGAAAAGACTTGATCTTGGTAAGCAGCAGGCGAGGCTTCTATATATCTATGTATTTGTGCTCGATCTAAATTAGGGGGCTGGGCTGGTTGTGATGAATACGGTTTCAATGGATGCGGGTTTTCGTGATATGGCCTCGGTGGATACGCTTTAGCTGAATGTGGCGTGGCTTGAGGTGGTTTGGCGTGATGTGGTTGGGCCGGATATGGTTGGGACTGATGTGGTTGAGCTGGGTGAGTTTGGGCTGAATACGTTCGGCCTGACGTGGCAGCGGTTGCTCGTAAATGGTCTTTGACGAAAGAGTGTCCAGAAAATTGACGAGTTTGAGCTCTCTCGTGTCTTCGGTCGGCGCAAGAGTTGCTGTCGTCGTATGTCTTGGTGTGATCTCTGAATAATCTTGAACGTGTAGCGCCGTTTTCTTCGTATTCGACCTCTTTAGTACCATTGTGATCAAAACCTTCTTGCTCAACCTGTTAAAAAGGAACAAATCTGTTTAAGGACAAATAACAAATGTACAAAGAGTTTCAAAATACTGGCGAAAAAAAACGGGTAAGTGATGATTTTATTATTTGTAGGAAATTGAAATTATAAAGATATGTATCAATTGTATGATATTAGTATGGTATTAGAATGGTATTCAAAGCACTGCTGGCTGATTCTTTTTTTGACAATACGGACGGCATTTTTCTATAAGATACAGTACACAAGGAGGGCATTTAATCTTAAAAGACTGCAAGCGTTACGAAGCTGAAAAGAAACTGTCATTTGAGACCTCTTGTTTGCTGATGACTTGTCATAATCGCAAGCGGCGGAACTGAAAATTTAGCAAATACGTGATAGCTTTGATAAAGCCTGCAACTATTACGGCCTCACCATTATAGTGTTTTTTTCCAAGCAGCTAATGTTCTTTGAACTCTTCATTGGGGAGCGCTTAGTTGGTAGGCGAAAAGAACGCTTCAAGGACTATCTAAAATCTTATATCAGATCTATGGACATTGAACTGGATTCGTAGGACACACTTGCTATGGATCGTGTAATTTGGCGTGGTAGACTCACTGCAAAACGAATCCTCATACATTGACCGCACCGCACCGCACCGCTCACGTCCAAAGAAAGCGAACGGTAAGTAAAAGCAGCATTGTCTCAAATCCTACTAGGACCCAAAACAACATTTGCCCCACTTGCGGGAAAGCATTTCAGGTACAAATAGGACTGGCAGGCCACTTGCATAAACCTTGGTGAATTTTTCATACGACGTACTAACAAAATGTACTTACATCATCCTCATCAGTCGTCCAATTTCTTCTGTTACTCTCGCTGGCATTTGGATCATCCAAGCTATACATTGGTGGTTCAGGATAAAGAAATTCTTCCCCTGCGTTTGTTGTGTTGATAAATTCTTGGGGAAATGAATGTTCTGTTGTACTCAGACTTTCATTATGATCCGCCATTGTCTGAAAAAGGAAATACTTTTTTTTTCAAAAAAAAAATGATTTGCATATTAGTGCTCAATGTTGATACTTAAGGTTGCGCTCAGCGCTACAATATTTTGTAAATACAATTATATCATTATCAGTGCAAAGTATTATGTTTCATTAAAAATTCATAAATGTTGTGCTGTGCTAAACGTTGTAAAATTATATTACATTCCTTGTAATTTATTCTGACGAATATGTAGCGAGTCAGTGCTTGTCACTATTCTAGCGCCAGTGATAAACACTGTTACATGTTATATTTTATTTTGTATTGTTAGTTGTCATTTTTCTATACATTTCTTTTCATTTGCAGACAAAGGTATTAGCTGACCCGATCGATTAAAACTCTCAAATAGCGCGTCAAATATATTTTATCACAACAGTATTAAAGTTTCCTTCACATGCATCTTTTCGAAAACAAGAATTGATCAGAATTGATCATTAGCTTTATACATCCGCCATTGGCTGGGCGTCGATTGGCTTCAATATTTTATACAATTTCTACAAATACTATTTAGATAAATATCTGATTGGAAATCTAAACTGATGAGATCAGAAGACGAACCACCTAGGCTGACAATATTTCACTGGCCATAGGTACATTTTTATCAACATTGTCCTTTCAAATATCACTTTCTTCTCCCCGCCAGAAGCCACTCACTAGCTATACATTACTATGTCAAATGAACGCTCATACTTTTGTTCAAGTATTTTATCAAAGATCACTTTTTTTCCGTTGTTTTTAACAATCAAAGAGCGTGGTAATTACTAGAAGTTAAAAAGAAACGCCACTTATGATAAATTAAACAAAGCACAGGTGGTGTACGAGAAGAAGTGTGTAGGGGCGGCACCTGTATCACCTGTCCTTTATGTGGAGGGGCGGCATTTTCAGCAAAATGCGTCAAATATCTTTGTCCGCTCCTGGCAGCAATAACCACAGCTACGCCACTGAATAGCGCCAAAGCTGTTTAACACACTAAATTTAATCCCATGCCTCCATCTTGTTGTCTAAAGTATTTAAAAAGATGGCTCAGTAGGTTCATATAAAAAAAACAAAAAAACTTTCTGTCTCCATAAAATGACATTTTCAACAAAAATTGTTTAATTGTTTTAATTTTTTTAAAATTTTAATTATCTTTTATTTCACAAAGCCGAAATTTAATAAAAAAAAAGACGAGCCAAATTATTTAAAATAATTCTACAGACAAGACTCGACAGCATCTAATGATTGATGCTTTAAAACGTATATTTATATCAAAATTTGATATAGTTTACAGATAGATTTGAAACTGAACACTGTGCAATGCTGTTTTATTTGATCAATACAAAAAGTGCCATCACTTGATAGCAGTAGCGTGTTATGTTTCGAAACAAATCACACACGCCATCTCCATTTCAGAACATTCTCCGTCCCCCAAGACACACAAACACACACATACACACACACCAACATCCCATCTAAAAAAAAATGCAAAGAAATATGATTTTCTGAGTAGTCCAGCATCTGCTTTCACTGCTGGCTGCACCCCAATGGTATCCCTAGTTTAGAGCCCCTGCTTTATCTTAAATCTAAACAGGCGTTAAAATAAAATATGGGCTTTAGTTTGAGCGTAGGAGAGTGACGAATTTAAAAACAAAGTATTTCCGGTGTAAGGGCCTGGTATAGTAACTTGAGTCCTGCACGGCCTTGGTTATAGTTACTGGAGTCCTGCACGGCCTTGGTTATAGTCCCTAATATCCTATACGACACTGGCACGACCGTGGTTCAAGTTACTGGACTATTGCACGGCCCTGGTTATAGTTCCTGGAGTCCTGCAAGGCCATGGTTATATTTACTGGAGTCCTGCAAGGCCATGGTTCTAGTTACTGGAGTTCTGCACGGCTCTTGCTTTAATTACTGGAGTCCTTCACGGCCCTGGTTATAGTTGCAGGAGTCCTTCACAGCCCTGGTTATAGTTACTGGAGTCCTTCACAGCCCTGGTTATAGTTACTGGAGTCCTCTTTTGCTTCTGCACGTTTTATTGTCCTCTCGCATTGGGTGATCGGGGATTTCAATGATTTTATGATATTTCAAAGTAAATAGAAAGTAAGAACTAATATATAAATCTTGCCCCTGGGCAATAAAAACTAAAAGTTTGAGAACAACTGGTTAAGGATATCAGGGGCTTCATAAGCTGGAACGTTTTAGAAAATACCTTTTAAAATCCTTGGATAGATGAATTGTATTATAATAATAATAGTTCTGGCCATAAAAGCATTTTAAAATCATCACTGTTATCATGTTTTAAAAAAAATTTGTCCCGACCAAGTGGTTTTTATTTCATCCCAGCTATTTGGTCTGAGGTTGGGGGGGGGGATAGGATTAAACATATATTAGGTGATCAGCTGGGGTGTGGGGTAAAAAATAAGCTTGGGTACAACTGTCGTCAGCTCGTTAGCGTGTTGATATTTGTGTCCTGGGGTACTCGTCCCACCTCCGAACAACTTTTTTAAAACCAGTGCACCTGTTTGGTTCAGCCCAACGAAGTGATTACATCACAAATGACGTCACACAAAGAAACGGTGTGTCGAAAAATAGAAAGCATCTCACAGATTTCTTGTAAGAGTTTTTGAGAATGATTAAATATCATGGATTTCACAGATTTGTAGGTGACATTTGGTTTTATTAGAAATGTTAGAGAGGGTCATATTTTTAGGATGATCATTAAATGAACATACTGTCTGAATGCCTACGCCGCTGACATTCGCTAGAGGACGCATAATCATGGACGTCATTGGGTAGGGCAGGGTGGAGCATTTGCGCCACCCCACCCCTCCTCCCCTTGAATTTGCAGGAGTTTTTAAAATTGCTATGAACTGTGGCGCCTCCAGTAATAAACAACTAAACAAGTCAACCAAGTTTTGGTTCCCCCCCTAAAACAAAAAAAGCCCTGAAATGACTCCTCTTCGCATAATCTCTGAAATCAACCCCCGCCTCCCCCCTCACCCCTACCCACCTTTTCATTTTTTACTAAATCGTTACCTTGACACATTTGTAAATAAAAATTTGCAACACGAAGTTTAAATAACAGGAAGTGGATAGCAATCTTATCTTAAATTGCGGCTGGGGTTGTCAAATATACAACAGAAGATTGGTACTGAATAGAAGTGATTGGCAGAAGATTGGTACTGAATAGAAGTGATTGGTAGAAGATTGGTACTGAATAGAAGTGATTGGCAGAAGATTGGTACTGAATAGAAGTGATTGGTAGAAGATTGGTACTGAATAGACGTGATTGGCAGAAGATTGGTACTGAATAGACGTGATTGGCAGAAGATTGGTACTGAATAGACTTGATTGGCAGAAGATTGGTACTGAATAGACGTGATTGGCAGAAGATTGGTACTGAATAGACGTGATTGGCAGAAGATTGGTACTGAATAGACGTGATTGGCAGAAGATTGGTACTGAATAGACGTGATTTGCAGAAGATTGGTACTGAATAGACGTGATTGGCAGAAGATTGGTACTGAATAGACGTGATTGGCAGAAGATTGGTACTGAATAGACGTGATTGGCAGAAGATTGGTACTGAATAGACGTGATTGGCAGAAGATTGGTACTGAGTAGACGTGATTGGCAGAAGATTGGTACTGAGTAGACGTGATTGGCAGAAGATTGGTACTGAATAGACGTGATTGGCAGAAGATTGGTACTGAATAGAAGTGATTGGCAGAAGATTGGTACTGAATAGACGTGATTGGCAGAAGATTGGTACTGAATAGTCGTGATTGGCAGAAGATTGGTACTGAATAGACGTGATTGGCAGAAGATTGGTACTGAATAGACGTGATTGGCAGAAGATTGGTACTGAGTAGACGTGATTGGCAGAAGATTGGTACTGAATAGACGTGATTGGCAGAAGATTGGTACTGAATAGAAGTGATTGGCAGACGTTTGGTACGGAATTGACGTGATTGGCAGAAGATTGGTACTGAGTAGACGTGATTGGCAGAAGATTGGTACTGAGTAGTCGTGATTGGCAGAAGATTGGTACTGAGTAGACGTGATTGGCAGAAGATTGGTACTGAGTAGACGTGATTGGCTGTGCTGAGGAACAGCTCTGAACTTGTTTTAAAAAAAAGTGAATAACGGTTGCACCAGAGTGTTGGGTGTATGATGGCTTTACTGCTCATCTTAATTAATGTGAAGGATTGGCATAATGAAGTAAAGTAATTTATGTAATGTCTTGTTAAAGGTAGTTTAGCACGAAGCATTGATCAAGACATTGGAGAATGGGGGATAATTTAAGACATCCTAACAAGGAGCTACTTAACAACATTTCACAACGCATGAAAGAGATCGAAAAATGTCCTACTGTGCGATACATTTTTTAAACCTTGGCTAAAAATAATTGGCTTTTTCTCTACTGCATAATTTGCATCAATCTGTAAAAGTTAATAAACTAAATTTTTAAAAATTGTATAATCAAATTTAATGCTCAATTTGATTCGAGAAATTGTTTAGAGCAAATATTGACTAGAAAAATATTTGCTTGTATATATACATGCATACGTTCCGGTAGAGGTTTTTGGCCGTGTCTCCGTTTTCCCACCATTTAACAATTCCTCTCGAAAATTATCTATTTACCATGACCTTAACCCCCCCCCCCCCCCGCTTCTTTTTTTGGGCCATCAGACAGTTTGGTTGTTGCTGTGTTCAGCCTTGATTTGAAGAACCCCTCTGCCTCCATGTGTCTTTATGTCTGGTACTGAATCAAAGGTGGCATTGGCCATTTTCGAGTCTATAGACAGCTTTCTCACAGCCTCAAGAGCAAACATGTGAGTCAGTATGTACTTTGACATTGTGAGTGATTCTTGGAGAAATTCCTCCGATTTGTTAATATGGAGTACACAGTCTTTTCCGCATTAACCAAAATTTGCCACATTACGTTTGAGGTCATCCTGTAGCCGGCTCTGCAGCTGCTGGACGTTTTTGCCACGATTAAATATTTCTAACTCACCTGAATACATGGACTATTTCCGTTATTAAATGTCATCTACAGAACAATATTTATTCCTCATGTCATTTTAGTGTTTCGCGTGGGAAGTTATACTGCGGTATTATAGCCTTTGACAATTTGAATAACAGGAAGGAAGACGGGTACGATCCATAATTAATATATCTTTAATACGAATTAAAATGTATTAATTGTAATTAGCCCTGGTTTGAGTATCATATTATTTGTTATAGTATTAACATATGGTATCGTTTTTTGTTGTGTACTGCTTTTGAACGAGCCATATACTTTGATAGGAGATTAATTTCTCCATACTGATAAAATTTCGTAACAAAGTTTATTTCCAAAAAGTGCTTGGGAGCCAGCAGTGCTGACGTTTCCTGCTCCACCGCTACACCATTTCGATCACTAAATGACATAATAGGTACCTCTTTCGGACAATAAGGAAACATTCAGACTGTGCGTGATTAATAAATGGGATTTTCTTAAACTTACATATAAATTATTTAATTTTTTTAAATGAAACTTTGTGGAGAGAATCTCTTCCCCCAAGAGTGCAAGAACAGGAATGAATTTAGTTTATGTTTAGCGTGAGGGGGGCTGAGTTAAGTCTTTCCCTAACTCAAGCATATGTACCTTTGGTGCTGATAGATGCACTGCCCACCCGAACGTTTGAATGCTCCCCAGAACCAAACAACAAATTGTTTGAAAGTGTAACACCATGATTTGTAATATCATGGTTACATTCAACTGGGATATGTTAAGTTGTATTCTTCTTATTTTAATTATTCTTCTTTTACTGACACATACACGATCTTCACACACATAAGTAATATCACACACAAGCTGTTATAGAATTATACTTTGCTAGCACACAATATTAATCTCCATACTGTTGATCCAACATAACCGTTATTCTATTCTGCCCTTGACATTCATCTAATTCACTTCCTGTACATATTAGTTTACTAAAACAATACGTTATCCGAGATAAAATAATTGTGTTTACATTTGACCTGTTACAGAAAGAAAAGATGGATCAAAATACCAAATTAAATAGCATCGGAGCTCAACAGAGAGAAATTATATCTTATTTGCAGTATTTCCATCAACAATAAGAAAAAAGTCTGAAAGCTTATGTGGGTTAAGATTCCATGGTATCATTTACTCATAAGAAATGTGTAGTTTTGTTTTAAAAGTTAGAAATAAGTTACCCTTCATGAGTTATGTTTTAGCGGACTACATTCGAAATATATCTAGAATCAAACAACACCATATTTAAAATAGGTGTTTGTCAAACATCTATATTAAGATGACCTAATAATATTAATAATGTCTTAGCTTCAGGGGCGGCACTTAATGATTTCCCCAGTCAAGGCACGAAACTTGATTTGGTTATTTAATAGTTACACACCTTACCTGTAGTCTCCGGAGACAAACAATGAGCTCTGTATCAATCCTGACCTGCCGACAGGCGGAACGTTAGATAGCGTCTGAAGCCTGTATTTCCTGCGCCCCATTATTTGATTGGGTGATTGTTGAACAGGGCAATCGTATTATTCCCAAGGGTGAAGGTAGTTTAAATAAATCATACGGGTTTTACTACCCCCAAGTACTATCCGGTTGAGAACTTCCATGTAAGAGGTAACTCAACTTGATCAAATCCAAGACGTTCACCTTCATTATGTTTGTACTAAGGAGTTTGAGTGCTGGACTAGTTAATAAATTTAGTGATGATTTATCACATATATGCACATAAAAAGAGGCAAGGGGAGGGGTGGTAATGATATATATATATATTTTTAAAGTTGTAGCCACAGTGTAAACAGGATGAATGGAAGGAATGATCTAATAGTTTTGAAATTTTTAACATTTTTTTAGTTCATTTGCTTGAGACTGAAAAACCTAAACTAAAAAATAATAAGGAAAAGTTTGATTTTGTTTACATCTAAGACACAGAAGGCAAGGCATGGCTGGCCAAATACCCGTTTCCACAGAGAATAGCGCACTTAATATCCAGAAGGTTTTGCATACTCCCCTAAAACGTCAAAGTGAAAGAATCTTAAAAGTGAACATAAGCTCTACGTCCGTTCCCGTTTGTTGTTCTTCTTCTTCGTCTATATATTAAGGGCCCACGATCAATTTATTGATCATTATGGCTCCTATGAATGTGGATGGCATTTGCAATGTTTCTGTGCCTGGTGTTGATGAGCATATTTCACTGGTTACAAGAGTAACTGTGCGAGGGTATCATGCACTGGGGGTTAGAAGGCCTTTGGCAATAGACGCAAATGAGTCAAGTGTTGTCGCCTCAACTGTTCCTTTTGAAAGATTGTTCCAGTCCCTTATTGTCTTTGGTAGGAATGAGCAGTTCCTATACTGGCTTCTCGCTGGTATGAGCCGGAACTGCTTGTCATGGCATCGTCGCTGTCTATGGGGGAGAGGGACGAGTTTCAGTTTAATACTAGAGCAATGGACCAGCCCATTATTTATCTTGTACATCATGGATAGCCTGGATTGTCACCGTCGTTCCTCCATTAGTGACCAGCCCAGTGTTTCCAGCTTGCTGCCAGCACTAGAGGTATTCCTGTAGCGGTTCAGGACAAAGCGTGCTGTTCGTCGCTGGACTGCCTCCATCCTGTCTATGCTCTTCTGGGTAAATGGGTCCCAGGCTGAAGATGCATCATCTAATTGCGGCCGGACAAAGCCTTTATATGCTTTTTCTTTCACACTGGAGTTGCTGATCTTTTGATTACGCTTTAGGTGCCACAGAGTCTTGTTTGCCAGGTTTCACACATTGTTAGTTCTGCTGTTTCTTCAAAAATGTTCCACAAATACGACAAGTTACTTTTGCTCAAAACTTATAGTCACCCAGTCATTCAACTGCGAATAACTTTTTCCTCCGTAAAATATCCATTTCGAAATTCAAATGCCGAAAATATCATTTTTCTTTTCACTTCTTATTTGGGATGCATTTTGACTGGATCGATGCACCCTCGACAAATACGCGTACGCCATTAAGATGTGAGTTCCAGTACTTTTATTTTGGCATATACGGTACTTCAACAAAATTTTGCCCTAAGAATCTAAGGCATAAATGGTACATGTAGTTATATTTTTATTATAAAATTTTTGCTCAAACCTTTTGATGAAATATGCAACGGACACCAACTCATTTAAACTGAGTCTAGAACAGTGTGTCCCAAAGTGTGGTACGCGTGCCCTAGAGAGTATGGGAAGAGTTTATCAATGTCGTCGACGAATCTCAGTACATGAATCGAATCAATAAAAATTAAACACTTTCAAAATTACACTTTACCCATTTATAGAGTTAACAAAATAATATTTTACAAAATGTTCTAATATCTTTTATTTAAATGTAAAACATGGTTTTGGAATAAAAATATATTAATACTAAAATATACTCAAAAATAAATATTTTTGCCCATTCGCCACTAGCTCCGCCCCTTAACGTTTGAGCACTGTTGTCATACAAAAGGTTTACTGCCTCTTTAATTAGATATTAACTCAAGTCTGTGGTCTGTGTAATAACTAACCTATATTCACCATTCTATTTATACCCCCACATCACATGATCACTCAAAAAGTTCAAACAGTACACACAACAATAATCGCCAGTCATACATACTTTCACAACCAAGTATCCAAACCCAATGAGTAATTTCCCGGTTATTTTCCTTACAATCATTGATAGGTAAATTCACGGCTCATTAAAACTTTGAGAGACACACTTGATTACACTGAGATCCTTCAATGCTCAATACCAGCATCCTTGGTGGATGGGACACTTTAAACCTGGATGGCAACTCATCTAAGAGATGGGACACTTTACCCTTGGATGGCAACTCATCTAAGAGATGGGACACTTTAACATTGAATGGCAACTCATCTAAGAGATGGGACACTTTAACCTTGGATGGCAACTCATCTAAGAGATGGGAAACTTTAACCTTGGATGGCAACCTATCTAAGACATGGGACACTTTAATCTTGGACGGCAACTCATCTAAGAGATGGGACACTTTAACCTTGGATGGCAACTCATCTAAGAGATGGGACACTTTAACCTTGGATGGCAACTCATCTAAGAGATGGGACACTTTAACCTTGGATGGCAACTCATTTAAGAGATGGGACACTTTAACCTTGGATGGCAACTCATCTAAGAGATGGTAAACTTTAATCTTGGATGGCAACTCCTCTAAGAGATGGGACACTTTAACCTTGGACGGCAACTCATCTAAGAGAAGGAAACTCTGACTCGAAACCCGGAGATGGAGTCCCGTAGGCGGATACATTAATACAATGAAAATTCCGACAACTCCTGGGACACAACTGGTGCCAAGCTGCACGCTTATTTTAATATGCTGTCTTGGGCGATCCAGGTGTGAGCAGAGAGGCGATTTACTGTCCAGGGAATCTGCTTATAGTCCTAAAGCAAACATTCCTGGCCATGTGATTTCGTCCGCAAAGTCACACGAATGTCAGATGTTATTTAAATAGCGGTAGTGATTCTAAAACAAATTTTGGCAATTCCCCATTGGTTTCTTTAATCCATATAGCACGACGTTTTTACGATTGTTATTGCAGTTGCGTAGCATATCCTTTAACATTAAATGAAAATAAAATTATTATTGATTTATACAATTCAATTGCTTCGGCGATACCTTAGATTTTCAAAGCATTATAAGAAGTGGTATGGGAGCAGCGGCGTCACCAAATGTTGTGAAATAATTTATAATATTCCACTTCACCCAGACTTCCTTCCTCCAACGTCTTCCCTGACAGTTTTCGTTCAAATTCTACTTTACAAGACAATACAGAATCACTTACAGTCAATGAGTATAATTTGTGTATATAAAGTTTATATTTTTAATCTAAAATTGTGCAGTTATTTTACTTCATGTACACTTTCATTTTCAGCATGATAGATGAATATAAACAAAAAAGATACACTGTGGTTAAAATCTATATCCAATGCGAATTCGATTGAGACGCTCTGTTAGAAACCTTCCTTGGTGTCGCTGTGCTCTGATGGCACCCTGCTTGGACGGCACACTGCTCTGATGGCACCCTGCTTAGATGGCACACTGCTCGGATGGCACACTCCTCTTATAGCACCCATCTTGCATGGCGCCCTGCTGTGATGGCCCCCTGCTTGTATGGCACCCTAATTTGGTGGCAACCTAATTTGGTGGCATTCTTTTTTTCTAGAGTTCTTTTATAGGGCATTTTTACATTGTTAATTTTATCTCCCATGTGATTCGGTCACCATGTGCGGCCAGCTAATCGCAATAATTTAATACAGTGGTCGCAAATCGCGGCTCACGAGCCGCATGCGGCTCATTCGCCACCTGAGTGCGTCTCGGCCAGTCGACCACAAGTCGGTTTTGACTCCGAAAAATATGGTTTTTGACAAGTTCAAGAGAAGAAATTTGTTGTTCCAATTTATAAAAATCTTCCTTTCGCTGATGTTTGGCTCTTTTGACTAATGAATTAGGTGACCACTGGTTTTAGAAATCTGATATTGGGACTTTTGAATAATGGCAAAATACAAAAGCTTGGTCATCTGACGCTATGTCAGAAATTTTTTTTTCAAAGTCCGGTTAAAAATCACTTAACATTTCTTCAGTCACCACCTTCAGAAATATGAAATCTATTTTTATAGCCTTATGCAAAACTGGAAGACAGTACTAAAATCATGTGCCTCCTAGAAAGATGTCTGAACTTCCACAAGGGGCTTCCTAATTACACTTTTAAAAAGAACAGGAAAGCGATATGTAAAAAATTTTAAAGTACCCACACAATGTTTTAAATTTCTTTAAACTTAGCTTTAGTTCAAAGTAAAACAGACATGATGAAATGAAAAAAGAGCATAATAATGCAACATTATGGGTAGTAAGAGATTGTTATCTCAACAATTCGATCAATTTACTATGATAAAAGCTACTAAAGAGTAGATCATTACAAATAAATGTAACTCACTACAATGCTTACAAAAATGTAAATACAGGAAAGAAAACGATAAGCTAAATTTCAGCAATTATATAAAAATTACAATGTCCAAAAATGTATAAAATCATTGCATAAATATTTGTATTTTGATACAATACAAATAAAACGCGCGAAACTGGGCGCATTCAGAAACAGGAACGCAGTCGGGGTATGTTTACTTGTGAATTTTTCTTACAACGCAATGAAACACTTTGCATTTGTAAATACAATTTTAAAACTAAACATCTCGTCAAACAAAAGTTCGGTTTTTTTAAATACTTGAACTTCAATGATGGCCGGATTTTAGAATTAACAATTAACGCACCATCTACATCACTTATATTCCGTTATGGTTTATCCAGTGCAAGACCGCAAAGGCCAATCGGTCTTGTTCTTATTTGATTGCTTGCTGTTAACACCCAAAAATGCGGTAACTTTTTAATGAATCAGCCGATTTTTTTTTCTTTTCTTAAAACAAATAAACGAAGAAACTCTAGAAAGCCTAGTTGTTGTTGTGTTGATTTTTTTTGTTTTTTTTTTTGTGGGGGAAGGGGGGCTTGTCTAGTGCTGTTGTCTTAGGCTTACAAAGCGTTGTTACCAAGGCGAAATAGTAAGGGCAAAACGTCTAAATCACCTGTCTTTGAAGGTCAGCAAGAGCAGGTATACAACAAAACCTGGCCGATTTGTCTGCATCTATTCAATCCTACCATCTGTATGAGACTGTCTAAGTGGCTTATTGACACTCTATCAAATGGGTTAATACGCCAATTACTGGAATGTCAGTCTCGGCTTATCTTGTCGCAGTAAATAGGCTTCTGGTAAACGTTGGCCTAATGTAACGCTATTTTTGTTGCAAGGGCTTTGCTTTGGTCATTTTCTGCATAAAATACAGACATTTTGCGTAAACAAGCACATCAGAGTAACCTTAAATTGTGTTGTCTCCAGTCAGCAGCGAAGTGAAACGAATCTGTGCACTGGCAGCAACAGTGTGTGGTCTCTAAGTCATCCTTAGTCATCAGTGCAGTGCAACAAGTCTTTGTTCTAGCCCCAAAGAGTATCTCTCAATTTTTTCCCCCGACCAAAGGATATTCGACTGAGTTCCTTGATACATATTTCAGTAACAAAGTTTTACTATCTAAACATTGCTATTTTAAATTTTGTAGATAAACATGTTGATAAAAATTGTTTTTCTTGGCAGAATGTTCGACCGGAAAAATGATTAGTTGTTGTCCAAGTTAAATTTTTTCAATCAGGTGATTTTCAAGACAAGAACCACTGTCAGAACAATGCCAAGGACGACGCCTATGATGTTGACAATCAGTGCTGCTATGGAGCATGACTTAGCCTTTCTGTGATTGCCATTAAGAAACAAAGTCTTTGCCTGTGAAATGAAGCATTGTAATCTTAACGTTAGTATTTTGCATTACTTGGAAGACAACATGACACGGTTTCTATATTAATGCATTATTTGAAAACAGATGGAAAAAAATGCACTTAAAAGGAACCAGTCCACATTTTGATATTCTTGGGCGAAGGTTCTCAAAACGCTCTAGCAATGATTCTCGTGTTAAAAACTGTTAAATAAGATATAACAATTTTTACTACAAGAAATTTCTGAACTAAACTTCGAAAATCTGTCTTACTATGATGGCTCAATATTACTTCCTCGTTTCAGGCAAATGTTTGTAACACTTTGAGCGCCTTGATGTCACCACACACTAAAATCAAATCCGCTTTAAAAGTTCATAGCAAACATACAGTAGAATTGAAGACCCTAGTGCTAAAAGTACTTATGTCACATTTTTGTAAAAAATCAATCTAAACTGTGGTCTTGTCTTATCCGGTCCAGCCAAATGTACAGCATACATTTGAACACATTAAAACATGCCTAAGCCTAAATCACTTAATTAAACAAGACAAAATTTTATGAATTAAAAGAATGTTTGATCTAGATGATCTCAATATGTGTATTTTGTGACTTAAGTACTTTTAGCGCCAAGGTCTTCAATTAAATTGTAACGCATCCCCCCCCCCCCAACCCCCCATTTACATATTGAACCTGAATGTAATGCGCTTCGCAAAAAAAATACATTTTGTAAGTAGCGAAAGAAAATAAAAAAACTATATTCATTTTAAAGATTCACGCCAGTTAGTCCAGTTTCACACAGCTTACTAATCAGATGATAGTGAAATATTTCTGACAAAACAGCGGAGATTTTATGAGAAATTTAATGGCGGCTAATCAACTTCCGTCTATTTTCCATACCTACCATAGTTGTAATCCAAAAATTTAATGTTGGTAAGAAGAGCTCTTTGATGACCCAGCAATAGCATATACAGGCGTGCCAAATCTTTTGGGCGTCGCCCTAAATTGGATTTTCTACGTTTTTTTTCCCTGGAAAGTACCAACTCAACCACTTCTCGGTCACTCGACTTAGAATTGGATAACTGTCTATGGCGCCTGCCCAGAGTGTCGGCAGGTCAGATCCTGGCGTAATATTTCAATCTCGTTAACCAGTTTCGAGTCGATAGTGCTCTGTTCTCATTTGGGCTGTGGGGCTCTGGCGACCTTGTTTTAGTTCTCATCCTTTAAGCCATTTTTCGGCAGTCACATATTTCGTTATGGCTTACGAGCCATTTATCTTTTTCCAACACTTTTACCACTCCTATCGAAAATAATCTTTTAACCTTGACCCTAGCTGTACAATATGATGTGTTGTGCGTTAGCTCGATCTTGTCCACCTGCCCATTGATCTATTGAAGATTTACTCTGCCTCCATGGGCTATATCTGTTATTATATCGAGAATCGCATTAAACCATTTTCGTGTCTTGGAAAACACACACATATTAGAGAGCAAACTGTGAGTCGGCCACCCAGCACCTAGAAAGAGGAAACATCTCCACATGGAATTAATCTTACTTTCTACGATCTCCTGAGGGTCAGAAAATTTGTTTGTTATTCAAACTCTTAGGGATATTGGTTTTCGGCTTAGCGTCGCCTTAGACAAGGAGTGTTTCGATCTTCGGCGTATGACTCCTGTTCTTTTCTCTTCGCTCTGTGACGAGCTTCACTGAACCGTTGTGGTCCTTTTGCACTATGTATAAGACAGCCCTTGTAACTAATCGTCGAATTTTGAACATTAAGAACAAGTAATCTGTCGTGAACTGGATTTCAGAGCGTGATTTTCTTGTATTCTAGTTTTTAATTGTGAGATGGTGAGACGTTTTGATTGGTTAGGTTATGCGAGGTTATTTCGTAAAGTTCATTGTCATTAGTGTGTTGAGGTATTGTTGTAGTGAGTGAAGGCGCAAGTCCTCATTATTCGTTGAGAAGAGAGTGGTCTTAGTATAAGGGTCAGTTGAGCGAGGCGTTCATAGAGACATATTTGTGAACTGCCATGTGCCCTGATAGAATCCTGTCAATGAAGAACTTTGATAGTTACACACATTGAACGGCGTTATTGCTCTTGCGTGTGGACCAGGTGTGGAGTTACTGTGGCCGTGTTGTCGTGAAGTTAGACAACAATGGCGATGACAACAAAGAAGAACTAAACATTCGGAGCATAAATATTCCTTAACAGAAAAAGGTCATAACGTAATCGAACAATTAAAAACAAACATTTTGTTTCAAGTAATCAAAATTACCTGGTATGACAAATAAATGGCGATTAGGCCTAACACTGGACTGCAGCATAGACAAACAAACAAGCTGAAGGCTATGTAACTTCTTCCACTCCCTCGACGATTCGCCTGAAAGCAACAACAAAAACACTATAATTAAGTGGTAAACTTAAGAAAAAAATGGATTTGTAACAAAGAGCTGATTTAAGGAGCCAAACATTTTATGAAGAGAAATCATCTTGGACACATGATTTTTTCGCTCCCAAAAAAATGTTCGAAAGACAAAAAGGGATAAAGTAGGGTCTTGGGGTATGACCGGAGAAATCGCTTCGCGTTCAACTTGAATGGTAATTTTCAAAAAAAGTAATGACAAAAAAAAGATAATAAAAGTAAATAATTTACAATTTAATAAAATGCGTTAAATAAATTGAAAAACGTCTCTGAGGAATGGTAGTAGGGCAGTCTAAGAAACCAAGGTGTTCTAAAAGAGAAGTTCAATATATGTTTTTATTGATTTTTTAAATTATTTTTTGCACAGAATGTCTTTGCCGAATGCATTTTAAGGTAGTTTAAATTATTTTATACTTCTTAAGGTGTATAATAACCCATCTTTGAAGGATAATCCTTTTTATTTTTAAAAATTAAAATCATTTTTTTAATGCAACTATCCACTAAAAAAAATTATTTGCTTTTGAAAATTTTGTTTAAAAAACTATGCTACGTTTGGTGACGTCACGCTATCGGTGGACGCCTTAATTGCCTGACTCTGAAGGCCAGCAAGTTCAGGTGTACAACAAAACCTGACCGATTTGTTCGTAGAAAGAAATTCTTTTAAAAAAACAGCTACAATAACGGTCCTTTAAAAATACTGTCTTTTAAATAACTGTGATGTGGATCAAAAATGTGTTTTTGGTGGTAGTGAACAAGCAAGGCATGTATAGAAATCTCAATGAAATTTTTCTTGCACAATATTTACAATAGACAGTAGGTAAGACTATTTCAACCCTCTCGTCATTTGTACTTTTCTAGAAGACATCAGACTATTTATTTTATTTTTTTTTTAAATTCCCGCTTTAAATGACATACCCGCTTTCTTGGAATATACACGATATCAAAAGTTGGTTCTGATGGGGCTGGTGTTTCAGCTCGCGTCATCGAAAAGACTTGACCTTGGTAAGGAGCAGGCGAGGCTTCTATATATCTATGTATTTGTGCTCGATCTAAATAAATGGGTCGGGCTGTGTGTGATGAAGACGGGTTCGATGGATGCCGGTTTTCGTGATATGGTCTTGCTGGATATGCTTTAGCTGATTGTAGTTTGGCGTGATATGGTTGGGCAGGATGTGTTTGGGGTGGTTGAATTTGGGCTGAATACGGTCGGCCTGACTTGGCAGCGGTTGCTCGTAAATAGTCCTTGACGAAATAGTGTCCAGCGAATGGACGAGTTTGAGCTCTCTCATGTCTTCGGCCGGCGTAATGCTTGTGGCCTTCATATGTCTTGGGGTGATCTCTGAATAATCTTGGACTAGCAGCGCCGTTTTCTTCGTACTCAACCTCTATAGCACCATTGTGATCAAACCCTTCTTGTTCAACCTGTGAAAGAAGAACCATTCTGTCTATAGGCAAATAACAAATATGAACGCAGTTTTAAAACTGACGTAAATAAATTGTTAAAGGAACATTTTATTACTTTCAGGAAATTAAAATGAGACATTATTGTAACGATTGTGTGATATTATTATAATATTAACATTGTATTCTCAGCAATTCTGACTGAATTTTTTTTCTTGGCAATAAGGACGGCATTTGTATAGATACATGATGCAAGGAGAGGTATTTAATCTTAAAATACTGCAAGTTGTTACAAAGCCTTAAAGGGACCTTTTGTTTGCTGACAATTGCGTCCTATATGCAAGCTGGGAACTGACAATGCAGCAAATACTTGATCGCTTAACTAAGGCCTGTGACAATTATGTCCTCACCATCAATGACCCTCACAAAAAAAAGATTTTTTTTCACTAGACGGATGTAGGAAAAGCTTAAAAAGATCCTACAATATGGACCGAATTTCCAAACAATGGAAACATTCACGTATTTAGGTAGCACCCTCTCCAGGTTAATAACTATAGATGTTGAAATCAGCAAACAAATTTCTGAACCTAATGAAGCAATTGGAAAGCTCCGCATGATTGTTTTTAACATCTATACGATAAGCTAGCCATAATTGGACAATGTATAGCAAACATGCCAGAAAATTAAACCATCTCCACCTACACTTTCTATTTAAACTTCTCGGCATAAAGTGGCAGGATAGAGTAATTGATACAAATTTTCCTAAAACGGGCTTATTTCATCAATATTCAAACAGTCTTATAAAAAGAAGGAACCAGATGAAAAGAAATTTTGCAAGAATGCCAGACATCAGACTTTCCAAACGGCATCTGTTCGGTGAACACTCCAGTGGAAAACGATCAGTTGCTGGGAAGAAAAAAGATACACTTCAAGGACTGTCTACATATGTCTCTCTAATCCTTGGACATTGAACTATTTCATGGGAGATACTTGCTCTTGATCGTCCAAGCTGGCGTGGTATACTCGCTGTCGGAGCATAATCCTCAAAGATAATGGCGCCGCTCACGCCCCCACGCCAATAAGAGCATAACGATTAAAAGCAGAATCGTCTCAAATTTTCCTGGGACCCAGAGCAAAGTGTGTCCCACGTGCGGAAAACATTTCATCTACAAATAGAACGGCCATGCTTGATGCGAACTCACCATAGAATTAAGCTTTGGTCAATTTTCATGCGGCTTACGAACAACTGATACTTACATCTTCCTCATCAGACGACAAATTTCTCCTGTTATTTTCGCTTGCAATAGGATCATCCAAGCAATACGGTGGGGGTTCAGGAATTATACATTCTTCCTCTTCTGCGTCTGTTGTGTTGATAAATTCTTGGGAAAATGAATTTTCTGTTGTACTTGGACTTTCATTATGATCTGCCATTGTCTAAAAAAGCAGGTAATTTTTATGTATAAAAATTTTACATTTGCATGCCAGTGTTCAATGTTGATACTTGAAGCTTCGCTTGGCACTAATATATTTTAGAAATTAATTTATATCATTATCAGTGTAAAGTATTATATTTCATTAACATTTCTTAAATGTTGGGCTGTGGTTATTGTTGTAAAATTAAATTACATGCCTTACAATCTACCCTGACGCATATGTAACGATCGTTTTTTTTTTTTAAATTGTTCTGTTGCCAGTGATTGGAGGGCAAGTCTGGTGTGGTACCCGAAGGAACGACGAAGCCACCCGAGTGAGGCACGATACAGCGTGCTCGCTGTACCTCATGTAGACGTTGGGAGATGGGGGACAAGGTGGAATGAGGTTTTGTCTTCGGCAAAGAATGAGACTCAAAGTTCTTAGGTAACAGTCAGGTGGGAGTCCGGAACCAACCCGAGGCGTTGTGGTGCGGGTGTCCGAGGGCGTCCCTGGAGGTCATTGCGCCGTCCGTTGCCGGCAGGTGGGGCCTGGGGCCACGTTCCTTTGTTCGTTTGCCCATTAGGAGGGTTGGGTTTGTCTGCGCGCAGAACACTAATAAGCTGGCTGCCAAAGGAGGGAGTCGAGGTCCCCCAGAAAGTAAGGGCTGGTCGGTGGCTTATGCCCCGTTGTCCGACAATCTTTGATTGCGGTGCTTTGTATAGAAACTATTGGGGCTGGTCGCTCGTGCCGCGGAGACTCGAGCATGTCGGTGGTTAGTCAGCTCTGCTTGGTCGGTTTTTCCGGGCCCATTTGAACAAACGGCCTCCATTTTACGTTGGGGGGCCGTAAGCCAAGCTATCTCGCAACCGCTGATTAGCAGCGGGGAGGCCTTCGGCCTCGGTTCGGCTGTAACGGTTACGAAGCGCCGGATCGGGGTTCGGGACGCCGCTCTTCGTGAGTGGTCGGCCAAGAGCCTTGTGCTCAGTGCCGCTTCAGCACATGTCTTTTACGGTGTGGTACCCAGCCTGGTCGGTTTTTCCTGGCCAATTTGCACAAAGAGCCCCCAGTCTGCGTGTGTGGGTGGGGGGCTCTGAGCCAGGCTACCACACGACCGCTGATTGGGAGCGGGGAGGACCTCGGGCTCGGTCCGGCTTTACGGTATTCCATTTCGCTGGTTAGGGTCTAAGGTAGGGGCGCCGCTCGTCATGAGTGGTCAATGAAGAGCTTCGTGCTCAGTACGGCTACTGCCGATTGTTTGTCAGGTGCCAGTGATAAACACTGATATATGATCTTACGGATGTTTATATTTTATTTTGTATTGCTATTTATAATTGTATATCCATTCCTTTTTATTTGCAGACAGAGATTTTAGCCGACTCGTTCGATTAAGCTCTCAAGAAGCGCGTTAATTTTTATTTTCTATTTATTATATATACATATATCCTACCTAAAAATAGAAAAAAAAATAAGAGTGGGCTCAAAAAACCAGACAGGAACAAAATAAAGAAGAATGGAAAGTAAGAGACTTGAAGTAAAATATAAAAACCCAATCAACATTTTCCCTTCAAATAACTTATTTCTTGGTGCCAGAAGCCACTCACCAACTAAACATTATTATTTTAAATGAACGCCCATTCTCATGTTTAAGTATGTTATAAAATATCTCTTTTCACTTCTCTGTTCGTCGAAAATATATATTTTAGTCTGAGATAATAAGCAATCCTTGGCTCCTATTTGTTTCCAACTATCAAACAACGTGTTAACTATTAGAAGTTAATTACAAACGCACAAACAGTGGCATTGTGATTGTTTGTCCGTCAACATCGACTAGGACCATCTAGTCATCCGATTTGGGTGTGGGGGGGGGGGTTCCACGGTGATTTCGTAGGTGGCTTGCTAGTCCTGTCCGTGCTTGGAATAGTCTCTAACACCGCGGGCAGGGGATAGCTGATCTAGTCGGTGATCTAATGCCGATCCGTGCTTGGAATAGTCTCTAGCACCGCGGGCAGGGGATAGCTGATCTAGTCGGTGATCTAATGCCTGTCCGTGCTTGGAATAGTCTCTAACACCGCGGGCAGGGGATAGCTGATCTAGTCGGTGATCTAATGCCTGTCCGTGCTTGGAATAGTCTCTAACACCGCGGGCAGGGGATAGCTGATCTAGTCGGTGATCTAATGCCGGTCCGTGCTTGGAATAGTCTCTAGCACCGCGGGCAGGGGATAGCTGATCTAGTCGGTGATCTAATGCCTGTCCGTGCTTGGAATAGTCTCTAGCACCGCGGGCAGGGGATAGCTGCTATAGTCGGTGATCTAAGCTTGCATTTACGGGCTAGCCTGCGTGTCTCGGCTGTGGCTATCCTTCTGGCTTAACTATATTAAGCCCCCTTCTTGAAGCTGATCCCCACCTTGCTCTGTGCTGGGATGTATGCACCCGTTCAATAGGGTTGATGCAATTGGGCCTTTAGTGCCACTTTTAAGGAGTCTTTGAAACGCTTTTTTTTTTTACCTCATTGGAAGCGCTTGCCTATAAGGAGTTCTCCGAAGGATATCTGTTTAGGGAGCTGTTTGTCTTCCATATGGGCTGCGTGTTACATCCAACGGAGTTGAGACTGCATCAGGGTGGTGAAGATCTTAGGTAGATTTGCTCTAGTGTGGACCTCCGTGTCAGGTACTTTGTCTTGACACCTAATGACGAGGATTTTCCTGCGGCAGGTTGTGTGAAAATGGTTTAGTTTCTTGGCGTGACGCTTGTAGCCAGTCCACGTTTTTCACATATGTATAGCAGTGTCGAGAGGACTGCTGCGCTATAGACTTTGATCTTCACTTCTTGTTTGTTAACTCTCCTTCCAAAACAGTGCTACGGATTCTGCAAAATATTGCACTAGCTTATGCGAGTCTGGCATTCATTTCATCATTCATGACGACTGATCTTGAGAGGGTGCTGCCCAAGTAAGTAAATTTATTCACCGCGCTTAGACGCTGTCCGCTGATGATGATGCTGGTTTCAATGTAAGGCTTAGTGAGAGCTGGCTGATACACCACATCAGTCTTTCTTGCGTTGATTGTCAGGCCAAAGTTGTTGTAGGTCTGAGAGAAGATATCAAAGCTGTGTTGCAAGTCGGCTTCAACAAACAGAAGCTCATTGATCGTGTTATGTTTGACCTTGGTTTTAGCCTGAAGCCTTCTAAGGCTGAAGACTAAACCATCGGCGTTGAAACGGATTGGCAAGCCCGTGATTACACACGCATCAGACAGCATTGCAGAATACATAATACTGAAGAGTGTGGGAACCAGGACACAGCCCTGCTTCACACAGTTTGTGACAGGGAATGCTTGAGATGACTGACCGTTGTCCTGCACTCGGGCCAACATGCCATCATGCAGCTGACGGATGATGTTAATGACCTTGTCTGGAAATCCGTACTTCTTCCAGATTTTACATAGGCCACCTCGATTGACCCTGTCAAAAGCCTAATTCGGGTTGATAAATGTGGAAAATAGGTCAGTGGTTTGCTCCTGACATTTCTCTCGGAGCAGCCTGGCATCAAACGCCATATCGATTGTTCAGTGTTCTTTGCGGAAACCACATTAACTTTCGGTAGGAGACCTAGCTCCAGATGTACATTCAGAGCTCGGGCCAAGATCTTGCCTGCGAGGGCCTTGTATTTATATAAAAATTGTATAAATTTTACAAGTAGATTTGAAACTTAACACTGTGCAATGCTGCCTTATTTGCTCAGATAGGTGCAATGCTAGGAATGCCATTAATTTATACCAGTCGCGTGTTATTTCCCAAAACAAATCACACGCACACCATCTCCATTTCAGAACATATCCTCCACACACAAACCCTCCCCCCTCCCCCAAGATAAAGGAATTGCTAAGAAATACGTAAAACCTGTTATTGCTGACTGCAAACCCAAGATACTTCTAGTTAAGAACACTTGCTTTAATCAAAACAAGCGCTAAAATATTTTATGGGCTAAAGTTTGAGCTTAGGGGAGTCACAAATTCAAATAAAGCATTTCCGGTGTACGGGCCTGATATAGTTTCTGCCGTCCACGTTTTGATGTTATCTTTCCATCTTTTTCTCTGTCTTCCTCTTCTTCTTCCTCCTCTAGTTGTACCCTGCATGATTTCTTGTGCAAGCCATTGGCTAAACATAATTTGCTTTATTCGCTGCTCTCACTTTTGTGGACATTAATTTTAATGCACATTTCTGAACATTAATTTTAATGCAAATTTTAACATTAATTTTAATGCACATTTCGGAACAATACTTTTAATGAATAATTCTGAACATTACTTTTAATGCATATTTCTGAACATTAATTTCAATGCACATTTCTGAACATTCTTCCTTACCAAGATGATGTTTCTTTTTTCCTATGAATTCGAGGTTTGGGGGAGGAAGGATTAAAATACTTTAGGTGATCAGTTGGGGCATGAGAAAAAATAAACGTTCGGTTAGAACTGTATAGGCTTGTAAGGGTGTTATAATTTGTGCCCCCCCCCCCCAACCTATAAAAATCTTCTTTTTTTTTTTACACCAGTGCATCTGTTTGGTTCAGTCCAACGAAATAATAACGTCAGAAATGACGTCACAAAAGGAAAACAGTGTCTCGGCAGAAAGAAAACATTGCTGTGATTTCTTGTAAGACTTTAAATCGTTCAATGTCATGGATTCCACAGACTTTTAGTTGTGGACATGTATCTTTCTTACAGATGTTAGAGTGTTTCATATCGTCAGGATAATTATTAAAAGAACACAATTTCTAAAGTTCCACGCCACCCTTCGCACCAGGAAGAATAATCTGGGACGTCATTTGGGTAGGGCAGGGCGGGGAATAATCTAGGACGTCATTTGGGTAGGGCAGGGCGGGGAATAATCTGGGACGTCATTTGGGTAGGGCAGGTTGTTGTATTTTTGTTTTAAATCGTCAATAAAAATTTGCGACACACAGTTTAAAAAACAGGAACTGGGTCTCCATGTTATCTTTATTTTGCGGCAGGGATTCTCATATGTACAATAGAAGCTTTAAATTAACTTAGCATGAGCTATTGATCAACACTGGAAAATGGAGTATTACTGTTCCTTGATTGGCCAGATTATTGATTACAACACGTTCTTCAAGATACGATTTAAGAAATTCACGCAAGGAGCTACTTAAACAAATGTCACAATGCATAGGAGTGAGGTCGAAAAAACTCCTCTGTCCCTTTGTCTTTGGACCGTTGGGGCGCTCCTCTGTCCCTTTGTCTTTGGACCGCTGGGGCGCTCCTATGTCCTTTTGTCTTTGGGCCGCTGGGGCGCTCCTCTGTCCCTTTGTCGTTGGACCGTTGGGGCGCCACAGATCACACGAAAACTATCCTCCTCCATTCCTGTCTGCTTTCTGCACTTCGCACAGCATCGTCTAGTTTTAGTCCCGTTCACTCTTTGATTTTATCTTCCCATTTTTTCTCTGTCTTGGCCAGCCATTGGCTAAACATAATGTGCTTTATTCGCTGCTCTCATTTTTGGAACATTAATTTTAATGCAATAGCCTTTCATCTATTATGTTCATCCCTTTTTGGCCGAGCTAAAGTTATTTAGTGGATCCTGCAAGTACATTAAAAGTGTGCCACCTCTGATGGACGTCGCAATAAATTAAACTTTCGACGTTGACTTCTGGAGTGCTCCCAACTCCACCATTTCCCAGTTGTGTCGGCATTCGGCTAGTATGTGCACTACCTTCTCTGGCGCCTGCCCAAAGTGATGGAAACTCGGGTTCCGAAGAGAATTAACCTATTGAAATCGCTCGGATTCGAACTGTGTTCTTTTCTCAGTTGGGGTATTGAGACTCTGGTAATCGCGTTTAAGATTTCACCAAAGACCCCCTTTTTAGGAGTGTGATATGTTCCGTTAAGGCCTTTGGACCTTGTCTCCGTTTTCCCACCCTTTAAACATTCCTATTTAAAAATGATATATTTACCATAACCATACCCCAACGGGGGCCATCGGATGGTTTGTCTGTGGCTTGGTGGAGCCTTGCCTTGGCCGAAATGCAGATATTTCATTTTGGGGAAGTCCCATGTGTCCAAGGATCCATTGAAGAACGACTATGCCTCCATGTCTTGTACAAGGTCCAGAATGGTATTGACAATTGTCGAGTCTTAAGAGAACTTACAGCTTTGAGGGCAAACTGCGAGTCAGTAACACTACTGTGGGCGGACTAAATGATTATCTTTAAGCTAATCGGTGGCGCTCTATTTTTAGAGCCAAGGGTCTAGATGCGATTTCTGCATAGATAATTTCACTACGTTTCCCAATCGGTACCGAAATTGCATCACTTGGATATGCCACTTTGGGTATTGAATGAGTGAACATTATCTATATGTATTTTCTCACATTAAACAAGAACCATCTGCTGATTAACTTTGATCTTACCGTCCTTTTTTTGAAACACTTTTCCTTAAAGCGATATTTTATTGAGCATTTATAGGGCTCGACTTGTAACCGCCCATTTGCCAATGTCAGACAAACATAATGTCTTTAGTCGGTGATCTCTTTGGTATCAACCGCAGTTTCTCTGAGATTTCAGGTAAATGATCCCTTCTCTAATCTTGGAACGCATCCATTGGTAGGGGCTTTTAAGTCTTACCCACCTTACCCACCGGTCATGTAATGGAAAACAGAGTTTCTTATATTTTCAATCCGACGGTTTCTTTCCGGTTAGAATAACTCTCCTAATTTAAGTTGGTTAAACGTCTGACAGGACTTCTACGGCCACCAAGGGTTGTCAAAGTCATGAAATCAGAGGTAGAGTGTGTGTTGACAAAGGCATGCACGGTACCTGCCGGAATTAAACAGTTCCGACAGGACTGCCAACTGTTCATATTTGGAGGAAAAGGAAGAGACAATTTAGGGATTATGATTTCAATTTGACGTTAAGGGATATGAGGCGAGATGCTGAGGTGGAAGTCTCTGTTTGGTGATTCTAAATATTCAGCCCCGAGAAAGCTGCACCTAGGCAACCGTTTCGTCCCAGCTAATTAGCAAATTAGTAGCGATGTGGAAACCAACTGTATAACCCCTCTTATGTTTCCCCCGAGATGGGTGGGGGAAGATATTAGGACGTAAATTCAACTTACAAACTCCTAGGAAAGTCGATCGTGTACACTCTGTGCATGCACAGTGTCGGACCGACGGGTGACCTGGGTTGGGGCGGCCTCCAGCAGAAATTCCAATCGAGCGGCCTCGGGTGGGGACCGTTCTGGCAAAGGGACATCTCCAACATGCCTCATCGCGGCCCGATACTAGGGCTTAGGTGGTGGGGGCGATGCTTTAGGGAGGGCATAAAGAGCAATAGTTCGACGGCCCGCTGATGCCATTTCCCAATATGACATTAGGCCCTGGTGCTTATCCCGGTATGAACTTTGCTAGAGCCGTTAGCAATTCGGCCATTGTAAAGTGAGATGTGCATGGGTCACATAGTATACATGGCATTGAGTTTAAATCAATCATTAATGAAATATGATGAACATTTAATTAGTTCCAAATAACTTGACCGTTTCACCATTTTCACAACATTTTTAGTTTTAATGATAAAAAGTGCCTTATAATACAGTTTTAGAAATCTTACAAACAAGGTCATTTTAACAAAACATCTTGACAGAATGTAACGCCGGCTATCCATGTCCTTCTAGCATTGAAAAAGCAAAACTTGATTTTATTTTCTAAAATCTTGAGTCTTTGGTATATCATATACTCATAAGAAATGAAGTTTTTGTTTTAAAATACTTAGAAAGAAGTTACCCTATATGAGTTATGTTTCAGCGGACTACATTAAAAATTTATCTAGAATCACACAACACCATATTTAAAATAGTTGTTAGTAAAACATCTATACAAAAAGCCTAATAATAGTAATAATGTCTTAGCTTCAGGGGCGGCACTTAATGATTTCCCCAGTCAAGGCACGAAACTTGATTTGGTTCTTTAATAGTTACACACCTTACCTGTAGTCTCCGGAGAGCTCAATGAGCTCTGTATCAAACCTGACCTGCCGCCAGGGGGTGGGGGGACGTTAGATAACGTCTGAAGCCAGTAGTTCCTGCGTTCCATTATTTGATTCGGTGATTGTTGAACAGGGAAATCGCATTTTTCCAGAAATTGAAGGTAGTTTAAATATAGCATATGGATTTGTTACCCTCATGTAACATCCGGTTGCGCTCTTCCATGTAAGAGGTAACTCAACTTGCTTCAATCCAAGACGTTCACTTTCATTAAGTTTGCAATAAGGAGTTTGAGTGCTGGAGTTGTTGGTCGTGTTAGACATGGTTTATCACATTTTGGCACAGAAAAAAAGGGGAAAAGGGGGGTGGGGGGTAAAGTATTATTATCTTTAAAGTGGTAGCCACAGTGTAGACAGAGGTGTGCTATCGATTGACATGAAGGAATGATTTAATCTTATTAAAATTTTAAACATGTCCTTTTTTATTTCCATTTGCATTGGATTTAAAAACTAAAAAAATAATAATGAAACTCTTTAGCTTTTTATCTACCAAAAAGAAGGCAAGGCTTGGCTAATCAGAAATCGTTTCCATAGAGAATGAGGCACATAATATGCATAAGGTTTTGCATTCTCCCCTACAACTTCAAAGAATATTGAAAGTGATCGTAAGCTCTACGTCCGTTCCCGTTTGTTTCTTTTCATATTTGCCTTTTTGTACCGTACACAGGTTGGAAAATGCTTGAAGATGATGGATATGCACACCGAGATAAGGAAAAGTGAAGCCTTTAGCCGATGGTTTATGAGGATTCATATTTGTTTAGGAATGGGTAGTTTGCGACTAATGGTGCAGTCTTATTAAATCTATCTCCAAATCATTCTGCTATTATTTTTTTTCAAACAGGTTCCACAAATACTACAAATTACTTTCGCTCAAAACTTAAATCAACTAGGAATGTTTTTTCCCTACGTCAAGAGACCCATTGCCAACTATTTGCCCATCATATCATTTTTCTTTTTATTTATGTTGGTTGGAGCGATGCAGCCTAGACAAATGCACGTACACGTTCAAGATGTGGGTTTCAGTACTTTTAATTTGGCATTTACGGTACTTTTAAAAAAAAGTTGGTCCTTAGAAACTAATTCACAAATGGTACATGTAGTTAAGTCCGCCTTGAGACCTACGGAAGGCGCACTTTTGCTTTTGCTGGCCCAGGTATCTGGAACGGCTTTCCTGTCGCTCTCAGAAACAGCTAGACATGGCCGTCTTTCAAAACTGAGTTGAAAACACATCTTTTTCGAGCTCACCTGCTGGGGTGATCTAGAATATGCAAATCACAAACAACTTTTTTAAAATTTGCTTTGAAAGCTTGGCTTATCAGCACCCAACAGTCATAAATCATAAATATTTAACACGTGTATTTGTTCGAAATATATTTTTTGCGACAAGATTTTTATTTCCAAAGTTAAAAACAATTTATACTACAAATTTTTCATGGCTGTAACTGTAGTTTTTTCTGTTAAAATTCTGAATTAGTCAGATTTTTAGGCAAAGTTCTAGTTATTTAAACAAATGGGGGTATAAATACTCAAACCATACGATAATTACTATCAAAATAATCCCCTCAAAGGTGTTCATGTCCATTGCTTTTCTTGAATATTTCCCGTCTTTTTTGTAAATGCGTTCATTCAATAAAACCTTTGTCTTAAGAAATGAATTAAGAAAATTAGTAAATGTTTACACTGAAAACAAGAATTGTATGTATAATATACATATTTATTTTATTTTGTTGGCATCCGTCCGTCACAAGGTGACGATGGTGTGCAATTTGCAGGACAAAGCCCCAAAAGGCCTGGGATTATTCTTCTAAGATTATAAGCTGTTTCCCAGCAGCAAATCGCCTCTCTCCACATCGCTGGTTAATACCAAAGGAACATCATGTGGATGATACAGCTTGGCGCCAGGGGCGTCGCAGGATTTGTCTGAATGTTTCATTTTGTCAATGTTATCCGCCTTTCGGGACTCCATCTCTGGGTTTGAATGCAGAGATTCCTTCTCTTAGATGAGTTGCCGTCCAAGTTTAACGGGTCCCATCCACCCGGGGTGCCGTCCAAGGTTAACGAGTCCCATCCACCCGGGGTGCTGGGGGTGTTTTTTTCTTGACTGGGCTTGTGGTATTGAGCTAAGCCCCCTTTGTTTGTTTAAAAATATCTAAAGGGCCCTAGGCTGACATTAAAACCATTGTTAATTCAATTAAACTGTTTCAGGTTTAAAAATTTAATTTAAAAAAAAAAAAACATCTTAAAGTGTTTTGTGTATTGGAAAATTTGAATAAAATTAAATCAATTGATTCGTTAATTATAGTGTTAAGCATCTTAGAAAAAATTAACGTAATTGACAAAATTATTTTGTGTAAATTTTGATATTTTAAAATCTAGACGCAAAAATATCAAAATTTACACAAAAGAAACTTAACTTCCCTACGTCAATTTTGTATATGCTACAAATATTCTCTATGGAAAAATCAGTGATTATCTTATTTTTACATGTAATAATTTAGTAAGCTGACATCTTTTTACCCGTATCCTAGAAAGAAATATTCAAACCTCAACAGAGTGAGCGGTATCGTCAGACACGTGATGCAAATTTCTTAATTATAGAAACACAGATATATTGTGTGTTAATTTTGTTTATAATCTCTGAATATTTTAACAACATATTTAATGAATCGATTACAATCAATTTTGTAAAAAAAAAATTATCAGAATCGGTTATCGGTTAAGACTTAATTTCTCTTTAAAATCCGAAATGGGGGGCGTGGGGACTTTTTATTATTATTATTAATTTTTTACAGATTATTGAGTGTTAAACGAATGTCCCTCAGTTAGATAACGGCAATGTCCACTTTAACCAATAGTTTTATTGTGTCCTTATTTGAATGTTTTACTTCAAGTATGCCACATAAAGGACAGCAGCATAGAGGACAGTAAAATAGAGGACATCAGAATAGAGGACAACAGCGTAGAGGACAGTGGAATAGAGGACAGCAGAATAGAGGACATCAAACTAAAAGACAACAGCATAAAGGACATCACAATAGAGGACAGTAGAATAGAGAACAACATCACAGAGGACAGTTGAAAAGAGGACAGTAGAATAGAGGACAGCAGAATATAGGACAACATAATAGAGGACAGCAGCAAAGAGTAACAGATACGCTGGATTTAACATGGCATTTGACCCTCTATTGACCTTTCTCTGGCTGAAAGTATAGAACATTTTGCAAAAAAGTCATATAATAAAATAATATAAAAATTCTGCTGACAAATATATTTTGAAGCCTCAAATGTGCTCTGATAACCTGATAACCGTAATTAAAGTAAAATAGTCGAAATGATTGTTCAAGCAAAGGGACATTTCAAGCTGCATTTTTTTATAAAATATTCCGCCTTATAATCAACAGCATTCACGATCTATAATAGTAATCCCTCTACTCATGTACAGGAACTTACTGTTAGAATTCCTATAAGCCACCCTCGTGTGTCTAAGCAAACCTCTAATCCATTGCTTTGGCCGTGAGGAACTCAGCGACTTTATTATTATTTTTTTTTTAAAAATATTTTAAGAGCCCTAGGCTGACGTAAAAAGTCATTGTTAATTCAATTAATGTCCTTTAGCTTTAGAAATTTAATTAGGGGAAAAAAAAACCACGATAAAATGTTTTGTGCATTGGAAAATATGGAATAAAATTAAATTAATTGATTCGTTAATAGTAGACGTTCTGGTTCTGGTTCTGGTTCGGTACGTTGCTGCATCCATATACTGGCATATGTGCAACGGTTGGGGAAGCGATGTTGCCAATCTAACGGCCCCTAGCAGATGCCAGGGCGGCCTTGAAGCTTTCGATCGTTGTCGAGTTCACGGCGGATTGTCCAGGTTGTTCCAAGCAATTATGGTGCGTGGAAAGAATGACTGCTTATGTTGCGCTGTGTTACTCCGTATAACACTAAAATAAAAAAAGGCAGTACAGCGTGTGACCTTGTTTGTTGATAGTTGCTTGCACAGGTGGGTGTGGAAGGAGGAGGGGAAGGACTTTGATTAGAAGGGGAATCCCCTTCCATAAAAAAAAATATGGGCGGATATGATACAGTTATGAAGTGACAAAGAAAACAATTTTGTGTTTGGGGGTCGCCACAACATGAGCTACTGTTTTAAGGTGGTCGCAGCATTAGAAAGGTTGAGAACCACTGCTATGGAGGATACTTTTCTTTGGACGCCATGATGATGGCAAAATAATGTCCCCCCAAAAAATGCAAGAATAACAAAATGTCGAGTTTTTTGTTAACACAGCACTCAACCACGGAACATTTGTGGCTGTCTGCTCCTGTGGTTTGGTCAGTTTAAAGCGATACTGGTGATGAACGTTGCTTTGAATGAAGTGGTTGACCTGTTTAAAGTTCAATATTTCATTGAAAAGTTTCTCTCTTGCATTTTCTAAATGGTGTTACCCCAAATTCTATGTTCATTTTTTATGGCCTGTGCTGCTTTGGGTCTATATTAAAAAACACACAAAAACAATACAAGGCGGTTATTTATTGTCATGTTAAGAATTACTCGGTACAGTTCAAGGTTGTGGGAGAGTGAGGGGTGGGTGGGGGTTGTGGGAGAGTGAGGGGTGGGTGGGGGGTTGTGGAGAAGACCGGAGGGAAAAAAAAAGGGGGGGGGGTTAACACCATGAGTTTACCGCACCGGAATTCACCAACCACTAGGGACACCTGTATAGACCCCTAACCATCACCTTTCAAAAATAGTGTCATTTTCGAAAGAATGGCTGTCAATTTTATGGCACGAATGTATGTTAGTTTATTTGTTAGGTACCCTCGAAGGAGAATAAAAAAAGTGACAATTCGTTTGATGTGCCACGGCCCGGCGTAGCAGACGGGCGCTAATTTGAATCTGGATAGCGAAAGCAGGTGCTAATTGATAAACCGACCAAATTCGCAACAAGTACATTATTATTTTCAGAAGTTTGCAATTTAATTTAGCTTACATTTAGTTTCATTTAGCTTACATTTAGTTTCATTTAGCTTACTTTTACTTTCATTTAGCTTACACTTAGTTTCATTTAGCTTACATAGTTTCATTTTGCTTACATTTAGTTTCATTTAGCTTACATTTACTTTCATTTAGCTTACATTTAGTTTCATTTAGCTTACATAGTTTCATTTTGCTTACATTTAGTTTCATTTAGCTTACATTTAGTTTCATTTAGCTTACATTTAGTTTCATTTAGCTTACATTTATTTTCTTTTAGCTTACTCTGGTGGCACCTTCTTTGCCGGCATCCTACTTTAACGTCCTTTTACTTTTGTTTTTCAAATTTTATTTCGTTTGAAATCAAAAGGTTGATATCAAAAGGTTGAAATCAAAGGGTTGATATCAAAGGGTTGATATCAAAGGGTTGAAATCAAATCGAGTTCTTTTATGTGGGCATTTTTCTATCTTTTAGTTGTATCCCCCTTTTGGGTGTGCCATCCGGTGTGGCCCGGTAATCGCCATAGTCTATGAAATCTGAGATTTGCACTTTTCAGTTGGACCAAATGCAATGGTTGTAATATACTACCAGTTTTTTTTTAAAGTCTTGTTAAAAATCACTTAACAGATTTCTTCATTCACTACCTTCAGAAATATGAAATCTATTTGTATAGCTTTTATCAAAAATAGAAAACGGCAGTAAATTCACGTTTCTCATAGAAAGCTATTTGAAATTTAATAGTGTCTTGCTAATCACATTATAAATAACAAAAAAGAGGAAAGCGATAGGAAAAAACAAAACTTAAGTACCAACAATCAACATGATTTATTTCTTAAAAATGTACTTTGGTTCAAAGTTCAAAGTTCAAAGTCATAGTTTTATTGAGAGAACACGTTAACACGCCATGAACCAAATTACCCACACTGTTGTGAAAAGATTACAAATTTATGCTGAGAGAACTAGTTTTTATTATGACAGAAACAGCGAAATGAGAACCACTGGTAACACAATGCCGAGGATGACGCCTGCGATGTTCAGAATTAGTACTGCTATGTAGTATGACTTGGCCTTTCTGTGATCGCCTTTAAGCCACAAAGTCTTTGCCTGTGAAATGGAGCATTGTAAACTTGACGTTAGTATATTGCATTACTTTGAAGACAACATATCTTTAATAACGTATATTTTTAATCAGTTTGAGAGCAATGAACAATGTGTAACAGCCTTCTTTCGTTACGCCTCGTATCACAGATGTTACAGCAATTGTTAAAACTTCACATGTTTGGAGCTTCATTCTTACACTTTAACTAATCCCGCAGTAGTTACGTTTACGGAACGGTCAGTAGACTATACGAGATTACAACATTATCCCAGGATATAAATCACAAACTACGCTGTATGAAAATACAACAGTTCTTTAATAGTTTTTACACAGACGAGCAACCAATTCAAGAAAACGTCCTCTGCTCAAAGAACACTACAATGACACTGATCTTACTCTCGACTCCACTCTGCACAAACATCACTACAATGGCACTGATCTTACTCTCGACTCCACTCTGCTCAAACATCACTACAATGGCACTGATCTTACTCTCGACTCCACTCTGCACAAACATCACTACAATGGCACTGATCTTACTCTCGACTCCACTCTGCACAAACATCACTACAATGGCACTGATCTTACTCTCGACTCCACTCTGCACAAACATCACTACAATGGCACTGATCTTACTCTCGACTCCACTCTGCACAAACATCACTACAATGGCACTGATCTTACTCTCGACTCCACTCTGCACAAACATCACTACAATGGCACTGATCTTACTCTCGACTCCACTCTGCACAAACATCACTACAATGGCACTGATCTTACTCTCGACTCCACTCTGCACAAACATCACTACAATGGCAATGTTACAGAACATAAGTAGGCGAGAGATTTATTACAGGCAAAAAAAGACGAAAGAGAGGAAAGTATATCCACCATGATTGGTCGTAACTTTCGTTGCTTAATTGTGTCCTTTTTTTCCTAGCTTCTCCTAGCTTTTTCCTAGCTTTTTCCTAGCTTTTCCTAGCTTTTTCCTAGCTTTTTCCTAGCTTTTCCTAGCTTTTCCTAGCTTTTTCCTAGCTTTTTCCTAGCTTTTCCTAGCTTTTTCCTAGCTTTTTCCAAGCTTTTTCCTAGCTTTTCCTAGCTTTTTCCTAGCTTTTTCCTAGCTTTTCCTAGCTTTTCCTAGCTTTTCCTAGCTTTTTCCTAGCTTTTTCCTAGCTTTTTCCTAGCTTTTCCTAGCTTTTTCCTAGCTTTTTCCTAGCTTTTCCTAGCTTTTTCCTAGCTTTTTCCTAGCTTTTCCTAGCTTTTCCTAGCTTTTTCCTAGCTTTTTCCTAGCTTTTTCCTAGCTTTTTCCTAACTTTTCCTAGCTTTTTCCTAGCTTTTTCCTAGCTTTTTCCTAGCTTTTCCTAGCTTTTCCTAGCTTTTTTCTAGCTTTTCCCATAGATTGTTTCCAGATTGCAGTCTCTTCGTCTTAATATCTTGCTTCACATATTTCCAAACTTATAATCGTGAAGAGGGCGTCCCTCGGCGCCACTTCCAATAGCTTTTTGCCTCTTACCAACCTGTCCCCAGTCATCGCCAAGAGGAGGATCGGCTCCTTTGTCGAGGATAGGTGCATCACTCAAGACAATCATGATTGAAGTTAAGAAAGAAAATCCATCTCCACATTGTTACATCTAGTTAATAGTAATTTCTATGATCTCTGGATAGTAAGAACTTTTTTTTATCGTGTGAGGTTCTGATCGGTCGGGTTATGCAAGGTCATTTCGTGGCGTTGAATTTCTTCACCATGTTGAGGTCCTGTTGCAATGAAGAGAACGTACACGTCTCTGTGAGTCAGTGGTACGAGAGTGTCGGTTTTAGTAAACGTGTCAGTAGTTGATAAGAAAGTTTTGTGAACTGCCAATTGCAATGATAGGATCCTGTTAATGAAGATTTGTTTAACTAATTTCATTGAACGCTGTTGCTCGTAAGTGTGGACCAAGTGTGGCTGTGATGTAGGGAATTTATGCAACGGTGCCAGTGACAAGATAGAAGATCTCAACATTCGACGCAGAGAAATTCCTTAGCAGAAGAGGTTCTAGATCCTCCATCAATTAAAAACACATACTTTTTTCAAAACTTAAAATTACCTGGTATGACAAGTAAATGGTGAGTATGCCAATGGGAACGCAGAAGAATAAAGCAACACAATTGCTAAATGCATTGAAACGTCTGATATAATTGGGACGTTTCGGTCGCTGCAAGAAAAAAAAATTAATCATTGAATAAAATCAATAAAGATATACTATATAAATATGTATAGCTTGTGAAAGAGAAGGACGCATGTCCTGTGATCATTACGAGTATCGGGTGGTTAAAGAAGGGGGCCCACGTGACATGACGTCACGCTGCGTGTGAACGTTTTCAACTGACTCTGAATGTCAGCACGGCGCAGAGTCATCTGCGTGACTGACACGGCACGATGGGGTCCCGTTGGTTGGGGGGGGGGATAAAAATTACCCTGTGTATGGATATGAAAACCTGACAGATTTGTAAATAGACAGAAAGTCTTTTAATAAAAACAGCAACAACAACAGTTAATAAAAAAAAAATTGTGTATGTCAAAAACTGTGTTTTGTTTCCGTCACTTCTAATAGCTAAATATGTGCTACTATTATTCAGCTGTAGCTCTATAGACATGAAAACGAATCACCAACTCACTTGATATAACTTGGCACTTTATTTCAACATGACTGTATACACGTAATAAATTACTAACTTCTCCTATACTACAGGATATATATATATATATATATATATATATATGGACATATGTTCACTTCTGCATTGATTAATTATCTTTGCTTTCGTCCTCACATTTATTACACCGTTTATTATTTCTAAGGATTGCAACACGGTCTCTCAATACGACCTTTAACCTTGTCGGTTATGTCTATACTTATTATTTCTAAGAATTGCAACACGGTCTCTCAATACGACCTTTAACCTCTTCGGTTATGTCTTTACTTATTATTTCTAAGAATTGCAACACGGTCTCTCAATACGACCTTTAACCTCGTCCGTTATGTCTTTACTTATTATTTCTAAGAATTGCAACACGGTCTCTCAATAAGACCTAAAACCTCGTCCGTTATGTCTTTACTTATTATTTCTAAGAATTGCAACACGGTCTCTCAATACGACCTTTAACCTTGTCGGTTATGTCTATTCTTTTGTGTGTCACAGTTGACTTGAACGATCAAATCAGCCTGCCTGAAGTCATACTGTTACAGAATCAAAAATTGTTTTCAGTGGTTGGTGAACATTCAATTAAAATCCCTTTTAAAATTGTCTTGCTCATTTAACGGTAGGGAAGGCGGGTCTAGACTCTAGTATCTGTACTTTCATAGACGACATCAGAGACGACATAATAATAAATCTCCGCTTTAAGCTACGTACCTGTTCAACGGCAACATACACGATACTGACATTGGTTTCTGATGGGCCCGGTTGTTCAGCTCGTGACAACGGAACAACTTGGTCGAGGTAAGGAGCAGGTGGGGCCTTTAAATATCTATGTATATTTGGTGAATGGGTTCTAGCTGAACGTGGGTGGGATGGCTGTGGTTTGAAGTGGTGTGGTTGTGCCGGGTGAGTTTGGGCTGGATACGTTCGATGAGACTTGGCAGCTATTGCACGTAAATAGTCTTTGACGAAATAGTGTCCGGCGAACTGACGAGTCTTAACTCTCTCGTGTCTTCGGTGTGCGTAAAGGTGGCTGTCGTGGTAGGTCTTAGGGAAGTCTTTGAAGAATCTTGAACTAGCAGCGCCGTTTTCTTCGTATTCATTCTCTGTAGTAACATGGTAATCAAAATCTTCTTGTTCAACCTGTTCAAGAAGAACAACTCGTCTTTGGACAAAGAAAAAAAGTATGCAAGCAGATTTAAAACTGGCGTAAATAACGGTTAAGTGAATTAGTTTAATTTGTTTTAAGGAAATTAAAATTACACAGAAATGTATCGATGGTATGGAATCAGTTGACTATAGTCGCACAGGTACTTACATTGTCCTCATCAGGCGTCCAGTTTCTTGTGTTATACTCCCTTGCATTTGGATCATGGGAGCTGTACGGTGGGAGTTCAGAAAAAAGAAATTCTTCCCCTGCGTCTGTTGTGTTGATAAATTCATGGGGAAATGAATGTTCTGTTGCACTTGGACTTTCATTATGATCCGCCATTGTCTACACAATGAGATAAATTTTATGTAAAAAAAATATGATTTGCATGTCAGTGCTTTATCAAGGATATATTCAATTCTTGTTTGCAGAAAAACATATATTTTATATAGAGATGATAAGAATTCCTTCGTTCCTATGTATTTGGAATAATCAAACAGCATATTCATTTGGGGCAAAGATTTTATTTTAAAATTCTAGGTTATTAATTACAGACTCCACTGATTATAAATTTAGCATGGCACCGGTGGCGTAGGAAGGGGAGTGTATACGGGGGCTAGCCCCCTTACAGCATTTGTTTATAGTGAGGGGCGGCATTTTCTGCAAAATGGGTCAAAACTTTTTTGTCTGCCCCGGATAAAACTAACCCTAGCTACGCCACTGAATAGCACAAGCAATTTAGCTACCTACATTAATTTCCTAACCTGAATTTTGGTATCTACGGTGCTTAAAAAATGTGGTTTTGGAGTATCTAATAAATATAAATTTCAGTCTCCATAAAATGAATTTTTTACCATTGATTTTGTTTGTTTTATTTAAGTAATATATTTTGTTATTTGACAAAGCTAAAATGGACGCAACCGCGCCAAATAATTTACAAGAACTCTACAGACAAGACTCGACAACATCAAAGGATTTATTTTTAAAGACTAATATTTGTATCAAAGCAGTTGATATTTTACAGGTACATTTAAAACTGAACGTTATGCAGTTCTGTCTTGGTTGCTCTGTTCAGTTCAATCCATTTCCCCGGGGCTCTGGTCGACAAGACTGTAGTGGCCTGCTGATTAAACAGGCGCTGTCACCAATCCACAGGCGTTACCAGGGGAACAAAACCACCATTGCGTGTGCCTTCGTGGGCAGACAAAGGCCATGCATGGTATCTGCCGTCAGTGGTAGCATTGACAGGGCTATCAACTGCGGGAAATGTGCATTTGGAATTAAAAGGAACAAGGCAGAAACAGGTAAGGGATCATGATTACATGTTGCCGTTAATGGATAAAAGGCATGGGGTAGGTGGTGGTAACCTCATGCCGATGATTCTGCGAAGTAGAAACCCACTGTAGAAACCCACTGTAGACATCCATATTAGAGGGCGTCTGGTGGTTCCCCGGGATTTGAGGGGGACGATTTTAGGTCATAAATATACCATCCCGACCCCCTGGAAAAGTCGGTCGATGGCACTTTGAAAGCAGTGTCCGGCTGACCGTATGTCCTTGGGATATTGCGGCAGACATTGGTTAAACCGATCGACCGGATGCTGGTGGTGGCTGTCGTGGAAAAGGGAGATCTCCAACGTTCTGCTTCGTGGCTTGATACTTGGGCTTAAGGGTGAAGGGGGTAGCTTTCGGGGGGGCATAAAGAACTTTGGCTCGACGGCCCCTGAAGCCATTTCCTAATGTAATATTGCAGTTCACTCCATTACTTTTAGCGGCTATATGTTATGATTCGAAAGAAATAATACAAACCCACTTCGATTTCAGAACATATCCAAGGCCCGACAACCCCCCCCCCACCCCCGACACACACCCAAACCTCATCTCCTCACGATAAAGAGACTGCTAATAATTCAAATAAACCTGCATTTCTGTGTAGTCCCTTACCTGCGGACAGTGATGACTGCACCCACAGTGTATCCTCGATTAAGAACACTTGCTTCAATCGAAAAAAAATGTTAAAATAAAATATGGGTTAAAGTTTGAGCCCAGGGGAGGGACGAATTCAAAGCATTTACGGTGTATTAAGACAGCAAATGTAATTCAATCAGTGTCAAAAGGTTTACAGACATTTGAGACGAAAGTTGTTGAAAAATGGGACCAGGATGTTCAAATATAAATGTGATCACATGGTTTGGATCATAGTTTCTCAAACTTGTGATTTGCGGGTCCTATGTTGCCTATACGCAAAGAAACAAAAAAAAAACGGGGTAAAAGTGAAATAAAGTAATCCATTATTTGAAGAAAAAAAATATAACAAACTTGTAACGGCTAAAATTAAATTGTAATAGTTAGGGTCACAGAGAGGATGTTCGGGCCCGAGAATCCAAAAAATGCCCCCCCCAAGACACATTAAAAGAACTTTATCTTTAAGTGTTTCCATTATTGTTTTTGGGGGCCTCGAGAAGATTGACTCGATGGCCTTGGTAACATCCCTGGTTATATTTACGAGAGTCAAGAAAGAACCTGTTTATATTTACTAGAGTCATTTAAGGACCTGGTTATAGTTACTAGAATCCTGCATGGGCCTGGTTATAGTTAAAATTTGATCTCTTGCATTGGTTATTGTAAATTTAAATTAATTTATGATATCTTTAAATTTAAAAAAAAATACAGAAGTACTGTATTATAAATCTGGTCCGTCGAAAATAAAAGTTTGAGAAACACTGTTTAAGAATTTTAGGGCATCCCCAACTAAGGCGTTGAAAGAATGGATGATGTATTTCCGATATTTTCTCTAACGCTATACCAATCTTATCAACCACTAAAATGACATTCATTTTACACATAAACCAATCAGTCGTTAAGATTTCATAAGTATCACAAAGGATTCCAATAAGTATTATAGGATTCAATTGAATAAAAGGCTATATTAAAGAAGTAGGAGGGTAGTTGTTGGCATTTATATAAAAAGTAATATAAGAAGTATACGATAATCAAGGTTAAATATATTGTAATACCACTTATAATGATTATTTTAGACTCTGATCGTGACTGATAAATCTACGAATTTTTTTTTATATATTATTATTGATTTCGATGGATGATTTATGATTTAATCGTGTTTCTTTCTTCTTTAAATTGACAGAAAATGACAGCTTAAAAAAAGATCATGGATTTGTGTACATGAATATATTTTATTTTCAACGGGTCTCATTTCAGCATGTAGTTTCTGAACGTCATGTTTCTGCTCGAAACTTAACCAGGGTTATGTAGTTTCACTTAAGCTTTGTGAATATTGAACAAAACATGTTATGTAGTTGATTCCATTTACATCGCCGCACAGCTGGCTAGGATATTTGCTCCGTGAAAGCTGCCGAAAAAAAATGCAAAGAGGAACACTTTAAACTGTTCATCTTATTGGTTGATCTGACGAAAACAATCGACTAGGGCAGCTGAGTTGGCCTGTGAAAGATAATGAAGAAGTTTGGCTGCTAATGCGATAGTACTTTGGTGGCCGTGCGTTCTAAACGGAGTCAATTTCCAAGCAATGGCCTCGACAAGCAAATACATCACCAGCGCCCCGGGTGGATGGGACTCGTTAAACGTGGATGGCGGCATCTCATCTAACAGAAGGCAAAGTCTGAAATCAAACCTTGAGATGGAGTCCCGTAAACATTATGATATTGACACAATGAAAATTACGTCAAATCCTGCGACTAGAATCGCATAGAGCGCATCGCGACCCACAGGAGGCACACTTCTGGTCATCCACTGCATCCTGGTCAATTTCTAGACAAAGACTTTCCATTGGATCAAATAGGCAAGGACGAGAGGGCGAGGCCGACGAATTGAGAAACTGTCCTAATTTAAAATCAAAATACAGCTCAACGTCAAGGACGAACAAAAGCATATTACAAAAGTACATAAGCACCATGTTGGTTATGATGACTATTATGCTATATTCTGAAAGTGAGTCTGTTGCTATTCCTTTAACTGATGGCATAAAACACGGCTAATTTCAAGCCCTGACACTTTTTAACATGTTGTTCTCGGCTAACTAATAATTTTCTAGACAATAATGACTGCATACCTATAAAAAAAGGACAGGCGGCTTGCTATTTAATCCTAGGAGACAATTCACGAAACATTTATTTCGCTGCGACCTAAATGAAAGCTCGTAACTAACATATATATATATATATATATATATATATATAAAAGAGTTCTTTCACCATAAAGATCCAGGAAAATCTTACACAATACATTACAAAGAAAGGACGGAATCTCCATATATTCACATATTTAGGCAGAACCTTCTCACGATTGTAGCAAAGGTTGATAAGATCAACATAATTTCTCAAGCATATGTCCTATTACTAAGGCATATGTCATATTACGAACGAGTGTGTGGGTCTGAAGTGTTGTCAGTCATGTCGCTAAGTTGAAGGAATCATTTAATATAAGGCAACCGTATTAACCACTTTTCTACACGCTAGCGAGACGCTATGTAATCACTTTATTTATATATTAAAAGTGTGTGAATTTTATTATTTTTTTTACGTCTGAGGCACTAAGAAATAATTTCCAATCTCCACCATCATTAAGCTGCACACACAATAAAATGATCTGATGGCACAAAATTTATCTTCAAGTGAATTTTAAATCAAACAGCTGTAAAAGTTGGTAGTGTTAAACTTCAATGACGCTTCACGACTGTCTCAAGCGTTGTCTCAAAGACGAACCACTGACTGATTATTTAGTAGTTATAATGCTTACCTATAGTCTCTCGGGACGAAAAATCTTTCTTTGGCAAACCTGACCTGGCTAAGGGAGATTTAGACGACGTCTGCAGACACAATTTTCTTTAAATATAGCATACCTGTTTTTCTACCGTAAAGCACTATTCAATTGATCAATTCCTAACGTTAAGAATTGGAACCAATGGCTTTCAATAAAGCATCCGGGTTTTTTCTACTGTCAAAGAAATACCCAGTTGAACAATTTTATGTAAAGGTTTAACTCCAACTTGGTGCAATCAATGAAAATCTTCGCTCATTAACTTTGCACTAAAGAGTTGGTGGTGTGGGGCTTTTGGTGGTGTACGGCTTCTGGTGGTGTGGGGCTTTTGGTGGTGTACGGCTTCTGGTGGTGTGGGGCTGTTGGTGGTGTTGGGCTTCTGGTGGTGTGTGGCTTTTGGGGGTGTGGGGCTTCTGGGGGTGTGGGGCTTTTGGTGGTGTGGGGCTTCTGGTGGTCTGGGGCTGTTGGTGTTGTGGTACTGTTAGTGGTGTGGGGCTGTTGGTGGTGTGGGGATGTTGGTGTTGTGGTGCTGTTGGTGTTGTGGTACAGTTGGTGGTCTGGGGCTGTTGGTGGTGTGATACTGTTGGTGATGTGGGGTTTCTGGTGGTGTGGGGCTTCTGGTGGTGTGGGGCTTTTGGTGGTGTGGGGCTTCTGGTGGTGTGGGGCTGTTGGTGGTGTGGGGTTTCTGGTGGTGTGGGGCTGTTGGTGGTGTGGGGCTTTTGGTGGTGTGGGGCTGTTGGTGGTGTGGGGCTGTTGGTGTTGTGGTACTGTTAGTGTTGTGGGACTGTAGGTGGTGTGGGGCTGTTGGTGTTGTGGGGCTGCTGATGGTGTAGGGTCGTTGGTGGTTTGGGGCTGTTGGTTGTTTTAGAAATGGTGTATTACAAAGAAAATAATGTATAAGATAAAAAAAAGGTGGGGTAATGTGATGGGTTTAAAAAAAGTGGAAGTAACCAATAAATAGATACCGATTTTGTCACCTTAGATTGTGTCACCTTAGATTGTGTCACCTTAGATTGTAATATTTTGTGTTTGAATTCCACAGAACATTAAATGACAATTTAAATGGATCAGCATTTAAACGTTGTCTTAGAAATGCTTTTTTGCACAGAATATTCAAAGGAATATACCTTACATGTGCTTTGAAATAACAGTACGTTTACCAATCACGAAGGATCTCGGGTCGTATCGATTCATTCCAAGGAGAGTATCAGCTGAAACTAGCCTATTCCGATCCGTGCAAAAATATATACATTATTGCAGTCTTGCTTTGCTTTATCATTAACACATTTTTGTTTGTACATACATTTTTTGGTGGTAATGATTGGTTATTGATTTTTCTGGCCAATGAAAGATATCATTGTTACCATTGTCAATTTGTGTATATTCAAAGTTTGAAATAGTGCATGCATTAGGACATTTGGAAGCTAGACCCCAACGGGATACGACAGAGATACTTGGCAACAGAAAGTGGGCTCTTCTCAGCTTATGTCTTTTATTCGAATATGTGTATTTAATCAATGGTTACACAAACACTGCATATAAGCTGCAAACTCACGGATTAACAGGAGAGCTGCTATGTGGAATCAGAAAGCGATATGTTGTAAATATTAGTGTTTTTTTCGTAGCCTAACTGGGGTCAGTCAGGGTTTGAAGCCAAATCTGCTGTTGGCTGAAAATGCCGACACTCAAAATATATTTTTAAAATGTCTTTTGGGGCAGATGATCACTTCTGGCTACACCCCACCTTTTCTACTCCAGTGTTGCACAGTTTGAAGAGAGATAAAGAGAAAATCCTTAATTTGCCAAAACCAACTGATTTGTTTCATAAAACTTCAGCTCAAACTTTTCATTCTAATGATATAACGAGCGAGGGAGATACTTGTTATTAAAAACACAAAAAAACAAAAACAAATAAATGAGCATAATGCAGAAAACTGTGTTTTTAAAGTTTTATTTTGCACCAATTAATCATAATCTAAAATCCACAATTACTTATTTATTAAAATCATCAATTCTAATATTCCGATAATAATAAAATCAGCGTTGCTGTCCTGTGATACAAGGCTCACATCACGGATACAAATAATTAAAACAAAACCAATGATAAGCGAATTTACTGCCACAATTATTAGCCAAACATAAATATATAATTCAAAATGTTGATAAGTTTTTAAAATCATCGGAAAAAAAATACGTGTTTGGAAATAAACACACTTAAAAACACATACTCTTAAATGGACAAAGTAATTAGCATGAAAGAAGACAAGGTGTGTTTAGAAATGTCAATGTATGGTACGAGACAGCTAAGTCAATGTATGGTACGAGACAGCTAAGTCAATGTATGGTACGAGACAGATAAGTCAATGTATGGTACGAGACAGCTAAGTCAATGTATGGTACGAGACAGCTAAGTCAATGTATGGTACGAGACAGCTAAGTCAATGTATGGTACGAGACAGCTAAGTCAATGTATGGTACGAGACAGCTAAGTCAATGTATGGTACGAGACAGCTAAGTCAATGTATGGTACGAGACAGCTAAAAACGTCCATACAAGGGCAATACAACTAATTCCCTATGAACACAAGTTGATAAACGATTCTGCTGGGTGCCGTTCATGGCTTGACATTTAAATAGTTATGGAAAGGTTAGAGGGAATACACATCTGTTTTGTTTTATTTTATTAATCTATGTTAATTTTTAAGTTCATAATTATCTTTGTTAAATTGTATGTACAGCGTGGTGAGCCCAGCCCTAGGCTGGAGTACCACCCTATAGAAAACGTCTAATACTAATAAGAAGCAGAAGAAGAAGAAAAAGTCTTAAAACTGCTAGGAGCACTAGATTTTTAATGAGATTTCCAATATACACATTTACCGCAGCATTGTCCAAAGTAGTACTATCCAGAAATGGTTTCATGACGAGCCATATTAATCTTCTGAATTTATGTAATAATTAGAGCTCTCTTTTCCTTACACATTTCAAACACAATTCTTTTTAAACAATTCTTTAAAATATACATTTCTAATTATTGCTAGTGACTTAAAATCCTAACTCCATCTGTGACTGGCCGACTGCCCCCACCCGGCTGTTACCGACTGTCCACCAAATGTGTCCGACTGTCCCCATGAGGTGACCGCCTGTCCTCTAGCTGTGACCAACTGTCCCCCAGGTTTGGCTGTCCCAATGCACGTCGGCATTTAATTAAACTAAGATTTTGATTTATTTTTTAACCAACTGATATTTGACAACTTCCTTGCCGTATTTTAGAGAGAATGTTTTTACCTTTTTGTCTTTAAAACTTTTAGCTAAACATTTGGACGACCTTTTGATTTAATTTGTAAAAATGTTTCTATCGGCCACAAGTCCAGGGATGATTGACGTTATTTTCCGTTACGGTTTAAAGCTTTAAAGTAGATGAAAACCACTGTGAAGATAATGCCAAGTATGATGCCAGTGATGTTCAGAGACAGTGCCCATTTGGAATTTGTTTTGGCAGATCTGTAATTGCCTTTAGCCAACGAAACTTTAGCCTGGAAAAAAGAGCGATGCAAACAGGAAATAAGTTACTTGGATTACCAACAAGACTAGATGATGACACGTTAGTAAAAACATTTTTATATAAAGCAATGGACTTACAGGGCTTAGGCCAAATTATGTCATTTTATGGCACAGGTTCTTAGCATTGTGCAGAGTTGCAGACACTTTAGGTTTCATTACGTTGCCCGGAATCCCATCTCGATTTTAAAACATATTTCCCCACATCCCTACGATAATTACATTCTAAAACATCACAAAGAAACCTTATTTTCAATGCATCTGCCTTCCCACACATCGTGTTGGCTGGAAATATCTTGTTGAGGACCCTTATTCTAAAGCGATTAATATATGGATCACAATTCAATTTTTCATTTTTGACATGAGCTCCAGGTGTTTTTTTAGAGATATTTTTGTTCAGTTCACTTGAGAAAGTTTTCGTTCTTTTTTTGTGACGGCAGACAGTGGCGGATTTTGAAATTTAAAAATTTTTTTTTAAAAACTACCAGAATCACATGATTAGGATCGAAAACATTAACATTGCATCTAGCTGCAAGAAATTGAAGTGGAATTATGGCCATTCAGAGAAACATCTGTTTTACCCCCTCCTGTGTTTCACAAAAATTGATATTACATATTCCCATAGCGATGGACCAATTTTGGCTTCTTGCATCATTTGAAGAAACATCCGCGGTAACTGATTTTGTTTGCGCCCCCCCCCCCTTTTTCCACCCCCATTTCGAGCGACCCTGGATGGAATAATAATTTAATTTTTTAGATAAACTAAAGCTGTCTTTCAGGTTCAAGCTCTTAGGTTTGAGAATCAAGTAATATTTTACTCCATAAATTTAAGACCTATAAATTGAGCATCTGCCCAACCATCACATATGAAATTGTGTCTTCCGCTCAGCCACATCTGTGAAACGATTAGAGCCCATTTATTTGACCTGGGCATACAATAAATCAGCTCAATGATTTCAAACCCCATAAAAACATACAGTGTAACGTCTCTTTAAGTCAAGAGTGTAACGTCTCTTTAAGTCAAGAGTGTAACGTCTCTTTAAGTCAAGAGTGTAACGTCTCTTTAAGTCAAGAGTGTAACGTCTCTTTAAGTCAAGAGTGTAACGTCTCTTTAAGTCAAGAGTGTAACGTCTCTTTAAGTCAAGAGTGTAACGTCTCTTTAAGTCAAGAGTGGAACGTCTCTTTAAGTCAAGAGTGGAACGTCTCTTTAAGTCAAGAGTGCAACGTCTCTTTAAGTCAAGAATGGAACGTCTCTTTAAGTCAAGAGTGGAACGTCTCTTTAAGTCAAGAGTGGAACGTCTCTTTAAGTCAAGAGTGGAACGTCTCTTTAAGTCAAGAGTGGAACGTCTCTTTAAGTCAAGAGTGGAACGTCTCTTTAAGTCAAGAGTGGAACGTCTCTTTAAGTCAAGAGTGGAACATCTCTTTAAGTCAAGGGTGGAACGTCTCTTTAAGTCAAGAGTGGAACGCCTCTTTAAGTCAAGAGTGGAACGTCTCTTTAAGTCAAGAGTGGAACGTCTCTTTAAGTCAAGAGTGGAACGTCTCTTTAACTCAAGAGTGGAACGTCTCTTTAACTCAAGAGTGGAAAGTCTCTTTAACTCAAGAGTGGAACGTCTCTTTAACTCAAGAGTGGAACGTCTCTTTAACTCAAGAGTGTAGCGTCTCTTTAACTCAAGAGTGTAGCGTCTCTTTAACTCAAGAGTGGAACGTCTCTTTAACTCAAAAGTGTAACGTCTCTTTAACTCAAGAGTGTAGCGTCTCTTTAACTCAAGAGTGTAGCGTCTCTTTAACTCAAGAGTGTAGCGTCTCTTTAACTCAAGAGTGTAACGTCTCTTTAACTCAAGAGTGTAGCGTCTCTTTAACTCAAGAGTGTAGCGTCTCTTTAACTCAAGAGTGGAACGTCTCTTTAACTCAAGAGTGGAACGTCTCTTTAACTCAAGAGTGGAACGTCTCTTTAACTCAAGAGTGTAACGTCTCTTTAACTCAAGAGTGTAACGTCTCTTTAACTCAAGAGTGTAACGTCTCTTTAACTCAAGAGTGTAACGTCTCTTTAACTCAAGAGTGTAACGTCTCTTTAACTCAAGAGTGGAACGTCTCTTTAACTCAAGAGTGGAACGTCTCTTTAACTCAAGAGTGGAACGTCTCTTTAACTCAAGAGTGGAACGTCTCTTTAACTCAAGAGTGTAACGTCTCTTTAACTCAAGAGTGGAACGTCTCTTTAACTCAAGAGTGTAGCGCCTCTTTAACTCAAGAGTGTAGCGTCTCTTTAACTCAAGAGTGGAACGTCTCTTTAACTCAAGAGTATAACGTCTCTTTAACTCAAGAGTGGAACGTCTTTTTAACTCAAGAGTGTAACGTCTCTTTAACTCAAGAGTGGAACGTCTCTTTAACTCAAGAGTGGAACGTCTCTTTAACTCAGGAGTGGAACGTCTCTTTAACTCAAGAGTGGAACGTCTCTTTAACTCAGGAGTGGAACGTCTCTTTAACTCAAGAGTGGAACGTCTCTTTAACTCAAGAGTGTAACGTCTCTTTAACTCAAGAGTGGAACGTCTCTTTAACTCAAGAGTGTAGTGTCTCTTTAACTCAAGAGTGGAACGTCTCTTTAACTCAAGAGTGGAACGTCTCTTTAATTCAAGAGTGGAACGTCTCTTTACCTCAAGAGTGGAACGTCTCTTTAACTCAAGAGTGGAACGTCTCTTTAACTCAAGAGTGGAACGTCTCTTTAACTCAAGAGTGTAGCGTCTCTTTAACTCAATAGTGGAACGTCTCTTTAACTCAAGAGTGGAACGTCTCTTTAACTCAAAAGTGTAACGTCTCTTTAACTCAAGAGTGTAGCGTCTCTTTAACTCAAGAGTGTAGCGTCTCTTTAACTCAAGAGTGTAGCGTCTCTTTAACTCAAGAGTGTAACGTCTCTTTAACTCAAGAGTGTAGCGTCTCTTTAACTCAAGAGTGTAGCGTCTCTTTAACTCAAGAGTGGAACGTCTCTTTAACTCAAGAGTGGAACGTCTCTTTAACTCAAGAGTGGAACGTCTCTTTAACTCAAGAGTGTAACGTCTCTTTAACTCAAGAGTGGAACGTCTCTTTAACTCAAGAGTGTAACGTCTCTTTAACTCAAGAGTGTAACGTCTCTTTAACTCAAGAGTGTAACGTCTCTTTAACTCAAGAGTGGAACGTCTCTTTAACTCAAGAGTGGAACGTCTCTTTAACTCAAGAGTGGAACGTCTCTTTAACTCAAGAGTGGAACGTCTCTTTAACTCAAGAGTGTAGCGTATCTTTAACTCAAGAGTGGAACGTCTCTTTAACTCAAGAGTGTAGCGCCTCTTTAACTCAAGAGTGTAACGTCTCTTTAACTCAAGAGTGTAACGTCTCTTTAAGTCAAGGGTGGAACGTCTCTTTAACTCAAGAGTGGAACTTCTCTTTAACTCAAGAGTGTAACGTCTCTTTAACTCAAGAGTGTAACGTCTCTTTAACTCAAGAGTGTAGCGTCTCTTTAACTCAAGAGTGGAAAGTCTCTTTAACTCAAGAGTGTAACGTCTCTTTAAGTCAAGAGTGGAACGTCTCTTTAACTCAATAGTGGAAGGTCTCTTTAACTCAAGAGGGGAACGTCTCTTTAACTCAAGAGTGGAACGTCTGTTTAACTCAAGAGTGTAACGTCTCTTTAACTCAAGAGTGGAACGTCTCTTTAACTCAAGAGTGTAACGTCTCTTTAACTCAAGAGTGTAACGTCTCTTTAACTCAAGAGTGTAACGTCTCTTTAACTCAAGAGTGTAACGTCTCTTTAACTCAAGAGTGTAACGTCTCTTTAACTCAAGAGTGTAACGTCTCTTTAACTCAAGAGTGTAGCGTCTCTTTAACTCAAGAGTGTAACGTCTCTTTAACTCAAGAGTGTAAAGTCTCTTTAACTCAAAAGTGAAACGTCTCTTTAACTCAAGAGTGTAGCGTCTCTTTAACTCAAGAGTGTAACGTCTCTTTAACTCAAGAGTGTAGCGTCTCTTTAACTCAAGAGTGTAACGTCTCTTTAACTCAAGAGTGTAACGTCTCTTTAACTCAAGAGTGTAGCGTCTGTTTAACTCAAGAGTGTAACGTCTCTTTAACTCAAGAGTGTAACGTCTCTTTAACTCAAGAGTGTAACGTCTCTTTAACTCAAGAGTGTAAAGTCTCTTTAACTCAAGAGTGTAGCGTCTCTTTAACTCAAGAGTGTAGCGTCTCTTTAACTCAAGAGTGTAGCGTCTCTTTAACTCAAGAATGTAGCGTCTCTTTAACTCAAGAGTGTAGCGTCTCTTTAACTCAAGAGTGTAACGTCTCTTTAACTCAAGAGTGTAGCGTCTCTTTAACTCAAGAGTGTAGCGTCTCTTTAACTCAAGAGTGTAACGTCTCTTTAACTCAAGAGTGTAGCGTCTCTTTAACTCAAGAGTGTAACGTCTCTTTAACTCAAGAGTGTAGCGTCTCTTTAACTCAAGAGTGTAACGTCTCTTTAACTCAAGAGTGTAACGTCTCTTTAACTCAAGAGTGTAACGTCTCTTTAACTCAAGAGTGTAACGTCTCTTTAACTCAAGAGTGTAACGTCTCTTTAACTCAAGAGTGTAACGTCTCTTTAACTCAAGAGTGTAACGTCTCTTTAACTCAAGAGTGTAACGTCTCTTTAACTCAAGAGTGTAACGTCTCTTTAACTCAAGAGTGTAACGTCTCTTTAACTCAAGAGTGTAACGTCTCTTTAACTCAAGAGTGTAACGTCTCTTTAACTCAAGAGTGTAAAGTCTCTTTAACTCAAGAGTGTAACGTCTCTTTAACTCAAGAGTGTAGCGTCTCTTTAACTCAAGAGTGTAACGTCTCTTTAACTCAAGAGTGTAGCGTCTCTTTAACTCAAGAGTGTAACGTCTCTTTAACTCAAGAGTGTAACGTCTCTTTAACTCAAGGGTGCAGCGTCTGTTTAACTCAAGAGTGTAACGTCTCTTTAACTCAAGAGTGTAACGTCTCTTTAAGTCAAGAGTGTAACGTATCTTTAACTCAAGAGTGTAACGTCTCTTTAACTCAAGAGTGTTACGTCTCTTTAACTCAAGAGTGTGGCGTCTCTTTAACTCAAAAGTGTAGTGTCTCTTTAACTCAAGAGTGTAGCGTCTCTTTAACTCAAGAGTGTAGCGTCTCTTTAACTCAAGAGTGTAGCGTCTCTTTAACTCAAGAGTGTAACGTCTCTTTAACTCAAGAGTGTAGCGTCTCTTTAACTCAAGAGTGTAGCGTCTCTTTAACTCAAGAGTGTAACGTCTCTTTAACTCAAGAGTGTAGCGTCTGTTTAACTCAAGAGTGTAACGTCTCTTTAATTCAAGAGTGTAACGTCTCTTTAACTCAAGAGTGTAACGTCTCTTTAACTCAAGAGTGTAGCGTCTCTTTAACTCAAGAGTGTAGCGTCTCTTTAACTCAAGAGTGTAACGTCTCTTTAACTCAAGAGTGTAGCGTCTCTTTAACTCAAGAGTGTAACGTCTCTTTAACTCAAGAGTGTAGCGTCTCTTTAACTCAAGAGTGTAACGTCTCTTTAACTCAAGAGTGTAACGTCTCTTTAACTCAAGAGTGTAACGTCTCTTTAACTCAAGAGTGTAACGTCTCTTTAACTCAAGAGTGTAACGTCTCTTTAACTCAAGAGTGTAACGTCTCTTTAACTCAAGAGTGTAGCGTCTGTTTAACTCAAGAGTGTAACGTCTCTTTAATTCAAGAGTGTAACGTCTCTTTAACTCAAGAGTGTAACGTCTCTTTAACTCAAGAGTGTAGCGTCTCTTTAACTCAAGAGTGTAGCGTCTCTTTAACTCAAGAGTGTAACGTCTCTTTAACTCAAGAGTGTAGCGTCTCTTTAACTCAAGAGTGTAACGTCTCTTTAACTCAAGAGTGTAGCGTCTCTTTAACTCAAGAGTGTAACGTCTCTTTAACTCAAGAGTGTAACGTCTCTTTAACTCAAGAGTGTAACGTCTCTTTAACTCAAGAGTGTAACGTCTCTTTAACTCAAGAGTGTAACGTCTCTTTAACTCAAGAGTGTAACGTCTCTTTAACTCAAGAGTGTAACGTCTCTTTAACTCAAGAGTGTAACGTCTCTTTAACTCAAGAGTGTAACGTCTCTTTAACTCAAGAGTGTAACGTCTCTTTAACTCAAGAGTGTAGCGTCTCTTTAACTCAAGAGTGTAACGTCTCTTTAACTCAAGAGTGTAAAGTCTCTTTAACTCAAGAGTGTAACGTCTCTTTAACTCAAGAGTGTAGCGTCTCTTTAACTCAAGAGTGTAACGTCTCTTTAACTCAAGAGTGTAGCGTCTCTTTAACTCAAGAGTGTAACGTCTCTTTAACTCAAGAGTGTAACGTCTCTTTAACTCAAGAGTGCAGCGTCTGTTTAACTCAAGAGTGTAACGTCTCTTTAACTCAAGAGTGTAACGTCTCTTTAAGTCAAGAGTGTAACGTATCTTTAACTCAAGAGTGTAACGTCTCTTTAACTCAAGAGTGTTACGTCTCTTTAACTCAAGAGTGTGGCGTCTCTTTAACTCAAAAGTGTAGCGTCTCTTTAACTCAAGAGTGTAGCGTCTCTTTAATTCAAGAGTGTAGCGTCTCTTTAACTCAAGAGTGTAGCGTCTCTTTAACTCAAGAGTGTAACGTCTCTTTAACTCAAGAGTGTAGCGTCTCTTTAACTCAAGAGTGTAGCGTCTCTTTAACTCAAGAGTGTAACGTCTCTTTAACTCAAGAGTGTAGCGTCTGTTTAACTCAAGAGTGTAACGTCTCTTTAATTCAAGAGTGTAACGTCTCTTTAACTCAAGAGTGTAACGTCTTTTTAACTCAAGAGTGTAGCGTCTCTTTAACTCAAGAGTGTAGCGTCTCTTTAACTCAAGAGTGTAACGTCTCTTTAACTCAAGAGTGTAACGTCTCTTTAACTCAAGAGTGTAACGTCTCTTTAACTCAAGAGTGTAACGTCTCTTTAACTCAAGAGTGTAACGTCTCTTTAACTCAAGAGTGTAGCGTCTCTTTAACTCAAGAGTGTAACGTCTCTTTAACTCAAGAGTGTAACGTCTCTTTAACTCAAGAGTGTAACGTCTCTTTAACTCAAGAGTGTAACGTCTCTTTAACTCAAGAGTGTAACGTCTCTTTAACTCAAGAGTGTAACGTCTCTTTAACTCAAGAGTGTAGCGTCTCTTTAACTCAAGAGTGTAACGTCTCTTTAACTCAAGAGTGTAAAGTCTCTTTAACTCAAAAGTGAAACGTCTCTTTAACTCAAGAGTGTAGCGTCTCTTTAACTCAAGAGTGTAACGTCTCTTTAACTCAAGAGTGTAGCGTCTCTTTAACTCAAGAGTGTAACGTCTCTTTAACTCAAGAGTGTAACGTCTCTTTAACTCAAGAGTGTAGCGTCTGTTTAACTCAAGAGTGTAACGTCTCTTTAACTCAAGAGTGTAACGTCTCTTTAACTCAAGAGTGTAACGTCTCTTTAACTCAAGAGTGTAAAGTCTCTTTAACTCAAGAGTGTAGCGTCTCTTTAACTCAAGAGTGTAGCGTCTCTTTAACTCAAGAGTGTAGCGTCTCTTTAACTCAAGAATGTAGCGTCTCTTTAACTCAAGAGTGTAGCGTCTCTTTAACTCAAGAGTGTAACGTCTCTTTAACTCAAGAGTGTAGCGTCTCTTTAACTCAAGAGTGTAGCGTCTCTTTAACTCAAGAGTGTAACGTCTCTTTAACTCAAGAGTGTAGCGTCTCTTTAACTCAAGAGTGTAACGTCTCTTTAACTCAAGAGTGTAGCGTCTCTTTAACTCAAGAGTGTAACGTCTCTTTAACTCAAGAGTGTAACGTCTCTTTAACTCAAGAGTGTAACGTCTCTTTAACTCAAGAGTGTAACGTCTCTTTAACTCAAGAGTGTAACGTCTCTTTAACTCAAGAGTGTAACGTCTCTTTAACTCAAGAGTGTAACGTCTCTTTAACTCAAGAGTGTAACGTCTCTTTAACTCAAGAGTGTAACGTCTCTTTAACTCAAGAGTGTAACGTCTCTTTAACTCAAGAGTGTAGCGTCTCTTTAACTCAAGAGTGTAACGTCTCTTTAACTCAAGAGTGTAAAGTCTCTTTAACTCAAGAGTGTAACGTCTCTTTAACTCAAGAGTGTAGCGTCTCTTTAACTCAAGAGTGTAACGTCTCTTTAACTCAAGAGTGTAGCGTCTCTTTAACTCAAGAGTGTAACGTCTCTTTAACTCAAGAGTGTAACGTCTCTTTAACTCAAGAGTGCAGCGTCTGTTTAACTCAAGAGTGTAACGTCTCTTTAACTCAAGAGTGTAACGTCTCTTTAAGTCAAGAGTGTAACGTATCTTTAACTCAAGAGTGTAACGTCTCTTTAACTCAAGAGTGTTACGTCTCTTTAACTCAAGAGTGTGGCGTCTCTTTAACTCAAAAGTGTAGTGTCTCTTTAACTCAAGAGTGTAGCGTCTCTTTAAGTCAAGAGTGTAACGTCTCTTTAAGTCAAGAGTGTAACGTCTCTTTAAGTCAAGAGTGTAACGTCTCTTTAAGTCAAGAGTGGAACGTCTCTTTAAGTCAAGAGTGGAACGTCTCTTTAAGTCAAGAGTGTAACGTCTCTTTAAGTCAAGAGTGTAACGTCTCTTTAAGTCAAGAGTGTAACGTCTCTTTAAGTCAAGAGTGTAACGTCTCTTTAAGTCAAGAGTGTAACGTCTCTTTAAGTCAAGAGTGTAACGTCTCTTTAAGTCAAGAGTGTAACGTCTCTTTAAGTCAAGAGTGTAACGTCTCTTTTAGTCAAGAGTGGAACGTCTCTTTAAGTCAAGAGTGGAACGTCTCTTTAAGTCAAGAGTGCAACGTCTCTTTAAGTCAAGAATGGAACGTCTCTTTAAGTCAAGAGTGGAACGTCTCTTTAAGTCAAGAGTGGAACGTCTCTTTAAGTCAAGAGTGGAACGTCTCTTTAAGTCAAGAGTGGAACGTCTCTTTAAGTCAAGAGTGGAACGTCTCTTTAAGTCAAGAGTGGAACGTCTCTTTAAGTCAAGAGTGGAACATCTCTTTAAGTCAAGAGTGGAACGTCTCTTTAAGTCAAGAGTGGAACGCCTCTTTAAGTCAAGAGTGGAACGTCTCTTTAACTCAAGAGTGGAACGTCTCTTTAAGTCAAGAGTGGAACGTCTCTTTAACTCAAGAGTGGAACGTCTCTTTAACTCAAGAGTGGAAAGTCTCTTTAACTCAAGAGTGGAACTTCTCTTTAACTCAAGAGTGGAACGTCTCTTTAACTCAAGAGTGTAGCGTCTCTTTAACTCAAGAGTGGAACGTCTCTTTAACTCAAGAGTGGAACGTCTCTTTAACTCAAAAGTGTAACGTCTCTTTAACTCAAGAGTGTAGCGTCTCTTTAACTCAAGAGTGTAGCGTCTCTTTAACTCAAGAGTGTAGCGTCTCTTTAACTCAAGAGTGTAACGTCTCTTTAACTCAAGAGTGTAGCGTCTCTTTAACTCAAGAGTGTAGCGTCTCTTTAACTCAAGAGTGGAACGTCTCTTTAATTCAAGAGTGGAACGTCTCTTTAACTCAAGAGTGGAACGTCTCTTTAACTCAAGAGTGTAACGTCTCTTTAACTCAAGAGTGTAACGTCTCTTTAACTCAAGAGTGTAACGTCTCTTTAACTCAAGAGTGTAACGTCTCTTTAACTCAAGAGTGTAACGTCTCTTTAACTCAAGAGTGGAACGTCTCTTTAACTCAAGAGTGGAACGTCTCTTTAACTCAAGAGTGGAACGTCTCTTTAACTCAAGAGTGGAACGTCTCTTTAACTCAAGAGTGTAACGTCTCTTTAACTCAAGAGTGGAACGTCTCTTTAACTCAAGAGTGTAGCGCCTCTTTAACTCAAGAGTGTAGCGTCTCTTTAACTCAAGAGTGGAACGTCTCTTTAACTCAAGAGTATAACGTCTCTTTAACTCAAGAGTGGAACGTCTTTTTAACTCAAGAGTGTAACGTCTCTTTAACTCAAGAGAGGAACGTCTCTTTAACTCAAGAGTGGAACGTCTCTTTAACTCAGGAGTGGAACGTCTCTTTAACTCAAGAGTGGAACGTCTCTTTAACTCAGGAGTGGAACGTCTCTTTAACTCAAGAGTGGAACGTCTCTTTAACTCAAGAGTGTAACGTCTCTTTAACTCAAGAGTGGAACGTCTCTTTAACTCAAGAGTGTAGCGTCTCTTTAACTCAGGAGTGTAACGTCTCTTTAACTCAGGAGTGGACCGTCTCTTTAACTCAAGAGTGGAACGTCTCTTTAACTCAGAAGTGGAACGTCTCTTTAACTCAAGAGTGTAGTGTCTCTTTAACTCAAGAGTGGAACGTCTCTTTAACTCAAGAGTGGAACGTCTCTTTAATTCAAGAGTGGAACGTCTCTTTACCTCAAGAGTGGAACGTCTCTTTAACTCAAGAGTGGAACGTCTCTTTAACTCAAGAGTGGAACGTCTCTTTAACTCAAGAGTGTAGCGTCTCTTTAACTCAAGAGTGGAACGTCTCTTTAATTCAAGAGTGGAACGTCTCTTTACCTCAAGAGTGGAACGTCTCTTTAACTCAAGAGTGGAACGTCTCTTTAACTCAAGAGTGGAGCGTCTCTTTAACTCAAGAGTGTAGCGTCTCTTTAACTCAAGAGTGGAACGTCTCTTTAACTCAAGAGTGGAACGTCTCTTTAACTCAAAAGTGTAACGTCTCTTTAACTCAAGAGTGTAGCGTCTCTTTAACTCAAGAGTGTAGCGTCTCTTTAACTCAAGAGTGTAGCGTCTCTTTAACTCAAGAGTGTAACGTCTCTTTAACTCAAGAGTGTAGCGTCTCTTTAACTCAATAGTGTAGCGTCTCTTTAACTCAATAGTGGAACGTCTCTTTAACTCAAGAGTGGAACGTCTCTTTAACTCAAGAGTGTAACGTCTCTTTAAGTCAAGAGTGTAACGTCTCTTTAAGTCAAGAGTGTAACGTCTCTTTAAGTCAAGAGTGGAACGTCTCTTTAAGTCAAGAGTGGAACGTCTCTTTAAGTCAAGAGTGGAACGTCTCTTTAAGTCAAGAGTGTAACGTCTCTTTAAGTCAAGAGTGTAACGTCTCTTTAAGTCAAGAGTGTAACGTCTCTTTAAGTCAAGAGTGTAACGTCTCTTTAAGTCAAGAGTGTAACGTCTCTTTAAGTCAAGAGTGTAACGTCTCTTTAAGTCAAGAGTGTAACGTCTCTTTAAGTCAAGAGTGTAACGTCTCTTTAAGTCAAGAGTGGAACGTCTCTTTAAGTCAAGAGTGGAACGTCTCTTTAAGTCAAGAGTGCAACGTCTCTTTAAGTCAAGAATGGAACGTCTCTTTAAGTCAAGAGTGTAGCGTCTCTTTAACTCAAGAGTGGAACGTCTCTTTAAGTCAAGAGTGGAACGTCTCTTTAAATCAAGAGTGGAACGTCTCTTTAAGTCAAGAGTGGAACGTCTCTTTAACTCAAGAGTGGAACGTCTCTTTAAGTCAAGAGTGGAACATCTCTTTAAGTCAAGAGTGGAACGTCTCTTTAAGTCAAGAGTGGAACGCCTCTTTAAGTCAAGAGTGGAACGTCTCTTTAAGTCAAGAGTGGAACGTCTCTATAAGTCAAGAGTGGAACGTCTCTTTAACTCAAGAGTGGAACGTCTCTTTAACTCAAGAGTGGAAAGTCTCTTTAACTCAAGAGTGGAACGTCTCTTTAACTCAAGAGTGGAACGTCTCTTTAACTCAAGAGTGTAGCGTCTCTTTAACTCAAGAGTGGAACGTCTCTTTAACTCAAGAGTGGAACGTCTCTTTAACTCAAAAGTGTAACGTCTCTTTAACTCAAGAGTGTAGCGTCTCTTTAACTCAAGAGTGTAGCGTCTCTTTAACTCAAGAGTGTAGCGTCTCTTTAACTCAAGAGTGTAACGTCTCTTTAACTCAAGAGTGTAGCGTCTCTTTAACTCAAGAGTGTAGCGTCTCTTTAACTCAAGAGTGGAACGTCTCTTTAACTCAAGAGTGGAACGTCTCTTTAACTCAAGAGTGGAACGTCTCTTTAACTCAAGAGTGTAACGTCTCTTTAACTCAAGAGTGTAACGTCTCTTTAACTCAAGAGTGTAACGTCTCTTTAACTCAAGAGTGTAACGTCTCTTTAACTCAAGAGTGTAACGTCTCTTTAACTCAAGAGTGGAACGTCTCTTTAACTCAAGAGTGGAATGTCTCTTTAACTCAAGAGTGGAACGTCTCTTTAACTCAAGAGTGGAACGTCTCTTTAACTCAAGAGTGTAACGTCTCTTTAACTCAAGAGTGGAACGTCTCTTTAACTCAAGAGTGTAGCGCCTCTTTAACTCAAGAGTGTAGCGTCTCTTTAACTCAAGAGTGGAACGTCTCTTTAACTCAAGAGTATAACGTCTCTTTAACTCAAGAGTGGAACGTCTTTTTAACTCAAGAGTGTAACGTCTCTTTAACTCAAGAGAGGAACGTCTCTTTAACTCAAGAGTGGAACGTCTCTTTAACTCAGGAGTGGAACGTCTCTTTAACTCAAGAGTGGAACGTCTCTTTAACTCAGGAGTGGAACGTCTCTTTAACTCAAGAGTGGAACGTCTCTTTAACTCAAGAGTGTAACGTCTCTTTAACTCAAGAGTGGAACGTCTCTTTAACTCAAGAGTGTAGCGTCTCTTTAACTCAGGAGTGTAACGTCTCTTTAACTCAGGAGTGGACCGTCTCTTTAACTCAAGAGTGGAACGTCTCTTTAACTCAGAAGTGGAACGTCTCTTTAACTCAAGAGTGTAGTGTCTCTTTAACTCAAGAGTGGAACGTCTCTTTAACTCAAGAGTGGAACGTCTCTTTAATTCAAGAGTGGAACGTCTCTTTACCTCAAGAGTGGAACGTCTCTTTAACTCAAGAGTGGAACGTCTCTTTAACTCAAGAGTGGAACGTCTCTTTAACTCAAGAGTGTAGCGTCTCTTTAACTCAAGAGTGGAACGTCTCTTTAACTCAAGAGTGGAACGTCTCTTTAACTCAAAAGTGTAACGTCTCTTTAACTCAAGAGTGTAGCGTCTCTTTAACTCAAGAGTGTAGCGTCTCTTTAATTCAAGAGTGTAGCGTCTCTTTAACTCAAGAGTGTAACGTCTCTTTAACTCAAGAGTGTAGCGTCTCTTTAACTCAATAGTGTAGCGTCTCTTTAACTCAAGAGTGGAACGTCTCTTTAACTCAAGAGTGGAACGTCTCTTTAACTCAAGAGTGGAACGTCTCTTTAACTCAAGAGTGTAACGTCTCTTTAACTCAAGAGTGGAACGTCTCTTTAACTCAAGAGTGTAACGTCTCTTTAACTCAAGAGTGTAACGTCTCTTTAACTCAAGAGTGTAACGTCTCTTTAACTCAAGAGTGGAACGTCTCTTTAACTCAAGAGTGGAACGTCTCTTTAACTCAAGAGTGGAACGTCTCTTTAACTCAAGAGTGGAACGTCTCTTTAACTCAAGAGTGTAGCGTATCTTTAACTCAAGAGTGGAACGTCTCTTTAACTCAAGAGTGTAGCGCCTCTTTAACTCAAGAGTGTAACGTCTCTTTAACTCAAGAGTGTAACGTCTCTTTAAGTCAAGGGTGGAACGTCTCTTTAACTCAAGAGTGGAACTTCTCTTTAACTCAAGAGTGTAACGTCTCTTTAACTCAAGAGTGTAACGTCTCTTTAACTCAAGAGTGTAGCGTCTCTTTAACTCAAGAGTGGAACGTCTCTTTAACTCAAGAGTGTAACGTCTCTTTAAGTCAAGAGTGGAACGTCTCTTTAACTCAAGAGTGGAAGGTCTCTTTAACTCAAGAGGGGAACGTCTCTTTAACTCAAGAGTGGAACGTCTGTTTAACTCAAGAGTGTAACGTCTCTTTAACTCAAGAGTGGAACGTCTCTTTAACTCAAGAGTGTAACGTCTCTTTAACTCAAGAGTGTAACGTCTCTTTAACTCAAGAGTGTAACGTCTCTTTAACTCAAGAGTGTAACGTCTCTTTAACTCAAGAGTGTAACGTCTCTTTAACTCAAGAGTGTAACGTCTCTTTAACTCTAGAGTGTAGCGTCTCTTTAACTCAAGAGTGTAACGTCTCTTTAACTCAAGAGTGTAAAATCTCTTTAACTCAAAAGTGAAACGTCTCTTTAACTCAAGAGTGTAGCGTCTCTTTAACTCAAGAGTGTAACGTCTCTTTAACTCAAGAGTGTAGCGTCTCTTTAACTCAAGAGTGTAACGTCTCTTTAACTCAAGAGTGTAACGTCTCTTTAACTCAAGAGTGTAGCGTCTGTTTAACTCAAGAGTGTAACGTCTCTTTAACTCAAGAGTGTAACGTCTCTTTAACTCAAGAGTGGAACGTCTCTTTAACTCAAGAGTGTAAAGTCTCTTTAACTCAAGAGTGTAGCGTCTCTTTAACTCAAGAGTGTAGCGTCTCTTTAACTCAAGAGTGTAGCGTCTCTTTAACTCAAGAATGTAGCGTCTCTTTAACTCAAGAGTGTAGCGTTTCTTTAACTCAAGAGTGTAACGTCTCTTTAACTCAAGAGTGTAGCGTCTCTTTAACTCAAGAGTGTAGCGTCTCTTTAACTCAAGAGTGTAACGTCTCTTTAACTCAAGAGTGTAGCGTCTCTTTAACTCAAGAGTGTAACCTCTCTTTAACTCAAGAGTGTAGCGTCTCTTTAACTCAAGAGTGTAACGTCTCTTTAACTCAAGAGTGTAACGTCTCTTTAACTCAAGAGTGTAACGTCTCTTTAACTCAAGAGTGTAACGTCTCTTTAACTCAAGAGTGTAACGTCTCTTTAACTCAAGAGTGTAACGTCTCTTTAACTCAAGAGTGTAACGTCTCTTTAACTCAAGAGTGTAACGTCTCTTTAACTCAAGAGTGTAACGTCTCTTTAACTCAAGAGTGTAACGTCTCTTTAACTCAAGAGTGTAGCGTCTCTTTAACTCAAGAGTGTAACGTCTCTTTAACTCAAGAGTGTAAAGTCTCTTTAACTCAAGAGTGTAACGTCTCTTTAACTCAAGAGTGTAGCGTCTCTTTAACTCAAGAGTGTAACGTCTCTTTAACTCAAGAGTGTAGCGTCTCTTTAACTCAAGAGTGTAACGTCTCTTTAACTCAAGAGTGTAACGTCTCTTTAACTCAAGAGTGCAGCGTCTGTTTAACTCAAGAGTGTAACGTCTCTTTAACTCAAGAGTGTAACGTCTCTTTAAGTCAAGAGTGTAACGTATCTTTAACTCAAGAGTGTAACGTCTCTTTAACTCAAGAGTGTTACGTCTCTTTAAGTCAAGAGTGTAACGTCTCTTTAAGTCAAGAGTGTAACGTCTCTTTAAGTCAAGAGTGTAACGTCTCTTTAAGTCAAGAGTGGAACGTCTCTTTAAGTCAAGAGTGGAACGTCTCTTTAAGTCAAGAGTGCAACGTCTCTTTAAGTCAAGAATGGAACGTCTCTTTAAGTCAAGAGTGGAACGTCTCTTTAAGTCAAGAGTGGAACGTCTCTTTAAGTCAAGAGTGGAACGTCTCTTTAAGTCAAGAGTGGAACGTCTCTTTAAGTCAAGAGTGGAACGTCTCTTTAAGTCAAGAGTGGAACGTCTCTTTAAGTCAAGAGTGGAACATCTCTTTAAGTCAAGAGTGGAACGTCTCTTTAAGTCAAGAGTGGAACGCCTCTTTAAGTCAAGAGTGGAACGTCTCTTTAAATCAAGAGTGGAACGTCTCTTTAAGTCAAGAGTGGAACGTCTCTTTAACTCAAGAGTGGAACGTCTCTTTAACTCAAGAGTGGAAAGTCTCTTTAACTCAAGAGTGGAACGTCTCTTTAACTCAAGAGTGGAACGTCTCTTTAACTCAAGAGTGTAGCGTCTCTTTAACTCAAGAGTGGAACGTCTCTTTAACTCAAGAGTGGAACGTCTCTTTAACTCAAAAGTGTAACGTCTCTTTAACTCAAGAGTGTAGCGTCTCTTTAACTCAAGAGTGTAGCGTCTCTTTAACTCAAGAGTGTAGCGTCTCTTTAACTCAAGAGTGTAACGTCTCTTTAACTCAAGAGTGTAGCGTCTCTTTAACTCAAGAGTGTAGCGTCTCTTTAACTCAAGAGTGGAACGTCTCTTTAACTCAAGAGTGGAACGTCTCTTTAACTCAAGAGTGGAACGTCTCTTTAACTCAAGAGTGTAACGTCTCTTTAACTCAAGAGTGTAACGTCTCTTTAACTCAAGAGTGTAACGTCTCTTTAACTCAAGAGTGTAACGTCTCTTTAACTCAAGAGTGGAACGTCTCTTTAACTCAAGAGTGGAACGTCTCTTTAACTCAAGAGTGGAACGTCTCTTTAACTCAAGAGTGGAACGTCTCTTTAACTCAAGAGTGGAACGTCTCTTTAACTCAAGAGTGTAACGTCTCTTTAACTCAAGAGTGGAACGTCTCTTTAACTCAAGAGTGTAGCGCCTCTTTAACTCAAGAGTGTAGCGTCTCTTTAACTCAAGAGTGGAACGTCTCTTTAACTCAAGAGTATAACGTCTCTTTAACTCAAGAGTGGAACGTCTTTTTAACTCAAGAGTGTAACGTCTCTTTAACTCAAGAGTGGAACGTCTCTTTAACTCAAGAGTGGAACGTCTCTTTAACTCAGGAGTGGAACGTCTCTTTAACTCAAGAGTGGAACGTCTCTTTAACTCAGGAGTGGAACGTCTCTTTAACTCAAGAGTTGAACGTCTCTTTAACTCAAGAGTGTAACGTCTCTTTAACTCAAGAGTGGAACGTCTCTTTAACTCAAGAGTGTAGCGTCTCTTTAACTCAGGAGTGTAACGTCTCTTTAACTCAGGAGTGGACCGTCTCTTTAACTCAAGAGTGGAACGTCTCTTTAACTCAGAAGTGGAACGTCTCTTTAACTCAAGAGTGTAGTGTCTCTTTAATTCAAGAGTGGAACGTCTCTTTAACTCAAGAGTGAAACGTCTCTTTAATTCAAGAGTGGAACGTCTCTTTACCTCAAGAGTGGAACGTCTCTTTAACTCAAGAGTGGAACGTCTCTTTAACTCAAGAGTGGAACGTCTCTTTAACTCAAGAGTGTAGCGTCTCTTTAACTCAAGAGTGGAACGTCTCTTTAACTCAAGAGTGGAACGTCTCTTTAACTCAAAAGTGTAACGTCTCTTTAACTCAAGAGTGTAGCGTCTCTTTAACTCAAGAGTGTAGCGTCTCTTTAACTCAAGAGTGTAGCGTCTCTTTAACTCAAGAGTGTAACGTCTCTTTAACTCAAGAGTGTAGCGTCTCTTTAACTCAATAGTGTAGCGTCTCTTTAACTCAAGAGTGGAACGTCTCTTTAACTCAAGAGTGGAACGTCTCTTTAACTCAAGAGTGGAACGTCTCTTTAACTCAAGAGTGTAACGTCTCTTTAACTCAAGAGTGGAACGTCTCTTTAACTCAAGAGTGTAACGTCTCTTTAACTCAAGAGTGTAACGTCTCTTTAACTCAAGAGTGTAACGTCTCTTTAACTCAAGAGTGGAACGTCTCTTTAACTCAAGAGTGGAACGTCTCTTTAACTCAAGAGTGGAACGTCTCTTTAACTCAAGAGTGGAACGTCTCTTTAACTCAAGAGTGTAGCGTATCTTTAACTCAAGAGTGGAACGTCTCTTTAACTCAAGAGTGTAGCGCCTCTTTAACTCAAGAGTGTAACGTCTCTTTAACTCAAGAGTGGAACGTCTCTTTAACTCAAGAGTGTAACGTCTCTTTAACTCAAGAGTGTAACGTCTCTTTAACTCAAGAGTGTAACGTCTCTTTAACTCAAGAGTGTAACGTCTCTTTAACTCAAGAGTGGAACGTCTCTTTAACTCAAGAGTGGAACGTCTCTTTAACTCAAGAGTGGAACGTCTCTTTAACTCAAGAGTGGAACGTCTCTTTAACTCAAGAGTGGAACGTCTCTTTAACTCAAGAGTGTAACGTCTCTTTAACTCAAGAGTGGAACGTCTCTTTAACTCAAGAGTGTAGCGCCTCTTTAACTCAAGAGTGTAGCGTCTCTTTAACTCAAGAGTGGAACGTCTCTTTAACTCAAGAGTATAACGTCTCTTTAACTCAAGAGTGGAACGTCTTTTTAACTCAAGAGTGTAACGTGTCTTTAACTCAAGAGTGGAACGTCTCTTTAACTCAAGAGTGGAACGTCTCTTTAACTCAGGAGTGGAACGTCTCTTTAACTCAAGAGTGGAACGTCTCTTTAACTCAGGAGTGGAACGTCTCTTTAACTCAAGAGTGGAACGTCTCTTTAACTCAAGAGTGTAACGTCTCTTTAACTCAAGAGTGGAACGTCTCTTTAACTCAAGAGTGTAGCGTCTCTTTAACTCAGGAGTGTAACGTCTCTTTAACTCAGGAGTGGACCGTCTCTTTAACTCAAGAGTGGAACGTCTCTTTAACTCAGAAGTGGAACGTCTCTTTAACTCAAGAGTGTAGTGTCTCTTTAACTCAAGAGTGGAACGTCTCTTTAACTCAAGAGTGGAACGTCTCTTTAATTCAAGAGTGGAACGTCTCTTTACCTCAAGAGTGGAACGTCTCTTTAACTCAAGAGTGGAACGTCTCTTTAACTCAAGAGTGGAACGTCTCTTTAACTCAAGAGTGTAGCGTCTCTTTAACTCAAGAGTGGAACGTCTCTTTAACTCAAGAGTGGAACGTCTCTTTAACTCAAAAGTGTAACGTCTCTTTAACTCAAGAGTGTAGCGTCTCTTTAACTCAAGAGTGTAGCGTCTCTTTAACTCAAGAGTGTAGCGTCTCTTTAACTCAAGAGTGTAACGTCTCTTTAACTCAAGAGTGTAGCGTCTCTTTAACTCAATAGTGTAGCGTCTCTTTAACTCAAGAGTGGAACGTCTCTTTAACTCAAGAGTGGAACGTCTCTTTAACTCAAGAGTGGAACGTCTCTTTAACTCAAGAGTGTAACGTCTCTTTAACTCAAGAGTGGAACGTCTCTTTAACTCAAGAGTGTAACGTCTCTTTAACTCAAGAGTGTAACGTCTCTTTAACTCAAGAGTGTAACGTCTCTTTAACTCAAGAGTGGAACGTCTCTTTAACTCAAGAGTGGAACGTCTCTTTAACTCAAGAGTGGAACGTCTCTTTAACTCAAGAGTGGAACGTCTCTTTAACTCAAGAGTGTAGCGTATCTTTAACTCAAGAGTGGAACGTCTCTTTAACTCAAGAGTGTAGCGCCTCTTTAACTCAAGAGTGTAACGTCTCTTTAACTCAAGAGTGTAACGTCTCTTTAAGTCAAGGGTGGAACGTCTCTTTAACTCAAGAGTGGAACTTCTCTTTAACTCAAGAGTGTAACGTCTCTTTAACTCAAGAGTGTAACGTCTCTTTAACTCAAGAGTGTAGCGTCTCTTTAACTCAAGAGTGGAACGTCTCTTTAACTCAAGAGTGTAACGTCTCTTTAAGTCAAGAGTGGAACGTCTCTTTAACTCAAGAGTGGAAGGTCTCTTTAACTCAAGAGGGGAACGTCTCTTTAACTCAAGAGTGGAACGTCTGTTTAACTCAAGAGTGTAACGTCTCTTTAACTCAAGAGTGTAACGTCTCTTTAACTCAAGAGTGTAACGTCTCTTTAACTCAAGAGTGTAACGTCTCTTTAACTCAAGAGTGTAACGTCTCTTTAACTCAAGAGTGTAACGTCTCTTTAACTCTAGAGTGTAGCGTCTCTTTAACTCAAGAGTGTAACGTCTCTTTAACTCAAGAGTGTAAAATCTCTTTAACTCAAAAGTGAAACGTCTCTTTAACTCAAGAGTGTAGCGTCTCTTTAACTCAAGAGTGTAACGTCTCTTTAACTCAAGAGTGTAGCGTCTCTTTAACTCAAGAGTGTAACGTCTCTTTAACTCAAGAGTGTAACGTCTCTTTAACTCAAGAGTGTAGCGTCTGTTTAACTCAAGAGTGGAACGTCTCTTTAACTCAAGAGTGTAGCGTCTCTTTAACTCAATAGTGTAGCGTCTCTTTAACTCAAGAGTGGAACGTCTCTTTAACTCAAGAGTGGAACGTCTCTTTAACTCAAGAGTGGAACGTCTCTTTAACTCAAGAGTGTAACGTCTCTTTAACTCAAGAGTGGAACGTCTCTTTAACTCAAGAGTGTAACGTCTCTTTAACTCAAGAGTGTAACGTCTCTTTAACTCAAGAGTGTAACGTCTCTTTAACTCAAGAGTGGAACGTCTCTTTAACTCAAGAGTGGAACGTCTCTTTAACTCAAGAGTGTAACGTCTCTTTAAGTCAAGAGTGGAACGTCTCTTTAACTCAAGAGTGGAAGGTCTCTTTAACTCAAGAGGGGAACGTCTCTTTAACTCAAGAGTGGAACGTCTGTTTAACTCAAGAGTGTAACGTCTCTTTAACTCAAGAGTGGAACGTCTCTTTAACTCAAGAGTGTAACGTCTCTTTAACTCAAGAGTGTAACGTCTCTTTAACTCAAGAGTGTAACGTCTCTTTAACTCAAGAGTGTAACGTCTCTTTAACTCAAGAGTGTAACGTCTCTTTAACTCAAGAGTGTAACGTCTCTTTAACTCTAGAGTGTAGCGTCTCTTTAACTCAAGAGTGTAACGTCTCTTTAACTCAAGAGTGTAAAATCTCTTTAACTCAAAAGTGAAACGTCTCTTTAACTCAAGAGTGTAGCGTCTCTTTAACTCAAGAGTGTAACGTCTCTTTAACTCAAGAGTGTAGCGTCTCTTTAACTCAAGAGTGTAGCGTCTCTTTAACTCAAGAGTGTAACGTCTCTTTAACTCAAGAGTGTAACGTCTCTTTAACTCAAGAGTGTAGCGTCTGTTTAACTCAAGAGTGTAACGTCTCTTTAACTCAAGAGTGTAACGTCTCTTTAACTCAAGAGTGGAACGTCTCTTTAACTCAAGAGTGTAAAGTCTCTTTAACTCAAGAGTGTAGCGTCTCTTTAACTCAAGAGTGTAGCGTCTCTTTAACTCAAGAGTGTAGCGTCTCTTTAACTCAAGAATGTAGCGTCTCTTTAACTCAAGAGTGTAGCGTCTCTTTAACTCAAGAGTGTAACGTCTCTTTAACTCAAGAGTGTAGCGTCTCTTTAACTCAAGAGTGTAGCGTCTCTTTAACTCAAGAGTGTAACGTCTCTTTAACTCAAGAGTGTAGCGTCTCTTTAACTCAAGAGTGTAACCTCTCTTTAACTCAAGAGTGTAGCGTCTCTTTAACTCAAGAGTGTAACGTCTCTTTAACTCAAGAGTGTAACGTCTCTTTAACTCAAGAGTGTAACGTCTCTTTAACTCAAGAGTGTAACGTCTCTTTAACTCAAGAGTGTAACGTCTCTTTAACTCAAGAGTGTAACGTCTCTTTAACTCAAGAGTGTAACGTCTCTTTAACTCAAGAGTGTAACGTCTCTTTAACTCAAGAGTGTAACGTCTCTTTAACTCAAGAGTGTAACGTCTCTTTAACTCAAGAGTGTAGCGTCTCTTTAACTCAAGAGTGTAACGTCTCTTTAACTCAAGAGTGTAAAGTCTCTTTAACTCAAGAGTGTAACGTCTCTTTAACTCAAGAGTGTAGCGTCTCTTTAACTCAAGAGTGTAACGTCTATTTAACTCAAGAGTGTAGCGTCTCTTTAACTCAAGAGTGTAACGTCTCTTTAACTCAAGAGTGTAACGTCTCTTTAACTCAAGAGTGCAGCGTCTGTTTAACTCAAGAGTGTAACGTCTCTTTAACTCAAGAGTGTAACGTCTCTTTAAGTCAAGAGTGTAACGTATCTTTAACTCCTGAGTGTAACGTCTCTTTAACTCAAGAGTGTTACGTCTCTTTAAGTCAAGAGTGTAACGTCTCTTTAAGTCAAGAGTGTAACGTCTCTTTAAGTCAAGAGTGTAACGTCTCTTTAAGTCAAGAGTGGAACGTCTCTTTAAGTCAAGAGTGGAACGTCTCTTTAAGTCAAGAGTGCAACGTCTCTTTAAGTCAAGAATGGAACGTCTCTTTAAGTCAAGAGTGGAACGTCTCTTTAAGTCAAGAGTGGAACGTCTCTTTAAGTCAAGAGTGGAACGTCTCTTTAAGTCAAGAGTGGAACGTCTCTTTAAGTCAAGAGTGGAACGTCTCTTTAAGTCAAGAGTGGAACGTCTCTTTAAGTCAAGAGTGGAACATCTCTTTAAGTCAAGAGTGGAACGTCTCTTTAAGTCAAGAGTGGAACGCCTCTTTAAGTCAAGAGTGGAACGTCTCTTTAAGTCAAGAGTGGAACGTCTCTTTAAGTCAAGAGTGGAACGTCTCTTTAACTCAAGAGTGGAACGTCTCTTTAACTCAAGAGTGGAAAGTCTCTTTAACTCAAGAGTGGAACGTCTCTTTAACTCAAGAGTGGAACGTCTCTTTAACTCAAGAGTGTAGCGTCTCTTTAACTCAAGAGTGGAACGTCTCTTTAACTCAAGAGTGGAACGTCTCTTTAACTCAAAAGTGTAACGTCTCTTTAACTCAAGAGTGTAGCGTCTCTTTAACTCAAGAGTGTAGCGTCTCTTTAACTCAAGAGTGTAGCGTCTCTTTAACTCAAGAGTGTAACGTCTCTTTAACTCAAGAGTGTAGCGTCTCTTTAACTCAAGAGTGTAGCGTCTCTTTAACTCAAGAGTGGAACGTCTCTTTAACTCAAGAGTGGAACGTCTCTTTAACTCAAGAGTGGAACGTCTCTTTAACTCAAGAGTGGAACGTCTCTTTAACTCAAGAGTGTAACGTCTCTTTAACTCAAGAGTGTAACGTCTCTTTAACTCAAGAGTGTAACGTCTCTTTAACTCAAGAGTGGAACGTCTCTTTAACTCAAGAGTGGAACGTCTCTTTAACTCAAGAGTGGAACGTCTCTTTAACTCAAGAGTGGAACGTCTCTTTAACTCAAGAGTGGAACGTCTCTTTAACTCAAGAGTGTAACGTCTCTTTAACTCAAGAGTGGAACGTCTCTTTAACTCAAGAGTGTAGCGCCTCTTTAACTCAAGAGTGTAGCGTCTCTTTAACTCAAGAGTGGAACGTCTCTTTAACTCAAGAGTATAACGTCTCTTTAACTCAAGAGTGGAACGTCTTTTTAACTCAAGAGTGTAACGTCTCTTTAACTCAAGAGTGGAACGTCTCTTTAACTCAAGAGTGGAACGTCTCTTTAACTCAGGAGTGGAACGTCTCTTTAACTCAAGAGTGGAACGTCTCTTTAACTCAGGAGTGGAACGTCTCTTTAACTCAAGAGTGGAACGTCTCTTTAACTCAAGAGTGTAACGTCTCTTTAACTCAAGAGTGGAACGTCTCTTTAACTCAAGAGTGTAGCGCCTCTTTAACTCAAGAGTGTAGCGTCTCTTTAACTCAAGAGTGGAACGTCTCTTTAACTCAAGAGTATAACGTCTCTTTAACTCAAGAGTGGAACGTCTTTTTAACTCAAGAGTATAACGTCTCTTTAACTCAAGAGTGGAACGTCTTTTTAACTCAAGAGTGGAACGTCTCTTTAACTCAAGAGTGTAACGTCTCTTTAACTCAAGAGTGTAACGTCTCTTTAACTCAAGAGTGTAACGTCTCTTTAACTCAAGAGTGGAACGTCTCTTTAACTCAAGAGTGGAACGTCTCTTTAACTCAAGAGTGGAACGTCTCTTTAACTCAAGAGTGGAACGTCTCTTTAACTCAAGAGTGGAACGTCTCTTTAACTCAAGAGTGTAACGTCTCTTTAACTCAAGAGTGGAACGTCTCTTTAACTCAAGAGTGTAGCGCCTCTTTAACTCAAGAGTGTAGCGTCTCTTTAACTCAAGAGTGGAACGTCTCTTTAACTCAAGAGTATAACGTCTCTTTAACTCAAGAGTGGAACGTCTTTTTAACTCAAGAGTGTAACGTCTCTTTAACTCAAGAGTGGAACTTCTCTTTAACTCAAGAGTGTAACGTCTCTTTAACTCAAGAGTGTAACGTCTCTTTAACTCAAGAGTGTAGCGTCTCTTTAACTCAAGAGTGGAACGTCTCTTTAACTCAAGAGTGTAACGTCTCTTTAAGTCAAGAGTGGAACGTCTCTTTAACTCAAGAGTGGAAGGTCTCTTTAACTCAATAGGGGAACGTCTCTTTAACTCAAGAGTGGAACATCTGTTTAACTCAAGAGTGTAACGTCTCTTTAACTCAAGAGTGTAACGTCTCTTTAACTCAAGAGTGTAACGTCTCTTTAACTCAAGAGTGTAACGTCTCTTTAACTCAAGAGTGTAACGTCTCTTTAACTCAAGAGTGTAACGTCTCTTTAACTCTAGAGTGTAGCGTCTCTTTAACTCAAGAGTGTAACGTCTCTTTAACTCAAGAGTGTAAAATCTCTTTAACTCAAAAGTGAAACGTCTCTTTAACTCAAGAGTGTAGCGTCTCTTTAACTCAAGAGTGTAACGTCTCTTTAACTCAAGAGTGTAGCGTCTCTTTAACTCAAGAGTGTAACGTCTCTTTAACTCAAGAGTGTAACGTCTCTTTAACTCAAGAGTGTAGCGTCTGTTTAACTCAAGAGTGTAACGTCTCTTTAACTCAAGAGTGTAGCGTCTCTTTAACTCAATAGTGTAGCGTCTCTTTAACTCAAGAGTGGAACGTCTCTTTAACTCAAGAGTGGAACGTCTCTTTAACTCAAGAGTGGAACGTCTCTTTAACTCAAGAGTGGAACGTCTCTTTAACTCAAGAGTGTAACGTCTCTTTAACTCAAGAGTGTAACGTCTCTTTAACTCAAGAGTGTAACGTCTCTTTAACTCAAGAGTGGAACGTCTCTTTAACTCAAGAGTGGAACGTCTCTTTAACTCAAGAGTGTAACGTCTCTTTAAGTCAAGAGTGGAACGTCTCTTTAACTCAAGAGTGGAAGGTCTCTTTAACTCAAGAGGGGAACGTCTCTTTAACTCAAGAGTGGAACGTCTGTTTAACTCAAGAGTGTAACGTCTCTTTAACTCAAGAGTGGAACGTCTCTTTAACTCAAGAGTGTAACGTCTCTTTAACTCAAGAGTGTAACGTCTCTTTAACTCAAGAGTGTAACGTCTCTTTAACTCAAGAGTGTAACGTCTCTTTAACTCAAGAGTGTAACGTCTCTTTAACTCAAGAGTGTAACGTCTCTTTAACTCTAGAGTGTAGCGTCTCTTTAACTCAAGAGTGTAACGTCTCTTTAACTCAAGAGTGTAAAATCTCTTTAACTCAAAAGTGAAACGTCTCTTTAACTCAAGAGTGTAGCGTCTCTTTAACTCAAGAGTGTAACGTCTCTTTAACTCAAGAGTGTAGCGTCTCTTTAACTCAAGAGTGTAACGTCTCTTTAACTCAAGAGTGTAACGTCTCTTTAACTCAAGAGTGTAGCGTCTGTTTAACTCAAGAGTGTAACGTCTCTTTAACTCAAGAGTGTAACGTCTCTTTAACTCAAGAGTGGAACGTCTCTTTAACTCAAGAGTGTAAAGTCTCTTTAACTCAAGAGTGTAGCGTCTCTTTAACTCAAGAGTGTAGCGTCTCTTTAACTCAAGAGTGTAGCGTCTCTTTAACTCAAGAATGTAGCGTCTCTTTAACTCAAGAGTGTAGCGTCTCTTTAACTCAAGAGTGTAACGTCTCTTTAACTCAAGAGTGTAGCGTCTCTTTAACTCAAGAGTGTAGCGTCTCTTTAACTCAAGAGTGTAACGTCTCTTTAACTCAAGAGTGTAGCGTCTCTTTAACTCAAGAGTGTAACCTCTCTTTAACTCAAGAGTGTAGCGTCTCTTTAACTCAAGAGTGTAACGTCTCTTTAACTCAAGAGTGTAACGTCTCTTTAACTCAAGAGTGTAACGTCTCTTTAACTCAAGAGTGTAACGTCTCTTTAACTCAAGAGTGTAACGTCTCTTTAACTCAAGAGTGTAACGTCTCTTTAACTCAAGAGTGTAACGTCTCTTTAACTCAAGAGTGTAACGTCTCTTTAACTCAAGAGTGTAACGTCTCTTTAACTCAAGAGTGTAACGTCTCTTTAACTCAAGAGTGTAGCGTCTCTTTAACTCAAGAGTGTAACGTCTCTTTAACTCAAGAGTGTAAAGTCTCTTTAACTCAAGAGTGTAACGTCTCTTTAACTCAAGAGTGTAGCGTCTCTTTAACTCAAGAGTGTAACGTCTATTTAACTCAAGAGTGTAGCGTCTCTTTAACTCAAGAGTGTAACGTCTCTTTAACTCAAGAGTGTAACGTCTCTTTAACTCAAGAGTGCAGCGTCTGTTTAACTCAAGAGTGTAACGTCTCTTTAACTCAAGAGTGTAACGTCTCTTTAAGTCAAGAGTGTAACGTATCTTTAACTCCTGAGTGTAACGTCTCTTTAACTCAAGAGTGTTACGTCTCTTTAAGTCAAGAGTGTAACGTCTCTTTAAGTCAAGAGTGTAACGTCTCTTTAAGTCAAGAGTGTAACGTCTCTTTAAGTCAAGAGTGGAACGTCTCTTTAAGTCAAGAGTGGAACGTCTCTTTAAGTCAAGAGTGCAACGTCTCTTTAAGTCAAGAATGGAACGTCTCTTTAAGTCAAGAGTGGAACGTCTCTTTAAGTCAAAAGTGGAACGTCTCTTTAAGTCAAGAGTGGAACGTCTCTTTAAGTCAAGAGTGGAACGTCTCTTTAAGTCAAGAGTGGAACGTCTCTTTAAGTCAAGAGTGGAACGTCTCTTTAAGTCAAGAGTGGAACATCTCTTTAAGTCAAGAGTGGAACGTCTCTTTAAGTCAAGAGTGGAACGCCTCTTTAAGTCAAGAGTGGAACGTCTCTTTAAGTCAAGAGTGGAACGTCTCTTTAAGTCAAGAGTGGAACGTCTCTTTAACTCAAGAGTGGAACGTCTCTTTAACTCAAGAGTGGAAAGTCTCTTTAACTCAAGAGTGGAACGTCTCTTTAACTCAAGAGTGGAACGTCTCTTTAACTCAAGAGTGTAGCGTCTCTTTAACTCAAGAGTGGAACGTCTCTTTAACTCAAGAGTGGAACGTCTCTTTAACTCAAAAGTGTAACGTCTCTTTAACTCAAGAGTGTAGCGTCTCTTTAACTCAAGAGTGTAGCGTCTCTTTAACTCAAGAGTGTAGCGTCTCTTTAACTCAAGAGTGTAACGTCTCTTTAACTCAAGAGTGTAGCGTCTCTTTAACTCAAGAGTGTAGCGTCTCTTTAACTCAAGAGTGGAACGTCTCTTTAACTCAAGAGTGGAACGTCTCTTTAACTCAAGAGTGGAACGTCTCTTTAACTCAAGAGTGGAACGTCTCTTTAACTCAAGAGTGTAACGTCTCTTTAACTCAAGAGTGTAACGTCTCTTTAACTCAAGAGTGTAACGTCTCTTTAACTCAAGAGTGGAACGTCTCTTTAACTCAAGAGTGGAACGTCTCTTTAACTCAAGAGTGGAACGTCTCTTTAACTCAAGAGTGGAACGTCTCTTTAACTCAAGAGTGGAACGTCTCTTTAACTCAAGAGTGTAACGTCTCTTTAACTCAAGAGTGGAACGTCTCTTTAACTCAAGAGTGTAGCGCCTCTTTAACTCAAGAGTGTAGCGTCTCTTTAACTCAAGAGTGGAACGTCTCTTTAACTCAAGAGTATAACGTCTCTTTAACTCAAGAGTGGAACGTCTTTTTAACTCAAGAGTGTAACGTCTCTTTAACTCAAGAGTGGAACGTCTCTTTAACTCAAGAGTGGAACGTCTCTTTAACTCAGGAGTGGAACGTCTCTTTAACTCAAGAGTGGAACGTCTCTTTAACTCAGGAGTGGAACGTCTCTTTAACTCAAGAGTGGAACGTCTCTTTAACTCAAGAGTGTAACGTCTCTTTAACTCAAGAGTGGAACGTCTCTTTAACTCAAGAGTGTAGCGTCTCTTTAACTCAGGAGTGTAACGTCTCTTTAACTCAGGAGTGGACCGTCTCTTTAACTCAAGAGTGGAACGTCTCTTTAACTCAGAAGTGGAACGTCTCTTTAACTCAAGAGTGTAGTGTCTCTTTAACTCAAGAGTGGAACGTCTCTTTAACTCAAGAGTGGAACGTCTCTTTAATTCAAGAGTGGAACGTCTCTTTACCTCAAGAGTGGAACGTCTCTTTAACTCAAGAGTGGAACGTCTCTTTAACTCAAGAGTGGAACGTCTCTTTAACTCAAGAGTGTAGCGTCTCTTTAACTCAAGAGTGGAACGTCTCTTTAACTCAAGAGTGGAACGCCTCTTTAACTCAAAAGTGTAACGTCTCTTTAACTCAAGAGTGTAGCGTCTCTTTAACTCAAGAGTGTAGCGTCTCTTTAACTCAAGAGTGTAGCGTCTCTTTAACTCAAGAGTGTAACGTCTCTTTAACTCAAGAGTGTAGCGTCTCTTTAACTCAATAGTGTAGCGTCTCTTTAACTCAAGAGTGGAACGTCTCTTTAACTCAAGAGTGGAACGTCTCTTTAACTCAAGAGTGGAACGTCTCTTTAACTCAAGAGTGTAACGTCTCTTTAACTCAAGAGTGGAACGTCTCTTTAACTCAAGAGTGTAACGTCTCTTTAACTCAAGAGTGTAACGTCTCTTTAACTCAAGAGTGTAACGTCTCTTTAACTCAAGAGTGGAACGTCTCTTTAACTCAAGAGTGGAACGTCTCTTTAACTCAAGAGTGGAACGTCTCTTTAACTCAAGAGTGGAACGTCTCTTTAACTCAAGAGTGTAGCGTATCTTTAACTCAAGAGTGGAACGTCTCTTTAACTCAAGAGTGTAGCGCCTCTTTAACTCAAGAGTGTAACGTCTCTTTAACTCAAGAGTGGAACGTCTCTTTAACTCAAGAGTGTAACGTCTCTTTAACTCAAGAGTGTAACGTCTCTTTAACTCAAGAGTGTAACGTCTCTTTAACTCAAGAGTGTAACGTCTCTTTAACTCAAGAGTGGAACGTCTCTTTAACTCAAGAGTGGAACGTCTCTTTAACTCAAGAGTGGAACGTCTCTTTAACTCAAGAGTGGAACGTCTCTTTAACTCAAGAGTGGAACGTCTCTTTAACTCAAGAGTGTAACGTCTCTTTAACTCAAGAGTGGAACGTCTCTTTAACTCAAGAGTGTAGCGCCTCTTTAACTCAAGAGTGTAGCGTCTCTTTAACTCAAGAGTGGAACGTCTCTTTAACTCAAGAGTATAACGTCTCTTTAACTCAAGAGTGGAACGTCTTTTTAACTCAAGAGTGTAACGTCTCTTTAACTCAAGAGTGGAACGTCTCTTTAACTCAAGAGTGGAACGTCTCTTTAACTCAGGAGTGGAACGTCTCTTTAACTCAAGAGTGGAACGTCTCTTTAACTCAGGAGTGGAACGTCTCTTTAACTCAAGAGTGGAACGTCTCTTTAACTCAAGAGTGTAACGTCTCTTTAACTCAAGAGTGGAACGTCTCTTTAACTCAAGAGTGTAGCGTCTCTTTAACTCAGGAGTGTAACGTCTCTTTAACTCAGGAGTGGACCGTCTCTTTAACTCAAGAGTGGAACGTCTCTTTAACTCAGAAGTGGAACGTCTCTTTAACTCAAGAGTGTAGTGTCTCTTTAACTCAAGAGTGGAACGTCTCTTTAACTCAAGAGTGGAACGTCTCTTTAATTCAAGAGTGGAACGTCTCTTTACCTCAAGAGTGGAACGTCTCTTTAACTCAAGAGTGGAACGTCTCTTTAACTCAAGAGTGGAACGTCTCTTTAACTCAAGAGTGTAGCGTCTCTTTAACTTAAGAGTGGAACGTCTCTTTAACTCAAGAGTGGAACGTCTCTTTAACTCAAAAGTGTAACGTCTCTTTAACTCAAGAGTGTAGCGTCTCTTTAACTCAAGAGTGTAGCGTCTCTTTAACTCAAGAGTGTAGCGTCTCTTTAACTCAAGAGTGTAACGTCTCTTTAACTCAAGAGTGTAGCGTCTCTTTAACTCAATAGTGTAGCGTCTCTTTAACTCAAGAGTGGAACGTCTCTTTAACTCAAGAGTGGAACGTCTCTTTAACTCAAGAGTGGAACGTCTCTTTAACTCAAGAGTGGAACGTCTCTTTAACTCAAGAGTATAACGTCTCTTTAACTCAAGAGTGGAACGTCTTTTTAACTCAAGAGTGTAACGTCTCTTTAACTCAAGAGTGGAACGTCTCTTTAACTCAAGAGTGGAACGTCTCTTTAACTCAGGAGTGGAACGTCTCTTTAACTCAAGAGTGGAACGTCTCTTTAACTCAGGAGTGGAACGTCTCTTTAACTCAAGAGTGGAACGTCTCTTTAACTCAAGAGTGTAACGTCTCTTTAACTCAAGAGTGGAACGTCTCTTTAACTCAAGAGTGTAGCGTCTCTTTAACTCAGGAGTGTAACGTCTCTTTAACTCAGGAGTGGACCGTCTCTTTAACTCAAGAGTGGAACGTCTCTTTAACTCAGAAGTGGAACGTCTCTTTAACTCAAGAGTGTAGTGTCTCTTTAACTCAAGAGTGGAACGTCTCTTTAACTCAAGAGTGGAACGTCTCTTTAATTCATGAGTGGAACGTCTCTTTACCTCAAGAGTGGAACGTCTCTTTAACTCAAGAGTGGAACGTCTGTTTAACTCAAGAGTGGAACGTCTCTTTAACTCAAGAGTGTAGCGTCTCTTTAACTCAAGAGTGGAACGTCTCTTTAACTCAAGAGTGGAACGTCTCTTTAACTCAAAAGTGTAACGTCTCTTTAACTCAAGAGTGTAGCGTCTCTTTAACTCAAGAGTGTAGCGTCTCTTTAACTCAAGAGTGTAGCGTCTCTTTAACTCAAGAGTGTAACGTCTCTTTAACTCAAGAGTGTAGCGTCTCTTTAACTCAATAGTGTAGCGTCTCTTTAACTCAAGAGTGGAACGTCTCTTTAACTCAAGAGTGGAACGTCTCTTTAACTCAAGAGTGGAACGTCTCTTTAACTCAAGAGTGTAACGTCTCTTTAACTCAAGAGTGGAACGTCTCTTTAACTCAAGAGTGTAACGTCTCTTTAACTCAAGAGTGTAACGTCTCTTTAACTCAAGAGTGTAACGTCTCTTTAACTCAAGAGTGGAACGTCTCTTTAACTCAAGAGTGGAACGTCTCTTTAACTCAAGAGTGGAACGTCTCTTTAACTCAAGAGTGGAACGTCTCTTTAACTCAAGAGTGTAGCGTATCTTTAACTCAAGAGTGGAACGTCTCTTTAACTCAAGAGTGTAGCGCCTCTTTAACTCAAGAGTGTAACGTCTCTTTAACTCAAGAGTGGAACGTCTCTTTAACTCAAGAGTGTAACGTCTCTTTAACTCAAGAGTGTAACGTCTCTTTAACTCAAGAGTGTAACGTCTCTTTAACTCAAGAGTGTAACGTCTCTTTAACTCAAGAGTGGAACGTCTCTTTAACTCAAGAGTGGAACGTCTCTTTAACTCAAGAGTGGAACGTCTCTTTAACTCAAGAGTGGAACGTCTCTTTAACTCAAGAGTGGAACGTCTCTTTAACTCAAGAGTGTAACGTCTCTTTAACTCAAGAGTGGAACGTCTCTTTAACTCAAGAGTGTAGCGCCTCTTTAACTCAAGAGTGTAGCGTCTCTTTAACTCAAGAGTGGAACGTCTCTTTAACTCAAGAGTATAACGTCTCTTTAACTCAAGAGTGGAACGTCTTTTTAACTCAAGAGTGTAACGTCTCTTTAACTCAAGAGTGGAACGTCTCTTTAACTCAAGAGTGGAACGTCTCTTTAACTCAGGAGTGGAACGTCTCTTTAACTCAAGAGTGTAACGTCTCTTTAACTCAAGAGTGGAACGTCTCTTTAACTCAAGAGTGTAGCGTCTCTTTAACTCAGGAGTGTAACGTCTCTTTAACTCAGGAGTGGACCGTCTCTTTAACTCAAGAGTGGAACGTCTCTTTAACTCAGAAGTGGAACGTCTCTTTAACTCAAGAGTGTAGTGTCTCTTTAACTCAAGAGTGGAACGTCTCTTTAACTCAAGAGTGGAACGTCTCTTTAATTCAAGAGTGGAACGTCTCTTTACCTCAAGAGTGGAACGTCTCTTTAACTCAAGAGTGGAACGTCTCTTTAACTCAAGAGTGGAACGTCTCTTTAACTCAAGAGTGTAGCGTCTCTTTAACTCAAGAGTGGAACGTCTCTTTAACTCAAGAGTGGAACGTCTCTTTAACTCAAAAGTGTAACGTCTCTTTAACTCAAGAGTGTAGCGTCTCTTTAACTCAAGAGTGTAGCGTCTCTTTAACTCAAGAGTGTAGCGTCTCTTTAACTCAAGAGTGTAACGTCTCTTTAACTCAAGAGTGTAGCGTCTCTTTAACTCAATAGTGTAGCGTCTCTTTAACTCAAGAGTGGAACGTCTCTTTAACTCAAGAGTGGAACGTCTCTTTAACTCAAGAGTGGAACGTCTCTTTAACTCAAGAGTGTAACGTCTCTTTAACTCAAGAGTGGAACGTCTCTTTAACTCAAGAGTGTAACGTCTCTTTAACTCAAGAGTGTAACGTCTCTTTAACTCAAGAGTGTAACGTCTCTTTAACTCAAGAGTGGAACGTCTCTTTAACTCAAGAGTGGAACGTCTCTTTAACTCAAGAGTGGAACGTCTCTTTAACTCAAGAGTGGAACGTCTCTTTAACTCAAGAGTGTAGCGTATCTTTAACTCAAGAGTGGAACGTCTCTTTAACTCAAGAGTGTAGCGCCTCTTTAACTCAAGAGTGTAACGTCTCTTTAACTCAAGAGTGTAACGTCTCTTTAAGTCAAGGGTGGAACGTCTCTTTAACTCAAGAGTGGAACTTCTCTTTAACTCAAGAGTGTAACGTCTCTTTAACTCAAGAGTGTAACGTCTCTTTAACTCAAGAGTGTAGCGTCTCTTTAACTCAAGAGTGGAACGTCTCTTTAACTCAAGAGTGTAACGTCTCTTTAAGTCAAGAGTGGAACGTCTCTTTAACTCAAGAGTGGAAGGTCTCTTTAACTCAAGAGGGGAACGTCTCTTTAACTCAAGAGTGGAACGTCTGTTTAACTCAAGAGTGTAACGTCTCTTTAACTCAAGAGTGTAACGTCTCTTTAACTCAAGAGTGTAACGTCTCTTTAACTCAAGAGTGTAACGTCTCTTTAACTCAAGAGTGTAACGTCTCTTTAACTCAAGAGTGTAACGTCTCTTTAACTCTAGAGTGTAGCGTCTCTTTAACTCAAGAGTGTAACGTCTCTTTAACTCAAGAGTGTAAAATCTCTTTAACTCAAAAGTGAAACGTCTCTTTAACTCAAGAGTGTAGCGTCTCTTTAACTCAAGAGTGTAACGTCTCTTTAACTCAAGAGTGTAGCGTCTCTTTAACTCAAGAGTGTAACGTCTCTTTAACTCAAGAGTGTAACGTCTCTTTAACTCAAGAGTGTAGCGTCTGTTTAACTCAAGAGTGTAACGTCTCTTTAACTCAAGAGTGTAGCGTCTCTTTAACTCAATAGTGTAGCGTCTCTTTAACTCAAGAGTGGAACGTCTCTTTAACTCAAGAGTGGAACGTCTCTTTAACTCAAGAGTGGAACGTCTCTTTAACTCAAGAGTGTAACGTCTCTTTAACTCAAGAGTGGAACGTCTCTTTAACTCAAGAGTGTAACGTCTCTTTAACTCAAGAGTGTAACGTCTCTTTAACTCAAGAGTGTAACGTCTCTTTAACTCAAGAAAGGAACGTCTCTTTAACTCAAGAGTGGAACGTCTCTTTAACTCAAGAGTGGAACGTCTCTTTAACTCAAGAGTGGAACGTCTCTTTAACTCAAGAGTGTAGCGTATCTTTAACTCAAGAGTGGAACGTCTCTTTAACTCAAGAGTGTAGCGCCTCTTTAACTCAAGAGTGTAACGTCTCTTTAACTCAAGAGTGTAACGTCTCTTTAAGTCAAGGGTGGAACGTCTCTTTAACTCAAGAGTGGAACTTCTCTTTAACTCAAGAGTGTAACGTCTCTTTAACTCAAGAGTGTAACGTCTCTTTAACTCAAGAGTGTAGCGTCTCTTTAACTCAAGAGTGGAACGTCTCTTTAACTCAAGAGTGTAACGTCTCTTTAAGTCAAGAGTGGAACGTCTCTTTAACTCAAGAGTGGAAGGTCTCTTTAACTCAAGAGGGGAACGTCTCTTTAACTCAAGAGTGGAACGTCTGTTTAACTCAAGAGTGTAACGTCTCTTTAACTCAAGAGTGTAACGTCTCTTTAACTCAAGAGTGTAACGTCTCTTTAACTCAAGAGTGTAACGTCTCTTTAACTCAAGAGTGTAACGTCTCTTTAACTCAAGAGTGTAACGTCTCTTTAACTCTAGAGTGTAGCGTCTCTTTAACTCAAGAGTGTAACGTCTCTTTAACTCAAGAGTGTAAAATCTCTTTAACTCAAAAGTGAAACGTCTCTTTAACTCAAGAGTGTAGCGTCTCTTTAACTCAAGAGTGTAACGTCTCTTTAACTCAAGAGTGTAGCGTCTCTTTAACTCAAGAGTGTAACGTCTCTTTAACTCAAGAGTGTAACGTCTCTTTAACTCAAGAGTGTAGCGTCTGTTTAACTCAAGAGTGTAACGTCTCTTTAACTCAAGAGTGTAACGTCTCTTTAACTCAAGAGTGTAACGTCTCTTTAACTCAAGAGTGTAAGGTCTCTTTAACTCAAGAGTGTAGCGTCTCTTTAACTCAAGAGTGTAGCGTCTCTTTAACTCAAGAGTGTAGCGTCTCTTTAACTCAAGAATGTAGCGTCTCTTTAACTCAAGAGTGTAGCGTCTCTTTAACTCAAGAGTGTAACGTCTCTTTAACTCAAGAGTGTAGCGTCTCTTTAACTCAAGAGTGTAGCGTCTCTTTAACTCAAGAGTGTAACGTCTCTTTAACTCAAGAGTGTAGCGTCTCTTTAACTCAAGAGTGTAACCTCTCTTTAACTCAAGAGTGTAGCGTCTCTTTAACTCAAGAGTGTAACGTCTCTTTAACTCAAGAGTGTAACGTCTCTTTAACTCAAGAGTGTAACGTCTCTTTAACTCAAGAGTGTAACGTCTCTTTAACTCAAGAGTGTAACGTCTCTTTAACTCAAGAGTGTAACGTCTCTTTAACTCAAGAGTGTAACGTCTCTTTAACTCAAGAGTGTAACGTCTCTTTAACTCAAGAGTGTAACGTCTCTTTAACTCAAGAGTGTAACGTCTCTTTAACTCAAGAGTGTAGCGTCTCTTTAACTCAAGAGTGTAACGTCTCTTTAACTCAAGAGTGTAAAGTCTCTTTAACTCAAGAGTGTAACGTCTCTTTAACTCAAGAGTGTAGCGTCTCTTTAACTCAAGAGTGTAACGTCTCTTTAACTCAAGAGTGTAGCGTCTCTTTAACTCAAGAGTGTAACGTCTCTTTAACTCAAGAGTGTAACGTCTCTTTAACTCAAGAGTGCAGCGTCTGTTTAACTCAAGAGTGTAACGTCTCTTTAACTCAAGAGTGTAACGTCTCTTTAAGTCAAGAGTGTAACGTATATTTAACTCAAGAGTGTAACGTCTCTTTAACTCAAGAGTGTTACGTCTCTTTAACTCAAGAGTGTGGCGTCTCTTTAACTCAAAAGTGTAGTGTCTCTTTAACTCAAGAGTGTAGCGTCTCTTTAACTCAAGAGTGTAGCGTCTCTTTAACTCAAGAGTGTAGCGTCTCTTTAACTCAAGAGTGTAACGTCTCTTTAACTCAAGAGTGTAGCGTCTCTTTAACTCAAGAGTGTAGCGTCTCTTTAACTCAAGAGTGTAACGTCTCTTTAACTCAAGAGTGTAGCGTCTGTTTAACTCAAGAGTGTAACGTCTCTTTAATTCAAGAGTGTAACGTCTCTTTAACTCAAGAGTGTAACGTCTCTTTAACTCAAGAGTGTAGCGTCTCTTTAACTCAAGAGTGTAGCGTCTCTTTAACTCAAGAGTGTAACGTCTCTTTAACTCAAGAGTGTAGCGTCTCTTTAACTCAAGAGTGTAACGTCTCTTTAACTCAAGAGTGTAGCGTCTCTTTAACTCAAGAGTGTAACGTCTCTTTAACTCAAGAGTGTAACGTCTCTTTAACTCAAGAGTGTAACGTCTCTTTAACTCAAGAGTGTAACGTCTCTTTAACTCAAGAGTGTAACGTCTCTTTAACTCAAGAGTGTAACGTCTCTTTAACTCAAGAGTGTAACGTCTCTTTAACTCAAGAGTGTAACGTCTCTTTAACTCAAGAGTGTAACGTCTCTTTAACTCAAGAGTGTAACGTCTCTTTAACTCAAGAGTGTAGCGTCTCTTTAACTCAAGAGTGTAACGTCTCTTTAACTCAAGAGTGTAAAGTCTCTTTAACTCAAGAGTGTAACGTCTCTTTAACTCAAGAGTGTAGCGTCTCTTTAACTCAAGAGTGTAACGTCTCTTTAACTCAAGAGTGTAGCGTCTCTTTAACTCAAGAGTGTAACGTCTCTTTAACTCAAGAGTGTAACGTCTCTTTAACTCAAGAGTGCAGCGTCTGTTTAACTCAAGAGTGTAACGTCTCTTTAACTCAAGAGTGTAACGTCTCTTTAAGTCAAGAGTGTAACGTATCTTTAACTCAAGAGTGTAACGTCTCTTTAACTCAAGAGTGTTACGTCTCTTTAACTCAAGAGTGTGGCGTCTCTTTAACTCAAAAGTGTAGCGTCTCTTTAACTCAAGAGTGTAGCGTCTCTTTAACTCAAGAGTGTAGCGTCTCTTTAACTCAAGAGTGTAGCGTCTCTTTAACTCAAGAGTGTAACGTCTCTTTAACTCAAGAGTGTAGCGTCTCTTTAACTCAAGAGTGTAGCGTCTCTTTAACTCAAGAGTGTAACGTCTCTTTAACTCAAGAGTGTAGCGTCTGTTTAACTCAAGAGTGTAACGTCTCTTTAATTCAAGAGTGTAACGTCTCTTTAACTCAAGAGTGTAACGTCTCTTTAACTCAAGAGTGTAGCGTCTCTTTAACTCAAGAGTGTAGCGTCTCTTTAACTCAAGAGTGTAACGTCTCTTTAACTCAAGAGTGTAACGTCTCTTTAACTCAAGAGTGTAACGTCTCTTTAACTCAAGAGTGTAACGTCTCTTTAACTCAAGAGTGTAACGTCTCTTTAACTCAAGAGTGTAGCGTCTCTTTAACTCAAGAGTGTAACGTCTCTTTAACTCAAGAGTGTAACGTCTCTTTAACTCAAGAGTGTAACGTCTCTTTAACTCAAGAGTGTAACGTCTCTTTAACTCAAGAGTGTAACGTCTCTTTAACTCAAGAGTGTAACGTCTCTTTAACTCAAGAGTGTAGCGTCTCTTTAACTCAAGAGTGTAACGTCTCTTTAACTCAAGAGTGTAAAGTCTCTTTAACTCAAAAGTGAAACGTCTCTTTAACTCAAGAGTGTAGCGTCTCTTTAACTCAAGAGTGTAACGTCTCTTTAACTCAAGAGTGTAGCGTCTCTTTAACTCAAGAGTGTAACGTCTCTTTAACTCAAGAGTGTAACGTCTCTTTAACTCAAGAGTGTAACGTCTCTTTAACTCAAGAGTGTAGCGTCTGTTTAACTCAAGAGTGTAACGTCTCTTTAACTCAAGAGTGTAACGTCTCTTTAACTCAAGAGTGTAACGTCTCTTTAACTCAAGAGTGTAACGTCTCTTTAACTCAAGAGTGTAGCGTCTCTTTAACTCAAGAGTGTAGCGTCTCTTTAACTCAAGAGTGTAGCGTCTCTTTAACTCAAGAATGTAGCGTCTCTTTAACTCAAGAGTGTAGCGTCTCTTTAACTCAAGAGTGTAACGTCTCTTTAACTCAAGAGTGTAGCGTCTCTTTAACTCAAGAGTGTAGCGTCTCTTTAACTCAAGAGTGTAACGTCTCTTTAACTCAAGAGTGTAGCGTCTCTTTAACTCAAGAGTGTAACGTCTCTTTAACTCAAGAGTGTAGCGTCTCTTTAACTCAAGAGTGTAACGTCTCTTTAACTCAAGAGTGTAACGTCTCTTTAACTCAAGAGTGTAACGACTCTTTAACTCAAGAGTGTAACGTCTCTTTAACTCAAGAGTGTAACGTCTCTTTAACTCAAGAGTGTAACGTCTCTTTAACTCAAGAGTGTAACGTCTCTTTAACTCAAGAGTGTAACGTCTCTTTAACTCAAGAGTGTAACGTCTCTTTAACTCAAGAGTGTAACGTCTCTTTAACTCAAGAGTGTAGCGTCTCTTTAACTCAAGAGTGTAACGTCTCTTTAACTCAAGAGTGTAAAGTCTCTTTAACTCAAGAGTGTAACGCCTCTTTAACTCAAGAGTGTAGCGTCTCTTTAACTCAAGAGTGTAACGTCTCTTTAACTCAAGAGTGTAGCGTCTCTTTAACTCAAGAGTGTAACGTCTCTTTAACTCAAGAGTGTAACGTCTCTTTAACTCAAGAGTGCAGCGTCTGTTTAACTCAAGAGTGTAACGTCTCTTTACCTCAAGAGTGTAACGTCTCTTTAAGTCAAGAGTGTAACGTATCTTTAACTCAAGAGTGTAACGTCTCTTTACCTCAAGAGTGTAACGTCTCTTTAAGTCAAGAGTGTAACGTCTCTTTAACTCAAGAGTGTGGCGTCTCTTTAACTCAAAAGTGTAGTGTCTCTTTAACTCAAGAGTGTAGAGTCTCTTTAACTCAAGAGTGTAGCGTCTCTTTAACTCAAGAGTGTAGCGTCTCTTTAACTCAAGAGTGTAACGTCTCTTTAACTCAAGAGTGTAGCGTCTCTTTAACTCAAGAGTGTAGCGTCTCTTTAACTCAAGAGTGTAACGTCTCTTTAACTCAAGAGTGTAGCGTCTGTTTAACTCAAGAGTGTAACGTCTCTTTAATTCAAGAGTGTAACGTCTCTTTAACTCAAGAGTGTAACGTCTCTTTAACTCAAGAGTGTAGCGTCTCTTTAACTCAAGAGTGTAGCGTCTCTTTAACTCAAGAGTGTAACGTCTCTTTAACTCAAGAGTGTAGCGTCTCTTTAACTCAAGAGTGTAGCGTCTCTTTAACTCAAGAGTGTAGCGTCTCTTTAACTCAAGAGTGTAGCGTCTCTTTAACTCAAGAGTGTAACGTCTCTTTAACTCAAGAGTGTAGCGTCTCTTTAACTCAAGAGTGTAGCGTCTCTTTAACTCAAGAGTGTAACGTCTCTTTAACTCAAGAGTGTAGCGTCTGTTTAACTCAAGAGTGTAACGTCTCTTTAATTCAAGAGTGTAACGTCTCTTTAACTCAAGAGTGTAACGTCTCTTTAACTCAAGAGTGTAGCGTCTCTTTAACTCAAGAGTGTAGCGTCTCTTTAACTCAAGAGTGTAACGTCTCTTTAACTCAAGAGTGTAACGTCTCTTTAACTCAAGAGTGTAACGTCTCTTTAACTCAAGAGTGTAACGTCTCTTTAACTCAAGAGTGTAACGTCTCTTTAACTCAAGAGTGTAGCGTCTCTTTAACTCAAGAGTGTAACGTCTCTTTAACTCAAGAGTGTAACGTCTCTTTAACTCAAGAGTGTAACGTCTCTTTAACTCAAGAGTGTAACGTCTCTTTAACTCAAGAGTGTAACGTCTCTTTAACTCAAGAGTGTAACGTCTCTTTAACTCAAGAGTGTAGCGTCTCTTTAACTCAAGAGTGTAACGTCTCTTTAACTCAAGAGTGTAAAGTCTCTTTAACTCAAAAGTGAAACGTCTCTTTAACTCAAGAGTGTAGCGTCTCTTTAACTCAAGAGTGTAACGTCTCTTTAACTCAAGAGTGTAGCGTCTCTTTAACTCAAGAGTGTAACGTCTCTTTAACTCAAGAGTGTAACGTCTCTTTAACTCAAGAGTGTAGCGTCTGTTTAACTCAAGAGTGTAACGTCTCTTTAACTCAAGAGTGTAACGTCTCTTTAACTCAAGAGTGTAACGTCTCTTTAACTCAAGAGTGTAACGTCTCTTTAACTCAAGAGTGTAACGTCTCTTTAACTCAAGAGTGTAGCGTCTCTTTAACTCAAGAGTGTAGCGTCTCTTTAACTCAAGAGTGTAGCGTCTCTTTAACTCAAGAATGTAGCGTCTCTTTAACTCAAGAGTGTAGCGTCTCTTTAACTCAAGAGTGTAACGTCTCTTTAACTCAAGAGTGTAGCGTCTCTTTAACTCAAGAGTGTAGCGTCTCTTTAACTCAAGAGTGTAACGTCTCTTTAACTCAAGAGTGTAGTGTCTCTTTAACTCAAGAGTGTAACGTCTCTTTAACTCAAGAGTGTAGCGTCTCTTTAACTCAAGAGTGTAACGTCTCTTTAACTCAAGAGTGTAACGTCTCTTTAACTCAAGAGTGTAACGTCTCTTTAACTCAAGAGTGTAACGTCTCTTTAACTCAAGAGTGTAACGTCTCTTTAACTCAAGAGTGTAACGTCTCTTTAACTCAAGAGTGTAACGTCTCTTTAACTCAAGAGTGTAACGTCTCTTTAACTCAAGAGTGTAACGTCTCTTTAACTCAAGAGTGTAACGTCTCTTTAACTCAAGAGTGTAGCGTCTCTTTAACTCAAGAGTGTAACGTCTCTTTAACTCAAGAGTGTAAAGTCTCTTTAACTCAAGAGTGTAACGCCTCTTTAACTCAAGAGTGTAGCGTCTCTTTAACTCAAGAGTGTAACGTCTCTTTAACTCAAGAGTGTAGCGTCTCTTTAACTCAAGAGTGTAACGTCTCTTTAACTCAAGAGTGTAACGTCTCTTTAACTCAAGAGTGCAGCGTCTGTTTAACTCAAGAGTGTAACGTCTCTTTACCTCAAGAGTGTAACGTCTCTTTAAGTCAAGAGTGTAACGTATCTTTAACTCAAGAGTGAACGTCTCTTTACCTCAAGAGTGTAACGTCTCTTTAAGTCAAGAGTGTAACGTCTCTTTAACTCAAGAGTGTGGCGTCTCTTTAACTCAAAAGTGTAGTGTCTCTTTAACTCAAGAGTGTAGCGTCTCTTTAACTCAAGAGTGTAGCGTCTCTTTAACTCAAGAGTGTAGCGTCTCTTTAACTCAAGAGTGTAACGTCTCTTTAACTCAAGAGTGTAGCGTCTCTTTAACTCAAGAGTGTAGCGTCTCTTTAACTCAAGAGTGTAACGTCTCTTTAACTCAAGAGTGTAGCGTCTGTTTAACTCAAGAGTGTAACGTCTCTTTAATTCAAGAGTGTAACGTCTCTTTAACTCAAGAGTGTAACGTCTCTTTAACTCAAGAGTGTAGCGTCTCTTTAACTCAAGAGTGTAGCGTCTCTTTAACTCAAGAGTGTAACGTCTCTTTAACTCAAGAGTGTAGCGTCTCTTTAACTCAAGAGTGTAACGTCTCTTTAACTCAAGAGTGTAGCGTCTCTTTAACTCAAGAGTGTAACGTCTCTTTAACTCAAGAGTGTAACGTCTCTTTAACTCAAGAGTGTATCGTCTCTTTAACTCAAGAGTGTAACGTCTCTTTAACTCAAGAGTGTAACGTCTCTTTAACTCAAGAGTGTAACGTCTCTTTAACTCAAGAGTGTAACGTCTCTTTAACTCAAGAGTGTAACGTCTCTTTAACTCAAGAGTGTAACGTCTCTTTAACTCAAGAGTGTAACGTCTCTTTAACTCAAGAGTGTAGCGTCTCTTTAACTCAAGAGTGTAACGTCTCTTTAACTCAAGAGTGTAAAGTCTCTTTAACTCAAGAGTGTAACGTCTCTTTAACTCAAGAGTGTAGCGTCTCTTTAACTCAAGAGTGTAACTTCTCTTTAACTCAAGAGTGTAGCGTCTCTTTAACTCAAGAGTGTAACGTCTCTTTAACTCAAGAGTGTAACGTCTCTTTAACTCAAGAGTGCAGCGTCTGTTTAACTCAAGAGTGTAACGTCTCTTTAACTCAAGAGTGTAACGTCTCTTTAAGTCAAGAGTGTAACGTATCTTTAACTCAAGAGTGTAACGTCTCTTTAACTCAAGAGTGTTACGTCTCTTTAACTCAAGAGTGTGGCGTCTCTTTAACTCAAAAGTGTAGCGTCTCTTTAACTCAAGAGTGTAGCGTCTCTTTAACTCAAGAGTGTAGCGTCTCTTTAACTCAAGAGTGTAGCGTCTCTTTAACTCAAGAGTGTAACGTCTCTTTAACTCAAGAGTGTAGCGTCTCTTTAACTCAAGAGTGTAGCGTCTCTTTAACTCAAGAGTGTAACGTCTCTTTAACTCAAGAGTGTAGCGTCTGTTTAACTCAAGAGTGTAACGTCTCTTTAATTCAAGAGTGTAACGTCTCTTTAACTCAAGAGTGTAACGTCTCTTTAACTCAAGAGTGTAGCGTCTCTTTAACTCAAGAGTGTAGCGTCTCTTTAACTCAGTAGTGTAACGTCTCTTTAACTCAAGAGTGTAACGTCTCTTTAACTCAAGAGTGTAGCGTCTCTTTAACTCAAGAGTGTAACGTCTCTTTAACTCAAGAGTGTAAAGTCTCTTTAACTCAAAAGTGTAACGTCTCTTTAACTCAAGAGTGTAGCGTCTCTTTAACTCAAGAGTGTAACGTCTCTTTAACTCAAGAGTGTAGCGTCTCTTTAACTCAAGAGTGTAACGTCTCTTTAACTCAAGAGTGTAACGTCTCTTTAACTCAAGAGTGTAGCGTCTGTTTAACTCAAGAGTGTAACGTCTCTTTAACTCAAGAGTGTAACGTCTCTTTAACTCAAGAGTGTAACGTCTCTTTAACTCAAGAGTGTAAAGTCTCTTTAACTCAAGAGTGTAGCGTCTCTTTAACTCAAGAGTGTAGCGTCTCTTTAACTCAAGAGTGTAGCGTCTCTTTAACTCAAGAATGTAGCGTCTCTTTAACTCAAGAGTGTAACGTCTCTTTAACTCAAGAGTGTAACGTCTCTTTAACTCAAGAGTGTAGCGTCTCTTTAACTCAAGAGTGTAGCGTCTCTTTAACTCAAGAGTGTAACGTCTCTTTAACTCAAGAGTGTAGCGTCTCTTTAACTCAAGAGTGTAACGTCTCTTTAACTCAAGAGTGTAGCGTCTCTTTAACTCAAGAGTGTAACGTCTCTTTAACTCAAGAGTGTAACGTCTCTTTAACTCAAGAGTGTAACGTCTCTTTAACTCAAGAGTGTAACGTCTCTTTAACTCAAGAGTGTAGCGTCTGTTTAACTCAAGAGTGTAACGTCTCTTTAACTCAAGAGTGTAACGTCTCTTTAACTCAAGAGTGTAACGTCTCTTTAACTCAAGAGTGTAAAGTCTCTTTAACTCAAGAGTGTAGCGTCTCTTTAACTCAAGAGTGTAGCGTCTCTTTAACTCAAGAGTGTAGCGTCTCTTTAACTCAAGAGTGTAGCGTCTCTTTAACTCAAGAGTGTAACGTCTCTTTAACTCAAGAGTGTAGCGTCTCTTTAACTCAAGAGTGTAGCGTCTCTTTAACTCAAGAATGTAGCGTCTCTTTAACTCAAGAGTGTAGCGTCTCTTTAACTCAAGAGTGTAACGTCTCTTTAACTCAAGAGTGTAGCGTCTCTTTAACTCAAGAGTGTAGCGTCTCTTTAACTCAAGAGTGTAACGTCTCTTTAACTCAAGAGTGTAGCGTCTCTTTAACTCAAGAGTGTAACGTCTCTTTAACTCAAGAGTGTAGCGTCTCTTTAACTCAAGAGTGTAACGTCTCTTTAACTCAAGAGTGTAACGTCTCTTTAACTCAAGAGTGTAACGTCTCTTTAACTCAAGAGTGTAACGTCTCTTTAACTCAAGAGTGTAACGTCTCTTTAACTCAAGAGTGTAACGTCTCTTTAACTCAAGAGTGTAACGTCTCTTTAACTCAAGAGTGTAACGTCTCTTTAACTCAAGAGTGTAAAGTCTCTTTAACTCAAGAGTGTAGCGTCTCTTTAACTCAAGAGTGTAGCGTCTCTTTAACTCAAGAGTGTAACGTCTCTTTAACTCAAGAGTGTAAAGTCTCTTTAACTCAAGAGTGTAACGCCTCTTTAACTCAAGAGTGTAGCGTCTCTTTAACTCAAGAGTGTAACGTCTCTTTAACTCAAGAGTGTAGCGTCTCTTTAACTCAAGAGTGTAACGTCTCTTTAACTCAAGAGTGTAACGTCTCTTTAACTCAAGAGTGCAGCGTCTGTTTAACTCAAGAGTGTAACGTCTCTTTACCTCAAGAGTGTAACGTCTCTTTAAGTCAAGAGTGTAACGTATCTTTAACTCAAGAGTGTAACGTCTCTTTACCTCAAGAGTGTAACGTCTCTTTAAGTCAAGAGTGTAACGTCTCTTTAACTCAAGAGTGTGGCGTCTCTTTAACTCAAAAGTGTAGTGTCTCTTTAACTCAAGAGTGTAGCGTCTCTTTAACTCAAGAGTGTAGCGTCTCTTTAACTCAAGAGTGTAGCGTCTCTTTAACTCAAGAGTGTAACGTCTCTTTAACTCAAGAGTGTAGCGTCTCTTTAACTCAAGAGTGTAGCGTCTCTTTAACTCAAGAGTGTAACGTCTCTTTAACTCAAGAGTGTAGCGTCTGTTTAACTCAAGAGTGTAACGTCTCTTTAATTCAAGAGTGTAACGTCTCTTTAACTCAAGAGTGTAACGTCTCTTTAACTCAAGAGTGTAGCGTCTCTTTAACTCAAGAGTGTAGCGTCTCTTTAACTCAAGAGTGTAACGTCTCTTTAACTCAAGAGTGTAGCGTCTCTTTAACTCAAGAGTGTAACGTCTCTTTAACTCAAGAGTGTAGCGTCTCTTTAACTCAAGAGTGTAACGTCTCTTTAACTCAAGAGTGTAACGTCTCTTTAACTCAAGAGTGTAACGTCTCTTTAACTCAAGAGTGTAACGTCTCTTTAACTCAAGAGTGTAACGTCTCTTTAACTCAAGAGTGTAACGTCTCTTTAACTCAAGAGTGTAACGTCTCTTTAACTCAAGAGTGTAACGTCTCTTTAACTCAAGAGTGTAACGTCTCTTTAACTCAAGAGTGTAACGTCTCTTTAACTCAAGAGTGTAGCGTCTCTTTAACTCAAGAGTGTAACGTCTCTTTAACTCAAGAGTGTAAAGTCTCTTTAACTCAAGAGTGTAACGTCTCTTTAACTCAAGAGTGTAGCGTCTCTTTAACTCAAGAGTGTAACGTCTCTTTAACTCAAGAGTGTAGCGTCTCTTTAACTCAAGAGTGTAACGTCTCTTTAACTCAAGAGTGTAACGTCTCTTTAACTCAAGAGTGCAGCGTCTGTTTAACTCAAGAGTGTAACGTCTCTTTAACTCAAGAGTGTAACGTCTCTTTAAGTCAAGAGTGTAACGTATCTTTAACTCAAGAGTGTAACGTCTCTTTAACTCAAGAGTGTTACGTCTCTTTAACTCAAGAGTGTGGCGTCTCTTTAACTCAAAAGTGTAGCGTCTCTTTAACTCAAGAGTGTAGCGTCTCTTTAACTCAAGAGTGTAGCGTCTCTTTAACTCAAGAGTGTAGCGTCTCTTTAACTCAAGAGTGTAACGTCTCTTTAACTCAAGAGTGTAGCGTCTCTTTAACTCAAGAGTGTAGCGTCTCTTTAACTCAAGAGTGTAACGTCTCTTTAACTCAAGAGTGTAGCGTCTGTTTAACTCAAGAGTGTAACGTCTCTTTAATTCAAGAGTGTAACGTCTCTTTAACTCAAGAGTGTAACGTCTCTTTAACTCAAGAGTGTAGCGTCTCTTTAACTCAAGAGTGTAGCGTCTCTTTAACTCAAGAGTGTAACGTCTCTTTAACTCAAGAGTGTAACGTCTCTTTAACTCAAGAGTGTAGCGTCTCTTTAACTCAAGAGTGTAACGTCTCTTTAACTCAAGAGTGTAAAGTCTCTTTAACTCAAAAGTGTAACGTCTCTGTAACTCAAGAGTGTAGCGTCTCTTTAACTCAAGAGTGTAACGTCTCTTTAACTCAAGAGTGTAGCGTCTCTTTAACTCAAGAGTGTAACGTCTCTTTAACTCAAGAGTGTAACGTCTCTTTAACTCAAGAGTGTAGCGTCTGTTTAACTCAAGAGTGTAACGTCTCTTTAACTCAAGAGTGTAACGTCTCTTTAACTCAAGAGTGTAACGTCTCTTTAACTCAAGAGTGTAAAGTCTCTTTAACTCAAGAGTGTAGCGTCTCTTTAACTCAAGAGTGTAGCGTCTCTTTAACTCAAGAGTGTAGCGTCTCTTTAACTCAAGAATGTAGCGTCTCTTTAACTCAAGAGTGTAGCGTCTCTTTAACTCAAGAGTGTAACGTCTCTTTAACTCAAGAGTGTAGCGTCTCTTTAACTCAAGAGTGTAGCGTCTCTTTAACTCAAGAGTGTAACGTCTCTTTAACTCAAGAGTGTAGCGTCTCTTTAACTCAAGAGTGTAACGTCTCTTTAACTCAAGAGTGTAGCGTCTCTTTAACTCAAGAGTGTAACGTCTCTTTAACTCAAGAGTGTAACGTCTCTTTAACTCAAGAGTGTAACGTCTCTTTAACTCAAGAGTGTAACGTCTCTTTAACTCAAGAGTGTAGCGTCTCTTTAACTCAAGAGTGTAACGTCTCTTTAACTCAAGAGTGTAGCGTCTCTTTAACTCAAGAGTGTAACGTCTCTTTAACTCAAGAGTGTAACGTCTCTTTAACTCAAGAGTGTAACGTCTCTTTAACTCAAGAGTGTAACGTCTCTTTAACTCAAGAGTGTAGCGTCTGTTTAACTCAAGAGTGTAACGTCTCTTTAACTCAAGAGTGTAACGTCTCTTTAACTCAAGAGTGTAACGTCTCTTTAACTCAAGAGTGTAAAGTCTCTTTAACTCAAGAGTGTAGCGTCTCTTTAACTCAAGAGTGTAGCGTCTCTTTAACTCAAGAGTGTAGCGTCTCTTTAACTCAAGAATGTAGCGTCTCTTTAACTCAAGAGTGTAGCGTCTCTTTAACTCAAGAGTGTAACGTCTCTTTAACTCAAGAGTGTAGCGTCTCTTTAACTCAAGAGTGTAGCGTCTCTTTAACTCAAGAGTGTAACGTCTCTTTAACTCAAGAGTGTAGCGTCTCTTTAACTCAAATGTGTAACGTCTCTTTAACTCAAGAGTGTAGCGTCTCTTTAACTCAAGAGTGTAACGTCTCTTTAACTCAAGAGTGTAACGTCTCTTTAACTCAAGAGTGTAACGTCTCTTTAACTCAAGAGTGTAACGTCTCTTTAACTCAAGAGTGTAACGTCTCTTTAACTCAAGAGTGTAACGTCTCTTTAACTCAAGAGTGTAACGTATCTTTAACTCAAGAGTGTAACGTCTCTTTAACTCAAGAGTGTAACGTCTCTTTAACTCAAGAGTGTAACGTCTCTTTAACTCAAGAGTGTAGCGTCTCTTTAACTCAAGAGTGTAACGTCTCTTTAACTCAAGAGTGTAAAGTCTCTTTAACTCAAGAGTGTAACGTCTCTTTAACTCAAGAGTGTAGCGTCTCTTTAACTCAAGAGTGTAACGTCTCTTTAACTCAAGAGTGTAGCGTCTCTTTAACTCAAGAGTGTAACGTCTCTTTAACTCAAGAGTGTAACGTCTCTTTAACTCAAGAGTGCAGCGTCTGTTTAACTCAAGAGTGTAACGTCTCTTTACCTCAAGAGTGTAACGTCTCTTTAAGTCAAGAGTGTAACGTCTCTTTAACTCAAGAGTGTGGCGTCTCTTTAACTCAAAAGTGTAGTGTCTCTTTAACTCAAGAGTGTAGCGTCTCTTTAACTCAAGAGTGTAGCGTCTCTTTAACTCAAGAGTGTAGCGTCTCTTTAACTCAAGAGTGTAACGTCTCTTTAACTCAAGAGTGTAGCGTCTCTTTAACTCAAGAGTGTAGCGTCTCTTTAACTCAAGAGTGTAACGTCTCTTTAACTCAAGAGTGTAGCGTCTGTTTAACTCAAGAGTGTAACGTCTCTTTAATTCAAGAGTGTAACGTCTCTTTAACTCAAGAGTGTAACGTCTCTTTAACTCAAGAGTGTAGCGTCTCTTTAACTCAAGAGTGTAGCGTCTCTTTAACTCAAGAGTGTAACGTCTCTTTAACTCAAGAGTGTAGCGTCTCTTTAACTCAAGAGTGTAACGTCTCTTTAACTCAAGAGTGTAGCGTCTCTTTAACTCAAGAGTGTAACGTCTCTTTAACTCAAGAGTGTAACGTCTCTTTAACTCAAGAGTGTATCGTCTCTTTAACTCAAGAGTGTAACGTCTCTTTAACTCAAGAGTGTAACGTCTCTTTAACTCAAGAGTGTAACGTCTCTTTAACTCAAGAGTGTAACGTCTCTTTAACTCAAGAGTGTAACGTCTCTTTAACTCAAGAGTGTAACGTCTCTTTAACTCAAGAGTGTAACGTCTCTTTAACTCAAGAGTGTAGCGTCTCTTTAACTCAAGAGTGTAACGTCTCTTTAACTCAAGAGTGTAAAGTCTCTTTAACTCAAGAGTGTAACGTCTCTTTAACTCAAGAGTGTAGCGTCTCTTTAACTCAAGAGTGTAACTTCTCTTTAACTCAAGAGTGTAGCGTCTCTTTAACTCAAGAGTGTAACGTCTCTTTAACTCAAGAGTGTAACGTCTCTTTAACTCAAGAGTGCAGCGTCTGTTTAACTCAAGAGTGTAACGTCTCTTTAACTCAAGAGTGTAACGTCTCTTTAAGTCAAGAGTGTAACGTATCTTTAACTCAAGAGTGTAACGTCTCTTTAACTCAAGAGTGTTACGTCTCTTTAACTCAAGAGTGTGGCGTCTCTTTAACTCAAAAGTGTAGCGTCTCTTTAACTCAAGAGTGTAGCGTCTCTTTAACTCAAGAGTGTAGCGTCTCTTTAACTCAAGAGTGTAGCGTCTCTTTAACTCAAGAGTGTAACGTCTCTTTAACTCAAGAGTGTAGCGTCTCTTTAACTCAAGAGTGTAGCGTCTCTTTAACTCAAGAGTGTAACGTCTCTTTAACTCAAGAGTGTAGCGTCTGTTTAACTCAAGAGTGTAACGTCTCTTTAATTCAAGAGTGTAACGTCTCTTTAACTCAAGAGTGTAACGTCTCTTTAACTCAAGAGTGTAGCGTCTCTTTAACTCAAGAGTGTAGCGTCTCTTTAACTCAGTAGTGTAACGTCTCTTTAACTCAAGAGTGTAACGTCTCTTTAACTCAAGAGTGTAGCGTCTCTTTAACTCAAGAGTGTAACGTCTCTTTAACTCAAGAGTGTAAAGTCTCTTTAACTCAAAAGTGTAACGTCTCTTTAACTCAAGAGTGTAGCGTCTCTTTAACTCAAGAGTGTAACGTCTCTTTAACTCAAGAGTGTAGCGTCTCTTTAACTCAAGAGTGTAACGTCTCTTTAACTCAAGAGTGTAACGTCTCTTTAACTCAAGAGTGTAGCGTCTGTTTAACTCAAGAGTGTAACGTCTCTTTAACTCAAGAGTGTAACGTCTCTTTAACTCAAGAGTGTAACGTCTCTTTAACTCAAGAGTGTAAAGTCTCTTTAACTCAAGAGTGTAGCGTCTCTTTAACTCAAGAGTGTAGCGTCTCTTTAACTCAAGAGTGTAGCGTCTCTTTAACTCAAGAATGTAGCGTCTCTTTAACTCAAGAGTGTAACGTCTCTTTAACTCAAGAGTGTAACGTCTCTTTAACTCAAGAGTGTAGCGTCTCTTTAACTCAAGAGTGTAGCGTCTCTTTAACTCAAGAGTGTAACGTCTCTTTAACTCAAGAGTGTAGCGTCTCTTTAACTCAAGAGTGTAACGTCTCTTTAACTCAAGAGTGTAGCGTCTCTTTAACTCAAGAGTGTAACGTCTCTTTAACTCAAGAGTGTAACGTCTCTTTAACTCAAGAGTGTAACGTCTCTTTAACTCAAGAGTGTAACGTCTCTTTAACTCAAGAGTGTAGCGTCTGTTTAACTCAAGAGTGTAACGTCTCTTTAACTCAAGAGTGTAACGTCTCTTTAACTCAAGAGTGTAACGTCTCTTTAACTCAAGAGTGTAAAGTCTCTTTAACTCAAGAGTGTAGCGTCTCTTTAACTCAAGAGTGTAGCGTCTCTTTAACTCAAGAGTGTAGCGTCTCTTTAACTCAAGAGTGTAGCGTCTCTTTAACTCAAGAGTGTAACGTCTCTTTAACTCAAGAGTGTAGCGTCTCTTTAACTCAAGAGTGTAGCGTCTCTTTAACTCAAGAATGTAGCGTCTCTTTAACTCAAGAGTGTAGCGTCTCTTTAACTCAAGAGTGTAACGTCTCTTTAACTCAAGAGTGTAGCGTCTCTTTAACTCAAGAGTGTAGCGTCTCTTTAACTCAAGAGTGTAACGTCTCTTTAACTCAAGAGTGTAGCGTCTCTTTAACTCAAGAGTGTAACGTCTCTTTAACTCAAGAGTGTAGCGTCTCTTTAACTCAAGAGTGTAACGTCTCTTTAACTCAAGAGTGTAACGTCTCTTTAACTCAAGAGTGTAACGTCTCTTTAACTCAAGAGTGTAACGTCTCTTTAACTCAAGAGTGTAACGTCTCTTTAACTCAAGAGTGTAACGTCTCTTTAACTCAAGAGTGTAACGTCTCTTTAACTCAAGAGTGTAACGTCTCTTTAACTCAAGAGTGTAAAGTCTCTTTAACTCAAGAGTGTAGCGTCTCTTTAACTCAAGAGTGTAGCGTCTCTTTAACTCAAGAGTGTAACGTCTCTTTAACTCAAGAGTGTAAAGTCTCTTTAACTCAAGAGTGTAACGCCTCTTTAACTCAAGAGTGTAGCGTCTCTTTAACTCAAGAGTGTAACGTCTCTTTAACTCAAGAGTGTAGCGTCTCTTTAACTCAAGAGTGTAACGTCTCTTTAACTCAAGAGTGTAACGTCTCTTTAACTCAAGAGTGCAGCGTCTGTTTAACTCAAGAGTGTAACGTCTCTTTACCTCAAGAGTGTAACGTCTCTTTAAGTCAAGAGTGTAACGTATCTTTAACTCAAGAGTGTAACGTCTCTTTACCTCAAGAGTGTAACGTCTCTTTAAGTCAAGAGTGTAACGTCTCTTTAACTCAAGAGTGTGGCGTCTCTTTAACTCAAAAGTGTAGTGTCTCTTTAACTCAAGAGTGTAGCGTCTCTTTAACTCAAGAGTGTAGCGTCTCTTTAACTCAAGAGTGTAGCGTCTCTTTAACTCAAGAGTGTAACGTCTCTTTAACTCAAGAGTGTAGCGTCTCTTTAACTCAAGAGTGTAGCGTCTCTTTAACTCAAGAGTGTAACGTCTCTTTAACTCAAGAGTGTAGCGTCTGTTTAACTCAAGAGTGTAACGTCTCTTTAATTCAAGAGTGTAACGTCTCTTTAACTCAAGAGTGTAACGTCTCTTTAACTCAAGAGTGTAGCGTCTCTTTAACTCAAGAGTGTAGCGTCTCTTTAACTCAAGAGTGTAACGTCTCTTTAACTCAAGAGTGTAGCGTCTCTTTAACTCAAGAGTGTAACGTCTCTTTAACTCAAGAGTGTAGCGTCTCTTTAACTCAAGAGTGTAACGTCTCTTTAACTCAAGAGTGTAACGTCTCTTTAACTCAAGAGTGTAACGTCTCTTTAACTCAAGAGTGTAACGTCTCTTTAACTCAAGAGTGTAACGTCTCTTTAACTCAAGAGTGTAACGTCTCTTTAACTCAAGAGTGTAACGTCTCTTTAACTCAAGAGTGTAACGTCTCTTTAACTCAAGAGTGTAACGTCTCTTTAACTCAAGAGTGTAACGTCTCTTTAACTCAAGAGTGTAGCGTCTCTTTAACTCAAGAGTGTAACGTCTCTTTAACTCAAGAGTGTAAAGTCTCTTTAACTCAAGAGTGTAACGTCTCTTTAACTCAAGAGTGTAGCGTCTCTTTAACTCAAGAGTGTAACGTCTCTTTAACTCAAGAGTGTAGCGTCTCTTTAACTCAAGAGTGTAACGTCTCTTTAACTCAAGAGTGTAACGTCTCTTTAACTCAAGAGTGCAGCGTCTGTTTAACTCAAGAGTGTAACGTCTCTTTAACTCAAGAGTGTAACGTCTCTTTAAGTCAAGAGTGTAACGTATCTTTAACTCAAGAGTGTAACGTCTCTTTAAGGGCAGGTTAAACACCAAAATTGAAATAAGGGAATTTGACCATTTTTTTTGTTTCAGTTGTTAGTAATCATCTTATAGATCAATTAAAAAAATATATAAAAAATCCAGGTTAGTAAAAAATAATGATTTTCATCAATTATAGGGCAAATCTTTGCGAAAATATATAAAAATGACCAAATTGTGGGCTTTGATATCTCAAGAAGAGATAGACCTAGAACCCTACAAAATTGATATGTTGTAATTCATAATGGTGTTGTAATAGTTTACTAAAATATTTGTAGTAAAGTAAAAAATGTAATTTACCTGAATTTTATAGATATCCATGTTCTTCGATGAAAAAATCTTGGGGTATGGGTTAACATTTTCCTGAATATTTCTTATACTTGTAAAACAATCTAATTAAAATTACTACACTAGCACAACAAGTATGCAAAGAAAATGCCTGCCAATTTATGCAGTAATTCATTTAGTAATTTAGAAGTTATAGGGTTTGATGTGAATTTTTTTAATGAAAAATGAGATTTTGAGAAAATTAAAGAAAACTTACAAATTTACAATTTTTAGGGAAATTTACAAAGATTAAAACCCTCCTGCAACATAAAACTCTTCCTGATCCAATTCCTTACTAGATAATATAGACTTTTTAGCCCTTTTAGCTTTACTTTTATCTAAATTTTGAATAAGCGAGGATGATACACGCTTTTTATCGATTTTAGAAAATGTCTGAAAACAATATTTTCCAAAATTTAAACCTAAATTTTTAAAAATGTCCCCCCTTTTTAATTCACCATTGTTATAAACTATGGTGGCATCATCTACAGCTATTTCTAGTCTCTTTCTCCCAACAAATGAGGTCTTCGGACAGCGATACCAAATTAAATTATGGAATGCTTCATTTGCGTTTTGAGTCCCCCCGTGAACGCATTTTGCTAAAAGAGCATCAGATGAAAGCTCCTTAAATACTGGCATAATAATATTTATAACAAAGGAAGGAAGAACATTCTTATTCGCAGTTATCAAATCTTTATCTTTGGGACACCAACTACCGCAATCGCTATGTTTACCCTCACGGTGATGAAATATTGCCCAAATACTTTTTTTCATTTTACCCATGTCCCCTGAATTTTTTCTAATTGCTGCACCATAATGTCCTTGAATGCGTTTTATAGCAGATTTAGTTAATCTGCCTGCCCCACCTATTCCTTTATAACTTTTACCATTATCCACAAATAATTTACCTTTATTTTCATTAACTTTATCTAGCAAGCGTTTCCCCATTCGCTTCTGGACATGACCGCAACATTCTAATTTTGATATAGTAACTCCTTCATAAACTGGAGGATTAGCTTCAGCTACATTTTTAAAACTTTTAGAATCCCCATCCCCTAAATAGCCAGTATAAGTGAGATTATACTTTTGTTGAGAACGGCGAAAGATTTTTAATATGCCTTTTGGTTCCATCTGACCAGATGTACCTTGGTGATTAGAATCACATTCACCGGCATCCATGTGGTTTACAAACCACTCCTGATAATCAGAAATATCAGGAAATCTTTTCTTGGCCTTGGCACATTTATCACAGTAATTGCTACTCACATGAGTATCAACTACTTTAGAGGGCCCTTTATTAGAATTTACTGACAAAACAGTAGCTACTCCATTCTTCGAAACAAAGCCGCGCCGTTGCCAGGTCCCATCACAGGAAACAGTAACATCTGTACCCTGGGCTTCTTTCAATTCCAATGCAGCCTGAGACATGCACTGTTTTGCTACTTCATTAGTAGCAGAATGAATTCTCTCCTTGTATTTAGATACAATAGGAGCACTTACAGGGGGAGGCATGTCCATATTCCCAAGAAATCTCTTGGTTTTCTCTTGATGACAGCCAATGCTGTTCATCGCTAACTGCAATCGCAGGTTGACATTCTCGGTGCATGTCTTAAATTCAATTTCATGCCTACACTTTGTACATTTAAAATATAAAATACTGCTCACCCCATTTAGCTTTTCTCTAACAGAATAATTTGTAAGCTGCTCACAAAATGAACAAGCAAATGATTGTACTAATGTTATAATTAATCCCACATCTACTAAGCGATAACCACTAATTTCAGGAAATTTTGGACTACAAATATTTAATGAATCGTTAAGTTTTTGAAAGGAAGAAGATGTGGGTACTGGTTTTAAATTATTATCAACAGTGTCCATAACAATATCTTCGATGATATTATTATCAGGAACGTTTTCCCTGCACACAGTTACTTGAGTACAAGTAGCAGTGGTAGTTTCACTACCACTAGGCTTATCCTTTTTAGTGTATCTATTTCCCTGAAATTTACGCTTTTTACAGCGATATCTATTTCCATTCTTTTTTGCTTTAACTTTATCCATTGCTATTGTAAGATTATTATCAAATAAAATTAGGAGGCCCTTTAAAAACAGAAAAATCCAACACAGTTTAGAAATACTTCCACCGCGTGTGAATGAACTGCTGAAAAATGTAAACAATGCAGGTAGGCCCAGTGAGCCTAGTGGTTTTAAAAGAAGCGCTGTGATTGGCTGAAAACTATTTTTGGCAAAGGATATCCTGTTCTAACAACCAATGAAATTAAATTTAACAACATAGTATATTCCCTTAATAAAATGGTATGGATTTAAATTTCATAAATGTGGGTGAAAAAATAATTTAAATCGGATAATTACAAGCAAAGATATAAACATTTTAAAATTTTGCATAATTAATTAGGTAATTTTGTTTATACCTTGCACATTTCAAAAATTTAATTAAAATACTTTTATTGCTTTTATTTACAAAATAAAAGTACGATTGTGTTTGGAAATGAATATACTTCACAGATAAGCAGTTTTCTAAAATTAGTTTTTTTAACTAAAAATTAAGATTTTAGGTGTTTAACCTGCCCTTAACTCAAGAGTGTTACGTCTCTTTAACTCAAGAGTGTGGCGTCTCTTTAACTCAAAAGTGTAGCGTCTCTTTAACTCAAGAGTGTAGCGTCTCTTTAACTCAAGAGTGTAGCGTCTCTTTAACTCAAGAGTGTAGCGTCTCTTTAACTCAAGAGTGTAACGTCTCTTTAACTCAAGAGTGTAGCGTCTCTTTAACTCAAGAGTGTAGCGTCTCTTTAACTCAAGAGTGTAACGTCTCTTTAACTCAAGAGTGTAGCGTCTGTTTAACTCAAGAGTGTAACGTCTCTTTAATTCAAGAGTGTAACGTCTCTTTAACTCAAGAGTGTAACGTCTCTTTAACTCAAGAGTGTAGCGTCTCTTTAACTCAAGAGTGTAGCGTCTCTTTAACTCAAGAGTGTAACGTCTCTTTAACTCAAGAGTGTAACGTCTCTTTAACTCAAGAGTGTAGCGTCTCTTTAACTCAAGAGTGTAACGTCTCTTTAACTCAAGAGTGTAAAGTCTCTTTAACTCAAAAGTGTAACGTCTCTGTAACTCAAGAGTGTAGCGTCTCTTTAACTCAAGAGTGTAACGTCTCTTTAACTCAAGAGTGTAGCGTCTCTTTAACTCAAGAGTGTAACGTCTCTTTAACTCAAGAGTGTAACGTCTCTTTAACTCAAGAGTGTAGCGTCTGTTTAACTCAAGAGTGTAACGTCTCTTTAACTCAAGAGTGTAACGTCTCTTTAACTCAAGAGTGTAACGTCTCTTTAACTCAAGAGTGTAAAGTCTCTTTAACTCAAGAGTGTAGCGTCTCTTTAACTCAAGAGTGTAGCGTCTCTTTAACTCAAGAGTGTAGCGTCTCTTTAACTCAAGAATGTAGCGTCTCTTTAACTCAAGAGTGTAGCGTCTCTTTAACTCAAGAGTGTAACGTCTCTTTAACTCAAGAGTGTAGCGTCTCTTTAACTCAAGAGTGTAGCGTCTCTTTAACTCAAGAGTGTAACGTCTCTTTAACTCAAGAGTGTAGCGTCTCTTTAACTCAAGAGTGTAACGTCTCTTTAACTCAAGAGTGTAGCGTCTCTTTAACTCAAGAGTGTAACGTCTCTTTAACTCAAGAGTGTAACGTCTCTTTAACTCAAGAGTGTAACGTCTCTTTAACTCAAGAGTGTAACGTCTCTTTAACTCAAGAGTGTAGCGTCTGTTTAACTCAAGAGTGTAACGTCTCTTTAACTCAAGAGTGTAACGTCTCTTTAACTCAAGAGTGTAACGTCTCTTTAACTCAAGAGTGTAAAGTCTCTTTAACTCAAGAGTGTAGCGTCTCTTTAACTCAAGAGTGTAGCGTCTCTTTAACTCAAGAGTGTAGCGTCTCTTTAACTCAAGAATGTAGCGTCTCTTTAACTCAAGAGTGTAGCGTCTCTTTAACTCAAGAGTGTAACGTCTCTTTAACTCAAGAGTGTAGCGTCTCTTTAACTCAAGAGTGTAGCGTCTCTTTAACTCAAGAGTGTAACGTCTCTTTAACTCAAGAGTGTAGCGTCTCTTTAACTCAAATGTGTAACGTCTCTTTAACTCAAGAGTGTAGCGTCTCTTTAACTCAAGAGTGTAACGTCTCTTTAACTCAAGAGTGTAACGTCTCTTTAACTCAAGAGTGTAACGTCTCTTTAACTCAAGAGTGTAACGTCTCTTTAACTCAAGAGTGTAACGTCTCTTTAACTCAAGAGTGTAACGTCTCTTTAACTCAAGAGTGTAACGTATCTTTAACTCAAGAGTGTAACGTCTCTTTAACTCAAGAGTGTAACGTCTCTTTAACTCAAGAGTGTAACGTCTCTTTAACTCAAGAGTGTAGCGTCTCTTTAACTCAAGAGTGTAACGTCTCTTTAACTCAAGAGTGTAAAGTCTCTTTAACTCAAGAGTGTAACGTCTCTTTAACTCAAGAGTGTAGCGTCTCTTTAACTCAAGAGTGTAACGTCTCTTTAACTCAAGAGTGTAGCGTCTCTTTAACTCAAGAGTGTAACGTCTCTTTAACTCAAGAGTGTAACGTCTCTTTAACTCAAGAGTGCAGCGTCTGTTTAACTCAAGAGTGTAACGTCTCTTTACCTCAAGAGTGTAACGTCTCTTTAAGTCAAGAGTGTAGCGTCTGTTTAACTCAAGAGTGTAACGTCTCTTTAATTCAAGAGTGTAACGTCTCTTTAACTCAAGAGTGTAACGTCTCTTTAACTCAAGAGTGTAGCGTCTCTTTAACTCAAGAGTGTAGCGTCTCTTTAACTCAAGAGTGTAACGTCTCTTTAACTCAAGAGTGTAGCGTCTCTTTAACTCAAGAGTGTAACGTCTCTTTAACTCAAGAGTGTAACGTCTCTTTAACTCAAGAGTGCAGCGTCTGTTTAACTCAAGAGTGTAACGTCTCTTTAACTCAAGAGTGTAACGTCTCTTTAAGTCAAGAGTGTAACGTATCTTTAACTCAAGAGTGTAACGTCTCTTTAACTCAAGAGTGTTACGTCTCTTTAACTCAAGAGTGTGGCGTCTCTTTAACTCAAAAGTGTAGCGTCTCTTTAACTCAAGAGTGTAGCGTCTCTTTAACTCAAGAGTGTAGCGTCTCTTTAACTCAAGAGTGTAGCGTCTCTTTAACTCAAGAGTGTAACGTCTCTTTAACTCAAGAGTGTAGCGTCTCTTTAACTCAAGAGTGTAGCGTCTCTTTAACTCAAGAGTGTAACGTCTCTTTAACTCAAGAGTGTAGCGTCTGTTTAACTCAAGAGTGTAACGTCTCTTTAATTCAAGAGTGTAACGTCTCTTTAACTCAAGAGTGTAACGTCTCTTTAACTCAAGAGTGTAGCGTCTCTTTAACTCAAGAGTGTAGCGTCTCTTTAACTCAAGAGTGTAACGTCTCTTTAACTCAAGAGTGTAACGTCTCTTTAACTCAAGAGTGTAGCGTCTCTTTAACTCAAGAGTGTAACGTCTCTTTAACTCAAGAGTGTAAAGTCTCTTTAACTCAAAAGTGTAACGTCTCTTTAACTCAAGAGTGTAGCGTCTCTTTAACTCAAGAGTGTAACGTCTCTTTAACTCAAGAGTGTAGCGTCTCTTTAACTCAAGAGTGTAACGTCTCTTTAACTCAAGAGTGTAACGTCTCTTTAACTCAAGAGTGTAGCGTCTGTTTAACTCAAGAGTGTAACGTCTCTTTAACTCAAGAGTGTAACGTCTCTTTAACTCAAGAGTGTAACGTCTCTTTAACTCAAGAGTGTAAAGTCTCTTTAACTCAAGAGTGTAGCGTCTTTTTAACTCAAGAGTGTAGCGTCTCTTTAACTCAAGAGTGTAGCGTCTCTTTAACTCAAGAATGTAGCGTCTCTTTAACTCAAGAGTGTAGCGTCTCTTTAACTCAAGAGTGTAACGTCTCTTTAACTCAAGAGTGTAGCGTCTCTTTAACTCAAGAGTGTAGCGTCTCTTTAACTCAAGAGTGTAACGTCTCTTTAACTCAAGAGTGTAGCGTCTCTTTAACTCAAGAGTGTAACGTCTCTTTAACTCAAGAGTGTAGCGTCTCTTTAACTCAAGAGTGTAACGTCTCTTTAACTCAAGAGTGTAACGTCTCTTTAACTCAAGAGTGTAAAGTCTCTTTAACTCAAGAGTGTAGCGTCTCTTTAACTCAAGAGTGTAGCGTCTCTTTAACTCAAGAGTGTAGCGTCTCTTTAACTCAAGAATGTAGCGTCTCTTTAACTCAAGAGTGTAGCGTCTCTTTAACTCAAGAGTGTAACGTCTCTTTAAATCAAGAGTGTAGCGTCTCTTTAACTCAAGAGTGTAGCGTCTCTTTAACTCAAGAGTGTAACGTCTCTTTAACTCAAGAGTGTAGCGTCTCTTTAACTCAAGAGTGTAACGTCTCTTTAACTCAAGAGTGTAGCGTCTCTTTAACTCAAGAGTGTAACGTCTCTTTAACTCAAGAGTGTAACGTCTCTTTAAGTCAAGAGTGTAACGTATCTTTAACTCAAGAGTGTAACGTCTCTTTAACTCAAGAGTGTTACGTCTCTTTAACTCAAGAGTGTGGCGTCTCTTTAACTCAAAAGTGTAGCGTCTCTTTAACTCAAGAGTGTAGCGTCTCTTTAACTCAAGAGTGTAGCGTCTCTTTAACTCAAGAGTGTAGCGTCTCTTTAACTCAAGAGTGTAACGTCTCTTTAACTCTATAGTATAGCGTATCTTTAACTCAAGAGTGTGGCGTCTCTTTAACTCAAGAGTGTAACGTCTCTTTAACTCAAGAGTGTAGCGTCTGTTTAACTCAAGAGTGTAACGTCTCTTTAATTCAAGAGTGTAACGTCTCTTTAACTCAAGAGTGTAACGTCTCTTTAACTCAAGAGTGTAGCGTCTCTTTAACTCAAGAGTGTAGCGTCTCTTTAACTCAAGAGTGTAAAGTCTTTTTAACTCAAGAGTGTAGCGTCTCTTTAACTCAAGAGTGTAACGTCTCTTTAACTCAAGAGTGTAGCGTCTCTTTAACTCAAGAGTGTAACGTCTCTTTAACTCAAGAGTGTAACGTCTCTTTAACTCAAGAGTGAAAAGGCCTCTTTAACTCAAGAGTGTAACGTCTCTTTAACTCAAGAGTGTAACGTCTCTTTAACTCAAGAGTGTAACGTCTCTTTAACTTAAGAGTGTAACGTCTCTTTAACTCAAGAGTGTAACGTCTCTTTAACTCAAGAGTGTAACGTCTCTTTAACTCAAGAGTGTAACGTCTCTTTAACTCAAGAGTGTAGCGTCTCTTTAACTCAAGAGTGTAACGTCTCTTTAACTCAAGAGTGTAGCGTCTCTTTAACTCAAGAGTGTAACGTCTCCTTAACTCAAGAGTGTAGCGTCTCTTTAACTCAAGAGTGTAACGTCTCTTTAACTCAAGAGTGTAGCGTCTCTTTAACTCAAGAGTGTAACGTCTCTTTAACTCAAGAGTGTAACGTCTCTTTAACTCAAGAGTGCAGCGTCTGTTTAACTCAAGAGTGTAACGTCTCTTTAACTCAAGAGTGTAACGTCTCTTTAAGTCAAGAGTGTAACGTATCTTTAACTCAAGAGTGTAACGTCTCTTTAACTCAAGAGTGTTACGTCTCTTTAGCTCAAGAGTGTGGCGTCTCTTTAACTCAAAAGTGTAGCGTCTCTTTAACTCAAGAGTGTAGCGTCTCTTTAACTCAAGAGTGTAGCGTCTCTTTAACTCAAGAGTGTAGCCTCTCTTTAACTCAAGAGTGTAACGTCTCTTTAACTCAAGAGTGTAGCGTCTCTTTAACTCAAGAGTGTAGCGTCTCTTTAACTCAAGAGTGTAACGTCTCTTTAACTCAAGAGTGTAGCGTCTGTTTAACTCAAGAGTGTAACGTCTCTTTAATTCAAGAGTGTAACGTCTCTTTAACTCAAGAGTGTAACGTCTCTTTAACTCAAGAGTGTAGCGTCTCTTTAACTCAAGAGTGTAGCGTCTCTTTAACTCAAGAGTGTAACGTCTCTTTAACTCAAGAGTGTAACGTCTCTTTAACTCAAGAGTGTAGCGTCTCTTTAACTCAAGAGTGTAACGTCTCTTTAACTCAAGAGTGTAAAGTCTCTTTAACTCAAAAGTGTAACGTCTCTTTAACTCAAGAGTGTAGCGTCTCTTTAACTCAAGAGTGTAACGTCTCTTTAACTCAAGAGTGTAGCGTCTCTTTAACTCAAGAGTGTAACGTCTCTTTAACTCAAGAGTGTAACGTCTCTTTAACTCAAGAGTGTAGCGTCTGTTTAACTCAAGAGTGTAACGTCTTTTTAACTCAAGAGTGTAACGTCTCTTTAACTCAAGAGTGTAACGTCTCTTTAACTCAAGAGTGTAAAGTCTCTTTAACTCAAGAGTGTAGCGTCTCTTTAACTCAAGAGTGTAGCGTCTCTTTAACTCAAGAGTGTAGCGTCTCTTTAACTCAAGAATGTAGCGTCTCTTTAACTCAAGAGTGTAGCGTCTCTTTAACTCAAGAGTGTAACGTCTCTTTAACTCAAGAGTGTAGCGTCTCTTTAACTCAAGAGTGTAGCGTCTCTTTAACTCAAGAGTGTAACGTCTCTTTAACTGAAGAGTGTAGCGTCTCTTTAACTCAAGAGTGTAACGTCTCTTTAACTCAAGAGTGTAGCGTCTCTTTAACTCAAGAGTGTAGCGTCTCTTTAACTCAAGAGTGTTACGTCTCTTTAACTCAAGAGTGTGGCGTCTCTTTAACTCAAAAGTGTAGCGTCTCTTTAACTCAAGAGTGTAGCGTCTCTTTAACTCAAGAGTGTAGCGTCTCTTTAACTCAAGAGTGTAGCGTCTCTTTAACTCAAGAGTGTAACGTCTCTTTAACTCTATAGTATAGCGTATCTTTAACTCAAGAGTGTGGCGTCTCTTTAACTCAAGAGTGTAACGTCTCTTTAACTCAAGAGTGTAGCGTCTGTTTAACTCAAGAGTGTAACGTCTCTTTAATTCAAGAGTGTAACGTCTCTTTAACTCAAGAGTGTAACGTCTCTTTAACTCAAGAGTGTAGCGTCTCTTTAACTCAAGAGTGTAGCGTCTCTTTAACTCAAGAGTGTAAAGTCTTTTTAACTCAAGAGTGTAGCGTCTCTTTAACTCAAGAGTGTAACGTCTCTTTAACTCAAGAGTGTAGCGTCTCTTTAACTCAAGAGTGTAACGTCTCTTTAACTCAAGAGTGTAACGTCTCTTTAACTCAAGAGTGAAAAGGCCTCTTTAACTCAAGAGTGTAACGTCTCTTTAACTCAAGAGTGTAACGTCTCTTTAACTCAAGAGTGTAGCGTCTCTTTAACTCAAGAGTGTAACGTCTCTTTAACTCAAGAGTGTAGCGTCTCTTTAACTCAAGAGTGTAACGTCTCTTTAACTCAAGAGTGTAACGTCTCTTTAACTCAAGAGTGTAAAGTCTCTTTAACTCAAGAGTGTAGCGTCTCTTTAACTCAAGAGTGTAGCGTCTCTTTAACTCAAGAGTGTAGCGTCTCTTTAACTCAAGAATGTAGCGTCTCTTTAACTCAAGAGTGTAGCGTCTCTTTAACTCAAGAGTGTAACGTCTCTTTAAATCAAGAGTGTAGCGTCTCTTTAACTCAAGAGTGTAGCGTCTCTTTAACTCAAGAGTGTAACGTCTCTTTAACTCAAGAGTGTAGCGTCTCTTTAACTCAAGAGTGTAACGTCTCTTTAACTCAAGAGTGTAGCGTCTCTTTAACTCAAGAGTGTAACGTCTCTTTAACTCAAGAGTGTAACGTCTCTTTAAGTCAAGAGTGTAACGTATCTTTAACTCAAGAGTGTAACGTCTCTTTAACTCAAGAGTGTTACGTCTCTTTAACTCAAGAGTGTGGCGTCTCTTTAACTCAAAAGTGTAGCGTCTCTTTAACTCAAGAGTGTAGCGTCTCTTTAACTCAAGAGTGTAGCGTCTCTTTAACTCAAGAGTGTAGCGTCTCTTTAACTCAAGAGTGTAACGTCTCTTTAACTCTATAGTATAGCGTATCTTTAACTCAAGAGTGTGGCGTCTCTTTAACTCAAGAGTGTAACGTCTCTTTAACTCAAGAGTGTAGCGTCTGTTTAACTCAAGAGTGTAACGTCTCTTTAATTCAAGAGTGTAACGTCTCTTTAACTCAAGAGTGTAACGTCTCTTTAACTCAAGAGTGTAGCGTCTCTTTAACTCAAGAGTGTAGCGTCTCTTTAACTCAAGAGTGTAAAGTCTTTTTAACTCAAGAGTGTAGCGTCTCTTTAACTCAAGAGTGTAACGTCTCTTTAACTCAAGAGTGTAGCGTCTCTTTAACTCAAGAGTGTAACGTCTCTTTAACTCAAGAGTGTAACGTCTCTTTAACTCAAGAGTGAAAAGGCCTCTTTAACTCAAGAGTGTAACGTCTCTTTAACTCAAGAGTGTAACGTCTCTTTAACTCAAGAGTGTAACGTCTCTTTAACTCAAGAGTGTAACGTCTCTTTAACTCAAGAGTGTAACGTCTCTTTAACTCAAGAGTGTAACGTCTCTTTAACTCAAGAGTGTAACGTCTCTTTAACTCAAGAGTGTAGCGTCTCTTTAACTCAAGAGTGTAACGTCTCTTTAACTCAAGAGTGTAGCGTCTCTTTAACTCAAGAGTGTAACGTCTCCTTAACTCAAGAGTGTAGCGTCTCTTTAACTCAAGAGTGTAACGTCTCTTTAACTCAAGAGTGTAGCGTCTCTTTAACTCAAGAGTGTAACGTCTCTTTAACTCAAGAGTGTAACGTCTCTTTAACTCAAGAGTGCAGCGTCTGTTTAACTCAAGAGTGTAACGTCTCTTTAACTCAAGAGTGTAACGTCTCTTTAAGTCAAGAGTGTAACGTATCTTTAACTCAAGAGTGTAACGTCTCTTTAACTCAAGAGTGTTACGTCTCTTTAGCTCAAGAGTGTGGCGTCTCTTTAACTCAAAAGTGTAGCGTCTCTTTAACTCAAGAGTGTAGCGTCTCTTTAACTCAAGAGTGTAGCGTCTCTTTAACTCAAGAGTGTAGCCTCTCTTTAACTCAAGAGTGTAACGTCTCTTTAACTCAAGAGTGTAGCGTCTCTTTAACTCAAGAGTGTAGCGTCTCTTTAACTCAAGAGTGTAACGTCTCTTTAACTCAAGAGTGTAGCGTCTGTTTAACTCAAGAGTGTAACGTCTCTTTAATTCAAGAGTGTAACGTCTCTTTAACTCAAGAGTGTAACGTCTCTTTAACTCAAGAGTGTAGCGTCTCTTTAACTCAAGAGTGTAGCGTCTCTTTAACTCAAGAGTGTAACGTCTCTTTAACTCAAGAGTGTAACGTCTCTTTAACTCAAGAGTGTAGCGTCTCTTTAACTCAAGAGTGTAACGTCTCTTTAACTCAAGAGTGTAAAGTCTCTTTAACTCAAAAGTGTAACGTCTCTTTAACTCAAGAGTGTAGCGTCTCTTTAACTCAAGAGTGTAACGTCTCTTTAACTCAAGAGTGTAGCGTCTCTTTAACTCAAGAGTGTAACGTCTCTTTAACTCAAGAGTGTAACGTCTCTTTAACTCAAGAGTGTAGCGTCTGTTTAACTCAAGAGTGTAACGTCTTTTTAACTCAAGAGTGTAACGTCTCTTTAACTCAAGAGTGTAACGTCTCTTTAACTCAAGAGTGTAAAGTCTCTTTAACTCAAGAGTGTAGCGTCTCTTTAACTCAAGAGTGTAGCGTCTCTTTAACTCAAGAGTGTAGCGTCTCTTTAACTCAAGAATGTAGCGTCTCTTTAACTCAAGAGTGTAGCGTCTCTTTAACTCAAGAGTGTAACGTCTCTTTAACTCAAGAGTGTAGCGTCTCTTTAACTCAAGAGTGTAGCGTCTCTTTAACTCAAGAGTGTAACGTCTCTTTAACTGAAGAGTGTAGCGTCTCTTTAACTCAAGAGTGTAACGTCTCTTTAACTCAAGAGTGTAGCGTCTCTTTAACTCAAGAGTGTAACGTCTCTTTAACTCAAGAGTGTAACGTCTCTTTAACTCAAGAGTGTAACGTCTCTTTAAGTCAAGAATGTAACGTCTCTTTAACTCAAGAGTGTAACGTCTCTTTAACTCAAGAGTGTAACGTCTCTTTAACTCAAGAGTTTAACGTCTCTTTAACTCAAGAGTGTAACGTCTCTTTAACTCAAGAGTGTAACGTCTCTTTAACTCAAGAGTGTAACGTCTCTTTAACTCAAGAGTGTAAAGTCTCTTTAACTCAAGAGTGTAGCGTCTCTTTAACTCAAGAGTGTAGCGTCTCTTTAACTCAAGAGTGTAGCGTCTCTTTAACTCAAGAATGTAGCGTCTCTTTAACTCAAGAGTGTAGCGTCTCTTTAACTCAAGAGTGTAACGTCTCTTTAACTCAAGAGTGTAGCGTCTCTTTAACTCAAGAGTGTAGCGTCTCTTTAACTCAAGAGTGTAACGTCTCTTTAACTCAAGAGTGTAGCGTCTCTTTAACTCAAGAGTGTAACGTCTCTTTAACTCAAGAGTGTAGCGTCTCTTTAACTCAAGAGTGTAACGTCTCTTTAACTCAAGAGTGTAACGTCTCTTTAACTCAAGAGTGTAACGTCTCTTTAACTCAAGAGTGTAACGTCTCTTTAACTCAAGAGTGTAACGTCTCTTTAACTCAAGAGTGTAACGTCTCTTTAACTCAAGAGTGTAACGTCTCTTTAACTCAAGAGTGTAACGTCTCTTTAACTCAAGAGTGTAACGTCTCTTTAACTCAAGAGTGTAACGTCTCTTTAACTCAAGAGTGTAGCGTCTCTTTAACTCAAGAGTGTAACGTCTCTTTAACTCAAGAGTGTAAAGTCTCTTTAACTCAAGAGTGTAGCGTCTCTTTAACTCAAGAGTGTAACGTCTCTTTAACTCAAGAGTGTAACGTCTCTTTAACTCAAGAGTGTAACGTCTCTTTAACTCAAGAGTGTAACGTCTGTTTAACTCAAGAGTGTAACGTCTCTTTAACTCAAGAGTGTAGCGTCTCTTTAACTCAAGAGTGTAGCGTCTCTTTAACTCAAGTGTGGCGTCTCTTTAACTCAAGAGTGTAGCGTCTCTTTAACTCAATAGTGTAGCGTCTCTTTAACTCAAGAGTGTAACGTCTCTTTAACTCAAGAGTGTAACGTCTCTTTAACTCAAGAGTGTAACGTCTCTTTAACTCAAGAGTGTAACGTCTCTTTAACTCAAGAGTGTAACGTCTGTTTAACTCAAGAGTGTAACGTCTCTTTAACTCAAGAGTGTAACGTCTCTTTAACTCAAGAGTGTAACGTCTCTTTAACTCAAGAGTGTAGCGTCTCTTTAACTCAAGAGTGTAACGTCTCTTTAACTCAAGAGTGTAGCGTCTCTTTAACTCAAGAGTGTAACGTCTCTTTAACTCAAGAGTGTAACGTCTCTTTAACTCAAGAGTGCAGCGTCTGTTTAACTCAAGAGTGTAACGTCTCTTTAACTCAAGAGTGTAACGTCTCTTTAACTCAAGAGTGTAACGTCTCTTTAACTCAAGAGTGTAACGTCTCTTTAACTCAAGAGTGTTACGTCTCTTTAACTCAAGAGTGTAACGTCTCTTTAACTCAAGAGTGTAACGTCTCTTTAACTCAAGAGTGTAACGTCTCTTTAACTCAAGAGTGTAAAGTCTCTTTAACTCAAGAGTGTAGCGTCTCTTTAACTCAAGAGTGTAGCGTCTCTTTAACTCAAGAGTGTAGCGTCTCTTTAACTCAAGAGTGTGGCGTCTCTTTAACTCAAAAGTGTAGCGTCTCTTTAACTCAAGAGTGTAGCGTCTCTTTAACTCAAGAGTGTAGCGTCTCTTTAACTCAAGAGTGTAGCGTCTCTTTAACTCAAGAGTGTAACGTCTCTTTAACTCAAGAGTGTAGCGTCTCTTTAACTCAAGAGTGTAGCGTCTCTTTAACTCAAGAGTGTAACGTCTCTTTAACTCAAGAGTGTAGCGTCTGTTTAACTCAAGAGTGTAACGTCTCTTTAATTCAAGAGTGTAACGTCTCTTTAACTCAAGAGTGTAACGTCTCTTTAACTCAAGAGTGTAGCGTCTCTTTAACTCAAGAGTGTAGCGTCTCTTTAACTCAAGAGTGTAACGTCTCTTTAACTCAAGAGTGTAACGTCTCTTTAACTCAAGAGTGTAACGTCTCTTTAACTCAAGAGTGTAACGTCTCTTTAACTCAAGAGTGTAACGTCTGTTTAACTCAAGAGTGTAACGTCTCTTTAACTCAAGAGTGTAGCGTCTCTTTAACTCAAGAGTGTAGCGTCTCTTTAACTCAAGTGTGGCGTCTCTTTAACTCAAGAGTGTAGCGTCTCTTTAACTCAATAGTGTAGCGTCTCTTTAACTCAAGAGTGTAACGTCTCTTTAACTCAAGAGTGTAACGTCTCTTTAAGTCAAGTGTGTAACGTCTCTTTAACTCAAGAGTGTAACGTCTCTTTAACTCAAGAGTGTAACGTCTCTTTAACTCAAGAGTGTAACGTCTCTTTAACTCAAGAGTGTAACGTCTGTTTAACTCAAGAGTGTAACGTCTGTTTAACTCAAGAGTGTAACGTCTCTTTAACTCAAGAGTGTAGCGTCTCTTTAACTCAAGAGTGTAGCGTCTCTTTAACTCAAGTGTGGCGTCTCTTTAACTCAAGAGTGTAACGTCTCTTTAACTCAAGAGTGTAACGTCTCTTTAACTCAAGAGTGTAACGTCTCTTTAACTCAAGAGTGTAACGTCTCTTTAACTCAAGAGTGTTACGTCTCTTTAACTCAAGAGTGTGGCGTCTCTTTAACTCAAAAGTGTAGCGTCTCTTTAACTCAAGTGTGGCGTCTCTTTAACTCAAGAGTGTAGCGTCTCTTTAACTCAAGAGTGTAGCGTCTCTTTAACTCAAGAGTGTAACGTCTCTTTAACTCAAGAGTGTAGCGTCTCTTTAACTCAAGAGTGTAGCGTCTCTTTAACTCAAGAGTGTAGCGTCTCTTTAACTCAAGAGTGTAGCGTCTCTTTAACTCAAGAGTGTAACGTCTCTTTAACTCAAGAGTGTAGCGTCTCTTTAACTCAAGAGTGTAGCGTCTCTTTAACTCAAGAGTGTAGCGTCTCTTTAACTCAAGAGTGTAACGTCTCTTTAACTCAAGAGTGTAGCGTCTCTTTAACTCAAGAGTGTAGCGTCTCTTTAACTCAAGTGTGGCGTCTCTTTAACTCAAGAGTGTAGCGTCTCTTTAACTCAATAGTGTAGCGTCTCTTTAACTCAAGAGTGTAACGTCTCTTTAACTCAAGAGTGTAACGTCTCTTTAACTCAAGAGTGTAACGTCTCTTTAACTCAAGAGTGTAACGTCTCTTTAACTCAAGAGTGTAACGTCTGTTTAACTCAAGAGTGTAACGTCTCTTTAACTCAAGAGTGTAACGTCTCTTTAACTCAAGAGTGTAACGTCTCTTTAACTCAAGAGTGTAGCGTCTCTTTAACTCAAGAGTGTAACGTCTCTTTAACTCAAGAGTGTAGCGTCTCTTTAACTCAAGAGTGTAACGTCTCTTTAACTCAAGAGTGTAACGTCTCTTTAACTCAAGAGTGCAGCGTCTGTTTAACTCAAGAGTGTAACGTCTCTTTAACTCAAGAGTGTAACGTCTCTTTAACTCAAGAGTGTAACGTCTCTTTAACTCAAGAGTGTAACGTCTCTTTAACTCAAGAGTGTTACGTCTCTTTAACTCAAGAGTGTAACGTCTCTTTAACTCAAGAGTGTAACGTCTCTTTAACTCAAGAGTGTAACGTCTCTTTAACTCAAGAGTGTAAAGTCTCTTTAACTCAAGAGTGTAGCGTCTCTTTAACTCAAGAGTGTAGCGTCTCTTTAACTCAAGAGTGTAGCGTCTCTTTAACTCAAGAGTGTGGCGTCTCTTTAACTCAAAAGTGTAGCGTCTCTTTAACTCAAGAGTGTAGCGTCTCTTTAACTCAAGAGTGTAGCGTCTCTTTAACTCAAGAGTGTAGCGTCTCTTTAACTCAAGAGTGTAACGTCTCTTTAACTCAAGAGTGTAGCGTCTCTTTAACTCAAGAGTGTAGCGTCTCTTTAACTCAAGAGTGTAACGTCTCTTTAACTCAAGAGTGTAGCGTCTGTTTAACTCAAGAGTGTAACGTCTCTTTAATTCAAGAGTGTAACGTCTCTTTAACTCAAGAGTGTAACGTCTCTTTAACTCAAGAGTGTAGCGTCTCTTTAACTCAAGAGTGTAGCGTCTCTTTAACTCAAGAGTGTAACGTCTCTTTAACTCAAGAGTGTAACGTCTCTTTAACTCAAGAGTGTAACGTCTCTTTAACTCAAGAGTGTAACGTCTCTTTAACTCAAGAGTGTAACGTCTGTTTAACTCAAGAGTGTAACGTCTCTTTAACTCAAGAGTGTAGCGTCTCTTTAACTCAAGAGTGTAGCGTCTCTTTAACTCAAGTGTGGCGTCTCTTTAACTCAAGAGTGTAGCGTCTCTTTAACTCAATAGTGTAGCGTCTCTTTAACTCAAGAGTGTAACGTCTCTTTAACTCAAGAGTGTAACGTCTCTTTAAGTCAAGTGTGTAACGTCTCTTTAACTCAAGAGTGTAACGTCTCTTTAACTCAAGAGTGTAACGTCTCTTTAACTCAAGAGTGTAACGTCTCTTTAACTCAAGAGTGTAACGTCTGTTTAACTCAAGAGTGTAACGTCTGTTTAACTCAAGAGTGTAACGTCTCTTTAACTCAAGAGTGTAGCGTCTCTTTAACTCAAGAGTGTAGCGTCTCTTTAACTCAAGTGTGGCGTCTCTTTAACTCAAGAGTGTAACGTCTCTTTAACTCAAGAGTGTAACGTCTCTTTAACTCAAGAGTGTAACGTCTCTTTAACTCAAGAGTGTAACGTCTCTTTAACTCAAGAGTGTTACGTCTCTTTAACTCAAGAGTGTGGCGTCTCTTTAACTCAAAAGTGTAGCGTCTCTTTAACTCAAGTGTGGCGTCTCTTTAACTCAAGAGTGTAGCGTCTCTTTAACTCAAGAGTGTAGCGTCTCTTTAACTCAAGAGTGTAACGTCTCTTTAACTCAAGAGTGTAGCGTCTCTTTAACTCAAGAGTGTAGCGTCTCTTTAACTCAAGAGTGTAGCGTCTCTTTAACTCAAGAGTGTAGCGTCTCTTTAACTCAAGAGTGTAACGTCTCTTTAACTCAAGAGTGTAGCGTCTCTTTAACTCAAGAGTGTAGCGTCTCTTTAACTCAAGAGTGTAGCGTCTCTTTAACTCAAGAGTGTAACGTCTCTTTAACTCAAGAGTGTAACGTCTGTTTAACTCAAGAGTGTAATATCTCTAGAACTTAACTATAACTTATCCAGTTTCAACGTGATTTAGAATATGACGCTTTCCCACGCAGTTTCTTAAAAAAAATAGATCGATAATGATTTTGAAAATTATTCTCTTGCAACACGATTGCCATTCAAATTTTAGCACGAGAGCTTTGATTGAAAAAATACTCATCTAATCTAATCTACTTAAGAAAATCAGCAAACTATTGAGCCGAAGCTCATGAAGTCTGCCCCAGCGCTCCCCCACCACTCCCAATCAGCATTCAAAACCCCCCTCCCCCCAGTGGTCTTTATTCCAGTCAGGCCGCGAAGCGGCACACCGGGGGCCTTCAGCTCCTGAGACAGCCTCACCCACCCTTCCACTCGATTGACTATGCGAGTGAGGCGGCTCCTGAGAAGGAACACCTGGCCTGCCGGGATGCTGCTTTCACACACCAACCGGGCCGGACTTTCTTGGGCTGGGCTGGATATTAATTACGTCTTTATTGTCCCCCCCCCCCGACCAACCCTCGGGGAGACATGCATGTGTTTTACAGGCGCCCTCTAATAGGGTTTACGTGGTTTTCTACGGTTTGACTAATTCACGCCGCAGCTGGGAGAGAAAATAGGTTACCTAGGAGCAGTACCCTCAAAGACTGCATATTTAGAATCATCGGTGAGGGTCGCCACGTTCCCTCACCTCATATCCATAAAGCAACTGTAATCATGTCCTGACCTGTTTCTGCGTTATTTTCAACTGCACTTTGATTAGGAAACCATGCAGCCGTGCTCTTTGTAACGCAGTTTCCGTGCATTACCTTTGCCTTTCAGCGAAGGTCCCCTACACGTTGATCCTGTACCCCGGGTAACGTTTCGGGGAGTTTGTATCAAACGCCTCTTTATCGACATGCCATTTTTGGGACCGACATGCCGATTAGAGCCCCGGGGGGGGGGGATTTAAAATATACTACAAGAAAATATAACATTACTGCGCATTCCTTAAACCCCCATAAACATGTACAACATGTTGTCACTAAGCAAGTTAGTGAATTCGTTATAATAAGGACGATATCAGCAGCTATTATGAACTTGGAATACAACATTATTCTAACACAGGGGGTCTCCAAAACGTGGCTGCTCACGCCCCTCGGGGTGTGACGTGGCAAGAAAGAAATATGATAACAAATTCTTAAAATCCGAGAAGCCATTGACAAATTAAGTTATTATTAATATATATTTAAAAAATGTATGCTTTACATTCTATTTTACACCATGTCATACGTCAAAATTATATATTCAACTCCCTATAACAGTTTCCCCGAGGACAGTCCACCGCTACCACCATTTCCCCAACCCTTTTCTAGACGATCGTTGCCTCTTTTCCACGAATTCAAACACTCCCCCCCCCCCCCCCACACAAAAATTCATTAAAACTAAAAAGACTGAGTAAAAAAGCAAACATTTTTTAAAAAAATAATTCAAATTACCTTATGTGAAAAAGCAATGGCGCATATTCCTATTGGTAGACAGCAACACAGAGCTACTATAACACTCAAAGCAAAATGAGATCTTACATTCTGTGAAACAACAAGTGGCTGAAAACATAAAAGGCAAAATGAGATCTTACATTCTGTGAAACAACAAGTGGCTGAAAACATACAAGGCAAAATGAGATCTTACATTCTGTGAAACAACAAGTGGCTGAAAACATACAAGGCAAAATGAGATCTTAAATTCTGTGAAACAACAAGTGGCTGAAAACATACAAGGCAAAATGAGATCTTACATTCTGTGAAACAACAAGTGGCTGAAAACATACAAGGCAAAATGAGATCTTACATTCTGTGAAACAACAAGTGGCTGAAAACATACAAGGCAAAATGAGATCTTACATTCTGTGAAACAACAAGTGGCTGAAAACATACAAGGCAAAATGAGATCTTACATTCTGTGAAACAACAAGTGGCTGAAAACATACAAGGCAAAATGAGATCTTACATTCTGTGAAACAACAAGTGGCTGAAAACATACAAGGCAAAAAAAAAACAAAAAAAAAATTAGAAGAAAAATGAAAATGTATTTGTGACACATTAAGCTGCGTTAACGATAGGAGCGTTAATTGTGCTCACATTTTAGGAGCCCAAAATGTACGAAAAAAAGATTTCTTAGATAAATCATTTGTACGACAATTAAAAAAAAAAAAAATTTTATTGTAAGGATAAAGATTTGTCAACTGGTACTGACTTTCAAAAAATTAGAATTAAACTAGAAACAAAACTAAATAACTAAAAAACTGTTTTAAAAAAATGTAATTAAAATAAATTAATTAAAAAACAACTGTTTTTTTTTTAAAAATTATATCTTCAAAATCACTTCAATATGTTTGGAGCTATGTATCAAATAATCATGTTTCAACTTTTATTGATAAGAAAAAACAAATTCAACCAAAAATTCTCTTGCACTTATTTAACAGTAGGCGTTTCTGCTTTCCTGTAGGAGGTCAAGACTTTTCAAAATGAAAAGAGAACTCCATCATTTACGTTACACACCTTTTCGATGACAACAAAGGTGATAACCGGTTGTGGTGAGTTCACAAATCCTTGCCGTGTCTCCCAAAAAACGTTGTCTTGGTAAGGAGGATGGGGCGCATATGAGACTGTGGATAGTTCGGGTCGAGCAGGTTGGATCGAAGAACAAATCTTCTTTGAACGAAAGAAAAAAAAAAAAATTATGAATGCAGTTCTTGAACTGGAGTAAACAAACCGTTTTGTGAATATATTTTTAAACGAAGTTAAAAAATAAAAATAAATATGACATGATATTAGTTGACTATAGTCGCATTAGCATACGTCCTTACCTCATCCCCAACAGTCGTCCAATTCCTATTTTGAGTTTTATTCTGATCATCGAAGCTATACGATGGTGGTTCTGGATTAAGAAGTTCTCTCTCTGCGTCATTGGTATTGTTAAATCCATGACGATATGTTTTATCCGTTGTAATTTCATTATGATCCGCCATCATCTAAATAGTGAAATAATATTTTTTATCAAAGATATGATATGCATCCAAAGGTTCAATGTTGATACGTGGGCTCCGATCAACACTTAAAAAATTTAGACTTTAGAACATCACGGTAACCTTGCAAAGCATTATATTTTACCAGATGTTGTAATTTTGTGGATATTGTTGTAACATGAATTTTATTTATTCTAATTTTGTATCAACTTTCATTTGATATATCTGATTTATTTTTTTTTTTAGTTTGCAGCTTTTTAAAATTGTTATTAAATATTAATTGATCCCTTTCATCTTCTGACAAAGAATTCCAGATTTTACAACTGGTGTAAGCTCGCGCAATTACGACACTCACTGAACAAACTCAGGAAGGTGAGAAGGGTAGCATTTATTTGTACAAGAAAACCAAAAACCAAAAACACAACCAGCCAATTAGCGCGGCTAGTGCTACATCTTAAACCTTGAAATGGAACACTGTCTTGACATTTCACTAGCAACTTAAATAGTCATTTTCAAAAAACGGGGAGTCCACTTAACACAAAAAGGAGGACCAGCAAAACAAAAACATACATTCACACTGACGAAACAAACTTAAAATTTCACACTGACGAAACAAACTTAAAAAGGCCACAGGCCTACACATGTTTGCAATCTCCGGTCAAAGCATCCATTTTCAAAACTAGAATTCAACAGACTCCTCGATAGTGGAGCTCTCGGCCATCATCTGATAAGAAACTAAATTAACTAATTATAAAAGTGTTGGTCTGCGACAAAGCTTTAAAATAGATTAAATAGACACGAACAATCTGTGTCAACATAAAAATATATATTAAACTTTAAAAAAGATTTTACATTACTTATTTCTATGTCTTGTTGTTGTACAGATGAAGGCATGTGCCGAAACGTTTACTCGGGTGTATTGTAAAATTATTATTAAAGCTTGATATATATTGTTATATCGACACAGATTGTTCGTGTCTATTTAATATACAAGAAACTATAATGTATCGACATCTTTTGGCTAGTTTATAATGAAATGGACAAGTAAGATAACTATATAAACAACAATACAATTTTATATCATGGGTCATAAGCTTAGAAATACATCTTGCGGGCGTCTGCGGGCTATTTTTTATTTTAAAAAAAATTAATTAGTTTTGGATTAATTTTTTATTTAATTTTTACAAAAAAATTTGTTGTCACACGGTGCTTTAGGCCAATTGTTTGTTTTTCTCTGTGACTGAGCGTCCGTAAGAGATTTTGAAAAAAAAAATTATGACCAACCAAGATTTTCATTAAAATTTCATAAAGATGATACTTCTAAATATTTGTTTGCTATTTACATCGTTCCAATCATTGCATATTCTGACGATACCACCACCGTTGCTTTATTATCTGAAGAGAATGGCTTATTTACAAGCTTTATCAGTTGGTGGGTTAAAAATCTCCCCAGTTGAATATCACAAAAACGAAAGATATGTTAGTCACCAAAATCAGATGTCACAATAAGCAATCACGGTTGATAGCAAGCAGAGACATACACGTACCTAGTTGTCGTCAATAACAATAAGCTCGCATACAATGAGCGCGTCCGATTTCTGTATGAAAAAATCAACCAAATTCTTTTCTATGTTTAAAATAATTGTACACTTTGGGCGTAAACAAACAATTTCTTTACTTATTCTTAACTTATTCTGCAGTGCTGGTATGGCAATTTCAGGGTTGCCTGCTGGTTTGAGAATTCATCGTCTGACATAAAGCACGGATTAAAATATACTAATAAAGAAACCTACTAATAGAGCACAAACCTAAACATCCTTCACATGAGGAACTATTTGAAGAAAAATGATCTAAATCTAAAAAAAACAAAACAATTTTGAAGATACATCGCAACTACTTTATCACGGATACCGAGATCAGCTGGTTTAGAGCGAATTCTTTCTCTTACAGTTAGGACAGTAATATAAAACAATTCATTGGTCCCCCATTTTGTACGAATTCAAAAGAGTGCTCCCCCAGCGGCTACCAAATCATAATTTTCACTAATTAAGTCATTATTCTCACTAAATGAGTTAATTAATGGCTGATTTCTACGCAAGAGAAATACTTTAGATGTCTTGAGTTCAAATTGTTATAATCTTAAGATGCCTTGATTTAAATGCGTTTTTTACTTATGTGCTGAAATATTTCTATGTAACATGGTTTGTTTACTTATGTGCTGAAATATTTCTATGTAACATGGTTTGTTTACTTATGTGCTGAAATATTTCTATGTAACATGGTTTGTTTACTTATGTGCTGAAATATTTCTATGTAACATGGAATACAAAATCAATTCCAATTTTTTGAATTTATAAAGAATCTAATCTTATGAAATCAAACAAATTGTAAAAAATTATATTTTGTTTTCTCTTGTTGATGTTTGTCAAATGATTTATATGGAAAAACCCAAGAAGTAAAGCATTAGAAACCCCTCCGACGCATCGTCCTTTTTAGGCACCGCCCACCCCAACCTTAAGCGTACGCCCGCCCCACCCAACACTCTCCAAAAAAATTATATTCATAAACCATTTATAAAGTCAAGTCAATGTATTCCAGTGCTTCTAAACGTGTGGCGTATCTCAAACATGGAGACCATTTGTAGATAAGAGAAGACCATTAATAGTATCTACGACTGTGGCGAAAGAAAAATGTGTGGTGGGGGGGGGAGTAGTAGAGAATAGGTCAACCCTGGACAGAACTTATATTGATGAACGGAATGTTCAGCCAATATTTTCGTGATACGGGGTGGCTAAAAAATTTGGCGCACTAACGATACCTATGCCAAAGCTTTTGGGATATAAGAAATGTGTGAAAAATAACGGCGGAGTAGGGGTGGAGGAGTGTATTGTTTAAGCACTTTTTTTTACAGTTAACCACCTAATGTTTTCCATATATTGCTTAACAAATATTTTGTCACTTCCTTTTGTTAAGTGTATCCTACAATTGTGATTCTTAAGGCTAAGGCGTAAATGGCAGCAACGATGATATTCATTTTTTTAGATGATCAGCTGAGACGTTTGGTAAAGTCAAATCTTGGGAAGCACTGCAGTAAGTCTGTTGAAATCGAATCTTGGCTAACACTGCGGTAAGTCTGTTGAAATCGAATCTTGGGAAACACTGCAGTAAGTCTGTTGAAATGGAATCTTGGGAAATACTGCAGTAAGTCTGTTGAAATTGAATCTTGGAATATACTGCAGTAAGTCTGTTGAAATCGAATCTTCAGAAGCACTGCGGTCAGTCTATTGAAATTTGTGTTGTGGGTTTGCACCCCCCCCCCCTTACACTTTTTTACGCCCATGCATCTGTTAGATTCAGGCCAAGCAAATGATCACATGACAAATGACGTCAAACAAAATAAATAGTATCTCGATAAATACAAAACTTTTTGGTGATTTCTTTTAAGACTTTCCAGAATAATTAAACATCATGTCTATCACAGAATTTCAGTGGGACAGTTTGCTGTGTTAGAGCTATTGGAGAGAATTTTCAATATTATTATTAAATTTACATACTTTTTGTAGACCCCCCCCAGCCTTCCTTCCAGTACCAATAATCTTCAAAATCACCCCCCCCCCTTTTTATGTGTTTAATCCCGCAGTTTTTACATTATCAATGGAAGAGCCCATATTATACGATGTAGTCGTTATTAAACTTCCTGGCATTGCACTCTCGGAATTTCCGAAAGCGCCTATGTACATCCGCAATCCCGTGGGGTTGGAAGGGGGGGGGGGGTAAGTCCCATTGGGCCAAGAGCAGACGTGCTTAATGGTCAACCCTTTAGATCTCAGACAAACTTTTAAGGATGTCGCTCTATATGTAGGAAATGGAGAGAGGAGGAGGAGGAGGAGGAGCATTACTACAAAATAACGGAATTTTTGTCCGTATTATTTATTGTGACATCGACAATGAAAGGCCTTAGTCTCTCTTTCGCTGAATCTTAACCTTGGCATTGTTAAGCACAACACAAATCGTATTCACTTCAGGCAATAAAAATTTACGAAAGAAAGCTTAAATAACAGGAAATTCGCCCCAATCTTATCTTTACAAGCTGCAGGGATTCTCAGATGTATTTTATAACAAGTCTCACCTTTATTTCTTAATCTTGTTGAATAGCGCCTCATTTCTTTAAATATATTTTGGATTGACTATTTAAGGAAGAACATTACTCAATTAATTTTTTAACGGGACAGAGATTTGAACCATGCATGTAAGAAAAACAGAAGATTGTTACTAAATATTTTTGCAATGCTTATCTGTATCCAGGGACAGCTCAGCATTTTTTATCAAAATATGACCACTAGTGCACATGAGTTTTAGACGGATGATGGTGTTACCGCACACATATTCATATTAATGTGGTGGATTATGGAGATGACATAATGTCAGTCTTCAAGGCATGCTAAAAACCGACATTACTTCAGCTGGCCATTCAATGCCTTGTTTAAATTTACTTAATATGAATCGTTAATCAACACATTGGAAAATGTAATATTATTTGTTCTTTGATATGTGAGAAGGGAGATTAAAACACGTTCCTAAAGATACGATTGCAGAATTTAAACTAGGAGCTACTTAACCACATGAAGAGATCGGGAAAAGACCATCTGACGGGTACATTTCTTAAACAAAGGTTCACATTAATTTTTCTACTTTTCTGCAAACAATTCATAATTCTATGAAAGTAAAGAAATCACATTTTAAAAGAAAATTGTAAAAGGAGAACACCTTTCACCTAATATGTTCAATCACTTTTTGGGGCTGAGCTAAAGCTCTTTAATGGCCCCAGCGAGTATATTACAGGTGTTACTCACCCGTTGGACTTTCGACGTGGATCACTAGAGTGCTCCCAACTCTCACAAGTGTCGGGCCCTAGGCTAGCATGTGCACAAATGTTTCTGGCGCCTGCCCACAGCGGCGGCAACTAGTGAGCCGAAGAGAATTTATTCTATTTAAACAACTCTGAGTCGGACGGAGCCCTGTTCTAATTTTGGATAATGTCGCTATTGTGATCGCGTTTTAGTTTCCACCGTAGATCCCCTTTTTTGGTGTGTGGCATGATCCGTTAAATTCTTTGGGCCTTATCACCGTTTTTCCACAATACATTTCGAAAAAATATCTTTCAAACATAACCGGAACCCCACCCCCACCCCCCTTTACCCCCACTCCCACCGCTGGGCTACCGGTCGGTTAGGTTGTGGCTGAATGAACTCTTGCCTAGCTAGAAATTTGCTTTTCATTTTGGGTTTAAGCACCCGCGTCCACGGATCAACTGAAGTATCATTCGGCCTCAATGTGATATTTTACATGTCTTGTAATGTGTCCAGAATGGCATTTAGTGTCTAGATAGCACTTTCGGTATTGACAGCAAACTGTGAGTCAGTCGACACTATGAAGGACTAAAGTGGTTTTCTTTAAGCTAACTTGCTACAAAACCTTTGAGACTTGTGCTATAATTTCCAGTCGGTGGAGTTTTCTCTTTCGGGTACTGAATGAGTGCTCAATACACAGTAGCTCTCAAGTTCTTGCACCGCGTTCGTTATTAGGGTCTTTTAAGATTTACATTTTGTTAACCCACTGATCTTTTGTAACTGAATGATTTTTTTTTTAAATTTAATCTTTCGGTATCTTTCAGCCGTGGTAACATCGCTTTATCTCACCTAATCTTCAAATTTGGGAATGATTTCTACTACAGCCGTGTGTTTTATGCGCAAAGTCCCGCATACAAACCTGAGAGCTAGGTTCTGTATGATGTCCATACCCTCTAGATTCGTGCGGCCTGAACGGGGAGGCTGCAATCAATCGTTCCGTAAGTTGGTGCTTTTTGGAGGGGTGCAAAGGTGTCCCAAGTAGTGCCATGCTGTTTTTGTCTCTAAACTTAGATTCAGCGTGAATCGGGCGTTTATGCAACTTGACTTTGTCGTCCATTTTCCAATCTTAGCTTCTTCAAGTTTCCTATCCGTTCCACAAATTTTCCCACATAAGATGTAAGGTAATTTGGTCGATATCTCTCGATGGTAGTCAGCCCAGGTTGTCTATCTTTGAGAATTTGGACAAACATTTCCCGTTTTAACGGTTTCAGCACAATGTCTGTGGTCTAGGGGTTGTTGATACGGCCCAAAAAGCGTCAGTGGCGCAGTGATGCGTGAACACCGCGTTGTAGAACTTAATAGGCACAGGTACTTTTTCCGATTTTATTATTCCTAGAACCGTTTGCAGTTCGGGCATATTAAAGGGAGCTGTGAATACTTCACAATAAGGCTTCACCTGTTGGACACAAGTTCCTACTTTCCGGAAGTTTATCAAAATGTGTGAAATACGCAACCAATAAAATATCGCTACCCTCAATATATGTTATGATCGGAAAATTTAATCCAAATCTAGATACACAATCAGATTCTAAATAAAGTAAGTTCCAATTATGGGCCGCACCCGTTTTCCTGTCATTGACACTGGCTATTATACTGCTGTATAACTTTCCCCACGAACCCCTTAAATGCCACAGAAATAGATTTCCTGCAAGAAGCACAGCTTTGCTGTTGGAAGCCGCCAATGTTTACGATTCGTGCCCCATCTCTACATCATTTCGATTACTTAATGTCATGAGCGGTACTTTTTATTTAAAGAAGAAAATATTAAGATTGTGTATCCCTGAATAAAAATATTCTCTTGAACTGGTGGAAGAAGGTGGGTTTGCCAGTTAGTTCCTGCCCAATCTCAATTATGTCCAATTTTGGCGTTGATAGTTGTACTGCCCCCCCCCCCCCCCCACACACAAAAAAAAAAAGAAACAGTGTAACAAAATCCCATATTGTAAAAAGTGCAGCTCAACTGTGAGAAACCATATCTTAGTTGCAGTCCTTACAGAAAAAAAAAAAAGAAGTCTGAAAGCGTATATGGGTCAAAGTTCGAGCCCAGGGAGTGACGATTGCAAACATTTCATTTCCGGTGTTTCTGAGAAACGCAAAGAAAACTATATCAGCGTCAAAGTGATTCGTGGTGTGCAAACATTGGTGACGTCAGTCGATGTATGTGGCCAAGCCGCGGCCTGCGAACCGGATATAGTAAAGTAACAAACTATTCCATTAAATGATTTGTAACAGATGTGGCCAAGCCGCGGCCTGCGTACCGGATACGGCCGCCCACGTTAAACGTTCTCGCCTGTCGGATGTTCCTAAATCTCTCTCGTTCGATTTATAGACTTCACATACTTTATCTTTTAAAAAGTTTGCTTACAGACATAAGTTGTTCAATGCATGCTGCAAACGGATGCCAACTCTTTCGCAATCTGAAAGTCCAAATTGACACCAAAATCAAACACGAGAAGTTGTGAGAGATCAGTAGACTCATCCAGTGCCAGAGAATACCAAATCGAGTTCCTAGCTTTCTCCCGTATCTGTAGCAATATTTTCTCTCCAAATTCTTCTGTTCTCCACACAACTGAACTTGCCAAGGGCTGTTATTTCCAAACGCGTCGACTATGATTTGTTTAAAGGCCCCCGCATTTTTCCAACACTCCTCTTTCTTTCACCCATTTCTGGTAGTTATTAGACTAATATAATTATATTAGCGGTAATTTGTTAGGTGGAGAATGTCTCTTATTTTAACACACACAAAAATTTCGTCAGCTTTTCCTGAAAACTACAACCTCAGGTTACTTGGTGGGTTTTTTAAGTGATGGCATCAGTTGCTAATTAATTCTGATTGAAATACATATTGTTTTATCGGAAATTGAGTTTGAACCACGTTAAATGTCACAAGTAACTTTATTTTTACCAGTGATATACTGTGATAATGTGACCTGTGCGTCCACTCAATATAAATTAATATCAATAGCAAATACATGTCTGCAAAACAAAGTGACCGCAGACTGTATTATATACTTCGGCCAGCTACTTTTAGTAGTTAACTTTTTTGGTGCCAGCTTAACTCGATCCCACTGGCCACTTTGACTCGAATAGTTATTGTATTCATTTTACACACTGTATTTTTATTCATGTACTATTACGTTACCGTATTGTACAATTTTGAGACGATATCGTATGATTTTAGGAGTACGAGGGTAAACAGGTCTCTAATAAACAAGAAAATCTTGATTCATTAATTGAAAATTGATAATGATAAATTTAGGCACATAGCAGCCAAGGGGTCTACGAACGTGTGAAGATCTCCTAGTATTGTAAACATAATATTGAAATTTATATTGTATCACAACATTTCGTGTTCCAAACGTTTTATCAAGCAAGTTCAAGCACCGTCGGCGGGCCGGATGAACTGGCATCGTGGACCGGATCCGGCCCGAGGGCAGTTGTTTGGGGACCCTGCTCTATTGGTAGATTTAGTATAAAAATGGTGAAAGATTTTACTTTTCAGGCTCGCGTTCATCAAGTTTCTCAACGGTGCCATCGACTACGTTTTTAAAATATATTTTGATCCATTCCTGAATGTGTCTCTTAAATGTTTTTTAATCTCATCAACTGTTCAAATGATATTTAGTTATATATGTATAACAATCACTTCATTATTTCCTTTACGTGATTCAGTATTTAGTCACGCAAATATTTCCCAAGATTTTCACAGGACTGAGATGTAATTAAATAAAAACTGACGCGAAAACGTGTTTTTGTGTTATTACAAACAGCGTAAAATTGGAAGAATACTGTTATAGGTAAGTTTAAATTATATAATAATACTACTAGAATATACTAGAATATATGACTCGATGCTAAAGGGTTGATAATGGTAGGTCCTCTGCGAAATTTTAACCTGCTATTGCAAAAACTAATCACAATTCCTAACTTTAAAAAGAAGTATCTATGTAATGATATTTACTTTCCTAACATCGTTAAGTTTGAGAAGTATGTATCTGCTATTTATTATACGTCTACCCTACTCCCTTTCACAACTTTAAACTACTTTTTTACGTCTAAACATGACTTTAAATTACCCAATCTAAATTATCACTAATTATATCGATTTTGTCACTAAAGAAGTTAATTGAGGGACGATTTCCACACTAGAGAAATACTTTAGATTTACTCCTTTTCGTGTACTTGAACTACAACTTTTTTGTCTCTAACACTTGTGAAAACATAATCTCAAATTTACAACAAAAACTCTAAATGTGATATAAATATATTTTATATAAACGAAATTTGATATATTGATATCCTCATCAAAAATTTAAACAAACTTTAGCATTGTTTGGTTTATTATACATTATCATAAAAATGTAAAACAAAGAATTGTTGTATCTAAAGAAGAGTCTTGTAACAGTTTTTCACGTCTATGACAGAATTGAGTGTCTTTTTTTGACAGAGTTTCTTATCTTTTTTTTAAAAAAAAGATGTTCCACTCATAAAATACACACCATTTTTACTTTTCGCAGACTAAAAACAAAAATATATTTTCATTTTTTAAAATAAAATATTAACCCATCTCCATTTCAACTGGCTTCTATTATGCAAACTTACAATTATAATAATGAATAATAAAATCTCATTTTCTACAACGACAATATGTCAGCTTAGGATAATAATAGACAGAATGCAATGCAATATGCTTCCTTTTTATATATATAAATTTATACAAGTTAAACTCAAATAAATGTTAACCTTAATGTAAACATTCAATACGTAATCTTATAATACACTGTTGATATATGCTAAATGTAACAGATCCATTAATTATTCAATGCTGACTCTGAAGCCGCCATGCAACAAAGCGTTGATACATTCTCTTAGGCCTTCAACAACTTTGGCCTAACAATCAACGCGAAGAAGACTGAGGTGTTGTATCAGCCAGTTCCCAATAGGCCCCACGCTGAACCCAACATCATCATCAGCGGACAGCGTCTTAACGCGGTGGATAAATTTACAAAAATGTAGAATACATTAATATGAGTTAAAAGAAAGGATTGGGCGATTTGCATGGCTCGCAGATTATACATGGCCTTAATTTAAAATAGAACATTGATAAAAAAATGTTATCCGTTTCAAATTTTAAACTGTTTCAGCTTTTTCTCAAACTTATATTTCAAAAGGAAAAAAAGAACCACTGCCCATTACGCTTGTTTTGGAAAAAAACTGAATGAATGACTAAAATACCTTTACAATATGTAGTGCCATGAATCAATGAAGTTCTTGTATCGAGCTAGCAATACTTGATTTGATTTCCTCATAAATGTGGACCTTGTTTATCTTTTTAAAAATAAATTATTTTTACAATTTTGAATTTTGTTATAATATACTAAGAAAAAATGCCCTCTTCATGAGCACTGTTTTATCGGAGTACATTAGAAATAATTCTAGAATCAAACAATGCCATTTTTAGAATATATTGTTCAACAAACATCTAAAAAAAAAACCAACTAACAATAGTAATACTGTCTCAGCTTCAGTGGCACTTAATGATTGCCTCAGGCAAAGTACAAAACTTGATTCGTTTCTTTAATAGTTAAAGACCTTACCTGCAGTCTCTCGAAACAAAAAATGATTTCTTTATCGCACCTGACCTGCCGCCAGAGGGAACATTTTCATAACGTCAGAAGCCAGTATTTCCCGTTTCCATTTATTTGATTGGGCGATTGTTGAACAGTGCAGTCGTATCATTCCCAGGGTTGAGAGGAGTTACAAATATGGCTTACTGGTTTTAGTACCCTCAAGTTTTTGTTTTGTTTTGTTGTTATATACAGCTGTTTTTAATTAAATGAATGCATGTTACTAGAATATATGACCCGATGATATTGGCATTTTAGCGGTAGGGCCTTTGTGATAGTTTCTACCTGCTATTGCTAAACCTCATCACAGTTCCTAACTTTAAAACGAAGTATCTATGTAATGATATTTACGTTTCCAACATCATTAAGTTTTGTGAAGTATGCATCTGGTATATATTATACGCCTACCATACCCCCTTTTCACACCCCTAAACGACATTTTTTTCTTCTAAACATTTTTACGACTATTTCTACTCTATAGAGAAATACTTTAGATGTCATGTGTTTTTAAATTTTAAAATGTTGGGCCTACCCTAACCTTTTTCGGACCCTTGAAATACAATTTTTTATCTCTAAAAATCGTGAAAGCATAAACTTAATTGATAAATCATAGAAATATATTTTATATTAACGGAATTTGATATATTGATATCGTCATCAAATATTTAAACACAATTTTGACTGTTTTTTTTAATTATACATTATAAACAGTTGTTAAACATATGTTTATATGTAAAATGACAATGTAACATCTCTTTTTTCAAAAAATGTAATAACGTGGGTTTAAATATATTTTCATCCACGTAACAATGTACATGCCTTTTTTTCTACACCCCCCCTCGCAATGCATGTACCTTAGAAGATTAATTATCGCACAACCATCCCCCAAATTTTAATGAAATCTTCCACTGGATTTTAGTCCCACCCATACGCTATCACACATGTGTTGCACTTCATATGGTTGCCCTTATTAGGACGAGTCATAAGTGCATCAGTGGATGCTATTTGGCTATGGAGTTTCGCTGGACTGATGACGTAAACGACATGTTCTTATTAAAAGTATATTGAAAGGTTACGTTTTTAAATAACGTTATCAATTTAATTTTTTAAAAAAACTACGCAGGAAGCAGAGAACACGATAATCAGTAAATGTTAACACTGAAGTCAAAACAAGATTGTATTTATAAATTATTTTTAAGCATCTAGAAAACATTTGACTGGAGGAACTTAAGCCAAGTTTCTATTTGTTATAAATTTTGATATTTTAACATTTAGACCGCACGAGATATTATTCTCCAACTGTCCTCTGTTGAAAAAATTAGTGTTATGTTTTTAAAATACAATAATTTAATAAGTTAAAATCTTTCTTTCCCTGTACCGGAAACAATGTCTCCAAGCCCAACACATTGTGCGTTATAGTCAGACAATGGAGCGATCATCTAATCTATATGACTACTAATTTATTTGTTTGATAATTTTATTTATATTTTTCTTTAAATATTTAAAGCGTAACAAATTATATAGGAATCGATTACTAATTTTTGTTTAAAAACAAAAGATTACCACAACCAGTTATCAGTTTAAAAACCGATTAACCTTTAACATTATTAATCAGGGCAAAAAAAAAGTATACATATATTTTGACTGTTAAACGGTGGTACATAATTAAATGACGGCAGGTCTACCAAAGTCTACAGTTATATTTGTACCTTATTCAATAGTTTTACTTTGTTCACGCCACATCGAGGACTGTGTCAAGGGTATGAAATCAATGTAGTTATGTTTGTAAGTAAATCATGTTGAGTTAGAGAGTATACGTGTAGCGTTGTATATTGTGCGTGAATGTTGTGACGTATTTGGGTAGGGGAAGTGACGCATTAGTTTAGTGTTGTGTGAGGAGTGGAATGTAGATGGCGGTTGGACAAAAGGATGTTGAATAGCGATGTTGTAGAACCTTAGGAAGGAGAGCTGTGTGCCTTGTGTTTCCTGATAATTAAAGTTATAGTTATGAAAAGGACATGAGTTGTTACTAATGACTGAATTAGTTGAAGAACTTGATTGAATGATCCAATCCTGAGGACATAGAAGTTGACAGACTGCAGCACAGAGTAACATATACGCTGGCTTTAACGCGAGAGTTGTCCCCCCTATTGACCTGTCTGTTCCTGAATGTATAGAAAACTTTTGCAAAAAATTCATATATAATAAAAGAAAATTAGTTTTTAAAGTAATGTTAAAAATAATTGATTGTCTTTTGAATCATCAAATTTAAGAGAGGATGTATTATTTATAGGGCCCGTATAACATTGAAAACTTATATAAGCTAACTAGGGACTGGGTCTGGGGTACACAGTGGTCGAAATGATTCCTCTAGAAACTTTACTCTGGAAGCGGCATTGTGTTATATAAATATTCCAAATTATGAGGTGTTTACCTTCTTTTACTTTTGTAATCCACATAATTAACACAAAGCAATACTTATCGATCACAGTAATGCTGCTACAGTATTCCGGGAACTCACAATTGGCAATTTTAAACATCAACCTCATCAATGCTAGCAAACCTAGGTCCTTTGTGTTGGCTCTGCGGACCTAGGTCCACTTTATTTTATTTATAATATTTAAGGGGCATAATTAAACAAAAGCGCAAACTTGAGTGCTATGGCCACGTGACCAGAAAAAAGGGCTCGCCAAAGAAATCATGCAGGGCACAATTAGAGGAGGGAGAAGAAGAGGAAGACAGAGAAAAAGATTGGAAGATAACCTCAAAGAGTGGACGGGATTAAAACTAGGCGATGCTGTGAGTGGTGCAGAGGACCGAGAAGAAGGATAGTTTTCATGTCGTCTGTGGCCCCCCAACGGTCCAAATACATAGGGACATGATGTTGATGATGACGATGGTGAAGGGGCAAAAAGTCGGGAAGTGTGTAAATGCAGTGGGTGCTAATAAAAACGGGGATTTCCATCCTCAACTATGCTGATGTATATATATCTATATGTTTGTATACAATATAATTTACTAGCAAGAGATAACATGTAAATCATAGTTTTTTTGACGTCATTTATCTACGCTCAACCTTATCTTACGTTTTTAGCGTAGTATAGGGTATATATGAAGGGGTAGTACCTCTGGTTTCTCAGATAGAGTACCCCTTTTGAGTTAGCTATTCAATCTTTGTTCCCCCACATGGTGCTAGTGCTTACCTATGACTCCAAAAAGCTGTAGCGGGCGCAGCAGCCATTCCGAGGAAAACGGCCTGGACATAGCCGGCAAAAACCGGTTCAGGGTAGCCGAGGGACATTAAATCTGCGATAAAAAAAGCGCTTGTCCACAAAGCATGGAAAGACACGGGAAAAGATTAATGTCCTGTATCAATTAGCTCCCGGAAGTCCTAATGCTGAGCCCAATATTGAAATAAATGGTGAATTTCTTGAAGCAACAAATACTCAACTAACTTGGCAGCATATTGTTTCAAAGTGCAACCATCGATCAGGTTGCAAACCATCGATGAGGCGGTAAACCATCAATGAGATGGTAAGCCATCGATGAGGAGGTAAACCATAGTATTGAAAAGGTCACATTAACCTTTGGGGAAATGTCTTAGAATTCATGGACGAGGAAAGATGTTAACACTTAAACTAAACTAAGCATCTACGAAGTTCTTGTGCTCCCCCGGTTTCTCTTGCATTTGTAAAACGTGGACAGTCTAATGCTAGAGAGTTGAACTAATTTTACGCGACAACATTCAGAAAAATCATCAGCATCAAAGGCCATCACGGTGTCCCAGAAACAGATGCACTCGCATAGACAGCTCTACCGGCGTTTACACAGGTTTAATGTGGTCCGATGCTTTTCTGTGCGGGGCGTGTTGTGAGAGTATCAGAGGAGCTCGATCCTGGGAGGCGGTATGCTAGTGGTGAGGAAGTAACGTTTTAAAGAACACGTTTAGTATCACTGAATGCATTCGTTATAAACACGGACACGTGCAATAAAAGCGGCAACGTATAGAGCAGCGGTTCTCAACCTTTCTAACACCGCGACCGTTTAATACAGTTCCTCATGTTGTGGCGACCCCCAACCACAAAAACTTTTCGTAACTACAAAAACTTTTCGTTGCTACTTCATAACTGTAGCGTATATGTGTTTTCCGATGGTCTTAAGCGACCCCTGGGAAAGGGTCGTTCGACCCCCAAAGGGGTCGCGACCCACAGGTTGAGAACCGCTGGTATAGAGCATCGTGAAAGTCTTCCTTATATAAATGATCTTACGACATGAATAAAACAGAACCACTGCTGCAGAGCACAACTGACAAGCCAGAAAATCCCGAGTTAACACTGCGCCTGCAGATGTCCCGTCGCTGTCTTTGATCGATTTCGACGGTTGAACAGTTTCCTAACTTCAATTATCCACTCTAACCGTTATCTCAGTTTTGTAGTAACACTTAGCTTTTAACATATTAATGTAATGTAATATTATCATGGTGGAAAAAAAAATTATTATAGGTTTCAATTGCTTACATTGTTTTATTAGATATAATTACCGATCCTGACCCACACCTCAATTTCAACAAAGTATGCACTACAACATGACTAAACCAAGCTGACGAAATATGCCATAGCAGGCCAAATTGCTTGCGGTACACCGTGAAAATCTATACACCGCTCTCATCAATCGCACCACTAGTCAACTAAAAGTATTTAGAACTAAAATTTTTAATAAAGAATAAGAAGCTAAATATAATTAAAGCGTTCAAGCTGAGTCGTTTTACTATTATTATTATTATTATTATTATTATTATTATTATTATTATTATTATTATGGGTAGTTTTCTAAAGCGTGGTACCCCAGCCTAGGGCTGGGCTCACCACGCTGTACATACAAATTAAAATGAACTTAAAAAATATAAATTAAAAACCAACCATTCCATAACAATTTACATGTGACGTCATGGACGGCACTCCGCAGCATCGTTTAACTTTCAGAGGGGGAATCAGTCAGGATAGTAAAGTTTAAAGAGGTGTGTTTTGAGTGCAGTTTTGAAGGCTGTGATGGTTGATATATTTATGATGTGTAGTGGAAGAGAATTCCATTGTTTGGGGGCACAGTAAGAGAAAGATCTTTCACCGTATGTTTTTGTGCGAGTCTTAGGGACAGAAAGAATACGATCGTCTGCGGAGGAGCGAAGCTGTCGAAAGGGTGAATAGACAGAGAGAATTTCGGTTAGATATGAAGGGCAGGAATTCGAGAAAAAGTGGTGGCACAGAACAGAGAGTTTATAATCAATCCGTGCTTGTACAGGGAGCCAATGAAGTGAATGAAGTAGTGGTGTGACGTGATCACGTTTTTTTTGCCTTTAAAACTATTTACTATGCAAATATGGACCCAATTAATAAGCTGGTTAAAGGAATACTAGTAGAAATATGTTTAAACCTGGCACAGGGTAGCGCCGCCCATGAACTTATTTCTGGGAACGAAATAGGAAAATGTGTTTTTATTTCCTCAAAACAATTGTCCTGGTTTTCATTCCACCCATACCATAATTCAATTTTTCCAATTTTGATTTAAATACTTATAAAGGAGTTCCCCTTCATGCTATGTTTTAGCTGAGTACATTAGAAATATATCTAGTATTTAAAAATCTTATCTCAAATGTATATAAGTCAAAGATCTAAAAAGAAATATATTCATAACAAATATAAAAAGAATACAATGTTAAGAATGTCTCGAATTCAGTTGTATTTTCCAATTGTTTCATGCATAGCATAAAGTCTTCTTTGGCTCTTCAGTAGTTTTGGAACATTCGTTTAGTCAACAGGGACAAAACAAGTATCCAACCTGATAATAAATAAAAGAATGAAATAGCTGAACAAGGTAGGTGGAAGCAGGACGAGAACGTTTCGACTAAGAGCCAGTGGCGTAGCGAGCTTAACTCGCGCCCGGGGCACAATACATTTTTAGCGCCCCCAATATCTTTTTAACGCCCCCCCCCCATTCGAAAACCATACAATATTATAGTAAAATATACCATTTGGCGCCCCATTGTGAGTAGCGCCCGGGGCATGATGCCCCCTTGCTCCCCCCTCACTACGCCACTGCCAAGAGCCTTCCTCAGCAGACGGGACAACTAAAGAAACAAGAGCTAGAAGGTAGTTCCAAAACCCAAGTGTTCACCACCTGACCTGATTACGGACAAAAGTGCTTTATGCGATTGGCTGGTTGTTCTACGGGGCCCTCGTATTCTTCCCAGGGTTGAAGGTCATTTAAATATAGCATCCGTGTTTACTACCAGTTGAACACTTCTGTGTAAAAGGTTTTTTCCAAACTGAGTCAAACCATAACGTGCACTTTCACTACGTTTGCAATATGTAGTATACAATAATTAGTTTGCAATATTTAGTGTGTGTGCTGGGGGTGTTGGACGAATTAGAAATGTTTATGACACTTGAGCACATAAAATAAGCGGCGGCGCGTAGAGGAAATGGGTCTTAAAATAGTAAGCACGTGATAAACAGTAACATTCATTCCATAGACTTTAAAAGCTGGGCTAGTTCCCGGAAGTTTAAATTTTTTTTTTATTTGAGTTCCTTTAGCATATAACTTAAAGGATAAAATCGATACATTTTAGTGAAATAGTTTCTATCTAAGAAGCAAAATTGTCACAATATTCAAAGCAATGACTTACACATTGTGATCTTCAATAAAAACATTACCGAAAAGCATAAATTTAAAAAAAAAATATTTTAAACACATTTTTTAAAAAAATGCTTTCTATCAAAGACGAGTTCAAATACACTAAAAGGTAGAAAATAATTTAAAATTGTTAAAAATGCATTAGGCAAAGAATGGCCGTTAAGAAGTGTAGATGAGCACCATATGAAGCTAAATTATTCGAATTGAATGCAATAGAAATGTGATTAATATATTTTTTTTTTTGTTAAAATAGTTTCTGCACATACTTTCTTTGCATGATTCATTTTAAGAAATTGCCAAAAACCTAGGCACAAAACTAAAAATTTTGATCTGAGCCCATTCACTCGGCGAAGCAGATGCGTCGACCATGATCATTTGAGCTACAGTGTCAACCCGACTCCGTCGTCCAGGCGTTCACCAGGTGAACACAGCACGAGAAATCTTTAAATGTCACGTGTGCGAACAAAACAAAAATAATCAAAACGTTCCATCCATACATCTACATACAAGATGGAAATGTTTATAGAGTGTATGGCTTTTAAAACAAAAAGCTTAAGACTAATTGAATTACTCGAATGAGAGAACCAGCCAGAAGGCGCCTACTTCGATTTGTTTAATGCCTATCTGTATCACGACACAGATATATAGACACCTGTATAGACACATACATCAACATATGTACAGACATACATTACCACATGAACAGACACATACATCAACGCATGTACTAACACAAAAATCAACACATTTACAGACACATAATAATATTAGCACATGTACCGTCACACACATCAACACTTTACAGACACATACATTAACTAACTTCATTTGGAAGACGTTCCCTAATCAGCAAATATGCCAGAATAAGACACGTTCTATCTGTGACTCTTACTGACGACGTATACAATCGAAAGAGTTTTACGCAGGCCCTGAAACTGTTCGAACAGCGCTGTGATGATTACATCTGATATAGCGGACACTATTTACTGTCAACAGATTGCGACTAATAAAAACATGCTACTCAAGCCAGTAGGTGTGAGGCTTTGGTTATTTGATGATCATTAATTTCACATTTTATGAACTACTTCAAAACCATCTTATATATTTAAATAAATACTTGATCTCATCCCTAAAATGAAGTAAAACATTGTTTATATTTTTTCACAAGTGCCTTGAACAAAAATATGTTGCACATTTAATAATATACGATAGTTTTGCGTGCGTTATATCCGAATTGGTGCTGTAAAGGGATCACTGTGACATGACTGGGAGAAATCCTTGACAATACAAGAATGAAGAGGAATGCATTGCATCTCTAAAAAAAATTAAAACAACCCATTAATGTAAAAGTAAATTGATTTATTTTGTGTCAAGCAATTCGAATGAGTATTAATTTCTCAAACAACATTTCTATACTAATGGTTGAAACATATACAATTAAAATTATGTGTAAACGCATTTGCAACTATTAAAGTTATTTATAATTTGATAAAATAATATCAAAAGGCACATACATAACAAATATACAGACACCTGTATAGACACATACATCAACAGATGTAAAGGCACATACATCAAAAGATGTACAGACATACATTACCACATGAACAGACAAATACATCAACGCATGTACTAACACATAAATCAACAAATGTACAGACACATACTAATATTAGCACATGTACCGTCACATACATCAACACATGCACAGATACATACATCGACACATGTACAGACACACACATCAACACATTTACAGACACACACATCAACACTTTACAGACACATACATTAACACATGAACATGCAATCAGCAAAACAAAGTTATAAAGAAATTAAAGGAAATTTTCCATTCATCTTAACCAAAAGAAAGTACTATTCTCAAACCTTTTGATTAAAACAATAATTGACAACAACTAATGTAACCAAAATATAAATTCGACACATCTTGCATAACCTCATTTGAACATAATTTAAAATCTTTGCTAAGCCTGTGACTGACTGTCAAATATATTTAAGATGTGTACTGACTAACACTGGGTTGATAAGCGCTGGGGTCCAAGACATATGTCAGCGACAAAATGGGTATTTAAACATTGTAAATAAAAATAAAAATTTTAGAAATATAATATTTGCATGCGATTAACTGTTGCTCCCAAACCCCCCCCCCCCCCCACGTTGTATCGGTGAGATGTGTAGGCATTATTCTCTGTATATAACAAATCGACGTAAAAATAAATAATAGTACACGCTCAATAACGTTCCAAACAAAATGCCAAGAACGATGCCACCGACGTTCATATCCATTGATTTTCTAGAGTATTTCCTGGCTTCTCTGTACCTGCCGATGCTCACAAACGCACGTGCCTGAAGAAAAGAACCATAACGACATTAAAATTTAAGCTTAAAGACAAACTTATATTATTATAAATCTCATTTTAAAACATCTGGAAATCATCAGGCTACGCGGAGGGAGGCCAGTATTATCTTTACTTTCTTGTTGTTGTTGTTGAAGATTGATATATTAACATCTAAATAGCACGAAAAGTTGTACAGCCAAAAGTTATTCTCTATGGACGAGTTGTCGAGATGTTTTCATTCAAAACATAATAATTTCATATGTTAACACATCCCACCCCTCACACCAGAAAGAAATGTTCGGGCCTCATCACAACCAAGCCGTATTTCAAGACACGTTACGCAAATTTCTATTTAATAGTCCTGCAAAAACCATATATAAAAAAAAAATAAAAGATTCAAAAAAATCTCTCTACAATGAATTGTAAAAAAAAAAAAAAAAAAAAATAAAAAAAAAAAAAAAAAAAAAATATTTCCGGTATGCAAACATCAAATACTGGTTTACGGTTATTACACCCGATTAACGTTTAACGCCAGTAATCACATCTACGTCTTACAGACCGTCAACAGCGACACTCCTGCTCATCCAAAAATAAAGACATTAAAATCAATAGTTATTACCTTACTGGAGTAACGAACAGCAAGTATCCCAATGGGAAGGCAGCAGCACATAGCAACAAAAACGCTAGTTGCAAAATGACAGTTGACCTTCTGTTGAGTCTGCAGTGAATGAAGTGGTGTTAAAGGGGAGAGACTGTAATCAGATTAGCTTTAAAAAAAATGAGTACAACAAAGCATGGTAAAACCTGAGAAATGGAACGCAACAAAACAGCGAACGTGTCGGCACCACTTTTCAGCTAGGTGCTAATTTGATTTAATTCTGTTTTTTTTGTTTGTTGTTATCTGACGAAAGTTTCCTGTCGACACGTTCTTTGTTTTGTTGCGTTCCATTTCTCAGGTTTTACCATAATTAGTAAATGAAGTTTAGGTGACGTTTGCAAATTTCTAAGCCTCAAATTAACGAAAATAAAAATCAAGGGTGCAATATTTCTAGAGCCCTAATATCGTAGAAAATGTATAACAGGAAAAGTAGCCCCTCCCCCCCACCCCACTGAATTAGAAAGTATGTCAACCAACCCGCATGGCAAGCTTACAATAGCAGTCTCCCCGAGTTAAGGGCAAGAAGAAGACACGCCGCTGGTGGATTGACTGTGTTAAATACACGATATAACCCCGAGAACGCCTCACACCTCGGGGCAACACGTCAACTATACTCCCCCCCCAACACCCAACGCCTCTCTTTGACGCCCCCGCCCCCTACGCCTACTCGGTAAAAGTGGACAGAAGAAAAAGATTTATTGGAGTCGGTGGTTGATAGTCAGTGGTTGATAGAGTCAGTGGATGATAGAGTCAGGGGTTGCTAGAGTCAGGGGTTGATAGAGTCAGTGGTTGATAGAGTCAGGGGTTGATGGAGTCAGTGGTTGATATAGTCAGTGGTTGATAGAGTCAGTGGTTGATAGGTTCAGTGGTTGATAGAGTCAGTGGTTGATAGAGTCAGTGGCTGATAGAGTCAGTGGCTGATAGAATCAGTGGTTGATAGAGTCAGTGGCTGATAGTGTCAGTGGTTGATAGAGTCAGTGTTTCATAAAGTTAGCGATTTTTCAAAACAGTGGTTGATGTTATTTGTTGCTACACTCAGTAGTAGCTGGATTCGGTGCTGGATGGAATGACTGATGCTGCCACAGACTGATTGTGAGTGGTTGAAGTCAGCAGTTGATGGAGTCAGTATTTGATGGAGTTGGTGGTTGATGAAGTCAGTATTTGATGGAGCAAATGTTAGGGGTCATATGGGGATGAAGTCAGCGGCTGATGGGTCAGTAGTTGAGGAAGTCGATGGAGTCACTGGTTGGAGTCAGTGGTTGGAGTCATTGAGGGAGGGAGTTAGTGGTAAAGTGGTGACATTCATCGTAAGTAGCTGGTAAAGGTGGGGTGGGGTGGGGGGAGGACTTTGGACTAGTAATTTGAAAGGCCCGGATCATTCTAGCGAACTCGTTTTGTGACATGTCATCGGCTAGTTAAGAATAAACCTGTTTGATGAATTTCATAACTAAGAAAAACATTTAATAAGTGTTCGTTTTTTTAAAAAATGGTTTCCTTAAAATCGGTGTCTTCAAAAACATGTTTAGGTAAATAGTTAGCCGTTGCTTACTGCAGCTTCTCAATGAAATCTTTTAAAACACAAACTAAAATTTTCTTTCATCAACTCCACAGTACAAAATGTAGTGCCCTTTCTAAAAATATATAGATTCCTGTAAGACATCAACAAATTCCCCCCTTTAGACTAAATACCTGTACCAAAGCACCACGCTCGATAGTGACAAGTGTCTCTGCTGGAACCAGTTGGCCAGCACGTGTCACAGTCAAAACCTGACCTATGCATGGAGAACGCGAGGCGTCTGACAATCTCTGCACTTTTAGATTGACCGATTGGGAAGGTTTTGTCTGATGTGTTTTTGCTGGATGTGAGTTTGCTGGATACGGTTTTACAGGATTTGGTTGTGCTGGATGAGTTTGGCCTGGATATGGGCGTCCTGACCTGGCAGCTCTAAGCTGTTGGTAAGAGTTAATGGAATGGTGACCAGCAAATCGATTGGTTTGGCCTGCGTCATGTTGGGCATCATTGTAAGTCTTGTGAGAGCCTTTGAATCTGCCTGGACTAGCGACAGAATCTTCTTCGTATTCAAACTGTGTAGTACTGTTGTCAGCAAAACGTTCTTGTTCTAACTGTAAAATAAGAGGAACAAAATTGTCTTTAAACATAGGAATTATATTCAAGCAGTTGTTCAACTGGGGGAAAGAAATGATTTAGAGAATTTGAATTACAGAAACTAGAATTTAAAAAAAAAAAGGTGGCGAGCATATCGCATTAACACAGGTACCTTAGTACATTTTTACCTCAGTACCTGAGTACCTCAATACCTCAATACCCCAGAACCTCAGTACTTCAATGCCTCGGTACTTGAGTACCACACTACCTGAGTATATCAGTACCTGCGTACCTCAATACCTCACTACCCCAGAACCTCGAAACATCAATGACTCAGTAGTTGAGTAGTTCAGTACCTCAGTAGCCATCCAATTCTTTGTGTTATTCTCGCCTCTGTTGTGATCATCAACGCTATAAGCTGGCGGTCCAGGATTAAGGAATTCCTCCCCTGCGTCTGTTGTGTTGATAAATTCATGGGAACATGTATTTTCTGTTGTACTTGGACTTTCATTATGATCCGCCATTGTCTAAAAAGGGGAATAGTTTGCATTAAAATTGTGACGTTTATGCCAGTTTTTAGATGTTAAGATTTAATCTCCGACCAGTGCTTCTAAATATTAGAACTTAGATCCTTTCCGAAACCTCGCAAAATATTTTATGTTACGACATGGTGTGATGTTGTAGTTATTGTTGTGGTGTTGTAGTTAATGTGGTGATGGTGTAGTTAATGTTGTGGTGCTGTAGTTAATATTATGTTATATGATGTTGTAGTATATTGTGATGTTGTACCTAATATTGTGATGGTGTAGTTAATGTTGCGATGTTGTAGTTGGCGTTGTAATGTTGTGGTAAACGTTGCGATGTTGTAGTTGACGTTGTGATGTTGTGGTAAACGTTGCGATGTTGTAGTTGACGTTGTGATGTTGTAGTTGACGTTGTGATGTTGTGGTAAACGTTGCGATGTTGTAGTTGACGTTGTGATGTTGTAGTTGACGTTGTGATGTTGTAGTTGACGTTGTAATGTTGTAGTTGACGTTGTTATGTTGTAGTTGACGTTGTGATGTTGTGCTTAATTTTGCGATTTTTTTGTGCGTGTTGTATTTAATGCAACATTCGAATTAAGTTTCCTGCAATCTACTCATAGATGTTATTTGTTCTTTTTTCTGACCCAGCACCTTTATGTTATCTATTGGTTTTGCTTGTTTGTTTGTTGTTTGTAGTTTTTTGTTGGTTTTTTAAAAAACTATTTAATAGCTTTATTAGATTTTCTTTATACCAGTCAACTTCCAGACAAAGACTTCAGCCGATATATTCATTAAAATGATGAACTACAAATCGTCTTAAATTTTCTTTTATCAGATTTCTAGTAACCGTTTTGAAACAAGAATTCAGGACAACTGTGGTCAAGCTCTTGTCAATCAGCTTATAACAAACGCTAAAGTACAGACATTGCTTGGATTGCATTGGCTAGTGCAGTTTCCAACCTCGATATCTATGTTAACGATAATCAAATTGCATATAAGATCTTTTTGTAACAGTTAAGGATGGGTAGTGTAACTGTCATATAGGAGGGTGTGTAGCATCAACAAAACACGTATTTTCCAAATGGAATCGTCCATAATATTAATTGTGGTGACTGCGACACAACAAGCACTAGCGACCTACAGCTGAGTCTTATTATCTTTCTCTTGACATTGTGAGTAGGAATCGTTTGCACTTCTGCCCATAAAACTTGTTGAATTGACACGTGGAACAAATAATTGGAAGTAGGTGTAAATCGTATCGCTGTTTAGGCAGTGGGTCTCCGATTAAATTGTTCTTTGTTTCTACACTGTAGCTACGTTGTGATCTGAGAGAACTGCATTGTGAAGTTGTGATCTGAGAGAACTGCATAGTGACGTTGTGATCTAAGAGAGCTAAATTGTGATCTGAGAGAGCTGCATTGTGACTGAGAGAGCTGCATTGTGACCGATAGTGCTAAATTGTGACTGAGAGAGCTACCTTATGAGTGTAGGAGCTGCATTGAAACCGATAGAGCAAAATCGTGACTGGGGGAGCTACAATGTGACTTAGAGATCTACATTGCTACCGAGGGAGCTACATTATGACTGAGAGCGCTACTTTATGACTGAGAGCGCTACTTTATGACTGACAGCGCTACTTTATGACTGAGAGAGCTACTTTATGAATGAGAGCGCTACTTTATGACTGAGAGCGCTACTTTATGACTGAGAGCGCTAATTTATTACTGAGAGCGCTACTTTATGACTGAGAGAGCTTTGCTAAAGAAGACATTTATCCTTAACGTCCGTTTAATTGTTCTGTCTTCATCCGTAAACATAAGTTGCTCTACTGTTTGTCAAGGGAATGATAATCCCTGTTTTAGTTCATGATTTGTGTCATGTGTTATATTATTTTGGCTGAATGGTCAGATAAGGAAATACTGTAACCAGGTGATAGACTGTGTAGAGATAAGGAAATACTGTAACCAGGTGATAGACTGTGTAGAGATAAGGAAATACTGTAACCAGGTGATTGACTGTGTAGAGATAAGGAAATACTGTAACCAGGTGATAGACTGTGTAGAGATAAGGAAATACTGTAACCAGGTGATAGACTGTGTAGAGATAAGGAAATACTGTAACCAGGTGATTGACTGTGTAGAGATAAGGAAATACTGTAACCAGGTTATAGACTGTGTAGAGATAAGGAAATACTGTAACCAGGTGATAGACTGTGTAGAGATAAGGAAATACTGTAACCAGGTGATAGACTGTGTAGAGATAAGGAAATACTGTAACCAGGTGATAGACTGTGTAGAGATAAGGAAATACTGTAACCAGGTGATAGAATGTGTAGAGATAAGGAAATACTGTTACCAGGTGATAGACTGTGTAGAGATAAGGAAATACTGTAACCAGGTGATAGACTGTGTAGAGATAAGGAAATACTGTAACCAGGTGATAGACTGTGTAGAGATAAGGAAATACTGTAAACCCAGTGACTCTGCGGGCGAGACACACGTAAAAAAGAAGAACCCTAGTTTCATAAATTGTTCCAACTCCAATATTTGGTGTGCCTGCGGGTATTTTAAAACAATGCAGAGATTTAAATATTGTTGCTGTCAATATATCCGGTTGCTCGGTTCCCTTTGCCCCCTTCATTTTATATCGAAGCCTTTTAATAGGGTCAAATTTTTTAAAGAGTCATCAAGCTAATACATATGAACACAACGACAGCGACTCTTCATCATAATCATAGTTTTTTAATCTTAATACACTTGATATGTATATCACAACACCACTTGATATAAATATCATAACACCACTTGATAGGTAAATCACAATACCACTTGATATGTATTTTACAACACCACTTGATATGTATATCACAACACAATTTGATAAGTATGTCACAACACCACATAATACTTGAGAGAAAGTCCAATCCGAACACTCACTAACGAGACCTTCTGGCCAAGCAACAGACTGCTAGGCTTCGACAGAAACTTTTAGGAAAGAAAACTCCACGAGTACCGGTTCTTTTCTGTATCTCACCCACCTTGGATTCTAAAGAACTTTAAAAAATCTTCCTTCTCCTTTCACCCAAACACCTTGAGTCGCAAAAACACTACGCAATGTGACAACCATTACACGCTAACAACAGAGATTCTCATACCCTTTACGGTTGCACCGGAAGTTTTGCAAAGGAACCAACGCACTACTTTGGTCACAGATTACACATGGCATTAGTTTCAAATTTAAAACTTGTTGAAGTCTGATGACCAATTTATCACATTCCAGTAACTAAGGTGTTGTATCATTTATACGCACATGGTATCTTTTAAAAGGATTCAAAAGATAAACGAGCGGATTCATAGAAAACTGTAAGAATTAATAAAATACTTTCACATAACTTAGCGCCATACATCAATTACCTTCTGGTGTACAGCTATGAACGTTTGATTTGTTTCCTCAAAACTTGGGTCTTGCTGTACTGATATCTTGATTTTATTTTACCCATTAGATTCATTTTCGTTGGTGGAATTTTCCGATTTAAATACTAAGAATGAAGTTCCATTTATTTGTATGCTTTGATTTACCAGGGTACATTAGAAGTGTGTCTTGTATCCAACAATGTTAGATTTGAATGGGTTTTAAGTAAAACGGCTATGATATAACTAAAATTAGTAAAAACGTCTCAAAATTCAGTAGCGTTTAGCAATAGTCTCAGGCAATGCAGGAAGGATTATGTCTCTCTTTACAAGCATTGTTTCTTTGAGGCCATATTCTTTGGGAGTTGGGGGCATTTCAGATTTTGGGTGGACACTGCCAGAGGCGTAGCTAAGGGGAAGTGAGTGACAGATGCCTTACCCTGTTGCAAAATACTCTAGCTACGCCTATGCCAATGTTGGATGGAGTGCTTCATCTCGGGGGGACTTTTCTTTATATGGGGGGGGGGGGGGTTTCGGGCAACTTCATAGATTGTATCTTGGGTGGAAGAGGCGTCAAGAGGTGCATTTCTGATTATGCCTGAATTCAGTTTTTCTATTGGAATTTTTGCTCGGTTGAAGAAATTATTAGGCAACCGGTTGGAGGGATTATGGCACCCAATGCAAAACATTAGTGATCATTTGGCACAAACGTAGACTCAACTTTAAACAATAACATTGATAAGCGCGAAGAAAGCTGGTTTAGAAACTGTGTTTGTCGAAGACTGGCAGGCTAATTCACAATGCAGGGATACATTTTGGCGCATACTTGAATTCTATATTTCTTTCAGGCGATTGTGAAAAATAATTTATTTCAGACCTTTGGGTGGAAAGCGCAAGAATTAGCCATACAAACGATGAGGGACATCTTTAGTTCCGCTACATCCCAACTTGAACTAAATTTAGCCCAGTTGTAACGCCCTTGAGCGTATGTTTTTGTTCTAGCTTATTCTCGCCCCTTAAAATTGTATAGTCCGCAGAAACTTTTCGATAAATTAAAAGTATAAGAATGCGTTTTAGTACATGCCTGAATTTAGATTTGCAACATTCTACACCGAATTGAGACAGACAATCGGCTGGAGCGGCACTGAGCACGAAGCTCTTGGCCGAAATGAGAAGCAATGTAAGAGATATTGTTTAAAAATATATAGGTATTATTTAGTCTCTGAGCAATCCTGAGGACCCAGAACCACTGAGTTATTGATCTTATCTTCAGTCTCCCGCTGCAAAACAATTTCAATTTTCAAACATACTATTTTCCAGGGCAAACTTTCCTGTATGTGAAGTTTATTGGTCGCCGAAGAGGACCATCGTATTTTTTTTTCAAAAGTTGAAGAGGTTTCAATATAGCATCCTGGTTTCTCCACCCAATAAAGACGAACACATCTATGCAAAAGAGATTCGAACTTGTGTCAACTCATAACTTTACATTTTCATCAGGGCGTTTGCGAATTTGGTCTGTTGGTCGTGTTAAAACAACATACGAACAAACATTTTGTATTCATTTTTCATAAACAGTAAATTTTATTTATCGTTTAAGTGATTACTCAACAATAATGGCTTTATAATGTCTTAAGTTTAGCAAAAAGGAAAATAAATGAACTAACTAATGAACACACATAACAAACAAAAGCAACTAAAAACAACAAACAAACAAACAAAAAAGCAACAAAACAACTCACACATTCAACACATCGCTATGCGGTTTCTATTAACTGTACCATCTCTGTAATGATTCAATTTTTATAGATTTTCATGTACCAGAGATAGTCAATGCCATCGATTTAAACTGCCCGACAAATGTAAACAGTGTTTAAAACACTATATTGTAACGTCTTCACGACGGTATTGCTAGACACTCCAGGTGCACACTATATCACGCATCTGCCCCACCCCCCTCCCCCGGGCCCAAATCGTCGTATGTATTCTAACTTATCTATTAGTCATCAACATTTAGTACTCTAAGTGGTTTTCGGTTGTTAGGATTTTGTATTAGTTGTTGTTTTTTTTTTAAATCATAGAACGTTTCTTAAAATCTGAGGATGCAATTTTTAATTGGTCTGCGCATGAAGACGCAAAAACATAGATCGACCTATAAGGATCTGCTGGAGCAGGCCTGAGCCCTACACGGGCTGTAGTGCAGTTGATGATGATGACTATTTTTTAATGGCCTGAAAGTATAGATTATTATTATTATTATATTATATCTTATTTTAATTCTGACGTAATTTTGATGGTATGTTACAAATAAACGGACATTTCATGCAGACACTTCAACATAATGATTAAATGTCGTGTCGTCGGCTTTCAATTGATGAAATGGACGTCAAAGAGTCTCTTCCCTTTTTTGTCACGTGATACGAGTAAACCTTCGGTAGCCTATGCTACACATAACAACACATAACAAAAGATAACAGCTGATCAGCCATTGCCATTATCATTAATTTTAAAGCAAAATGTTTGTCTCTATCAGCGCTTCCCCAATGTTAATTAAAAATTTTACTTTTCAAAATATTCTTGAATACACGTGTTTTTTTTAAATGACATTCATTAAATGTGACAATAATTATAATTCAGTTATGATTAAAGGAAGAAAGTTGTTTGAAGAAAAAATTGTGAGCGACTAGTGTGTTGCAGACGGCCTACCGGAAGTCTTACTCGTACTTACTCTTATCACATGACAAAACAATCGACTCATCGTAGTCCATTAGACCCAAATTGTATTTTGATACTTCACATGGTTAACTTTCAGTTTATGAAACAAATATTCTTAAAGTGTTTTACATAAATGACGACGCTCTTTTGAACAAATCATTATCGTTAAAGATTGATTATAGATGTTAAGTCCCAAAACAATGAGCACAGTATGCCACAGACGATTCCAAAAGCGCTACACGTTCCTGATTCTTTTGCATAGTTCTCGGCTTCCTGATATCTGCCTTCATTGTTGTAAATGCGGGCCTGGGAGTGTAAAATATGTACACAGGTTTTAGAAAATAAAATAAATATAAATGTTTAGTGGTATATAGTTTTAGTTGGTAGACAGGCTGAGTTTTTTAGTTTATGCTAGTTTTTAGATGCAATTTTCTCTTGTTACGGTGGACAAAGATAAACTCAAGTGGACAGGGATAAACTCAGCCGGACTGATTGAAGCGTGCAACATGGGTATTGTGTTAAAATGTTGAGGGTTAACCCAACGGCTTGACATTTATATAAGGCAACCTTATACGGAGGACCAACATGCAAGGGAACATTAGAACAAGTATCGAAAGCAAAGAAACGTAGACAAAGGAACCTTAGGCGGAAAATAAGCAACAAAAACCGTAGACAAAGGAACCTTAGGCGGAAAATAAGCAACAAAAACAGTAGACAAAGGAACCTTAGGCGGAAAATAAGCAACAAAAACCGTAGACAAAGGAACCTTAGGCGGAAAATAAGCAACAAAAACCGTAGACAAAGGAACCTTAGGCGGAAAATAAGCAACAAAAAACCGTACACAAAGGAACCTTAGGCGGAAAATAAGCAACAAAAACCGTAGACAAAGGAACCTTAGGCGGAAAATAAGCAACAAAAAACCGTACACAAAGGAACCTTAGGCGGAAAATAAGCAACAAAAAACCGTAGACAAAGGAACCTTAGGCGGAAAATAAGCAACAAAAACCGTAGACAAAGGAACCTTAGGCGGAAAATAAGCAACAAAAACCGTAGACAAAGGAACCTTAGGCGGAAAATAAGCAACAAAAAACCGTAGACAAAGGAACCTTAGGCGGAAAATAAGCAACAAAAACCGTAGACAAAGGAACCTTAGGCGGAAAATAAGCAACAAAAACCGTAGACAAAGGAACCTTAGGCGGAAAATAAGCAACAAAAACCGTAGACAAAGGAACCTTAGGCGGAAAATAAGCAACAAAAACCGTAGATGAAGGAAACGGGTTAAAAGTACCGTACACAAAGGAATGGGAGCAAAAGAAAAGTAGACAAAGGAATTTGGGCAAAGCAAACGCAGACAAAGGTCTAAAAGCAAAATAACTGTGGACGACTAAGTGGGAGCGAAATAATCGTACACAATGGAATGAGAGAAAAAGAACTGAAGACAGAGAACTAAAAAGAAAAAAAAAAACGTAGAAGAAGGAATGGGAGTAAAAGAACCATACACGAAGGACAGATGGTAACAGAGGCGTAACTGGGTTTTTGGCGCCCTTGGCCATTTTATTTTTTAAATAATTAAAATTTAAAAGTTAGAGATTTAGCGGCGCCCTTTTGAACTGGCGCAGGCCGGCGCCCTAGGCAACTGACCCCAATGCCAAGCCGTTGTTACGCCACTGGATGGTAAGACAAAATAGACGTGTCACAGGAAGTCTTGAGATACGTAAAAACGACACTGATCACTGATTAAGGTAAGCATCTACTCACAGAGAGCACGAAACCAAATCCCAACCTGGTGAACAATTTAAGTCACGAAGAAATAAGAGACTGTTAGACCTTCTGATTTTTAACAATTTAACAAAGCAATGAATTCAAAATGGCTATTTCAGATCAGTAATGTTGGCTGGAAACGTTGAAAATGTCGCATAAGAGATGGAGTCGGTGGGCCGTCGAGCGCGAGCTCTTAATGCCAACCCCCCGGCGCTCCCCCACACAAACCAGAGCACTGAAGGACTTAACCCGACTCCAGCCCGTGCGGGAGAGCGCCGGGAACCTCCCCCTTGACCTAGGGGAGGCCCGGTCGACCGAGGACGCTGCGTTTAAAGCGTCCGCAGTTAACTCTCTGTGGGTCAGGACGGCTTTGCTTCCACTCCGGGGTTTGGTGTTGCGTTACCACTCCCCACCGCCCAGGGAGTCTTTCGGTCGGGACGTTGGTAGTGGCGGGACGAAACGGTTGCCTAGGAGCGGCTTTCTCACGGCCGCGTAGCTAAAATCATCAACATGGGTTTTAGTGACCACCCAAGTTTCATATCCATTAACAGCAACTAGTAATCATGTTAGTGGCAGCTCCCGTTGCGTTGGGAGTCATGCGTTTGGCCGGGGTTTTTTAGCTTCGGGTGGACAAGTCCCCCCTACTAGTCTGCCACGCCACGAGGGCAAAACCCCATGTGGACGCCCTCGAGTTTCCTCGAAGACGCTGCCGCTTACGCAGCACGTTGATAAGGTTCAAGTTGATGCAACAACCAAACATTAAGCACATGTAGCATTTTCATAGATTTACCAATCATTTAGATTTATTAAGACAGCGGTTCTCAACCTGTGGGACGCGACCCCTTTGGGGGTCGAACCACCCTTTCACAGGGGTTGCCTTAGACCATCGGAAACACATATACTCTAAAGTTCTGAAGTAGCAACGAAAAGTAACATTGTGGTTGGGGGTCGCCACAACATGATGAACTGTATTAAGGGGTCGTGGCATAAGGACGTTTGAGAACCACTGTATTAAGAGATGAAAACGTGTTCTGAAATAAACTCCCCCCCCCTTTGTTTGTGTTATAGATTGATGACCCAAGAGACGTGAAACAACAAAGAAATATTATAAAGTGATCGGGCTGTTATTTTTTCTTCTAATAATGTTATATTGGATATTTTTATTTAAATGTGTCTACGTAACGTAGAAATCCCTATTAGAGGTCGTCTGATGCTTCCCAGGGATGTGAAGGGAAAGATCTTAGGACGTAAATGTACCATCACAACCCCTGGGAGAGTCGATCATGCGCACTGTGTGTATGCACAGTGTCGGACCGACCGGGTGTCCTTGAATTGGGGCGGCCCCCAGCGGAACTCGATCGAGCGGACTCGGGTCGGGGCTGTCCTAGCAAAGGTACATCTCTAACGTGCCGCTTTGCGGCCTGATACTAGGGTTTAGGGGCGTGCTTTGGGGGAGAGTATAAAGAGCCTTAGCTCGACGACCCGCTGATGCCATTTCCTAATGTGATTTATATATATTTCAAAAAGCATAAACAGAAAACACAAGAAAAATGTATGTTTCCTTATTCTCATTACATTTTAGCGACTCAGGTGTTTATTTATAGCAGAGTACATCCCGGTGTACCATGATAGTTTCAGTTGAGTATCACCCGGTGTACAATGATAGCATAAGTTTAGTACATCCCGGTGTACTATGATAGCTTAAATTGATTACAACCCGGGGTATCATTATAACTGAAGTTGAGTACATCCCGGTGTACCATGATAGGTTAATTAATTAAGACATTTTTTATTTTTTTTGTATTTCTTTATAAAACCTTTATGTTTATAATAAATGTAATATAAATATATATATACATAAATTATTTAAATTAAAACCTAAATAAGTTTACATTACAGAAAGCACCGAACCAAAGCTCTAGTTGTTACTGAAGCTGAACCGAACCCTGCTGACGACCGAACCAGGACCTAACTTCTAAAATAGGGTTCTAATCCCATATCTACTCAAAGCCTCCGTTCCCTTTACGGTACAAATTAGTAAAGTATCTTATAACTAAAATAAAAGTCTTTAAAAAACATTATAATGCCCATGACAAGATCATTGACGGAAGAAATTATTTAGACTTCAAACTGATATCTGTTGCTAGATCGTTTTCGTTTCTGAACAGAGACCGTGAGCGCTACATTGAGATCTTCGAACACATACGTTTCTTGTTTTTCTCTTAATGTCTGCTTTTGGCCGAAACGTTCTTTTAATTCTCTTTTTTTCAGTAATAAACATAATTTGTTTCACATTTCTATTTTACGAGTAAATATTAGTAGATGCAAAAAGATATATTATATTGTTTCTTGTAACATCGTCAATGACTTATATTTTAAATAATTTAATTTAGTTATTGTCCTAAATTGAACAAAAAGTAGAACTTGTATCATACAGTTACATTTTCTTGTTTACCTTCAACGCCTTCACCAAGGCAGCCAACCCACACGGCCAATCGCAACAAAGGATTACAAAGATGCTGAGTATCACATGGCCTATCCAAGAGTTGTCGACCTTAGGTCGAGCCTGCAAAGGCAAAGGGTGAAAACAATCATTCCAGTAAATCGATGAACAATAATTATACATTTCAGAACAGCCGTTGTTTTGGTGGTTCTTTGACTGATGAAACTAAAAGACCGTTTTTCAAAGACGTTAATAATAAAACAAATTATGGTCAAGCGTTATTACAATATCAGAAGAGCATCGACAGGTTGGAGGCAGTACAGCGACGGGCCGCACGCTTTGTCCTGAACCGCTACAGGAATACCTCTAGTGTTGGCAGCATGCTGGAAACACTGGGCTGGTCACTGTTGGAGGAACGACGACGACTATCCAGGCCCTCCATGATTTACAAGATACATAATGGGCTTGTCCACTGCTCTGGCATTAAACAGAAACTCGTCACTCTCCCCCAATAGACAGCGACGAGGCCATGACAGGCAGTTCCGGCTCATACCAGCGAGAAGCCAGTATAGGAACTGCTCATTCCTGCCAAAGACAATCAGGGACTGGAACAAGCTTTCCAAAGGAACAGTTGAGGCCACAACACTTGACTCATTTGCGTCTATTGCCTCAGGCCTTCCAACCCCCAGTGCATGATACCCTCACACAGTTACTCTTGTAACCAGTGAAATATCCTCATAAACACCAGGCACAGAAACATTGAAAATCCCATCTACATTCGTAGGAGCCATAATGATCAATAAATTGATCGTGGGCCCTTAATATATAGAAAAAGAAGAAGAAGATCATTTTAAATCATAGTAGGACTTAAAATCACGCTCATACTAAGTTTTTTTTTTTTTTTTTGTTTTTTTTAAAAGAAAAAAAAAACCTCCACACAGGTTGCAGGCTGGTGATGGTAGTAAAGACTGTACACGCACAGATCGTTCGGTGGACTGCAACCGTCAATCGGCTGCCCTGGATACAATGCCGAGGGGTTGTCATAAGATGCGTGTCCTGGAGGATGAACTTTGTGATAAGACTGCGTGGCACCGTCACGCTCGTGAGTGGGAGTGGGGAGGAAACTCTCTCGCTCAAAACTGTGTTTATCCATTTTGGTCAGGGAAAAACGACTGTGTCAACACTGGCAACACATTAGCCAAGGCGTGATCGTGCTTGAGAAACCTGAAATACTTGGACGAAATGGGACGATGAACAGTTTTCAACAACGAACAAAAAATGCAAGGAACAACTTTAAAGCTAAATTAGGTCTGAGAAAGGTACTGAAACAGAAATCCGGAAATGCCGAGTATAAGTACAGCCGGAACATACGCGGCGACGGCAAAAATTGGAACCGTGTACCAGTGTTTAAAAAAAAAGTGATTACCTTTAACTTCAGAAATGTGTTCGACTCAATTTGTAGTAATGAAAATGCCCGATAAGAACCAATACATCTTTTAATATATGTTTAAAAAAATTAACTTGAATAAAATATCTTTTTATACAACACTGACTAATAATAATAATAACGTTTTTTTTTTTCAAAATCACGCTTCATCCCCAAAGGTGCGGTACAAAGTCAACCATATTAAAAGAGAAATGAAAGCTAGCGATTGTTGCGAAAAGAAATGTTACCTAAACAAAACTGCAAAACCATGAAAACAATTATGTACTTGCTGCGAATTTTTTGTAAATATTTGTCTGAGAAAGATGCATTATGATGGGTGGTTATGACAATGTCGAACTCTGTGTACAAATAATATTTCATTTCACAAGCCCACTGGCTGATATTGCTGCATAGACAAAGTTTCTGTGTGAGTTTGGATCTTTCTAAGTTCTGTCAGAGAGTTCAGCAAAAGTAATGTGATTAACTATACATATTTTTTTAAAATAAATGTGCGTACGTTTGTATAAGAAAATTCAGAACTGCTGTCAACAACACTAAGGCGTACAGCGAAGATCCGCTAATTGTTGGACTAATTTATGTTTATGGGTTAGGGCAGCGGTTCTAAGCCTGTGAGTACCGATCACCTCGGGGGTACAAGGCAAAATGTCAGGTGTCGATTGAAAATTTTAGATTTTTTTTCAAATTTATATATTTTTAAATTATTTTTTTTGGAGTGAGGGGTAGGTGGGGTTGTATGTAAAATATGAATTTTTCTCATTTGAAATTTCATTTAAAATGTGAATATAATTTATTGTCATATGACTAGTCTCCTATTGTTACCACCCTGAATACAATAAAGCTAAAAAATAATAATAATAATTTAAAAAAAGAATGACTCGGGTGGGGGCCGCCCTGGCAGAAGGACATATCCAACGTGTTGATTCGAGACCCGATACTCGGACTTAGAGGTGGGGGCCGCCCTGGCAGAAGGGCATATCCAACTTGTTGATTCGCGACCCGATACTCGGACTTAGAGGTGGGGGCCGCCCTGGCAGAAGGGCATATCCAACTTGTTGATTCGCGACCCGATCCTCGGACTTAGGGATGGGGGCCGCCCTGGCAGAGGGACATTTCCAACGTGTTGATTCGCGACCCGATCCTCGGACTTAGGGGTGGGGGCGCTTTGGTAAAGGCATAGGGAAAATTATTGCACCACAGCAAGCTGATGTCATTTCCGGATGTGACAATATATTATCGTATTATAGGACAGCGGCTCTAATTTTTTTCTCCCGTACCCTATGATTCAATTGTCCATTTATAACTACCCTTACTATAATAAAAACAGCTTCTCGTATATGCAGGTTGTGAAAAACCTCCTATGCCGTTTCCATTTTCAGCTATTTCAATATAAATATTGCGTACCACAGCGGTCCCTGGCGCTCCGTGTACCAGCTTCCCCCCCCCCCCCCCCCCCCCCCCCATTTCTTCCGGTGTCCGCATACCACATTTTGGAACTGCATTTACAGGGCGGAAGAAAAAAACAAAAATTTTCACCCAAGAAAATAAAAAAAAAAACAACAAGAAGACGGACTCCGCCAAGGCCCTGCTGTTGGTTTAAAATGATACACGCCTCACGGTGTGGGGGGGGGGGGGGTGCGGGGGGACACGCATGACCGACCAGCGTGATCAAGGTAACAGCAGACATTTTAGCGCTCTTTTGTCAACCTTGAGTTTGCTGGGTGTCTGCGTGTCGTAATCTGGGGTTTACCAAAACGTTCACATTGACACCGGGAGCACACTGCTGTGTGTCTCGTTATGTTAAAGCGTTTTTTCACATTGTCGCTTGAACTATTAATTTTTTTATTTATATTAAACAATACAATGAAAACATGCTGAAATCGTAGTTTACGCTGGTCGTAGTCTAGGGTTTAAAAACGTAGTAACTACGCGAAATCGTAGGTGTAAACAGGTCTGTAATTAGAAAAAACAAACTTATGTTCTAAGTGATAAACACTGTTTGTAAAAGAAAAATGGATATCAATTTTTTTTTTCTAATTACGTCCACATATTAATTTTTAGTTACTTTCTAGAATTTTTTTACATAAAGTAAACCAGAGTATATCTATTAAGAAATTAGTTTCAAGTTACGGTAAATTTACACAACTAATGTAAACTAAAGAGTACTTCTTGTGTAAGACCGGGTATATTGTTTGTAGACAACAATATACACATCTTTTATGTTTAATTATAATTACACACAATTTTAGAATTCCATACACAAATTTAGGGGCAGTTAGTGCTGTGTCAAGGCACGGGTAAACTGGGGAATGGTCATTGGCCTCCCGCTTCTAAGGGGCATCACGCTGCTAGGAGGCATCACACTTCTAGGAGGCATCACACTTGTAGCAGGGGCTTCGTGCTTCTATGGGGCATCACACTTTTAGAGGACATCACACTTTTAGAGGACATCACACTTTTAGAGGACATCACACTTTTAGAGGACATCACACTTTTAGAGAACATCACACTTTTAGAGGACATCACACTTTTAGAGGACATTACACTTTAAGAGGACATCACGCATTTGTAGGACATCAATCTTCTAGGGGGCAACACTCTTCTAGGGGGCACCACGCCCACCTCCCTATTATCAATTGTATCGTTTTCAACATTCACCTTTAGTTCTGCTATATAGTTACATGTTTAGACAGTAAATATCAACACAAAAATAAATTAATATGCCTGTTGTTTGACACAGGAGCGGTAGGAAAACACGATTTTCGCATAATGTCAAACAACACCACGATTTAAACATGTTCAAACCCTCTTAAATGTGTATGACTTTACTGTTTGTTTCTTTACTGTAGCGATGATGAAATGTATTTTTTCTTTAAAAAAACGTATTAAGTTTGTTAACGAATATCAAAGGAACAAAAATGATCGGCATGCGAGAGGTATCATAAATAGCACTCATTTGAGTCTGATGACCAATTTATCGAGTTCCTATACAACAAAAAAAAAACGCCTAATGTGCTGGTTAAAAAGAAATAGGAACAGATACCTTGAAATAACGTAGCGACTTGCATCAATTCACTGCTAGTAGCAGGTTACTATTATTCCTTGCTTGTGTTCGTTTTTCATTTCATCGAAAACTTTAGTCCTGGTGCGCTGATTACTTGACTTCATTAAACCCATGAGATAGTAGTAACTGTCGCGAAATGTGTTTTAAATACAAAGCGGTGTTTCTTCCAGGCAACTAAATGTCGGATGGGGAGGGGAGGGAAGGTGGCAGTACCCCTCAAAGATAGTCAATCCCCCCCCCCCCCAACCACCAAGGAAGAAATGTGGACGACGTTAAAACGAAAAAAAAAAATTTATGGAAAGACAACTAAACTTATTTTTATAACATTACATAAAATAGTCACGACCTTTTGCCTTTCACAGATTACAATTTCAGGAACCATTGATGCTGGGGTGGGCGTTACCGGTGGCGTAGGAGGGTCGGATAGAGTGGGAGGTCTGCCCGGGGGCGGGAATGTTGTGTGTGTGTGTATAAGAGCGTAACATTCTCGGCCTACTGCAGAGTTTTTTCGTAGAGTGGTTGGCAAAAGTCTTCGGCCCACCCAGGGCGGCACTTACCGTTGCTTATTAGTACCGTTTTAAAATATTCCGTTTTGAGCCAGGGGCCCCATGTTCGTTTTTTCTTATATGCGCTATATAAATATAATTTCAAACCGTATGCGCTCCTACACAATTCATGCTATTTAAATATAATGTCAAACAGCTATTGCATAGGTGAGTGGAAATAAATTAAATATTAATTGTGGCATTTAATTTTGTATACGTGACTTAATAAATAGGTTTCTTAATTAGTACAAATATTTCACAATATTCCTTTTGGGGCCGGGGCCCTAAATTTGTTTATATGTAATAAATGAGCCATATAAATATAATTTCAAACAAAGCTATTGCATGGGGGGGGGGGGGGGGGGAATCAATTGCTAGAAGTTTGGGGACTAAACTGCATGTGGTAGGCTCCCGCTTCGAAAAACCTTCTAATTAATTCGAATACGCACGAGACGGTAAAAGAAATTTGTATATTAAAAGTTCTTACAAAAAACATTATTAAAACACAAACACTCTATTTCGATGAGTGGCATTGCAACGCATGCCGGGTACTCGCTAGTCCTATATATATATATATATAAGAATGAGCTGTGGCTAAAATAGGCAATCGTGCTATGACGTCTTTTGCGTATTTATTTAGATAAAATTAATTTCATTTTTATTTCGCAATATTAAAAACTGACTAAAAACGCACTAAAAATAACCGATATTTGAGTTTTTCCGATAAATGTGATTACAGAGATAGGTTAAGATTCTCATAGATAGATAGATACAAAGATGATAGACAGACAGCCAGAAGGACGGACGGACAGATGGACAGACGGACAAACTTAACGATTTCTTGAATAGTTGCGCAAAAGTTATCTTTTATTCGGTAAACTATATATATACATATATAAAAATTAATGTATGTATGATCGTCCGGTATGCGTTCCTATACCATTCATCCCATTGCAATAAACCATTTTTGAGTTAACACACGCTCGCAATTTTTTCTGAATTGTTACACACATTTTTAGCAATTTTCCGTTTAGGTCTCGGAGCCATAAATTTTATTTTTCCCTTATATGAGATAAATATAATTTCCGTATGAGTTCTTATACGATTCATCCGATTGCGATAAAATTTTGATACGTTGTCTTACGCAACCCCCTTAAAGTCTTCTTAATTAGGTTATCCGTTTTGAATTATTCCTCTTGGGGCCGGTGGCCCTGAATTACTTTTTTCTTATATGAACTATACAAATATAATTTCAAACAGATCTATTGCATTGGTGAATGGGATTGAATCTAATGCAAGCGACATTTCAGTTTGTTTGCGACATAATAAGTAGGTTTCTGAATTAGTGCAACCATTTATAATTTTGCGTTAGGGGCCGGGGGCCTTATTTTTTAAATTTTTATCTGAGATATATAAATATAATTTCAAACAGAGCCACTGCGTGGGTGGATCAATCGCTACAAGTCTGTGGACTAAATTTTGAAATTCCATGCTTCTCACGTGGACAGTGTATGATCACGCTTCGAAAAAAAAATCTAATTTATTTGTGTACACACAAGACGGAAAAAAAAATAATTCCATTTAAAAATTACTTCAAAAAACGTAATTAAAACAAAAACACCTTTTTTTTTCCTTTTGAGTGGCATTGCAACGCATGCCGGGTTCTCGCTAGTTCAAAATAAAAAAGGTGCAATGTTCATTATATTTGAATTCCGTTTTCTTTCAGGAAATTTGATCCAGAAAAGGGACATTTCAAGGAGGGTGGGGTGTGAGATCGTCTATCAGGTCGTCTATCAGGTCGTCTATCAGGTCGTCTATCAGGTCGCAAAATTAGGCATTTTTACTCCCCGTGCCATACATAACTTGAATTCATCCGGTGGTGGCATGCCCAAGGTTATTCTTTTTGCACCCAACTTAGCTTGGCCCCGTAACAGTCATTTTGATCCGCAACAGGGGATGGGGTTAAGCAGAAGTTAAGGGCGTCGAAGACCCCCCGAGATCATGTGGGGCCGGTCGGTGGTGGGGGGGTCATTCACACTTCCCGGAACCTTTTTTGATAAATTCAACATAATTTAGATGTCTTTTGTTAAATAGAGATAAATAGTGAATTTTAAGTCGTTAAAAATAGTATTGTTAGTTGAAAATATATTTTTTTTTAAATCATTCAACTGACTCATTAATAAATGAACTTTATAAGATTCGTAATTGTCGATAAGGCAATCGTATTTTTATCAAGGTTGAAGAGGCTTTCAAGACAGCATCTGGGTTTGCTCCACTCTCAAGTGTTATCCATTCGAACATTTCTATGTAAAGCTTTTTCCAACTATTTGCAAACAATAATCGAACCGTTCACACTAAATGGATTGTTCATTGGATCTGTGACCGTATTGAAATTAGAAACAAACATTTTGTGTTAACTTTTAAAAACAGTAAATTTTATTTATCGTTCTGATGATTTATCAAAAATAAATTTAAAGTGTTTTAAAAATAAGCAACACAAAACAATGACTTTCAATTATATGTTATATTATTTCTATTAAAATCTATAATATCTTTAATTATTTTATTTTATTTTATAGATTTTTTATCTACAAAGATATAGTCTTTTCATTTAATTTAATTTACACAACAAATGTAAGAGTATTAAAAACAATTTTTCTATGTTGTTACGTCTTCACAACGGTCCCGGTAGATTATCTTTTCTATAATAAAATGTTCACTACATATTTTTAAATCTTCCACGAATAGAAATGAAAGAAACATAGATCAATCTAATTGGAAGGATGTGGTGGAGCAGGCCGAAGCCATACAAGAGCTGTAGTGCCGCTGATGATGATAACATTTTACCTGTCTACAAATGTACGGCATTACTTTTGTTCGTTTTATTTCAATTTTTTAAATAAATCTTATGCAATTTTGATATTATGATTACACAGAAACTGCCGATTCATGTTGACTATAAAATATAATGACTAAATTCATTGCCGTTGGCTGTCAGTAACTGAAATATAAGACACAATTTTATCTCATCGCGTCTCATAATTAACTTTCAATTCATCGAACACATATACTTAACGCGTTATACTTCTATGACGACGCTCATTAGAACAAATCATAAATTATAGTAATTTATAAATAATTGTAATATGCATAGAACCCCAAAGCTATGTAGATGAGTATCCCAAAAAAGATGCCCAAGATGCTACATGTTCTTGCACTGTTTCCATATTCCTCGGCTTCTTTGAATCTGCCTGCTGCTTTGCAAGTACGTGCCTTAGAGTGGAAACAAATATATAATTAAGCCTTTAAAAGTAAAATAAATGTTCAGTGGTATAAAGTTTTATTTGGTAGGCCATCTGATTTTTTTGTTTTTTTTGTTTTCTTTTCGAGTTAATGTTTAGTTTGTTTACAATAGCTTTTAGCAGCAAACTTCTCGTGTTACAGTGGACCGAGATTAACTCAGGAGGACTGACTGACGCGTGCATCCGTGATACCGTGTTAGGTACTGTGTTGACATGTGGATGGCCACTGGAAGGAAATCATGCTTGAAAAGGGAGCCGTCGGCAAAGAACTGAAGGCCAGACGAAAGAAAACGCGTTTCAGGAGTTTCTGAGATACAAAAACGAGATTGGCTACTGTTGCAGAAAGTTATCGACCCGTGGAGACCACGTGACTTTGTGACACCCAGATGAACGACTTAGGAAAAGACGATACAAAAGTCTGGTCACACAAGCTGGCATACGAAAATTTACAAAAAGCCATGACTTCAATTAGCTATCCAGATAAGTTGTGTGCAGAAAACTAGGATGCGACTCAAGTTTATGAGACAAGCAGACATTAAGGCACACGCAAACTTTGAGAGATTCACTAATCGTGAGTCATAGAGATTCACTAATCGTGAGTCATAGAGATTCACTAATCGTGAGTCATAGAGATTCACTAATCGTGAGTCATAGAGATTCACTAATCGTGAGTCATAGAGATTCACTAATCGTGAGTCATAGAGATTCACTAATCGTGAGTCATAGAAATTTCTCTCTATATAAAAGCGTGCTCTGAAAACCACCCTTCCCCCCCCCCCTTCCCCCCCCACAAATTGCTTGTTTAAACAGTTTTAAGGACCCGAAGGCCCTGAGAGGTCAATCGATATTTATGAAGTTACACAAAGCAACCGTAACGTAACCGTAAACGTAACCGTAACGAATTTGGATTTTTTAAAATATGAGAGCAGGGTATGGTAAACTTGAATTCATAGACAGGACAAAATATTTTGACGTTTCGGCTTAGAGCCTTCTTCAGAAAATAAGACAAAAATAAGTATAAACGAGTTTTCACTCTCTCGGGTGTGTTTGTGCTCGAAATTTTTGCCGTAATGGATACATCCATTGCACCTTTATGTTGCCCTCCGTTGAAGTCTCACTTCATATTTATATTCTTTCACATCCTGCAATCCTACTTCCGGCAAGAAAAAGGAAATCTCTAAAGTTTGTTTCTTTACTGTCATTTGATACTCGTTATACTTCTTTTTGTTTTGTGTGGAAAAAAACTGGTGCGCAAGGAGCTTTCATGCGTAAGGTCAATCTCTGGTATTTAATTTTTTTTAAAAACATTCTTTAGGTGGGGGGGGGGGGCGCGACACCGTGTATTTTCTCAAATTCTCAAAATAACGTGACCCATTGTGAAACCCCCCACCCCCAATCCGGTTAAGCACACCAATTATATTTCAACAGCCTACTTTGTCATTCCTCAACTTCCAAGATGGAACGAAACTCTGCGTGTTACACGTTTTCAAGTTCTACTCTCTAAGCCACATTCTCTGTACCAGGCAGTTAGTAGAGGGTGCAACATGTTTTAAAGTTCTACTCTCTAAGCCACATTCTCTGTACCAGGCAGTTAGTAAAGGGTATTAGAGCTAGAAAAAAGAAGACATCTAAAAAAACAGTTTAATTTACTTGACAATTGATAAGGGACTGCGTTCAAGACGTTAAACTGTTTACGCAGCCAAAGTTCGACCTTAAGGACACACATCCTATAATCATCATACGGAAGTTTGTTTTTTTTCAGGGGGTGACCTGTTCATGTTTGCAGTCAACCTAACGTTGTTTTGCGCGTTGTCTTGACAAAAGTGGACAATTTTCACAATTTAGGCTTATAAACAGAGTTTTCAAGTCTGAACACTGAACATATCGTGCCCCACTGTTTAATATATTTAACATCTTTTGAACCAACAATGGTTTTGCTTAAGTCGATAAGATAAACTTTGACCCCCCCCCCCCCAAGTTTTTCGTCTATTGACAGATTTTTAGTCAGTCCATCCTTAGGGAAACTTCTGTCTACTTAATAAGAAATTAACATACATTAAGTTGAAACGCCTCAAAGTTGATACCAGATCTATTTCGTTTTACTTGCAATAGATTTAACGTGAACTATTATGTTATAGCTTGTTACATCGATAATTTTAAATGTAAAATATTTTTTAAACTCATGAATTAGGTAAAAACAATAAAAATTCCCGCTAGAACACAAGTCAAATTTTCTTGTTACCTTCAACGCCTCCTTCAATGCAGCCAAGCCGCAAGGCCAAGCACAACAGAGAAGCACAAAGATGCTGAGTTTGTAATGGGAGTTGATCTCAGGCCTAGGCTGCAACGGGGAACATAGTCATTCAAGTCAATTAATGAACATTGTAAATTTCAGAGCTAACACTTTGGTACGTAATACTGTGACTGAAATTACATGACCGTTTTTAATAAAGTTGTTATTAAATCAAAAGGTTTTGTTGAGCGTTATTACGGTATCATAATCATAAAAAAAGATTTTACATTCATGTTCTGCCTAAAATCGCTCTCTTATAAAGCTATAATTTAAAGAAAAGCTGCATGCGTTTCACCTGCTGGAATCGGTAGTGTTCAATGGTCACTAGACTGTAAGGGGGAAGCAATCCCCCGTGCTGCCTGGCCGTGTCAGGTAGGTAGGAGGAGATTGCAGGCTGGTGATGATGGTCGTCAAGACTGTACACGCTCAGATCGTTCGGTCGACTGTACCCTTGGACCCGTAGCCCTGGATAGGCCTCCGGGCGCTGATCACAAGATGTGCGCCCCTTAGGGTGAACTTTGGGATAAGATTGTTTAACACCGTCATGCTGGTCAGTGGGTGGGGGGAGGAAAGCCTCTCGTTCAAAACTGTAGTTATCCATCTGGTCGGGGGGGGGGGGGGAGGGGGGGGGAATACATTTCCCTGCGTTTCACCTGCTGGAATCGGTACTGTTCAATGGTCACTAGACTGTAAGGGGGAAGCAATCCCCCGTGCTGCCTGGCCGTGTCAGGTAGGTAGGAGGAGATTGCAGGCTGGTGATGATGGTCGTCAAGACTGTACACGCTCAGATCGTTCGGTCGACTGTACCCTTGGACCCGTAGCCCTGGATAGGCCTCCGGGCGCTGATCACAAGATGTGCGCCCCTTAGGGTGAACTTTGGGATAAGATTGTTTAACACCGTCATGCTGGTCAGTGGGTGGGGGGAGGAAAGCCTCTCGTTCAAAACTGTAGTTATCCATCTGGTCGGGGGGGGGGGGAGGGGGGGGGAATACATTTTCAAAATTAACATTGGCAACACATTAGCACAGTCATGGTTAAGTCCGAGAACTCGATCAAAACCGAACATGTGTCGGTGAAAGATATTGCACACGACACTGAGGCATTGCACACGACACAGAGGCAATACACACGACACAGAGGCATTACACACGACATAATTTACTTATTAGAAATATTTTATTAATGCAATAAAAATGAACAATATTTTGTATTCAATCGCTTATATTAGCGAACTCGTGTTTTACCTGTTTCCAACCCATTTTGAACTATGGAGGGGGAGAATGTTAGTTGAGATGATTTGTGTGACCAATTAGATATGTTTGGGACGGTCAATAAAGTACGTCACGCTCCAGATGAGGGTCTAAGAAAATGTGACAGTAGCCTCTATGTAAACTTCTTCTGTACTTGATAATGTGTTAACACACTACAAATATTCATTTAAAACATAAATGGAGTGGATCAATGGGCATATAATTCAACCCGCCATTTATTGTCTCTTCCTGGCTCTCCTCTCACTGGCAAGTTTTTTTTTCCCAAGTCCCAATACTCTGTATATTACACAAGTAATAACACCCATATTACTTATCTCCCATACATTTATATCTGTGACACCCGTCTGTGACAAGAGAGGCTGAGTGGTAAAAAAAAACGTGAGCTACTTTTTTTAATGTATTTACTTTTTGTTATCAAAACCTGTTTGACAGTGATGTTTACATTTCTGAGAATACATCCATCACAACAGAAGATGTCTCTTTTATAAATTTGTTAGTTTAATTATGAATTGTGTTTTAAATGATATATTAAGTGATATTTAATAAAAAAAATTTTGATCAATGTTTTAGTTCTTTATCGTGACGCGCTTTAGAGCTTTAGAGGGATGGAGTTGGTTATGAAATTTGTGACAGATTGTGACAGAGGGTGGGGGGGGATTGTCCAAAAATAGTTTTGTGTACTTTATTTAAGGCCTCCATACAGATAGTTTGAGCTAATTTACAATGTCTTCTGATTGAAATCACGGATATAGTGAAAAAAATCATCTCATAATTGAGGCAGTTTGTGGAGTTTAATAGTGGTTAATTTATCTAAAGTAATAGGGGGCAGTGGTAAAAGTTGCAGAAAAGGGTATCCAAGAGTTTTGACTACAGAGGGAAATTTAGATCGATATCAGGGAAAGAGGAAATTGGTTAAAACGATTATTATTGTATCCTAGCACTATACTGGACAGTGGTTCTAGTGTGGCGGTCGTACTTCGCTCCAGTAAAAAACAAAAAAATGCATTAAGAAATGGACATAGCGAATTAAGTGTAGGCTTTGAGAATCCCTACAGTGATATCCCTCTTGCAAGCCCGTACATCACGTATGATAATAATTGTACAGCTGCTCTTTCATTCACTGCTTTCCCGTGTCGTGCGCTTGACCACGAACGCACCAAATGTACACAAAAGAACACATTCGTTACCCACCGCGCAGTGTGCCGACTTGTGGTTGCTCCAGATTTCTTAATCTTATGGGAAAGGTTTTGACAGTAACCAGGTATTCAGGGGTTTGATTGTAATTGCTTGCCTACTTTCATTGCTACGCTCCTATTTATATAAATATATATATATATATATATATATATATATATATATATATATAGTAAAATATATGGAGTAACGTCTGGCATTGTTATTATTATATGCTGCACATGAAACGTTGTTCCGTTGCACCAGTGGTTTAAGAATATCGCAACAAAGACAAACAGTACACCTTTTTTAAACATTCTATAAAAGAAACATTCAAAGTCAAAGTAATTATCACATTGGAGGAAGTGTGAAATTTGCGAGGGGCGAATTAAAGTGTAAAGTAGAGAAAAATTGTATAGAATACACCGACAAAAAAACACGAAAAAAAACAATTGCCAGGAAAAAAGCAGAATCCGTAAAATGGAAAAGCATGCACGACTATTCTGTTTATAGCAATTAGCAACATGAAAGGATGTTTCAAAAGTTCAAAAACTTTCCATAATATTTTGATTTAATCGTTTGTGCAACACAGAAATATATGGCCGGGAGGAGAAAAAGTACCTTGTATGTTATACATTTTAAAGAGCAGAGTGTAACAGTAAAGATGGATTGGGGTGAATGATAGTATATGCATGTATGTAAGTGTGTGTGCATGTATCTGAGTGTGTGTGCGGTGGTTGAGGGATGGGGGTATTTTTTCCATATGATATCTCACCAAAAATAAAGAAAAGAATTCATTGAAACTAGAAGACCCGGAAGTCATCAGAGAGGGGAATTTCCCAAAATTGGTCTAACCCCGTGCATCAACCTTGTTACGTGAACGAGGACCTAACAAAAGTTGACAAAGCACGGCTTACAGTGCCTTACAGGATGATGACATGTGCATTTCAAAGCAATGCCTCGCCGACAGCTATTTGACGTGAGACTGAATGCTTGAGTGCTGATGGTTTATACAACAGGGCCTCTCAAACTGGGGGTTTTGAGTAGGCATTTCAGTGGGAGCGAGGAAACGTGATTATGAGAAACGTTTAGCAGTTGTCTTTAATTTATCATATAAATGTGTAATCATTTTAATTTTTCATTACCTATTTACTTAAAAGTCATGCGTTAGAGGTGTAGTGTATAAAGTGCTACCATTCTTTTAGTGATTCAATGGGGGAAAAGGCAGAAGTAATTTTTTTTCAATTTAAAAATGCATTGTTTACGTCTGTCAAACAATTCATATGGAATGTGGGACCAAGTCAAACAATTCATATGGAATGTGGGACTAAGTCAAACAATTCATATGGAATGTGGGACTAAGTCAAACAATTCATATGGAATGTGGGACTAAGTAAAACAATTCATATGGAATGTGGGACTAAGTCAAACAATTCATATGGAATGTGGGACTAAGTCAAACAATTCATATGGAATGTGGGACTAAGTCAAACAATTCATATGGAATGTGGGACTAAGTCAAACAATTCATATGGAATGTGGGACTAAGTCAAACAATTCATATGGAATATGGGACCAAGTCAAACAATTCATATGGAATGTGGGACCAAGTCAAACAATTCATATGGAATGTGGGACTAAGTCAAACAATTCATATGGAATGTGGGACTAAGTCAAACAATTCATATGGAATGTGGGACTAAGTAAAACAATTCATATGGAATGTGGGACTAAGTAAAACAATTCATATGGAATGTGGGACCAAGTCAAACAATTCATATGGAATGTGGGACCAAGTCAAACAATTCATATGGAATGTGGGACTAAGTAAAAGAATTCATATGGAATGTGGGACCAAGTCAAACAATTCAAATGGAATGTGGACTAAGTCAAACAATTCATATGGAATGTGCGACTAAGTCAAAAAATTCATATGGAATGTAGGATTAAGTCAAACATTTCATATGGAATGTGGGACCAAGTCAAACAATTCATTGCGGTTGAGAGACTTAGTCCCGGAGATGCTGCACACTGTAAAATAATTTGAGAAGCCTTGTTGTAGAAGCAGCCGAGACAAGCCATTAATTCGAAAGCTCGGGAACGTCATGATACATTAAACGTTTTCGGTCGTTATTAAACTAAGTATATAAAAAACAAAAATAGAACAAGGCAGTTATCAGGTAGTATAAAGTCAAGTAACTGTCAAATTATAGGTAAACGCAAACTTCCATCAGGCAACCTACACTTCCATCAGGGAACAGTCTTCCATCAGGAATCACACACTTCCATCAGGGAACACATTCTTCCATCAGGAATCACACACTTCCATCAGGGAACACGCACTACAATCAGGGAACACACACGTCCATCAGAGAACCCACACGTTCATCAGGGAGCACACACGTTAATCAGGGAACACCCACTTCCATCAGGGAACACCCACTTCCATCAGGGAAGATACACTTCCATCAGGAAACATACACTTCCATCAGGAAACATACACTTCCATCAAGAACTTAAACACAGAGAAAAAAATTTTTTTCAAAAATTATTTAACACTGTTTTGTAAGCGTGCACTGACTAGTTTTTTTAAATAATTTTAATTGGTTTCTAGGTGGCCTTTAGTGACCAAAGTCCGAAACACATATATAAGAAATGGTTCGTTTTGTAATATTTTCTTTTTAATTTAAGTTTGTGTTTTGATATCACGTTTTATGTATTCGGTTCCTGCATTAAACATCTGTTTTATTTTTGCTAATGTTGAGCATCCAACAATAATAGTTCATACTTAAATAAGTTCAAAAATTAAATATCACGAAAAGTTGACGCAAACTTGATCGTGTGAACTGAGCATAAGTTTAAAAACCATCAACTGATGGAGACACGCCTAGCTTTCAAAAATCTTTCCACAAAATGTAGATACTTTAAATTTTCAATGAGGTTTGATAATTTTGTTCAGTTCCACAAGATAAAGTTAATAGTTGAACACTTTATTTCAACATTAGAATTGTTGCTTTATTTTTTCAATGTAGGTGTTTGGCATTTTTAAAGTGTCGATGCTAAATCAAGAATTTATAGTATTACATACGTTAATTAAGTGACAATTAAGAGAGACAAGTTTCAGGAGGAACAGTGATGCTACTTTCTAGGTAGGTAAAGATAAAAAAAAAAAGATTAGTGGCATCTATGACAACGTAATGAGCTGATATCGTAATGTATCCCTAGAAGAATTGAGAGTTCAAAAAAAAAAATCCCCTAAATAACACTAACTGACTGACTGACTGATTCACAGACTGACTGGCTGACTGACTGTTTCACTTACTGACTGACTGGCTGGCTGACTGACTGACTGACTCACTGACTGACTGACTGACTCACTCACTGGCTGATTCACTGTCTGACTGACTGATTCACTGGCTGATTCACTGACTGATTCAGTGACTGACTGACTAACTGGCTGATTCACTGACTGACTAACTGGCTGATTCACTGACTGACTGACTGAACTGACTCACTGACTGGCTGATTCACTGACTGACTGACTGACTCACTGAATGGCTGACTGACTGATTCGCTGACTGACTGACTGATTCATTGACTGACTGACTGACTCATTGACTGACTGACTTACTCATTGACTGGCTGACTGACGATTCACTGACTGACTGACTGATTCATTGACTGACTGACGGATTCACTGACTGACTGACTGATCACCAGCTCTTAAGAGCAACAAGCCCTATCACGTTGACATCTTCCATGGTCATTCCTCTTAAACTCCAAGCGTGCACTGACACAATTCTTTTTTTTGATTATCCAAAAAAATGACCCAGAGTCCGAAACATATGCAAAGGCAAGTTTATTTGTTTCGTTACTTATCTTAGATCTGGGTTTTGATGCCATGTTTTTAAGTGCTTAGCACTGTATTTGATTTTGTGCTTTTTAATTATTTTTTTTGCAAATGGTGAGCATCCAACAAGAACATTTAAGTTAAATATCACCTTGAGATGTAGACACCTTTTTAAAAATATCTTTCAACAACGTTGGATTATTCTGTTGTATTCGTCATCATTTTTTCGTTGAACCATAAACTTCAAGACCTTGCGACGTTTAGTAGGTTTAGATGTGCTCTATATTAAAGTGGTCCGTGTGCTTGTTGTTCAGGAACAAAGACAATTAGAGCCATATGCGTAGGAAAGGGGGGGGGGGGTGCAGGCACGTTTTTTCTTGTTATGGATGGGTGGAATTGTCCGCCAACTGTAAAGTTGTTTTTTTTTGGGGTTTTTTGGTGGAAGGGAGTGACAAAAATCCTCGCCTGGACCTGACTGCACAAACATTATCTACGCCTCTGACCGGAATAAAAATTTGAATGGTGTGAGAGACATAATTTGAGACGCCAAGGATGAAATCTTCTAAGTATGGCTTTTGTTTCCCCACGTAGTGTATGTAACGTATTTCACTACCCCTACCCCACCCCCCCCCCCCCCCCCAACAAATATTTTGACTTTTATTATTTCCTGAAAAAATGATACGATAATGATATATTTAAAACATTTGAATGATGTTATTTTCTTTTTGATTGCGGGCATTTTACATTTTTGAAGGCACTTAACTTTATTTAATAAAAATGGGACGTAATAATGGCGAAAGGAATGCTTGCTCATCTCCATGTTGTCAATATGGAAGGTGACGGGTCATGCTTATCTCCGGCACTATAATTCTGCGTTAGGCTAAGGGAATGAGTAGTACGCCAGGTCGTAGATGAATTGCAGAAATACGACAGGCGTTCACTTAATCCATTCTGTTATGAGGGATGATGTGTTTTGTTATACGCATAGCCCGCCTTCCACATGCATGACCCCTCGTGAACTCTCGTGACCGCCTTTGAAGTGTGGCTAACAAAAACTTTCCCTTGTTGACAAAAAAACTTCATTATTCAGAACCGTATAGAAGGATCTGGATAAAACGGGAAAGCTAAACAATGCATTAGACGATTCTAGACATTAGTAGGAAATGCCTATAAAAAGGGCTGACCGATAGAGAGAGAAAGAGATTTTGTTTTGATCACGAGATATGCTATGTCATACTTTGTTGTGTGTAGAGTTTTCTATTTCCTCATACAATTTTGTGCTCATTGTATTTTTATATACAGTACCGGTACCAGCAAATCTGTAAGTTTATAATTTCAATCATATTTCTCTTGCTGTTATTATTTAATTGAAGTTCAAAAAGTTATTAATTGTAATTAGCTCTGGCCTTGATTGTCGTTATATTTGTTATTATTTTTAAACTTTGGTATCGTCCTTTATTATGGACTGTTTCTAGAACGAGCCATAGTCTAAAATTAAGAGATTAAATTCTCAATTTATAACGGTCCGTAATAATTCAGATGTTGAAAATTACGAAACTGCAGACAAAATAGAATACACACGGCGGGTTTGGCTCTGCTTGCCAGGGGGGCATTGAGCTTCAGGTGTTCACAAGGGACACAAGACTGAGATTCACTGTAGAAGTGCACACAATTGGCCAGGTTCTTTGGAAACCCGTGCAGTCGGTACTTGGTGCTTGGTGAATTATTTTACAGGCTACAAATTAATGAGCAAGGAGATTGAAAGGGCCTCAGACAGGGTGATTGACAGGGCATCAGGCAGAGTTATTGACAGGGCCTCAGACAGGGTGATTGGCAGGGCCTCTGACAGGATGATTGACAAGGCATCAGACATGATGACTAACATGGCCTTAGACAGAGTGATTGACGGGCCTCAGACATGGAATTGACAGGGCCTCAGACAGGGTGATTGACAGGGCCTCAGACAGGGTGATTGACAGGCCTCAGACAGGGTGATTGACAGGTCCTCAGACAGGGTGATTGACAGGGCCTCAGACAGGTGATTGACAGGGCCTCAGACAGGGTGATTGACAGCGCCTTAGACAGGGTGATTGACAGGGTCTCAGAAAGGGTGATTGACAGGGCCTCAGACAGAGTGATTGACAGAACATCAGACATAGTGATTGACAGGGTCTCAGACAGGATGATTGACAGGGCCTCAGACAGGGTGATTGACAGAGCATCAGACATGGTGATTGACAGGGCCTCAGACAGTCCATCATATAGGGAATAGACATGGTCTCAGACAGGATGATTGACAAGGCATCAGACAGGATGATTGACAAGGCATCAGACAGGATGATTGGCATGGCGTCAGACAGGATGATTGACAAGGCATCAGACAGGATGACTAACGTGACCTCGGACAGACAGGGGAATTGACAGGGCATAAAAAAATGTGATTGAAAGGGCCTCAGACTGCCCAATTTATTTTAGATTAACCATTAGCCGTTACAATTTTCTATGGGATGCCAATGAACAAATACCATGGGTTGATTAAACAGCGCACTTTTGTTTCATACCTTGGCCAATTTTATGTTATAACATGCATAGTTTACATGTTAGTTCTTACAATGATCTACATCTGCTTACATGTTTGTTCTACTCAAGATCTACATGTGCTTACATGTTTTTCTACCCATGATCTACAACTGCCTACACGTTTGTTTACCCATGCTCTTCATTATGTTACATGTTTGTTCTACCCAAGATCTACATCTGCTTACATGTTTTTCTACCCATGATCTACATATGATTGCACCCAACGGGACGACACTAAATATCGTTTAGAAACAGGTGTTATATTAAAGTTATTATTTTCATATGACTCTTTACATTTGCCGTTGTTCTTTGCTTTTATTTTTATCGCCGATAACTGAAAGGATTTAAATAAAATAGCTTGAATAATGTATCGAAATTTGGTACGTTGCACTTTTAAAACACATGTTAGCATTATTTTTTAAAATCAATAAACCTCAACCCTCTTCCCCCCCACCGCCCGCCCGCCCCGACTCCACTCCTTTGTGGGGCACAGTCATTATTTTCTAGTATCCTCATAATTTCCCCCTTTGGAGGCCCATAAAACGAATACAATAATTAACTTCCTTACTTTCAAATGTATCATGATTCATCCTTTAGCCGTTTTTTGTTTTCTGATCATACAGGTTGTTGGTGAATATTTTTTTAAAAATAATAATAATTATTATATATAACTAATTTAAATTTCATAACTCACCGTCTTCCTAAACAAACACTCCACGGAAACGTCTCTTTGTTACAAACATCTGGTTTAAATTTCTGTCTGGTACAAACGTCTCTTTGCTTAGAGCAGTTTCGAATGATGCGTGCGCTATGAAAACACCGCACAAAATAATTCGTTGCTCTGCGCCGTAACGGCTAATAATTACAAATGTTATATTCGGGAATTTTTCTTTAGTCTGTTTTCAGTGTCAACACCGGGTAACCTAACCACCGGATGACTCCGAGTCAACACCGGGTAAACTCACCACCGGATGACTCCGAGTCAACACCGGGTAAACTCACCACCGGATGACTCCGAGTCAACACCGGGTAACCTAACCACCGGATGACCCCGAGTCAATACCGGGTAAACTCACCACCGGATGACTCCGAGTCAATACCGGGTAAACTCACCACCGGATGACTCCGAGTCAATACCGGGTAAACTTACCACCGGATGACTCCGAGTCAACACCGGGGAAAATTAAACTTACCACCAGATAAATCCGAGCCTAGCATATGAAAGCGTCGAATAAATTAGAACACAGATAACTGAAGTAGTTATTAATAAAAAAATGCATGACAAGATCGCCAAGTTAATGGAAGACAGAACATAAGCCCCATTCACACCTGAAGGGGTTGAAGATTAGATGACGGGATAAAATATGTTTTTTAGCTTTAACATTGTGCGCTATTTAAGCGTGTTTCCTGTTAATACAAGGCCGGGGGGGGGGGGCTTTCTTTGTTGGGGGCCTGTATAGAAGAACTTTGTATGGCTCTGGGGCCGGATTGATAGTGATACATTCGACGCGTCCTATATGTATAATCGGAGTACCTCCAGTGTGTTTATTTTTTAAAAAATAAAATGGTATCTTTCAAACACTTTTTCACTTTTTTACCTTTTCGATAAGCAAAATAAGGTAACAATGTATCTTTTTCCTGAAACTGGGACTCCAAATAAGATATTATGAAATGATAAAACAGTTGAATTGCATTCGTCTATTTTACACGAAAGTGTTATAATGAATTCAGTTGAATGGCGCAGTCGTCTCTTTCGAATTAGTGAGAAGCGTGAAACTGAAATAAAGAATTTAGTTGAGGCTCACAGTTAACGAATTAAAATTGCTTTCAAGTGCTCATTACATATGCCCTGCTATTTAGCCATATTTTAAATATCTCATACAACAATGTTTACTTGACCACGAGAATACGATTTCTGCCCCCCCCCCACCCCCAACCAACAAACCTCCTAAAAGAACGAATCCCAAAAAAGACGAGGCAGAAATTTCGATAACGTGGGTTATATAAATATATGAAATATTTTTAGTTCCAGTGGTCACTGGGATCCTGTAATCGGAGTTAATTAATTTAAAATGGCCAACACAGTTTGTTTCTAAGGAGACGCACATAGCTTTCTCTAAGGACATGTCAACGTTTGGATGCTACATCTACGGCTTTGGGGGTAATAGCTCCTACATGCACTGGGGAGGTTACCAGGCGAGTAGATCCTAGGGCTTTAGGGTAAATTGTCTAGCTCCAGATCATTGCTGTTTCCAATTCGGTTTTCCTAAGAATGATATTCAGGCATGTCTAACAAAGTCTCAAAAAATAGCTTTGAGCCATGTCTCACTAGGTCTATGAAATTACTTTGAGATGTGTCTCACTAGGTGTCTGAAGAGCCATGTCTCACTAGGTGTCTGAAGAGCCATGTCTCACTAGGTCTCTGGAATGACCTTTAGGTACGTCCTACAAGTCGTCTGGAAGGACATTAAGGTGTATCTCACTAGGTCTCTGCAATGAATTTAAGGTATGTCTCATTGGGTCTCTGCAATGGATTTAAGGTATGTCTCATTGGGTCTCTGCAATGGATTTAAGGTATGTCTCATTGGGTCTCTGCAATGGATTTAAGGTATGTCTCATTGGGTCTCTGCAATGAATTTAAGGTATGCCTCATTGGGTCTCTGCAATGAATTTAAGGTATGTCTCATTGGGTCTCTGCAATGAATTTAAGGTATGTCTCATTGGGTCTCTGCAATGAATTTAAGGTATGTCTCATTGGGTCTCTGCAATGGATTTAAGGTATGTCTCATTGGGTCTCTGCAATGAATTTAAGGTATGTCTCATTGGGTCTCTGTAATGAATTTAAGGTATGTCTCATTGGGTCTATGCAATGAATTTAAGGTATGTCTCATTGGGTCTCTGCAATGAATTTAAGGTATGTCTCATTGGGTCTCTTCAATGAATTTAAGGTATGTCTCATTGGGTCTCTGCAATGAATTTAAGGTATGTCTCATTGGGTCTCTGCAATGAATTTAAGGTATGTCTCATTGGGTCTCTGCAATGAATTTGTCCATGGCTCACTAGTTATGTGGAATGACTTTAAGGTAGATCTCACTAGGTCTTGTAACGACTTTAAGGTAGATCTCACTAGGTCTTGTAACGACTTTAAGGTAGATCTCACTAGGTCTTGTAACGACTTTAAGGTAGATCTCACTAGGTCTTGTAACGACTTTAAGGTAGATCTCACTAGGTCTTGTAACGACTTTAAGGTAGATCTCACTAGGTCTTGTAACGACTTTAAGGTATGAATCACTTAATCACTGGAATGGATTTGACGTCTGTCTCACTAGGTCTTGTAACGACTTTAAGGTATGAATCACTTAATCACTGGAATGGATTTGACGTCTGTCACACTAGGTCTCTGGACGGACTTTGAGATATGTCTAACAAGGTCTCTCGAAGTGACCTTAAAATATGTGAAACCGGGTCTCTGGGATGACCTTAGGAGAGATTTAACTTAAATGAATATAAACAATGAACACTGTGTTTGAAATGATTTTCATTGGAATTAACCAATTCCCTTAAATGCTATTAAGTTTGTTTTTATCACTATGTCTCTATAAAATGGTTTTCCTGTATGTAGTTTGGGACTGGTAATTATCACATAAAGTTTATTATGCTCACATAGATTCCACTCGAAGTTTTTAATGGTCAGCCAATGACATTTTTTTAACCCTAAATACGCATTGTAATGTAATAAACAGGAGTTTGGTTCATGGTAAAACTCTCACATCATATGCCCGACACGGCAAAACAATGCCCGACACGGCAAAACAATGCCCGACACGGCAAAACAATGCCTGACATGGTAAAACAATGCCCGACATGGCAAAACAATGCCCGACACGGCAAAACAGTGCCCGACACGGCAAAACAATGCCCGACACGGCAAAACAATGCCCGACATGTAAAACAATGCCCGACACCACTACACAAATATTTTTTAAAAAACATCTTTATGTTATGTGGTAAGACAATCGAGATGAATAACAATAACCGTCACGTTGTTAACTACCACTAATCTTTATTGTACTACTTTTAACTAGAATTCAATACATTTAGATGTTTCCGGATGCAGTGGGTTTGCAAACGGCCTAGCGTTTTGTTTTTAAAGCACTTAATATTAAGGGTTTGAGAGCCACTTATGTTTGTGTTTGGGGCACATTATATATCAGAATGGCATTAATTGTGTTTTGGGGGTGTGATATTGTAGGTCTGTGATTAGCGTAGCTTCTGGTTGAGTTGTTTTTTGTTTTGTTGTTTTTTCCAGATATGTATTGTAGGTAAGAGAGTACCATACTTTTAAAAAAATATGATATTGGAGATAAGAGAATAGCTTGGAGTAGCGCTGAAGGAAATATAGAAGTGTGTGTGTAAATAGTTGTGATAAGAGCATCGGTATCGGTTTTTTAACCAGATAGTTTAGTGCAGGGGTGGGCAAACTACGGCCCGCGGGCCGCATGCGGCCCGACGACTGATATTATGCGGCCCTCTAAGGCATTTATTAATTAAAAAAACAACTCTTTGTTTTAAGTCATATTGTTGATTTTCACAGAATTTCATGTACCGTTATAATTGTTTTAACATTTTGTATCAACATTTTTCAAATTTTCAATTTTATAAAAACAGTCCTTGACTTTTGTCTTGTACTTATAATGCTAAATTGCGATTTTTAATATAGAGAAATGTTTATCGACACGTAAAAATTGGACATAATATACATGCGGCCCCCAAATAGTTTTACATATGTCAATGTGGCCCTCAGCACAAAAAGTTTGCCCACCCCTGGTTTAGTGCATTCAAAAAGAAATTTGACGAAAATTTTAACGCTTCAAATGAAAAAAGACTCTACCAAATTACCGTTCGATCGAATTGCCGTCGACCCATTTGTCGTCGACGAAATTTCTTGCCAAAAAATTTCCGGTAACCCTAGACAGGAGTGGATAGTACGTGGGTGGGTTAGGTCAAGCTTGTCAGCTAATACAGCTAATTTTTATGTGAATCGAAGTGAGCCTAGCCCTAGGCTGGGGTACTGCACTTTATAAGTGAGCTTAGCCCTAGCCTGGACTACTGCGCTATATAAGTAAGCCTAGCATTAGGCAGGGGTACTGCGTTATATAACTGAGCATAGTACTAGGCTGGGGTACTGCGCTATATAACTGAGCCTAGTACTAGGCTGGGGTACTGCGCTATATAAGTGAGCCTAGTACTAGGATGGGGTAATGGCTATATAACTGAGCCTAGTACTAGGCTGGGGTACTGCGCTATATAAGTGAGCCTAGTACTAGGCTATGGTACTGCGCTATATAAGTGAGCCTAGTACTAGGCTGGGGTACTGCGCTATATAACTGAGCCTAGTACTAGGCTGGGGTACTGCGCTATGTAAGTGAGCATAGTCTTAGGCTGGGTTACTGTGCTATATAAAACAACCTAATAATGATAATATTGCCCATATTCCATTTATCCCAATTTAATGTAGCCGAATTTAATTTGCCATAGTTTAATATCGCCCTTGTTTAATATCGCCCTTGTTTAATATCACCCTTGTTTAATTTAGCCCTAGTTTAATTTAGCCCTAGTTTAATTTAGACCTAGTTTAATTTAGCCCCCATTTAAGTTTGCCATAGTTTTATATCGCCCATATTCCATTAAGCCCTATTTTAATGTAGCCCAATTTAATTTAGCCCTCGTTTACTTTAGCCCTAGTTTAATTTAGCCCTAGTTTAATTTAGCCCTAGTTTAATTTAGCCCTAGTTTAATTTAGCCCTAGTTTAATTTAGCACTAGTTTAAATTAGCTCTAGTTGAATTTAGACCTAGTTTAATTTAGGCCTAATTGAATTTAGCCCTCATTTAATTCGCCCTAGTTTAATATTCCCCTAGTTTAATTTAGCACTAGTTTAATTTAGACCTAGTTTAATTTAGACCTAGTTTAATTTAGCCCTAGTTTAATTTAGACCTAGTTTAATTTAACACTAGTTTAATTTAGCACTAGTTTAATTTAGCACTAGTTTAATTTAGCACTAGTTTAATTTAACACTAGTTTAATTTAGCACTAGTTAAATTTAGCACTAGTTTAATTTAGCCATAGTTTAATTTAGCACTAGTTTAATTTAGCCTAGTTTAATTTAGCCATAGTTTAATTTAGCACTAGTTTAATTTAGCACTAGTTTAATTTAACACTAGTTTAATTTAGCACTAGTTTAATTTAGCACTAGTTTAATTTAACACTAGTTTAATTTAACACTAGTTTAATTTAACACTAGTTTAATTTAACACTAGTTTAATTTAGCATTAGTTTAATTTAGCACTAGTTTAATTTAGCACTAGTTAAATTTAACACTAGTTTAATTTAGCACTAGTTTAATTTAGCACTAGTTTAATTTAGCCATAGTTTAATTTAACACTAGTTTAATTTAGCCATAGTTTAATTTAGCACTAGTTTAATTTAGCACTAGTCTAATTTAGACCTAGTTTAAATTAGCCCGAGTTTAATTTAGACCTAATTTAATTTAGCCCTAGTTTAATTTAGCACTAGTTTAATTTAGACCTAGTTTAAATTAGCCCGAGTTTAATTTAACACTAGTTTAATTTAGCCATAGTTTAATTTAACACTAGTTTAATTTAGCACTAGTTTAATTTAGCACTAGTTTAATTTAGACCTAGTTTAAATTAGCCCGAGTTTAATTTAACACTAGTTTAATTTAGCCATAGTTTAATTTAACACTAGTTTAATTTAGCACTAGTTTAATTTAGCACTAGTTTAATTTAGCCATAGTTTAATTTAGCACTAGTTTAATTTAGCCATAGTTTAATTTAGCACTAGTTTAATTTAGCCATGGTTTAATTTAGCACTAGTTTAATTTAGCCATAGTTTAATTTAGCACTAGTTTAATTTAGCCATTGTTTAATTTAGCACTAGTTTAATTTAGCCATAGTTTAATTTAGCACTAGTTTAATTTGGCTCTAGTTTAATTTAGACCTAGTTTAATTTAACACTAGTTTAATTTAGCCATAGTTTAATTTAACACTAGTTTAATTTAGCCATAGTTTAATTTAGCACTAGTTTAATTTAGCACTAGTTTAATTTAGCACTAGTTTAATTTAACACTAGTTTAATTTAGCCATAGTTTAATTTAGCACTAGTTTAATTTGGCACTAGTTTAATTTAGCCATAGTTTAATTTAGCCAAAGTTTAATTTAGCACTAGTTTAATTTAGCTCTAGTTTAATTTAGCCATAGTTTAATTTAGCCATAGTTTAATTTAGCCATAGTTTAATTTAGCCATAGTTTAATTTAGCCATAGTTTAATTTAGCCTTAGTTTAATTTAGCACTAGTTTAATTTAGCCATAGTTTAATTTAACACTAGTTTAATTTAGCACTAGTTTAATTTAGACCTAGTTTAATTTAGCCATAGTTTAATTTAGCCATAGTTTAATTTAGCTCTAGTTTAATTTAGCACTAGTTTAATTTAGCACTAGTTTAATTTAGCCATAGTTTAATTTAACCATAGTTTAATTTAGCCATAGCTTAATTTAGCCATAGTTTAATTTAGCCATAGTTTAATTTAGCCATAGTTTAATTTAGCACTAGTTTAATTTAGCACTAGTTTAATTTAGCACTAGTTTAATTTAGCACTAGTTTAATTGAGCCATAGTTAAATTTAGCCCTAGTTTAATTTAGCACTAGTTTAATTTAGCACTAGTTTAATTTGGCACTAGTTTAATTTAGACCTAGTTTAATTTAGCCATAGTTTAATTTAACACTAGTTTAATTTAGCCATAGTTTAATTTAGCACTAGTTTAATTTAGCCCTAGTTTAATTTGGCACTAGTTTTATTAAGACCTATTTTAAATTCATTCTATTACAATATCGTTAATAACTTTCGGACTCCCCAAGTTTAATAAATATAAAGTGAGGAAGATTATCATACAGAAATCAAACGTATGTTATTTAATACTATTTAAACCACTTATTCCAGCCTTGTTGGTTCTTTTGAATGGGTTGCGTGTTGTTTTAAATAGATTTTTGCGTGTTGTTTTAAATAGATTTTTGCCTGTTGTTTTAAATAGATTTTTGCGTGTTGTTTTAAATAGATTTTTGCGTGTTGTTTTAAATAGATTTTTGCGTGTTGTTTTAAATAGATTTTGGCGTGTCGTTTTAAATAGATTTTTGCGTGTTGTTTTAAATAGATTTTTGCGTGTCGTTTTAAATAGATTTTTGCGTGTTGTTTTAAATAGATTGCTGTGTGATGTTCTATAGGGGTTATTCTGTGTTCAACGCCGGCATTAGGTAAAGTGTCGCCCTGTGCGAAGCACCCGTACGGCGCCCTCTTCCCTCTCCCTGCATGGCTCCGCTCTTTTTGCGATTACGACGTAGGCTTTGGAGCACGTGTTAATGATGCTATACATGTAACTAGCCATAGGCATTTTAACATGCACATTAATTAAGACTGTTTAGTATTTTGTTCCAATTAAGGGAACTTAAATATTTACTGGGTGCCCCAGGCGCCCCTATGGCCACGATGCCCTGTGCGAGGGCACGGGTCGCACACCCTAAACGCCAGCGTTGCTGTGTTTGTTTGTTTTTTTAAATGGGTTATGGTGTGTTCTTTCAGAAAACAAATAGTCTTTGTTTGCGACAGAAAAATGTAAGGGCTTGATAGAGACAAAGATAGGAAGAGAGAAAGAGAACGTAAGAATGTGAAGGAGACCGGTCACGGTTGACAGAGATGAAGGACTGAAGGCAATCTAACCTTAAGCTTAATAGTTATCCAGGACCGTAGTTGGCGGTCAATGCAAACTTGGCTGGATGAAAATATTCACGACCCACCTCCAGGAAAAGACAATTCTTGAGTTGGCTCGAAATGTTAACCACATTATAAGAAAAAAAAAGTGCCGCCCCAACCCCACTAACTACGCCACTGCATTGGTTTATAAAATTAAATTAACATTTTAAATACATTTTTAAAAAAAAAAGTATTTTAAGTCGTTTTTGTTAATATTTAATTAATTTCCAACGTAAAAATCAAAAACAAATTAAAAATTACGCTAGCGAGATCATTAAAATTTTTTTTAAAAAGTTTCCATACACATATCCGTTATCAATCTTCATTTTTAAAAAAACAAATTTAAATGATATATTTATTCAAATATGCTTGTTAAAAAATAATAATGTTGACATCATAAGGATATTTCATTTTTATTACATTAATATTGATACTTTTTTAAAAAGAAACGATTCAGTTTCCGGCCCCGACCTATTGGCCTCCGACCTACTGACCCCCGACCTACTGGCCACCGACCTACCTGCCCCCGACCTACTGGCTCCCGAGCTACTGGCCCCCGACATAGTGGCCCAAAACCTACTGGCCCCGACCTACTTGAGCCCGACCTACTGTCCCCCTACCTACTGGCCCCAGACCTACTGGCCCTTGACCTGCTGACCCTTGACCTGCCGACCCCGACCTACTGGCCCCCGACCTACCTGCCCCCGACCTAGTGGCCCAAGACCTACTGGCCACCCGGCCTACTCGGGCCCGACCTACTGTCCCCTTACCTACTGGCCCCCGACCTACTGGCCCTTGACCTGCTGACCCTCGACCTGCTGGCCCACGAATTACTGACCCCCGACCTACTGGTCCCCGACCTACTGACCCCCGACCTACGGGTCGCACACCCTAAACGCCAGCGTTGCTGTGTTTGTTTGTTTTTTTAAATGGGTTATGGTGTGTTCTTTCAGAAAACAAATAGTCTTTGTTTGCGACAGAAAAATGTAAGGGCTTGATAGAGACAAAGATAGGAAGAGAGAAAGAGAACGTAAGAATGTGAAGGAGACCGGTCACGGTTGACAGAGATGAAGGACTGAAGGCAATCTAACCTTAAGCTTAATAGTTATCCAGGACCGTAGTTGGCGGTCAATGCAAACTTGGCTGGATGAAAATATTCACGACCCACCTCCAGGAAAAGACAATTCTTGAGTTGGCTCGAAATGTTAACCACATTATAAGAAAAAAAAAGTGCCGCCCCAACCCCACTAACTACGCCACTGCATTGGTTTATAAAATTAAATTAACATTTTAAATACATTTTTAAAAAAAAAAGTATTTTAAGTCGTTTTTGTTAATATTTAATTAATTTCCAACGTAAAAATCAAAAACAAATTAAAAATTACGCTAGCGAGATCATTAAAATTTTTTTTAAAAAGTTTCCATACACATATCCGTTATCAATCTTCATTTTTAAAAAAACAAATTTAAATGATATATTTATTCAAATATGCTTGTTAAAAAATAATAATGTTGACATCATAAGGATATTTCATTTTTATTACATTAATATTGATACTTTTTTAAAAAGAAACGATTCAGTTTCCGGCCCCGACCTATTGGCCTCCGACCTACTGACCCCCGACCTACTGGCCACCGACCTACCTGCCCCCGACCTACTGGCTCCCGAGCTACTGGCCCCCGACATAGTGGCCCAAAACCTACTGGCCCCGACCTACTTGAGCCCGACCTACTGTCCCCCTACCTACTGGCCCCAGACCTACTGGCCCTTGACCTGCTGACCCTTGACCTGCCGACCCCGACCTACTGGCCCCCGACCTACCTGCCCCCGACCTAGTGGCCCAAGACCTACTGGCCACCCGGCCTACTCGGGCCCGACCTACTGTCCCCTTACCTACTGGCCCCCGACCTACTGGCCCTTGACCTGCTGACCCTCGACCTGCTGGCCCACGAATTACTGACCCCCGACCTACTGGTCCCCGACCTACTGACCCCCGACCTACTGGCCCCTGATCTACTTGCGCCTGACCTACTGGCCCCCGACCTACTTGCCCCGATCTACTTGCGCCCGACCGACTTGGGACCGACCTACTGTCCCCCTACCCACTGGCCCCCGAACTACAGGCCCCCGAGCTACTGGCCCCCGACCTACTGGCCCCCGACCTACTTGCGCCCGACCTACCGACCCCCGACCAACTGGTCCCCGACCTACTGCGTTGCTTAATGTCTAAAGTACCAGGCGGCTTTGCTCTCCTTTGGGACGGCGTGTGTTGATATATCGAGATATCATCGTTAAACATCGTTGGCTGGCTGCTGAATTGGTTGCGTATTTCACGATAACCTGCTCCGGGCATGTGTCAATGTATGCACAGAAGATATGCACAGAAATTTATATCTGATATTGCCTTTAGGCAATTTGTAGGATTCAGGTATTGTGCTCAAAGGGTTTCATAAAAATCGTTTGGGGTGGGGGCGGGTGGGTTGGATCGAGATGGGGGGTGGGTGCTCAACCATTTTGTTTTCAACCTATTTTTTTTTTAATGAAGACGAGTAGTTAATGTTTGAATACATTTATATCTACATGACATTGAGTTTTCCTTAAACTATTTCTAAGACTTCTATGATGTGCCATTTTTAAAAAAAAATTCAACATATAAATGAGCTTCATTCAAAGATTTCACCAATAATTGACAATTGTCCAATTACTATTCGTCCTGAATTTCTCAAATAGCCGACAATTGCCAAAACGCCATTAGTCATGGTTTCACCAAGAGCCGACAATGGTCTATCTACTACTCGTCAAGATTTCACCCAATGGTTGACAATGGTCTAACTGCTGCTCGTCATGAATCAGAAGATCCAGCGTCATCGATATCAAAGCCGTCGTCCAATAAAAAGTACCCGTTGTAATCGACCTCGGAATCGATCGGCTGAGTCGGCTTCACATCGTCATCATCTGGGGCACTGACGGGGGCGCTCAGAGGCTGGGCAACAAGGATGTGTTCGTTGGGTAGGTCATACTCGGAGCTGACGCTTGACACAGAAAAGGAGGCTGCTTCGGCTCGCTTGACAGTTCTTCTACACATGAATCTGAGCCATGAGAAGAAGTAAGACGAATAAGAAAAAGATTGTTAAATTGAAATCGATTTCGCCAAAATCTCTTCCCTACAAAAGTTGAGTTGACCAAGTATCGATTATTCAAAGATTAAAAAGCAGCACACATTGCTTGATTACGGAGCCATACTTAATGTTATTTTATTGAAAGACATCAAGTCGCGAAATATTAAAAATTATAATAAGATAGACCAAGGTTTGTTCATGTTATCTAGTATTGTCTAATTAACGGTAGTGACCGACCGAATTTCTTTCTTATTTCGGCCAAAACGGAAGACTAAACCAGAAGTTTAGCGAGACTTTCGGCCGAAACCGAAATATTTAGGAGACAAGTTTGCGCATACGTTCGGTGAATGTGGAAAATAGTTGGCGGTAATTATTGATATTTATTAATTTTATTTTTTTTAACATAAGATTATCGTAAATTTTAATCGATAAAAATCTAATGAATACTTCGGCTTTTTGCAATTTGTATTTAAAAATTATTTAATGTTGTTTAAAAATGTATACATTATGGTAAGAGAAAGACAGCGGTACGCATTTAAAATTATAGAGAACATAGGAATTGTGGCAACCAGTGGCGTAGAGAGCTTAACTCGCGCCCGGGGCACAATACCTTTTTAGCGCCCCCAATAACTTTTTAGCGCCCCCCTATTCGAAAACCATACAATATTATAGTAAAATATACCATTTGGCGCCCCTTTGTGAGTAGCGCCCGGGGCATGATGCCCCCCTTGCCCCCCCCTCACTACGCCACTGGTGGGAACAACCTTACATGAAGGTTTTCTTTACGTGCTCGTTTCATTTCACTTTTTGTATAGAGTGTTTCTCTCTTTACCAGTCGCCGTGTAAATCATACTTTAACAACACTTGGAAATCGCATGCGGGGCTCGCCAGACGACTCTAATAAATTTTCAAACATCAATAAAAATCAGCAGTACGGTTATAAATTATCTCTTCTGGTGACAACTGATGAAAATTTATTAAATCACGCCAGGTACATTAACAAATATACTTGGGTCAAGTATATTACCGAATGTTCTTACACCTAGTAACATTATTAATTCTACTTACACCAAATACATAACCAAATCGGCTTACATCAAGAACATTACCAAATCTACTTACACCAAGTAGCATTGCCGAATCTACTTACATCATGAACGTTACCAAGACTACAAGAACTGTGACCAATAGCCCTGCCAGTATCTTTATAAGTGAATAATCATTATTTGGCGGCTCTTCTTCGCGACGCCCTGTGGAGGAAAATTACCCCAAAAAATATTTAGAAGAAAAAAAAAAAAACGATTAAAAATCCTTTTACAAATTTAAATTTTTTTTTTTTTTTTTAAATCTGTTTATTGTAGCGTCTGATTTAATTGCGAAGATGTGAAAAATCTTTAAAAAAAAAAAAAAAAAAACTGTGAAGTTATTGAATCCTTTACAAACTTGATTAATGTATCACAAGTACGTAAATTCATTGGGTATTAACGCATATGATTCACTATCCGCACAAATTTGTGACACAGATTTTTCATGAATAATAATAATCTTAAATAAAGCAATAAGTGGATCTATGTGAAATGATCTTCAACCGATCAATGAACATCACATCGATTTTACTTTATCAAATCTTTTATTATAACTTCGATTTTTTTCAGTGGCTGGATGGCCGGGTGGCTGGGAGTCGGAGGCAGGCACAACTTCCCGTCAACATACCGAGCCAGAACTTGTTGCCCATGCAAACATATTCTATATTCTTACAATCATACCCGTTACCAACCCCACTTCCCAACCTTAACCCCCAAAAATGTGTTAGTTGTTTCTGCTTTTCAGGGGGGAAGATAAAATAAAATGGCCAAAAAACTTCGCGCAATGAGAATCTTTAAAAACGAAAATATCGCCAGTGCGTTTGGTGCCTACTATTTCCTGCTGTTTTTCTCAAATTGTTGGTGAAATGAACCTGTCCGTGTAAAAGCGGGTAGGTCATACGAATATTATTTCAGTTCAGGGGCGTGAACAAAGTGCTGCTGTGAGCCTTTGTGTGTGTGTGTCTGTGTTTTGTTGTTGTTGTTTTTTTTCGGTTGGGGGGGGGGGCGGGTTGGGGGGCGGGTTGGGGGGGCGGGCACTGATTAGGATTCTTCAGATTGCTTGTATCCATGTTTTGTCCAAATTTTTTTGCCTTTTAAAATATTGCTCGAGATCAAATTGTATAAGGGATTAATACGAAATGTTTTTAGGGGGCTGTTTAATTTGACATTTTGACTCGTCAAATTTAGGCCACATAAAAATATGACCAGACGTTTTTCCTTATTTCCTAAAGAAAATGCGAATTCTATTTTCACAACTATTCACATCTACACTGTGATATATCCTTAATAACTGCGCAAAGCTATTCTCACAACAACTATTCACATCTTTAAACAAAAATATGCTACCTTTAAATCTGCGATGCATATGTCCAAAAGTTAATTTATGCGTATTCTCAAACGTGCACAATAATACAACACATATAAGCTGTTCTCAAACCTTTAATGTCAAATGCTTTAAAGACAAAACAATACACCATTTGCAAACCCACTGCCTCAAAAAGCATCGAAATGTATTTAGTTTCATTTAATGTACTACGCTATAGTTTAGTGTTAGCTAACGAAGAGAATAACAATAGTATGCATATCTATTGTCTTACAATTAAAACAATGATGTATTTTATCTATTTGCGTAGTGGTGTCGGGCATTGTTTTAGCGTGTCGGGGACTGTTTTAGCCTGTCGGGCATTGTTTTAGCGTGTCGGGGACTGTTTTAGCCTGTCGGGCATTGTTTTAGCGTGTCGGGCATTATTTTAGCGTGTCGGGCATTGTTTTAGCGTGTCGGGCATTGTTTTAGCGTGTCGGGCATTGTTTTGCCGTGTCGGGCATTGTATAGCGTGTCGGGAATTCTTTTAACGTGTCGGGCATTGTTTTAGCGTGTCGGGCATTGATTTAGCGTGTCGGGCATTGTTTTACGTGTCTTGCATTGTTTTGCCGTGTCGGGCATTGTTTTACCGTGTCGGGCATTGTTTTAGCGTGTCGGGCATTGTTTCCGTGTCGGGCATTGTTTTGCCGTGTCGGGCATTGTTTTGCCGTGTCGGGCATTGTTTTGCCGTGTCGGGCATTGTTTTGCGTGTCGGACATTGTTTTCCCCCTGGTGACGGCTTCTCTATCCACGCCAGGACACTGAATAAAATAAGTTAAAGACGTCATCAGACATTCAGTTCACGATGACACCAAACCAAAATAAGATGAGACTTGGACCAATACGTACTTACAAAACTATGAATGTCTTCGTCTACCAGTCCATCTCCATCGTCGTCTGAAAGAGAAGGACTTTGTCAAAGTTTGCCTGACAAAACTCAAATATCATCTTTCTAGAAATGGATCATCAAGCAATACGGGTAAATTTATTTCGGAATATGGTTATGCTAGGGATTAACCGGGTACAGTGTTTTACACCGGGTCCGGGTATTTTGAGAAAATACCGTCCGGGTATTTTGAGAAAACCCTACCGTCCGGGTATTTTGAGAATTACCTTCCGGGTATTTTGAGAAAATACCCGGTGGGTTCAAGTGTTACATACAAAAAAACAAGACTTAACTTCTCATTTTCTAAAATGTATGCCGGCCTTTAAACAATAGTTCTACACACAATCCTCCACAATTACTGCCGGCCTTTAAAAAATAGTTCTACACATAGTCCTTCACAATTACTGCCGGCCTTTAAACAATAGTTCTACACACAGTCCTCCGCCATAGCTTCCGGCCTTTAAAAGATAAGCCTACTTACAATCATACCCGTTATCAGCCGGCTTTTAAACTATAGTCCTACAGACAGTTCTACACTCTAACTGCAGGCTTTTAGCAATATGCCTACAGACAATCCTACAAACAGTCTTACTGGCAGTCCTACACCATACCCGTGGCTTTAAATGATTCATGTAATACTCACCACCACCCCTTAAGGCTAAAGAAAAAAACTCGACCGTTTCAATTGAGTTCAACCGTCACGAATGACGCTCGCTGCGTGACAGCTTTTTTTCCCCTCTCTTATTACTATTGATATAAAACATGTTGGTCGGGGGGAATTTCAGGTTTGAAAAGGAAGCAGGACACACCAGAAGCAAATTATATATATATGTATTTTTGTTAAAATAAAAAAAATAAAAAATCCGTTAAAAAATTGTGATATAAATATAAAGGGATTATTTTGTATCATTGTATCAAATGATTTAGGTGCAGTTCACATTATAAAAAAACACAAAAATTAAAACATTTTGACCCACCTCCTAACCCCATGTAATGAGATACATGTATGACATTTCCACTGATCACATCCCTTTAATGTAAGATAACCATTCTAGCAATCAACCCCTCACCACCCACCTCCCGATATAACATTTTTAACACACAAAAAATTAGTTTTTATATTTGTGAATTTTTGTTGGTATAACAATCTATTCTGATTACGTGTTTTTGAAAAGCAGAAATTTAGACCCCCCCCCCCTTTTTTTTCCAAAAAAATAAAAAAATTAATATAAAATCAACAAATAAAAAGAATTATTACATAACTTAGCTCGCATGCACCCCCAGGCCTTATAACATAATATAACAAAAGGGTAACCCCCCACCCTTACATACCTTGCACAGGGCCCCCAAAGCGGTTGTTGAAGCCCCGGGCAAGCGTTTCCCTTGCCCCCGTTTTAAGTAAAATCATAAAAATAACCCGTGGCAAAGAACTCGATGCAAACACGAAGGAAGCGGGGCCGCCTCTGTCAGCAGCGACTGTTGCCACCACTTCCCGTGCACGAACATACGATTTACGTAGAATGACATACAAACATTTGGCAGAAAACATTATTTTTCTTCCATAGTGCCTGCATGCAATGCTTTTTTCCTATTTTTCAAGATCGCTAAAGGCGGCCTAAGCAGGTGGCTCCCCGGGCAAATGACAAAGTTGCCGGTGAATTGAGCCGGCCAAGCCTTTGCGTTAATTAAATTAAATGAAAATAGTATACACATTTCATAAAATTAAAATTAATTATGATATGTGGACGAGCCATTACACGTTAGTATACAATACAATTTGATAATAAGTCACAGTGTAATTACTTAACCTTCTCCATCCTTATATTCTTCGTCGGTTCGCCCGTCGCAATCATTGTCTAGGAGGTCAGAGGTGTTGAGAGAGGTTAGCTGGGAACCACACTCCTGTTAATTACATTACGATACGTCTTTAGCGTTGAAAAGAAATGTCGCTAGAGATATAACAATACCTTACTATCAACAGGGCAGCCATTGGCTAACCTTTAAAAACTCCGAAAGGAATCCATTTCAGTAAAGGAAACTTTATGTCATAAGTACCAGTCCCAAAACGGCATACAGGAAAACCATTTTATAGACGTAATTTTGAAAACAGACTGAATTGGATTCAAGGGAATTAGTTAAATAAGTATGAAGCTCATTTCAAACACCTTGTTAATTGCTAATATTCATTTAAGTTAACTTTCTCCTATAGTCATTCGAGAGAACCAGTTGGACATACTTCAAAGTCACTCCTAGAGACCTTGTGAGACATACCTCAAATTCATTTCAGAGACCTCGTGAGACATACCTCAAATTCATTTCAGAGACCTTGTGAAACATACCTCAAATTCATTTCAGAGACCTAATGAGACATAACTCAAATTTATTCCACTAAACAATAGAGACATAACTTAAAGTCATTGCATATACCTAATGAGACGTACATGAAATTCATTGCAGAGACCGAGTGAGACTGGGCCTTTCAGAGACATAGGGAGACAGGGCCTTTCAGAGACATAGTGAGACAGGGCCTTTCAGAGACCTAGTGAGGCAGGGCCTTTCAGAGACCTAGTGAGCCATAACTCAAATTTATTCCACTAAATAAGTGAGACATAACTTAAAGTCAATGCATAGACCAATGAGACGTACATGAAATTCATTTCAGAGACCTAGTGAGACAGGACATTTCAGAGACCCAGTGAGACATGGCTTAAATTCATAGAAGAGAACCAGTGAATCAAACATTAAAGTCATTCCAGACACATAGTGAGACATACATTAAGGTCATTCCGGAGACCTAGTGAGACATGACTATGCATAGACCTAGTGAGACATAACTTTTCAGACACCCAGTGAGACATACCTCAAAGTTTATTTCAGAGACCTTTTGACACATGGCTCAAAGCTATTTCTGAGATATTGTTTAAACATACCTGAATTTCAGTCAAAAGGATTAGGACAACGAATTTTGAAACATCAATGATCTCTAGCTAAACAATTTACCCTAAAATCCTAGGATCTACTCGCCTGGTAACCTGCCCAGTGCTAGACACTTTACCCTAAAACCCTAGGATCTACTCGCCTGGTAACCTGCCCAGTGCTAGACACTTTACCCTAAAACCCTAGGATCTACTCGCCTGGTAACCTGCCCAGTGCATGTAGGAGCTATTACCCCCAAAGCCGTAGATGTAGCACCCAAACGTTGACATGTCCCTTGAGAAAGCTGTGTGCGTCCCCTTAGAAACAAATATGTTGGCCACTTTAAAATCATTAACTCCGATTACCGGATCCCATTGACCACTGAAAAAAAAAGAGAATTTCAAAGATTTCAAGCCCGGCCATAGAAATGTCTGCCTCGTCTTTTGTGCTTCGTTATTTTGTTAGACTTTGTACTCTGGACAGCATGCAAACATTGTTGTCAGATGAAAATGAAACATTATCCAAAATAACTGTTCGTTTTTATCTCTGGTGTTATACCCTCAAAGTGTGTAGGGATTATGTATGGCTTTTAGCGTATAGCTTATATACGCTTTGTGAATTATGGCTTTAAGCGTTTATCCTGTATAGGCATTTGGGATTTATGGCTTTTAGTGTACACATTGTATAGGCTTTAAGAACTATGGCTATTGGCGTACAGCTTACACAGGATTACCATATGTCCCGGGGGTGATTGGGATCGTCCCAGTTTAGCGGCTTTGTCTCAGCGTCCCAGCTGGTTTAATTGTGTTCGATATCCTCCTAAACATTCTTAAAAGCACAGCTTGGTTTGTGTCAAATTATTTTTTAAAACTTTCAAAGTCTGACAAAAGATTAGCTTGTGTTATAAATAGTGCGTTTTTAAAAAAAATGAAGCAGGTAGAAAAATGATCCACCTGAAAACTAAGAACACCTCCCCCCCTGGGGTCTTCCCATATCCCACTTTTGCATAAATAAAGATATAAGAGTCATGACAATAATAAATGTACCAATACTAAGCTGTTGGGAAATTTGGGATATAGAGAATCAAGACATAAGTGTCATTATTCAAATGTGATTTCATTGAAAAATAAAACGAATTTGACATTTCACCCTCGCAAGATAGCAAACTTAGACTACAACGGCCAGGTGGGTTTTTAAAACCCATGGCTGATACTATACCTGGGGTTTATTTAGGCAGGAGTTAATCTTGCCCCCCCCCCCCATACGCCGGGACTGTTACACCTCGCTTACTTCGTTTGGACAAAGTTCAAAACACTTAAAATTATGGTAGACAAAAGGAAATATTTTCTGACAAAAAATTTCATATTTCATCATACAGTAAAAAATAAAATTATTAATGGATTGGTGAAAATTTATTTGGTGAAGTAAAAGAGATGATGTACTTCGTCCGAGTACGAAGCTGTACCTGCTAAGTGTTAGCTTTTGCCGGCTTTGTAAAAAGCTATACCGGCTAAGTGTAAGATTTTACCGGCTAAGTAAAGCGCTATACCGGCTAAGTGTAAGATTTTACCGGCTAAGTAAAGCGCTATACCGGCTAAGTGTAAGCTTTTACCGGCTTAGTAAAAAGCTATACCGGCTAAGTGTAAGATTTTACCGCTTAGTAAAAAGCTATACCGGCTAAGTGTAAGCTTTTGCCGGCTTTGTAAAAAGCTATACCGGCTAAGTGTAAGATTTTACCGGCTAAGTAAAGCGCTATACCGGCTAAGTGTAAGCTTTTACCGGCTTAGTAAAAAGCTATACCGGCTAAGTGTAAGCTTTTACCGCTTAGTAAAAAGCTATACTGGCTGAGTGTAAGATTTTACCGGCAAAATTTAAACTGTGTTGGCTACTTACATTTTAGTGACATTAACTTCGTCAAGAAGAATTTGACGTTTATCCCGTATCCTTGCAACTATCAACACATAGTCAGCCACTTTAAAGGCAGAACTGGCGCTTACAATGGAAACAAAAAAATTAAGCCATGAGAATTTAGTTTATTATATAACTTTTGTGTTTGATCAAATGAAAAAAGTCACGTTTAGAGGCGACGGAGATGTGCGTTAAATGTCTTGCTCATATAATAATGTTAATGTCGAAGATATATTTAAATGCGTAATTTATATGCATACCATCATTCAGTAGAAGTTGAAACTATTATAGATATAGATGTTAAGTGTAACGTTTGTTGTAAAGTTGACAACAGCTTTACAGGAGCAAATCGCAGAACAAGGTATGTGGAATCCAAAATCGAAAGACTGAACAATACCATAATACTCCAACTTCCGGCAATAACAGTGGCGATCGAGTTTTTAAACGAGCGTCTAATTCTTGTCTTATTTACATTTGACCTGTCTGCCGAGGAAGGCTGTTGGCCAAACGTACTTGTCTTATTGTCCTGTGTTTTGTATGCATTGTAAAAGTAAGAGGAAACTAAAATATTGGTTTCATTGATGTGTCACGAGAATAGAGGGCTCACTACATTGTTCTAAAGTTTTAGAGGGGACGGTCTGTAGGATCACCTGCGAAGTTTTTAGCGAAATTTAGAAGTAACAATTCACGATACATAAAAGATTTATTTTAAAGTAACTTTGTAGCAAAGAAATATTCGCAAATGACGATCCAAAATACATAGCCGAGTCAAATGGCACAAACATTATATATACATAATGCAAATATTCAGCAAAAAAACAACTGATACATGTACATGCAGAACCGCCACGTGACTCTCGGAGAGAGAAGGGGGTGGGGTCCCACCAACCCTTCTGCCACTTGTTGGTTGTGGTCCCCTTGCGGCCAGTGGGGATGCCGGGCCCCAGCGCCGGCCCTGTGTACATGAAATACTTAAAGTTGGGTATCTTATATATAAGATAAGATTATTTATTGATCCCCAATTATTACCTTGATTGCCTTGTACAAATTCGTTTTCAGCACAAAAAGAATTATATTTATGAATATATTGAAGCTTTAACGGGCAAACTACTTTGTTGGTTTGAATGAAAACAGAGAGAACAGTGTGACTTCAAGAAGATTATTCAAAATACAATAACAACTAAGAAACATAAATATTGTGGCTTTTTTGGACATAAAAGATTGTTATCTATAAATAACGATTGCCGTACACAATTTTTGGACCCACCCTCATATTTATGATATCTATTGCTCCTTGAAAGAACTCTTGAGTGTATCATACAGCTTTTTTTCAAACGCTACATGTTATATCGACAAACCGAGAGTTTGCCAGGAAAATCTCAGCCGGCCGCTTCAGCAAACACTTGCCTTAACTCGAATTCTTATTATTATTTTTTTAATCAGTTCACTTAAATCAAAATTAAGGAATATTTTGAGACAATTAATATTGTTTGTTTCTATTATTTTGATTAAGATCTTCTTTTCAAAAAACCCCTTTTGCGTTTGAATATAGCAGACCAGGGAGTTTCAGGTTTACTGAAACATCTAACTTGGGTATCATGCGTAGTACGGCGAGTAACGGGCTACGCTCATCTAGAATCTTTAAAGAAAAAAAAAACGCAAAGCAAAGTTTTGTCCAAATAAATGAAAATTTCACAACTAACCTCCATATGTATGTATGGTAAAACAGCCGTGTGGGTAAAACATTGCACATGCTCGGCGCCGGGTGGTCTATTATCACCCGTCCGTGACATAGAGAGGTTTGTATGTACATCACAAGAATTCCTTTGTCACTTTCGACGGCATAACGGACATTGTAATCGTTGATCTGAATCATGTACAAAACAAAAAAAAAGAAGTTATTTAAAATAAAAAATTAATGTGAAGTATGAGGCTTACGACTTCGGGTACGTTCACACGATCAAATTTTCCTTCAAGCATTTGATGCAATTAGTGTTTGAAGCCTTGTCACAACTTTCAAATTACTATTTGATCAAATTCTCCCAAAAAAGAAACCACGCGCAACATAGTGCGTTCATGCAACAATTTGACGCGAAATTTGATGGTGTGAACCGACGCTTATAGTTATAATTTAAAGCCAAGTAAGAGACCACGACTTTATAGTTAGAACTTAGAGGGAAGTTACGGGTCCAGAATTATGGGGCCGCATGACATTTCCGTACCATTCAAAGGGTTTTAAAAAACAAGATTGAAGTAAATTAAAAAGGTATTTTTGTACCCCCCAAAAAAAATGAAATATACGTCCGAGAAACATCGTCATTATCAAAATTTCCGTAACATGTTTTATTATTTTTTTCGACCAATTGTCAATCATTTGTCGTATTCTATAAACAGTGCGTGCTGGCTATGTTTGAGATTGAGCGCATACATGTCATAATTGATGTACATTGTCCTACTTATCAAGCCTGAATCGGTGCCAAAATTAACCCTCGGTGAATAAATCTAATAATTCACTATAGTGAGGAATAATTAAAGTATTGTTAGTCAATGTGACGTGTGTTTCATAAACGTTGCCCGTGGTTTTTTATCTAATTATTTTATGACTAAGGCGAGAATCCCACTGGCTCCATTTTACGGCAACATGTTAGATGTGGCATGCGAGATCGAATTCGGAAGAAAAAAAATATTATTTTAAAACAATAAATGCACGAACTAAGTTCAGGTGCTCACAATAGCTAAATTAAATCGATCAGTGTCAATGCTTCGTGGGCCAGGAACCAACGAATACCGTTAGACAACAAGTAGTATTTCGTTGTTTGTTTTTCGGTCAAAGTAACGGATTGATTCTTCGGCAGAAAATGGCGTCTCGATCCAAGAGTTACTTCAATAATTTCATCGTGGACCCTTTCCGCATTGTGTTTACAACTACACATTTGTAACTGTTAAAGTTTGGCCAATGTATTGATAGCTGTTGCAAGGTTCAAATCGTGAGATTTGCGAACCATTAATCTGCTGGACTATCGGCATAGCTCCACACGGGTCATCAAAGGTCAAGGTTGTCGTAATGATTCAACAATGATGATTGCTGATTACAATCGAATGCAATTTGTTCGCATTGCGTGTACGATTCGGTCTCGTACGTCAGTCTTAAATATCGTCGACGTACCGTTCCAGTGTGACCGTAGTGTCTTAATCTTCAATGTTATTTATTATTCCCTTCTATATGCCTTTTTTGTGTAATTAAATTTTGTTTCCTTTGTATTGAAGTCATCTTTATTTCTTTATATCGTATCTTTATACATTGTCACCGCACAGCGTATGCATGCTTTAAATAAATATATGATTTTAATCATCTAAAAAATTTTACTACTACGTAACCTTCAAAACGTGTGTAGCGTCCGCTAGTAACATTCTCGGATGTTTACCGGACAGTGTCAAGTTCGTGCTATTTTGTGTTAGGAGGATGACGAGTTCCATCAGACGGGACGTCTCCGAAGTGTTGGGAACGATAAAATTCTTTCTCGACGCATTGTGGGGAAACAACATTTCTGTTTGAGAGGGAAACAATCATTCTTTTTTTTTTTAGAGAGAAACAGGAATTCTGTTTTAGAGGGGGGAAATGCTGAAATGCTAAGTTGTTTACTTTAGTCAAGGAGTTTATAAAATGTTTACTTCTTTCTTTGATTAATTTTAAACCCTTTTAAACCTTTTTAAACCCTTTTCATATATAAAACGGGAATATACATTAATATCTATATAAGTATTTGTATTATATATAATGCATCCGTCTGTTTAAATTTAAAAATGATGCGGCTTCAGCAAAACGGAACCGTTGTAATAGACAATGTGAAAAGTATTTATTAAAACCAAGTAATTAAGCTATATAATGAAACACATGCTATTAAACCGTGCAATTAAGCCGTGCATTTAAGCCGTGCGTTAAAACCAAGTAATACAGCTATGTAAATAAACCATGTATGGAAGGTCTGTAATTAAACTATGTAATGAAGATATGCCATACAAAGATGAAATTAAACCATGCTATTAAGCCATTCCTTAGGCCATGCTATTAAGCCATGCCATTAAGCCGTGTGTTCAAACCAAGTAATACATCTACATTAAAATAAACCATGGGGTGAAGCATGTAATTAAGCCATGTATGGAGATATGCAATACAAACGTGCAATCAAACCATGTAATGGGGCTATGTTATACAAACATGTAATTAAACCATGCAATGCAGCTATGCAATAAAACATGTATTTAAACCATGTAATGGGACTATGTTATACAAACATGTAAATAAACCATGCAATGCAGCTATGCAATAAAACATGTATTTAAACCATGTAATGGGGCTATGTTATACAAACATGTAATTAAACCATTGAACGGACTTATGTAATTGAGTAACGTTGCGCTAACCAGCAAGCATGTCGTGCGATTGTTGACCGTTGTCACAAGCTTCTCCTGTTATGGACGTATAGCAACTTCCAGCTAGAACGCCAACGGGCTTCTCGGACTCAATCGTAGTACCTGTTAATTGACATGTGTCTACTTTTGTAATTTTTCTCCTCTGACCATCATATGACTGTTAGTACAATATATGAATTCATGCATATGAAAAGGGATACAAAAAATGTTACACAAAATAAGAGCAGGAACGGAAGTTATTATAAAAGAAATTTGAACATATGGAAGGACATGAATAAAACCTGGACAGGGAAATATTTGAGGGTTTTCATTTAACTAATACATACTCTTGGAGGAGCTGAGCTTATTGTTGGGACAAGACGTTAACAGCTTTTGGTGCTAGTGTGCAAAGCCGGCAGTTTGTGTGCCTGAAATGTCTATCAGTTTATTGACGACCGTTCTATGTCTCTGAACGTGCTGTGTCACTGCCCGTCCGCATTTTTTTTTTACTTCTTCGTTAATAATTCAAGGACTAACACTTGTTTCCAGAGCATTGATTCCCAAAGTGGTCCCAGTGGTCTACGACAACTTGCAAGGGGTCCAAGTCAGCGAGAAAAAAAATTGGGGTCCATGAAATGAAAATGGGGGTCAACGATAGTGGATCTCATGTAAGCAGATCGTGACTTCTATTTTGGCATTCCATGGATGGAATAATTCACATACACAGATAGTACTAGTACCTATTTACTTCCATAATATTACCTTATAATATAAAGGCATATCTTCCTATATAATTAATAATAAAAGTACCTATGAAAAAAATTTAAAACAAAACATGAAACTGTTTAAGAACAATTATAAACTAACAGGTAATATCAGATAAGCAGGGGTCTACACAAAACCGAAAAACAAGACAAGGGGTCTACGAGACAAAACAGTTTGGGGACCTCTGTTCTAGAGTAACGAACACACATTGTGTATTCCATCCCAATAAATTCGTATTTGTTTCCAACTTGAATAACGATGGACAAGTATTTTTGTCATTTAAATTATTATTTCACCAGTAGACGTGTAAATATTTTTATTTTTTTATTTTTAAGACGACCAGTGTTACTTTATGGTAAAGCTCATTAATCAGTGCTACTTTTGGCTAAAGCTGATTAATCAGTGCTACTTTTTGGGGAAAGCTGATTACCAGTGCTACTTTTGATTACATTTATCCGTCTTGTTTTTTTTAAAATTTGAATGAACAACTATTTTTTTTTAATTTAAATTCAAAACTATTTACCGTCCAAACGGCCAATGAGCATTTCATTCCAATTACTGCGAGAACAGTCGGAAAGAGTATAAGTCTCAAAACTAAAAATACAACAACAAAAAATATATTATTACAAGAGATCTATACCCTGATCGTATTGGCTAACTATACAATGATCTTATTGGCTAACTATACAATGATCTTATTGGCTAACTATACGATCATCTTATTGGCTAACTATACAATCATCTTATTGGCTAACTATACAATCATCTTATTGGCTAACTTTACAATCATCTTATTGGCTAACTATACGATCATCTTATTGACCATCAATGTAATGATCTTATTGGCTAACTATACAAATCTGGAAATGGCTAACTCTACAATAATCTTATGAGCTAACTATGCAATCATCTTATTGGCTAACTATACAGTCATCTTATATGCTACATACACGATCATCCCTTTGGCCAACTATACAATCATCTTATTGGCCAATTATTCAATCATCGTTTTGGCTAACTTTTCGATCAACAGTTCGGCTAACGATATAATCATCTTATTGGCTAACTATACAATCATCAGTTTAGCTAACTATGCCATGATGAGTTTGGCTAACTATGCAGTGAACTTGTTGGGTAACTATACAACCATCGTATTGTCTAGCTATACTACGGTCCTATTGGCTAACTATACGATCATCTTATAGGCTAGCTACACCATCATCTCTTAGGCTGACGAACTTATAATTGTAGATAGTTCTCAATCAAATCGTTTCATCAAATTACCTTTTAAGATAAATGTTCATAAGAGAACCCGTTTTGTAATTGATAGTTCCATAGACAATGATAACTTCCCCTGGCCTTCGCAAATTCGTCAACTGTATTGTAGCCATATTACTACGCTTGACTTCTGATGATGTGATTTGCATGAAAGGGAGTTGCCTGTGTTCAAAGAAAAAACAAACTTAAAACAACCCAATCATATGTCCAGGCATACAGAATGTATCTCCTGACAGGCACTTGAGAGATATTGACAAATAATTATTTTTTCTTGTTTACAAATGACGTTAATGTTACGGTAAATTCTAGTAAGTTCGTCATAGATTCAGCCATGTTCATAAAGCTTATTTTCTGAAATACGATGGACAACGACAACTGCTAAAACCTCAAACCCATGTTTGTTAATTTTGGTTTTCCCTTTGCCTTGACAACGGTGAACAAAACGTGGATGCGACCAAGTAAGCGTTTACATATTTATATTGTAAAAATACCAGGAATAATACAATTAAGACAGACGAAAACATTTCTTGCTAATGTGAGCCAGCTCAGTGGGTACTAGCCTAGACGAAAACGTATTTACAACTGTATATGACGAAAGGTTTAACAAACAAATGGTTACTGCTGTATAAATGCGGTAACACATTGTTAGAAACCATGTTTTACGAATCGCACTGAAATATATAAATGAACAAAGGGGGAGGAAGCTTAAATATCTGACGCCCGGGGTGCTCCATAACTATGTTGTACCTATCTTTATCTAATCCCAATGCAAACATAGAACACATTAAAATGGTAATATAAAGTAAATGAAGTGGACAGAAAATGACGCCCCAAATAATCCTCATCCGGGGTGAAAAGCTCGCCACCCGCCCTCCGGACTCCAACTTCCTACGCCCGTGTCAATGAAGAACACAAAGCAGGCTACCCACAACGATGTAGCCACAAATTGATGACATTCAAAGAAAACAATGGCAAACCAGGCTACTCACAACGATGTAGTCATGAACTGAAAACATTATAAGAACACATTCACAATCAGGCTATTCACAACGGTGTAGCCGCAAATTGTTGACATTGTAAGAGCCCATTCACAATGCAGCTACTCACAACAATGTAGCCACGAATTCATGACATTATTAACACATTCACAAATCAGTGAACACGTTCACAAATCAGTCTACTCACGGGCCGGTTACTACAACATAGAAGGAGCCCCAGTCAACCACCGGCACTGCCTGGTAGGATGCCATTCCGCCAACACTGTTTATCAAGTACACGGTCAAACCGAAATATTCGTAGCTCTCAAAATAGAACGTTGTGATATATGAACCCTCGTACATCGTGGGGCTGAAAAGTGATAATGGGAATGGTGTAAGACTTTAACCTCAATCAGACATGTATTTTAGCCTATCCAACGATACATATTTATTGATAAGACTATGTTAAATTTAATAGTTATAATGTTTTTTTCTGTGTTACTGTCCTCAACTCATGAGCAGCGCAATGCTTGGTTTGTGCTGAGTCATTCATAGTCATAGTTAAGAACAAGGATTTATCCTGAGTTCAAGGGTCATGGGACACATTAAATAATTTGCTAGAAAGACACGATAGTATCGTGTCTCATCGTCGTAGCATCGATTCCGATGAAATCGCGAAATCGCCTAATTTATTTTTATTCATTTTCTGATTAAATTTTTATATTTGCTTTAAACTAAAACTCTTTCATTATAAGGCTTAGGTTATTCAAAGGCTTCTTTCGTTACCAAAACAAACAACACTTTGAACAGAGTGTACTAACAAAAATTTTCGGACTTATCTAACCATTGTAAAACACAGAATGTTAAGACTTGAATACATTTACTCAATCTTTTCAAAATATTAGTTACAACATGCCTGTACCATTAATGCAAATAAAGGTTCTTCTTTTAAAGCCTATACTTATTATATTATTACGCAAATTAAAATCGCTTCATTTATGTACTAGTCAGATTCAAAACAACTTCTGCACACTTTGCAGGGACCAATCAAAGTAAAGACATCATATAATTTATAAATAACACGCACTAGAACAAGGGTCACCAAACTGCAGGCCGGATCCAGCCCGCGACGTCTGTTCATCAAGCCCGCTGACGGTTGTTGAATTCGCTTAATAAAACGTATAGAACACGAGACGTCGTTATATAATTTAGATTTATATTTTTAAGTTTAAAGTTTAAGTACTAAGAGATCTTTACACTTGCAGACACCTCCTAGATACCATGTGCCCTAAATTTAACAATATAAATTTTTTACAATTATTGATTCTAGATTTTCCTGTTTATTTAAGTAATGTTTGCTTATTTGACGCCCTCCCAAGTCCATTCCCAGCTCGTGGTAGCTTCACCTCGAGAGATTTTTAGATCTTGGCAGAATTGAGAGTGACATTTTTCTGTTCCAGAATCAGTTTGATTGTCACCTTGATGAAGTGCCAGTTGAGCTACAGTTGGAGCTCATTGATTTGCCAGCAAATGACTTGTTGTAAGAGAAGCACAGAGAAGGAAAACTTGTTGAATTTTACAGCTGCTTACCTGATGTTGAGTTTCCGAAACTGAAATATGTTGCCGTTGGAATAGCATCAAGTGTTTGGAACAACTTATGTCTGGGAGACAAACATTTTAAAAATGAAGTGTGTGAAGTCAACACATCGAACGAGATTGAGTGAGGAACATGTGAAAGCAACTCTCGTGAACTCATGCAGCAATGCCAAACCAAAAATGGATAATATCTTGTAAGGCAAACGCTAGTTTCACAAAGCTCACTTAGACTTTTTGCTGCATAGTTTGAGAGATTCCGATATGTGCGCACTTGGTCTAAAGTAACTACCTTTTTGCTAACGTCACCTTTTTTGATAACTTTTTAAAATAAATAAATATGATGGTTGTCTTTTGTTGTTTTTTTTTTCATTGCGAGCTACTCAACCATGATTAACATGGAGTAATAATCTTAATTTTTCGTGTTCCCCCCCCCCCCCCCCAAAGCTTTCGTTCTGGCTTGCAAGTATTGTAAATTATGATTATAGGGCCCGCGCTCGTCATTTTCTCCGTTATTCGGCAGCGGTGAAAAAAGTTTGGTGACCCCTGCACTAGAAGAATGGACTCGATTTTATTTTGATAAAAATGTAAGTCACGTGGGTGATACTTTCTAACTACTTTACGGAGTCTCAACATCTAACAAACAAACTTGTACGTCCGTAACTGAATCGTATTTTGATATTTTAGATCCTGCCTAAATCTAAATAAGCACACACACAAAGTACAAATTTGATTAATATTCCACAGACAATATTCCACATACAATATTCCACATACAATATTCCACAGACAATATTCCACAGACAATATTCCACAGACAATATTCCACTGACAATATTCAACAGATATATTCCACTGACAATATTCCACAGACAATATTCCACTGACAATATTCCACAGAAAATATTCCACAGACAATATTCCACAGACAATATATTCCACAGACAATATTCCAAAGACAATATTCCACAGACAATATTCCACAGACGATATTCCACAGACGATATTCCACAGACAATATTCCACAGACAATATTCCACAGACAATATTCAACAGACAATATTCCACAGACAATATTCCACAGACAATATTCCACAGATAATATTCCACAGACAATATTCCACAGACAATATTCCATGCCAATGAAATGTTTATTTAGGAAACATTTAATCATATCATTGCATTTAAAGCAGATATGTTTTATCAGATATAATTTGATTCCATTTCTTTTTTTATAAAATAAAATAGTCCACAATCACGTGTAGTCAAGACTCCAAAATGACGTGGTGTCGCTAGCTCCTTCTTATAATAATTTGGCGGTAGGTAATCTGAGCCTACATGGAATATTTATCTGCTGTATGATTTGTAACGACTCCCTTCATGACAGTCAGCTCAGCTTGCGACGGCCTGCTATTAAACAAGCTTAAGTACTGAACCTAGGGGTCGGAAAGAAAAAGATGGTGTCTATTATTCAGGAATTGAAAAACACACGAGATGATACGCGATAACCTTTGATGGCTACGCTTCTAAGAGAATCAAACTCTGAGTTAAAACCAGGAGATGGAGTGTTATAGGCGGATAAAATTGTGACAGTAAAAACATTCAGACTATTCCTCCGACGCTAGTGGTGCAAAGCTGTATCATCCACTTATGATGTTACTCTGGGCTATCAAGGTGCGTGGAGAGAGTAGATTTGATGACTGGGGAAACCAGCTTAAACTTCTAAAGGAAAATGCCCAGACCTTGTCGTTTCCTCCCGCGGAGTCTACACCGACATCACATTGTGACCGAAGGAGTCCAGAAATAAAAAATGTGTTTACATTTCCCAGCAAGTAATATCAAACGTTTGGGGTTACGTTACCTTTCAGTTCCTAGACCTCACAATGTATTCTTTTATCCTGTAGTACGATATCCTAAATAACTTACTGTCTTATCGTGAGAACCTTCATCTCATATAGACATAGTTTATTAGATGAGTTCTTCCTTCTCAAATGCCACACTTCAAAGGAGAAACACAGCAGTCTTGCTCATCAAATCACACATTTTAATATACACCATTTTAAAAAACCCAGTCGTTTATTGATATTTGCTATCAACCCAATAATAATCCAGAAAAATAAATAAATATGTAGCCGGGTGGTTACAGGTTAAATGAAACAAAAAAATGCAGGTCATGAGGACTATAGCGTTTATTTGTAGAGGTACAATCCGTAGAACATTTTACGTACAGTATCATCCAATGTTCACACTTCGTAACACAGCTCAACACGTACAAGGACCCCGGGTTCAAATTTCCCCAGGCGTATGTAGTGATGCAGTGGCAATGATGTCCACGTCATGAGCTGGTTTACCAGTCCCCCGTGGGACAGGCGTACCCAGCTCAGTGGTGTGACAGGCCCACCCAGCTCAGCGACTCTGAACACTGTCCCCCGTGGGACAACCATACCCAGCTCGGTGACTCTGAACACTGTCCCCCGTGGGACAGGCGTACCCAGCTCAGTGACTCTGAACGCGCCTGGCAGAAAACTTCGTGTGCCAAAGGAGTGTGTTTTCTTTGCCCCATAGGTGGCACCCAGCCACATATACAAAATTATACATAGATCCAGTTACAAAAAGTGGCACTTTGCCACAACTAGTGAATGTATTTCCTTAAAAACTCTTGCGATATCATTGACGATACATTGGCCATCAGTGAAATGTACATACAGTTCAGTATCGAATACATGCAGTTCAGTATCGAATAACTGACCAAATCCTTTATTTGTTTCTCGGTGCACCGTCCTTATCGATAAGTCCAAAGAAAAAAAAACAAAAAAAAACATCAACAAATTCTAATACATATTTGTTGGAAGCTATTAATATAAATAGACATCTTGCGCCCCCGTATATTAAGACTTACCTTGATTGGAAATTGAGAAAACGTATATAAGTGAAACCGTATGGAGGGATTAGTGGTCGAGTGCTGAAGTTGCAAAATTGGTGACGATACCATAAAAGCCATGGCTAACGAACTTTGGGCTGCGATTGTTAGAGAAAGAAAAAAAAACAATGAAATATTTACGCACATCTAAACTTCGTTTGAATATTTTTTTTATAAAATATTCAAATGTAGATTTAATCTTTAATCGTATAAACAGAAAAAAAAATGTGTACGGTGAAAGATTTTTTAAGAGTAAAATAGTAATAATCTTTTAGCAATAAAATTATTTAATAAGCTTTGAATCAGCTTACCTGAGACATGTTTTAACGTTAATAGATTTAGAAGAATGGACCGAAGGTTCCATCCCGCCATGAGATTTTTTTGTTTTTTACTTATCTTGTTGCGTCTTTCATGCGAACACGTTTGACTAATACATGAATTGAAGCATCACCAGAATAATCATCATGATTCGAAAGATATCAATAGCTTTTATTCTTTTTTAAAAGTTTTTAAGGTTTCAGTTTGATACAGAAAATTCTATATATATTTATATCGTTTGATTTAAAAAATGAAAAAAAAAAAAATTTCATGTATATACATTTTTTAATCGAAAGCTCCAATAAATCGTATAGTTCTTACTTAGTTAATCCTGAATTAAGTTTCGATTTTTAAAACGTTTTATTCTTACAGAAATTTGCATCGAGGAATTTCATTAATTAATTCTAAAAGTGTTAAAATATAAAGAAATATAATAAATTAGAAAAATTATTATGTAGACAATGGTATATCGTAATAATTGACGCCATGTGTTTACTAAACTTTTTCTTGTTACATCGGTGCAAAAAAATTGTGTTTTTTCGTGCTGTGGTTAGAAAAAGAATTTCTCTGATTAATTTTGCACAGCGTGGAGTTTTCATCTCATAAATGAAGCAACAAAGGGATTCGCCAGAAATCATATTAACAAAAGCGTTCTAATTTCTGTTGTTTTTTTGTTTTTTTTGATGCAGCTTAAAATAGTGCCGTATCTATAATAATAATTCTAGAGCGAATCTTCCTTGTCCGCCCCTCTCTCAATGCACACCGTGCTGAGCTCTCATGTGCTGCTTTCCCGTCGTGCGCTTGATCACCTACGCACCAAATGCACACACGAGAATACATTAGTTCATCATCCTCATCATCATCATCATCATCATCAGGTCCCGTAGTCCTTCGACCGTTGGGGCGCCACAGATGACATGTACACTATTCTTCTCCATTCCTCTCGGTCTTCTGCCCTACGCATAGCATACATTAGTTACCCACCAACAAGTGTGTCGTTATGTGTGCGGACTTGGGGTTGCTCTACATTTCGTAATTTTTTTTTTTTATGGTTGCTCTGTGCCCCGACTGGATTGACTTACGTTATTGATTCTGTACGATTATTGGAAGTGATTGATGTGGTGATCATGGCTATGGTGGTAATTGATTTCGTACGCTTGTTGACATCTTTTAGGGTCGGTTCACACGATCAAATGTCGCGTCAAATTGTTGTATGAACGCACTGTTTTGTGCGGTGGTGTCTTTTTTTTGGGGGACTTTGATCAAACAGGAATGGACTACGATGAGTCACTTCCTTGTTTTGTCACGTGATACGTACCAACCATTGGTAGGCTTTCTGCTACTCATAACAACACATAACAACAGATAACAGCTGATCAGCCATTGCCATTATCATTAATTTTAAAGCACAATGTTTGTCTCCATCAGCGCTTCCCAAGTGTTAATTACGAAATTTTCTTTTCAAAATATTCTTGAATACACGCGTTTATTTAAATGACATTCATAAATGTGACAATAATTATAATTCAGTTATGATTAAAGTAAGAAAGTTGTTTGAAGAAAAAATTTGTGAGCGACTAGTGTGTTGCAGACAGCCTCCCGGAAGTCTTACTCGTACATACGCTTATCACGTGACAAAACAATCAACTCATCGTAGTCCATTTGAAAGTGGTGACAAGGCCTTATACACGAATGGACTACGATGAGTCGATTCCTGCTCAGCCACTTTTGGTTCTACTTTTCCTTTTTTTTTCATTTAACCTATTCCAATTCTTTAATTTGCCAATGATCGAAGCTGCCTGCACATCTGTTTGTTTACAACGTTATACACTTATGTGTTCCTCTATATTTCTTTAAGTTGGAAGTGTATTATGATTAGTCGTTATCGTATATAGCGCGGGTACCCCGGCCTAGTGTATATAGTTTATATTTATGTACATTTGATTGCGTGTTCTTCATATAAAAGCAATAGTATAATTAAATTGATTATTGCTAATAACATAGAAACCAACGAATAGGATATCATCGCTGAGCACCGTTCCAGCTGGCGAACAGCAGAGTATGAAGGAGTCAAAAATGCAGAAGATGCGCGAAAAGAAGCCCTTGCCACAAAAAGAACATTACAGGAGGTCAACCCTAACCAGGAGTCAAGATTCTCCTGCGAAATTGCAGCCGACACTGTCGTTCCAGTATCGGCCTAGTGAGCCATATGTTGAAGTGTACATAACTACTCCGTCGTCTCGTAAAGGCGGTAGGATGCCATATATAAAATATCAAATGTCTATTCTTGCAACATGCCTATTCTTACAACATGCCTATTCTTGCAACTTGCCTTTTTTGCAACATGCCTATTCTTGCAGCATGCCTATTCTTGCAAACATACCTATTCTTGCAACATGCCTATTCTTGCAACATGCATATTCTTGCAGCATGCCTATTCTCACATCATGCCTATTCTTGCAACTTTACTTTTGTTGCATTGTGCCTATTCTTGCAGCATGCCTATTCTTGCAGCATGACTATTCTTGCAACATGCCTATTTTTGCAAAATGACTATTCTTGCAGCATGCCTATTCTTGCAACATGCCTATTTTTGCAAACATGCCTATTGTTGCAACATACCTATTCTTGCAACATGCCTATTCTTGCAGCAAGCCTATTCTTACATCATGCCTATTCTTGCAGCATGCCTATTCTTGCAACATGCCTATTCTTACAACATGCCTATTCTTGCACCATGCCTATTCTTGCAACATACATATTCTTGCAACATGCCTATTCTTGCAAGCATGCCTATTCTTGCAACATGCATATTCTTGCAGCATGCATATTCCCGTCTGGCTCGTCCGTTTTGAAGTAGCTCTTCGATGCTGAAAGTGTCAGCCTGTTGTAGGACTTCTGTATCAGTTAAAATATATTTAGGATATTAAGCACGTAAGTGATCATACAAAACACGACCATTTCATGAAAGCTGATTAATTGATCCCCAATAATTTTTATGTAATTTCCCTTGTGCGCACTTCACTAATAAAAGAAAATTAACGTGTACTGATTCTCATATTAATCTTTATGAAATATTTGGAGTTTTACATTAAGTAGTTAGATGATAGTATACATCTAAGCTTCAAGTTATGGAGCTATCCTGCACATCTAAGTTACATTTAAATAGCTATCGTACACTTCTAAGGTACAAGTTATGGAGCTATCACACACATTTATGTTACAAGTTATGGAGCTATCGTACACATCTAAGGTGCAAGTTATGGATGTACCCCTCTATTTTTTAAAACAATTTCCTGGTCGAGGCAGAGCAAATATCAGGAGTCTTTCATTTTGGGCCATTGAAAGTTGTAATTTTCAGACTTGTGGATCAGCTTATGGGACCAAATGGAACTCCAAAATTTTCCAGTGAAAGGGAGGCAGGTATTACATACGAGTCCACTTTAAATATTAACAGTGACATGAACTGAGAAGTGGCAAATGTATTATGTTGGTAGATGGAGTGTATTGAGAGGGAAATCCTGGTGATAGATGCAGTGTGTCGAGAGGGAAATCCTGGTGGTAAGTGTAGTGTGTCGAGATGGAAATTCTGGTGGTAGGTGTAGTGTGTCGAGAGGGAAAGCCTGGTGGTGCATGTAGTGTGTCGAGAGGGAAATCCTGGTCGTAGATGTAGTGTGTCGAGAGGGAAATCCTGGACAAAGGAAACAGAGGAAAGAAGGAGGTGGAGAATAAGAAAAGACAGAGAAGGCGTACGTGACTGATACAACATAAGGCAGTCCACACGACAAACTTGATGATAAAGTTCTTTGTGAAATGTTGTTTGTTTTTTTTTTTTTTTGTTTTTTAAGAGAGGTATTGTTTTTAAATAATATAAAGGCGTTCCATCTCCTTCCTCTTGCTGCCCCCGCCCCTGGATACTACATTGAAAGTAAGTGTTTTTATTTTTTGTTTTGTATTGTTTTTACTGTTGTTAGATCGCAGTAGAAGGCATCTTGCCGACACGCTCAAGTCTTACAATCCTGTCGTTTTATTCAAGCTGTAACATACCTTTGTTTTTACTATTTCATTGTTTTTCAAATCAGCCTACAAAAATGAAGGGGGAAAAAAAAGAATAGCTTCATGATAATAATGTAAAACAATAACACAACAATGATTTGTAACAATGTTTTTTTATTCAATGTAATAAAACAAAAGTGGATTTTGAAAAAAAATAACTGTGTAAGCACCATTCAAAAAAATTCAAATGTAGCATAATTTTCTAATCAGTTAACGTTTATGTTAAAAACATTTCTATTTGCAGTCTATCCAATTTGCGTTGGGTTTTTTTTTTTTTCTTCATTTTTTTTTTAAACCCTAAACCTAAATGGCACCGATTTCAGGTTTGTCTTATAACGAACCGAGTTTATTGATGAAAATTATGCAGTAATAGAAATGTATTAGATTTCTGTCTGTTTGCTGTAAAAATTGAACAATAAAAATTTTAATTAAAAAATTAATATTTTTTATATACATTTAATTAGGTTAAAACTATTAATTTTATATGTCGATGATCACGCATGAAATGAGGTTATGAAGAAACTGCATCAATAGTAAACGCCGATAATCATACAGAATGAGGTTATGAAGAAACTGCATCAATAGTAAACGCCGATAATCATACAGAATGTGGTTATGAACAAAATAGCAAAAAGAATTTTCATTTCAGCTCTAGGGATTGATTGGAATTTATGTCATGGAATGATTGTTTTGAAAACATTTATCTTTTTTCTTTCTCTTCTTTCTTTCTCTTTTTTCTTTCTCTTCTTTCTTTCTCTTCTTTCTTTCTCCTTTTTCTTTCTCTTTTTTTCTTTCTCTTCTTTCTTTCTCTTCTTTCTTTCTCCTTTTTCTTTCTCTTTTTTCTTTCTCTTTTTTCTTTCTCTTCTTTCTTTCTCTTCTTTCTTTCTCCTTTTTCTTTCTCTTTTTTCTTTCTCTTCTTTCTTTCTCTTTTTTCTTTCTCTTTTTTCTTTCTCTTTTTTCTTTCTCTTTTTTCTTTCTCTTCTTTCTTTCTCTTCTTTCTTTCTCCTTTTTCTTTCTCTTTTTTCTTTCTCTTCTTTCTTTCTCTTTTTTCTTTCTCTTCTTTCTTTCTGTTCTTTCTTTCTCCTTTTTCTTTCTCTTTTTTCTTTCTCTTCTTTCTTTCTCTTCTTTCTTTCTCTTTTTTCTTTCTCTTTTTTCTTTCTCTTTTTTCTTTCTCTTTTTTCTTTCTCCTTTTTCTTTCTCTTTTTTCTTTCTCCTTTTTCTTTCTCTTTTTTCTTTCTCTTATTTCTTTCTCTTTTTTCTTTCTCTTCTTTCTTTCTCTTCTTTCTTTCTCCTTTTTCTTTCTCTTCTTTCTTTCTCTTTTTTCTTTCTCTTTTTTCTTTCTCTTTTTTCTTTCTCCTTTTTATTTCTCTTTTTTCTTTCTCTTATTTCTTTCTCTTTTTTCTTTCTCTTCTTTCTTTCTCCTTTTTCTTTCTCTTTTTTCTTTCTCTTATTTCTTTCTCTTTTTTCTTTCTCTTTTTTCTTTCTCCTTTTTCTTTCTCTTTTTTCTTTCTCTTCTTTCTTTCTCTTCTTTCTTTCTCCTTTTTCTTTCTCTTTTTTCTTTCTCTTCTTTCTTTCTCTTTTTTCTTTCTCTTCTTTCTTTCTCTTCTTTCTTTCTCCTTTTTCTTTCTCTTTTTTCTTTCTCTTCTTTCTTTCTCTTTTTTCTTTCTCTTCTTTCTTTCTCTTCTTTCTTTCTCCTTTTTCTTTCTCTTTTTTCTTTCTCTTCTTTCTTTCTCTTCTTTCTTTCTCTTTTTTTCTTTCTCTTTTTTCTTTCTCTTTTTTCTTTCTCTTTTTTCTTTCTCCTTTTTCTTTCTCTTTTTTCTTTCTCCTTTTTCTTTCTCTTCTTTCTTTCTCTTTTTTCTTTCTCTTCTTTCTTTCTCCTTTTTCTTTCTCTTATTTCTTTCTCTTTTTTCTTTCTCCTTTTTCTTTCTCTTTTTTCTTTCTCTTATTTCTTTCTCTTTTTTCTTTCTCTTTTTTCTTTCTCCTTTTTCTTTCTCTTTTTTCTTTCTCTTATTTCTTTCTCTTTTTTCTTTCTCTTATTTCTTTCTTTCTTTCTGTTTTTTCTTTCTCTTCTTTCTTTCTCTTTTTTCTTTCTCTTTTTTCTTTCCCTTTTTTCTTTTTTTTTTTCTTCTCCTTTTTTAAAAAATATGAATTTTGCCATTTGTTTATTTTTTTTGTGTTTTTGTTATTATTTTCAATGTTTTATATAAACATTTGTATGACTTAATTGACTTGTACTGTTATCTTTAAATATGCGCTGATCTTCTTTCGCCTTATGATAACAAGCTATGATTCATTTTGTGAACTTCCAACTTTTACAAAGTAGTTTTCCAGTTTGTAGTGTAACAATTTATTAAATTAAAAACGGAAAAAATTAACTTAAGAGATTTAGAAAACAACAACACTTATTTGACAGAAGATGCCCTTACTGAGCTCACGTAGGACTTGTCGTCCACCTCGGAGCTCTTCAATTTTATTCCGGGTTGTCTTAATCCAGTCTCCGACACCTGGTTGTGCTCACTCAGTTCTGGGACCACATTTTCATCGTTTACTGCAACCTCATCCAAATCAAGATCTTCTTTCGTCTCAGGGACAGCCTTCAACTTTTTATGTATTCTGCAAGTAGACATTGAAAGTGAAAAGTAAGTGGGGGGGGGGGGCGCTTGGATATTTCTTTTTCTTTTTTACAATGTGCCATAGATTTAAGAATTTTTATGAAAAATATTTTTTTAATTATCAAGAAAATATTTTTTTTTTTTTTTAAAATCAATCAATAAAACAAATATAATATATACACATATTTGGAATGAAAGAAAGAGATAGAGAGGGAGGGAGAAAGAGGGATGGAGAGAAAGAGGACGAGAGATATAGCAAGGGAGATCGAAGGAGATAGGGAGAGGCGAGAAGAGAAAGAAATATAGAAATAAACATAAAGAGAAGGTGAGAAGAGATAAAGAGACAGAGAAAGAGCGAGAGAGAGAGAAATTACTCACACAAAGAAGGCAACGCATCCAGCAACGACAACTGCGGCGACCAAAGCCAGTACGTAATAAAGAAAATACGATCCTTGTAGTGGTGGGTGGAAGGGAATAGACATACAACAGCTTTGTTAACAAGTTTATTAGGAGTAACAAGACGCCCAAGGCACCATGAGACTTGAGGTCAAAGGTGAATATAAGCTAGGGTGAAATTAAACCCTGGCTAAATTTAACTAGGGCTGTATTATACTAGTGCTAAATTAAACTAAGGCGATATTAAAAAAGGATGAAATAATCAAAGCTAAACGTATTTACAAATATTTATTTGTGGTACTATATTTATAAAAAAATAAATAATAAAAAAATATACCATACTCTGAATTTTTCATCTGTAAGAAACAATTGAGTGATATAGCAATATGTTTTTGTTTACAAATAAAAACCATACTAAAATGTTGTTTTTTTAAATACTAAAAAACTCAGTGCGCAAAAAAAAAAAAAGAACTAATCTTGGTACATTATGAAACTTGTTACACATGAGTGATTTTTCATTCATTCATATATATTAACGGATATACACCAAGATTTCTCACGGCTTTGTACGCAGAGCCCATAGATGCTTATCATAACTGGAGATTTGTTCTCATTTATAAGTTTATTGCAACTTGAGTTTTGCTCGAATGAAAGACTGTCGTAAAATAATTTCAATTTGAAAGCACAAAATCAATTCCCGGGAAAACAAAACTCAAAATCGACCTGGCACCTACTTTTTTCATATAGGTCTTCGTCTACAAGCCCGTCGCCATCATTGTCTGAAAGAATTGTGTTTATTGAGAGAAGTGTCACATCAATTGCTGACGACAATTTGTTTCAAAACTAAAACATGAAACACGTTACTGTGTCTGCTGCAAGGGGCCTAGCTATTGGGTGTCATTTGCCTGCAGTACTGCTCCTTATTATACAAGTGATAATGTGTTGGTGTTCATTTGCCTTTCATAGCATTTAATGAAATATTGTAAAATGGAAATGGGACCCAATAAAAAAAAAAATCCCTAGCCGGGTAAGGAGAAGACTCGCTCAATTTGGTGTTACCATTGCCATCTTCCATTTCTTCGTCAACACGTCCATCACAATCGTTGTCAATGTCATCGGCGAAGGTGTCATGGTTTGGACCATTACCGCACTCCTGGTGATAAATAGTTTGAACTTTAGAGCTAAATGAAATCCACATAAATTAGACGATGATACATCATCACGTCTATCAACTCGCTTAGAAATAAAGCGATATTATCCACCACAACAAGGTGTATGGTCAGAGAATCTTTGTGTGTGGTCAGAGAATCTTTGTGTATAGTCAGATAATCTTTGTGTGGTCAGTGAATCTTTGTGTGGTCAGTGAATCTTTGTGTGGTCAGTGAATCTTTGTGTATGGTCAGTGAATCTTTGTGTATAGTCAGTGAATCTTTGTGTATAGTCAGTGAATCTTTGTGTATAGTCAGAGAATCTTTGTGTGGTCAGTGAATCTTTGTGTATGGTCAGTGAATCTTTGTGTATGGTCAGTGAATCTTTGTGTATAGTCAGAGAATCTTTGTGTATAGTCAGTGAATCTTTGTGTATAGTCAGTGAATCTTTGTGTATGGTTAGTGAATCTTTGTGTGGTCATAAAGATGAAAAAGCCTAACCTCAATTTCCGACTAATTTTAAATTTTACAGGTAACATGTCTGAATTATTTTATCCGCTCGACCTCCTAACTTGACCACCTTGACCTCCTAAATTGATAACCTTGACCTCCTAACCTTGACCACCTTGACCTACTAACTTGATAAACTTGACCTCCTAACTTGACCACCTGGGATAGCATCCAGTTTCAAACAAATATGTCAGTAAAGACAAAATTTACTGTAATCAAGGATGCCTAAGGAAGCTTCCTCTTACACGACTGGGTTAAATTGGCTTCATTATCGCGTTAAACACCAGCGAGGTCTATGACACTAATACAAAGACCTCCTAAAGACCAATGCTAGCGTCCCGGAAAGCCACCCAAGTCCTTAAAAACGTACCTAACTCTTACGACAGAGACAAAAACGCAGCCAATAACAGGGCTCTGGTAGAACTTATTTAAAATCACTCAAATTAAAACTAGGTCAGCTGAGATACGGGCCAACAAATAGTTCCAGTACAGTTCTCTTGAAAACACCAATGGTCTGAATCATTTTGACTTAAAACACCAAATGTCAGTTTCTACTTACCTGATAACCTCCCCAGTGCATGTAGGAGCTGTCATGTCCAAAGCCATAGATGTAGCATCCAAACGTTGTCATTTCTTTTGAGAAAACTCTATGGAGACCCTTATCGAGCCGTACATTGGCTACATTGAATTCCGTAAGTCCAGTCACCTTCTCCCAGTCACCGCTGAAAGATATTTCCCCAGATATCAACGAAGGCTATCACGTTGGAAAATGTTTCACCAGATATCAATGAAGACTATCGCCTTAGGATACATTTCCCCAGATATCAATGAAGACTATCGCCTTAGGATACATTTCCCCGGATATCAATGAAGACTATCGCCTTAGGATACATTTCCCCAGATATCAATGAAGACTATCGCCTTAGGATACATTTCCCCGGATATCAATGAAGACTATCGCCTTAGGATACATTTCCCCAGATATCAATGAAGACTATCGCCTTAGGATACATTTCCCCAGATATCAATGAAGACTATCGCCTTAGGATAAAGGTATCGTTTAAGACGGATAAAATGAAATCCCCAGTGACATCATGCTCTCATAAATTTGTGTCATGCTTGAAAAGACGTGCAGACTCAGAGATATTCAATACATTTAATCCATCTTTTTCAGAAAAAACTGTTCCATTTCTTCGCAAATTGATACAAAAAAGAAATTATTTAAACGAAAACCCTCTGTAAGACTTCAAATATTAAAATATGCACAAGATTGATTTATTTTCTTAACAAAATCGGCTTCAGGAAACAACTAAATCACTATTAATGAGCAATTCTATGTTTTGTCACTGTCAATTGCTACAAAACGTCATCGCATAAAATTGTACCCCTCTGTAGGGATTGCGAATTGGATTCTGTTTTTGGAAAATCCGGATTTTCGGATTCTTGAAACTCAAAATCCGGATATTCGGATTTAATGTAAAGTTTTGAATATTATTATTTTTTTTTTTTAATATTTTTTTTTAAAATTTCATAAATAAAGCCGTTTTGTATTATATTAAAGTCCAAAATGAAGTAATGCCTGATACTTGAAAGGTAACCCGGATACTTACGTCGTTATGACACTCCTGCCATCAAGAAGTAGTTGATGTTTATCCCGTATCCTAGCAACGAGCAACACAAAATCAACGCCAAACTTGTAAGCGGTTCTTGCAACAAAGAAACAAAAAAAAATAATAATAATAATAATCAAAAACGTTAATTGGTGTTGCAAGCATTGGGAATATGGGTATATAATGGAAAGCATTGTGGATATGGATATAACATGGAAAGCTTTGTGGATATGTGTATGAAATGGAGAAAAAAATGGTCAGGAATAACGCGCAATCCCTTGACTTGTCAGTGTTTGGCATGTGAGATTAAGAGGTGAGCTTATTAACAAGGTACAGCATACTGTGAGCTAATAGATTAAGCGATGCTAGGTTGTAAATTAAACAATATTATTTTGTTACCTTTGCTTGTACAGATGAATGGGGAATATTGAATAAATGTAATTGTTCAATAATAAAATATGATTTTTTTTCTGGTTATTGCTCTGGAAATGTTGTTGAATGGTTATTTTTTCAAAGTCTCCGCAGTTGATGAGCCAACATTAATATTGATAACAGAAATTCTCAACAAGAGAAGAAAACCTTCCAACATAAGTGGACTTCGTATCATATTCAAGGTTGATGCAGGTTAGGGGGCTCCGATTGGCCACAGAAGTGCTAAAGAAGCAATGATATTATAGGACATAGAAGTGCTAAATAAGGCAGGGTACCATGGGACCTACAAGAGCTAAAGTAGCCAGGATACCATGGGACCTACAAGAGCTAAAGTAGCCATAGGACGTTGGAGTGCTAACAGGGACGAAGTTTCAATGGGATAATTGTCGTATGAGGAAGCCGCCTCAAGCGAAAAAAAAACCTCTGCTAGAACTAATGTAGAACTAATGTATAACTGGTTTAGAACTAATGTAGAAGTAATGTAAAAATAATGCATTTTTAAGAGTTTCGGAACATATATGTAGGGCCCGGGTGTAAACCTGAATGTAGGAACTATATATTGCTTCTTAGAAAAACCGTTTAGGCAAGTTTCTCGACCCCCCACCGCTTATTTAAATCTTTTTATATCTGAGGAAATTTCCCAATGTGTGGCATGCACGTTGGGCTCATTGAAACATGTTTATTGCACCTCGGAGTCCATCCATCCCTGTAGCGTTACTTCGCATGTAGGATATTGACCTGTCTGACCACTTCTTTCAATCCATCCCTTTGGCGCTACACCCCATGTAGGGTTTTGACCTGTCTCACTACTTCCTTCCATCCATCCCTGTGATTCTACATCCCATGTAGGGCTTTGACCAGACTCACCACATACTTCCTCCCACACCTTACTGATGCTTTTCTCTCCCATGCTTGGATTCCCAGCTGCTGTGGATCCCTCTCAGCATCATCCATCCATCTAAGCCTAGATTTGCTTTTAAACCGTTTACCCCGTGGGGTTTTGGTAATGCAAACTCTTCTATCATTTGGCATTCTCTCTCATTGTCCCGCCAAGCGTAGACTGCATTTTTTATTTCCGCAAATAGCGTGGCATTCTGATATATACTGTGCAATTCCTCGTTGGTTCGTATTCTCTATATTCATCCTTTGTTTGTTCGTAGTTCGTATATTTTCGGCAGACTTTTTCTTTCCCATATATTAAATACACGTTTTTGTTAGGGTCCAATTTTCCCTTGCATATGTTACAACTGGTCTGATTACAGTTCTCTATATAGCTTACTTTGGTTTTTTTTAAGATTGTTTTTACCTTTGAGTATCTTCTGACTACTGAAGTATTCCCTGTTTCCGGCGGATATTCTTTCTTTTATTTCTGTTCATTCATTTTTTTCATGTAATTAAGATCCTAAGTATTTGAAATGATTTACTTTTTCAAAAGTCTGGTTTCTAATTGTTATTGTTGCATCTGCCTGTTCTTCTCTTATCATAGTAATGTACTTTGCCTTTTGTGTGTTAACTTCCAGCCCTGCTTGTAGTGATGTGTCTTCTAATTCAATAAAGGCTTTTGATATATCTTTAGTATTTGTTACCTAACAGCGCTATGTCATCAGCATATACAAGGTACTGAAGAGGTTGATTGTAGAGAGTGCCTCTTGGTTGTGGGTCTTGGGTTTAACTCAGAAAGTATCCTGTTATTGTTCCTCGGGTGTCAATATGTATGCTTCTTATAACTCCCTCTCATGTTAGGTTAAATAGCATACAAGACAGTGAGTCTCCTTGTCTTAGGCCTCGTCTAATATGAAAATCCCTTGAATTTTCTCCCCGAACCTTGATTTTGCTTATTAAGTTGTTACATGTATCACGCTTGTCAGTTTGTTGGTTACTCCAAACTTCTGCAGAGTCTCATGTAGATATTTTCTTTTGCTGCTGTCATATGTCATTTTATAGTCCACATAGAGTTGCTGTACTGGGATATTTTATTCGTACATTTCTCTAATAAGCATCTGATCGTGAAAATCTTATAAGGCATTGATCTGTTCAGTTTGAATCCACCTTAGTAGTCACCTAGTATTTGTTCAGTGTACGGTTGGCAGTTCGTTTTGTCGGCATTTTTTATTCAACTTTTAATAGGAAATACCTCTGTAGTTTGTGCATGTAAGTTTTGAACATAATATCTTGTATTTTGTGGTTATTATTAGTGATATTTCCCATTATGTTGGAATTTTCTCTGCTAGACAAATTTTAGTAATTAGTTTATGTGTCTGAGTATGTATTTCCCTTCCTGCATATTTATTAAGTTCTACTGTGATGTCTTCTCCAAGGGCTTTGTGGGTTTTCATAGAATAATTTGCTTGTGTCGTATATTCCAAAGTTGTGTAGTTTATCAATGGGTCTGTTCCTCCATTTGGTGGTTGCTAATCTTCCGCTGTCTGCATGTAGTATTCCCTCAAAATATTCTTTAGTTCTATACTATTTTCCGTAATTAATTCTCCATCACTGCCCTAACCCATTTGAGGTCTTGCTTGGTATCCATTCTTTTCGTCTTTTATCTTCATGTGCATTCTCTAATATTTCCCTCTCTGGATAAGTCTTCTACTATTTTAGTTTAGCTTTTTCACATTCCTTTTTTTTTCTTCCTATACATTTACTTGGCTTTCTTTCTTGTTTTATTGTATATATGTCTTATCTTTGTAATATCCCTTTGTATCATGGTCATTCGTTCCTTTTTCCTTTCTTCAACAGTCGATCTGAATTCATTATAACACCAGCCTACTCTACTGTTAGTTTGTTAAAATGCTTCTATTTTTTCTGATATTTTCATGGAATTATTATATCCCACTGTTCATTTATATTTTTTCTCTGTTTATTTTCTCTTGAAATGCTTCTAGTTTTGCTTCTACTTGATGGTTGTAAACTCTTGTGGTTAATGGGTTATTGGTGAGTTTTTGGTAGTCCTATCGTTTTCGCTTCGATTGCGGTCACAGTCCATTATGCTTAATCTCTGCTTATATTTAACACTTACAAGTAGATGGCCAGAGTCTGCATCTGCTAGTCAATATCTTCTTACCTCTAGTATATCTGATCCATGCCTCTGATCAATTAGGACATGTTCAATTTTGTTTTGGGTGATTCCATCAGGTGAGTTCCAAGTAACTTTATGTCTATTTTTGTGTGGAAACTTGGTGCTGCTGAATCTCTTCTTCTAAATCAATGTTTGTAAATGTCATTTAATTATTCCTTAGACTCTCCTTGGTAGTTGTTGGCATTAACCCATTTTATTTCTCTAATTTGGCATTAAAGTCGCCAATCACTATTTTAATATCATATCATGGTGCCTCGTCACAGAGGTTCTCCAGCTTCTCACAAAGGATTCTGTTATCTGACCGTCTGTTTCTTCGATGGGTGCATGAACATTTATAAATGTTACTTTGAACATTTTCCCTCGCACAAGCATAGAGCACAACTTTCCTTCTCTGGTTTAAAACCTATGACTGCCCTGGCGGCTTCTTTATTCATAGCAAATCTGGTTCCAATTGTTCCTTCGTTCTTGCCACTATAAAATATGGTGTAGTCTTTTGTCTTGAGGATGTCTGCATTTTTTTTCCATCGAATTTCTAGCAATTCAGCAATAGAGATATTATTACACGACTGAATGGTGACAACAAACTAAATCCAACCATTTCGTAACATTATGATCAGTAGGCTTTAATAATTTTACCTTTCCCCATAGGGCTAACCTAGGGCTAACCTAGGGCTAACCTAGGGCTAACCTAGGGCTAACCTAGGGCTAACCTAGGGCTAACCCTATTTACACTGATGAAATAACAACATATTTTTTTTTAAAATAATAATTTTGCAAAAGGACATTATATAATTTGTGGTAGAAGTGTAGATTTGAACTGAAAATTATATAATGAGTTTCAACGATTATAAATATTGAATACTAATTAAGAGATTATGTCTAAAACATAAACTGTTATTTATTAAAATGAAAGTTATAAATATTTTTAATAAATTGGGGCCGGGGTTGGGAGATGCACAGGATTATGTGCTTTTGCCTAGGGCGCAGACATGTTTAAATGCCGCCCTGGCTCCTTTGGACACAATAAAAGTGCACATTGAATACGTAAAGCGGGTGCGTAATTAATACATACACAGCCTACGAAAAAACAGACGCGATATTAATCTTGTAATCAGAAAAGTTTTAAAAACCTGGCAAACGAATAAAAGGACCCCAAAACAAAAATCTACAAAAGAGACAAAATTATACAAGCTGGTCTAAATGTGTACTTTAAAAGTGAAGAGTATGTGTATCGAATGTGCATCCTATCCACAAAAACGACATATTTAGTGTCTACCATCTAGGAGAATTTTATTCTATTAAAATCGACAACCAACCTCCAAATGTATGTGTAATGAAACAACCGAGTTGGTAAAATGATGCACATGTTTGGCCCGGGATGGTGGAGCATCCAGCCTTCATGGCACATTGACGTGTGCATGTACAGTACGAAGGCTCCCTTGTCACTTTCAACGGAATAACTGCCAGAGAGTCTGCTATTCTGGATTATATTTTTTTTACAAATACATATAATGAGATGTATGTGTTAGAGGACCTAAAAGGAACTTCAAAAGGGTGGACTAATGTACGTATTTTTTTACCAACATTTTTTTTACCGTAAAAGCCCTTACATATATTAGGACGTTGTTAAATGATAATTATTATTTAATTATGGCTTTATTTTTGGTACCTTTCAACCATGAACCACGGACGCCAATTAGATCTCATCGATAATTTAGTTTTACAACAACAAAATTAAATCTGCTAGTAAAAATAATATGCCATCCCAAGGATCATGTAGTTCATCTAATGACAGTTTGATTCACGTAATAACCCATTATCCGTAAGCATATATTCATCATTGAATTCAGATCAACAGACTGTAAAAACTTTAACAGACCATGTTAAATATGCATACGACACGGATTTTTTGCACGAAACGTTGGTGTAATGATTTATTATTAAAGAATAGAAACACGAGAAAAAAGGAACTAGTTTTTGTAGCTTAGGGATAATTCATGTTTTTATTAGAAGAGAGTGAACGAGATACATTTGACTTTGGAGGAAGACATGTTGGATTTTTTCTGAATGATTAACTGCTTTAAAAGTAGATAAAGTATTGAACGTGTGTGTATATATATTCTCAGCATTGCAACTATAAGTATTATAGCATTACTAGTTGTAGCTCGCCAAACATTGGCGACTTCACTGAAGAGACTTCCCATCTACTAAAGTCACTTGACAAAACATGAACTTAAGTAACGCCCATTTAAGAATCCGAATTTTTGCTACACTCCTTCCCTCCATGATACGTCACTGCACACTTTTTATTTCACGCCAATGAACTATATCAAATATTCTGATGTCCCAACCACTTTTAAACCGAATATTCTTTACACCAGACTTAAATTGAGACGATTTCATTTTCCGAAAAGAACATAATACGCGTCAAACGCAGTACAACTTGTGTGAATTTTATAAAAAACTAGCCGATATACCCGGCGTGGCCCGGGTTTGCATTAGGACCCCGATCCTGGTGGCCTACAGATACCGTTAGGATACTGTTCTCTTTGGGATCCCGTTTCATCTAGAGACCCTCCTTTACAATGTTATCCCATTTCCTGATTTGATCGTGACATAGATTTAGCTTTTTAAAGATATCGAACTTTCTGGACATTTCTAGATTGGATATTCTTAGTTTTAATTACACCGATATCTAAAAACGGACAGTGAAGTGTATTGCTATCACCCTAGGCCTATATCCATCAAATGACATAGAAACTATAGTGTTGTATAAGCCTATTGACCTATAGAACTTTCTGGAACATTCTAGATTAAATGTATTATCCTCCTCGAACTTTGTAAAAACAGTCTTTTATTAGTAATAATTATTCTTCGAATACGAAAAATTATACGACTAAATGAATTTCTATAACTATAAAACATTTAAGTTAAAAGAGGGGCCCCGGGGGCCCATTCCATAATTGTACCGAATTAGTTTTTCCTGAGATTGGGCCCTATAATAATCATTCAGGTAAGTTACGAAGTTAAATTTTAAATTTGTCCCATTAAAATGTATTGAATAATGCCATAAATATAGCGTTTTAAAGTTATCGAACTTTCTAGAAAATTCTAGATTGGATATTATTAGTTTTAAATCCATCGATGTTTCAGTACGGACAGTGAAGTGCATTGCTACCACTCTAGGTCTATATCCATCAAATCACATAGAACCTAAAGTGTTTTCAGAGCCTATTAATATTTATATAGCTTATATAAGGAAAAATGAAATGGGGCCCCCGGCCCCCCAGGAATGGATATTATGAGTTCGGTACCCTTTTGTATTTGAGTATGGATAATCAAGTGTACGTGTACTAAGTTTGGTCAAGATCCATCCATTCATATAGGAGTATTAAGCCCATCTATATTTATATAGCTCATATAAGGGAAAACGAAATGGGGCCCCCGGCCCCAGAAGAATGAATATTATGAGTTCAGTACCCTTAAGTATTTGAATATGGATAATCAAGTGTACGTGTACTAAGTTTGATCGATATCCATCCATTCACGTAGGAGAATTTGTTTGAACATTTTTAATATAGCTCATATAAGGAAAAATGAAATGGGGCCCCCGGCCCCAGGAGAATGGATATTATGAGTTCAGTACCCATTAGTATTTGAGTATGGATAATCAAGTGTACGTGTACTAAGTTTGATCGATGTCCATCCATTCACGTAGGAGCATTTGTTTGTAATTTTTTTATATAGCTCATATAAGAAAAAAACGAATTCGGGGCCCCCGGCCCCAAACGAAATGGTATTAAAAGTTCTCAACCCCTTAAGAGTTCCTTCTGGATAATGATGGATATATGTGCCAAGTTTGGTCAAGATCCATCAATCCGTTTAAAAGCCTTTGTGGAACAGACAAACAAATCCACAAACGCACAAATTTTCACTTTTATATATATGATTAATCATTTAGCGTAGTTATTGGAAATTATATTTTGCGTGCTAGTGAACTCATTTTTGAACAAAACTTTCGTTCAAACATTTGAAATTATTTAATTTCTAATATACTCTCAATGCCAAATTCGGTGATTAGGAAGAATTTAATTAGGAAGCAGTCCACGAGTAATACCAGAAGCGTAATGTATATAAGAGATTCTAATGTCGAGGAATTCTGTGATGTATTTAGCATGTATAATACATTAGCATAAATATAATGATGTTCGCATGTCTCCTCTTTATGTTCACATGTCTCCCCTTGATGTTCTCATGTCTCCCTTTTATGTTCTCATGTCTCCCCTTGATTTTCTCATGTCTCCCCTTGATTTTCTCATATCTTTCCTTGATGTTCTCATGTCTCCCCTTGATGTTCTCATGTCTCCCTTTTATTTTCTCATGTCTCCCCTTGATGTTCTCATGTCTCCCCTTGATGTTCTCATGTCTCCCTTTTATTTTCTCATGTCTCCCCTTGATGTTCTCATGTCTCCCCTTGATGTTCGCATGTTCAACCCTAACATAATCAAAACTCTGCTACTTTATCGATTAATTTATTTACAACAGATGTAAAATTGCCATTTCTCTGTAAAAGTTGTCACCTTCAAGACTTGTCCAGCACACATCAGAACCGCCGATCTCTCTTGTTGGAAGCTGAGGTTGGTCTCGGGTCTGGACGATATCACGACAAGCTCGGTCGGCTGTTTCCCATTCGGTATGCCCGGAAAGATAAACGCCTTGTGATATTTTCTCAGCGGGAACAACATTTCTAGAATGTTTTTTTTTTTAAAGATAAAATTAGAAAGGGCCTTTAACAGATAAGACTTCGGCCATCAGATCTTACATTTTTGGCATAAATTCATATCATCTAAATCCCAGGTGCCCAGCCTATGCGTTGTCAGATTCATGGTACCAGGGGTTGGGGGGGTGGATAAAAATAACTTCCTGAAACAGTATACTTAGATAATAATGACATTCTAGAAATGTCCATATATCAATCAGGGCTTAGTGATGCATGAAAAAATTTGAAATTCTGAAATAATTTGATGACGTTTTTATTTTAGTTCCGTATTATATTTTTTTTTTAATGTATGGAATCGCGAGTCAAATCACTTCTATAAATACGGGGTCGATACTCAAAGTTAATTTGGAAACCAGTTCGGGATAAGCAGTTTTATTTAGGGATTGAGGCGGGTTCTAAATAAAGTAGAAAGAGTTATGCCCCTTTGGCGGAATCAGTGAACGGAACTTTTTGAATACGCACCGGCAACCATATCGAATGATCTCCTACTGTTGTCGCAAATTAATCCAGTGCTGTACGTCCAGCAACTTCCGGAAATCACACCGACGGGATAGCGGGACGTTATTCTTGTACCTGGATGTTCCATTGTAAGACATTTCTTATTTATTTGATTCCTTTCAAAACACAACTCTGAATTTAAACGTGAGGCCAGATGTATGTACAGTACCTGGGCCATAAATGTAACAGCTCTGAATTTAAACGTGAGGCCAGATGTATGTACAGTACCTGGGCCATAAATGTAACAGCTCTGAATTTAAACGTGAGGCCAGATGTATGTACAGTACCTGAACCATAAATGTAACAGCTCTGAATTTAAACGTGAGGCCAGATGTATGTACAGTACCTGGGCCATAAATGTAACAGCTCTGAATTTAAACGTGAGGCCAGATGTATGTACAGTACCGGGGCCATAAATGTAACAGCTCTGAATTTAAACGTGAGGCCAGATGTATGTACAGTACCTGGGCCATAACTGTAACAGCTCTGAATTTAAACGTGAGGCCAGATGTATGTACAGTACCTGGGCCATAAATGTAAACCTCTTCTTTTAATTTCCTTTTTTTTAGGGGGGTGGGGCTTTAGGTGGGGTGGATCCTCAGGAAACAGAAAATTTAAGACTGAGGTGACATAAGAATCTAAAATAATGTATTTCTTTTTGAAAAACAAAATTCAATTTGAAAAAAAAATGTGTTTACATGTTTGTACTTGACGGAATCCCAATCGTGTCAGTGTTAGTTGACACATTTTAAGATGCGTGATCTCTTTAACCGCGTAATTATTTAGTTTCAAAAACACCACAAGCCCTTGTATTCAAGAGTATTGAGAATATATATAATAAGGTACATATTTGACAGAGTAACCCGGCTCTGAAACACTTTTTGCTTGATTGGAATTCCGACAAAACCTGGTCTGAAACACTTCTGGTTTGATTGCAATTCCGCAAAAAAACCTGGTCTGAAACACTTCTGGTTTAATTGGACTTTTGTTAGGGGAAAAATAGCATATATTCACCGTCTAGTCGTCCACCAATATTCCGTTTCTCTACACTGTAGGAACAGTTGGAAATAGTGAAGCTCTCCCAACTGAAAGTAAGAATTTAATTAACTAAATCATTTCCAGTAGTTGGGTTTTTGAAAACAATAATTGACTTTAACATTGATGCATTTATTGTAGTGAATCGCTTTTGTTGCTAATAACAACACTTTTTGGGCGGTGGTAGGGGGGTGGGTAAATTGTTCCCATTCCTTACTTTTATGGATCTCTTTCTTACATGTTCATTCGCAAAGATAAGTGCAAAGTTTCTTTTAAATTTTTATATTCGTTTTAAGGCATTATTTTCCCTCAAAGGAATGACACTAAATTATGATACGAATGTCATAAAAGCTAAGATATTAATAGTTTCAAATTTCCATGGGAATGTAATTTTCATGAGAGGAAGAACGCAGCTAAAAATATCGGTAAAAAAAAAAAAACCACTAAATAATAATAATAAAGTCAGCTAAAAAAAATATTTTAAAATAAAGTATTTAAGTTAAACACCCAAAATTGTATCCTATTTATCAATCGTTGATATTGTATAATAATACATGTTATGTTATGTATAGTTAGAAAGTGCTCAGCTAGAGCACTGTCAAGGAAAATACAATGACTTCCGTTGTTAGCCTGACGCAGAGGCCGGGGGGTAACCGAGTAAATCACGCAGGAGACTCCCCGATTGAGGCCCCCCAAAAGGCGGATTCTTCTTCCTCGTCCAGTGAAACGCCACTGCGTACCAGCGCTATCCCTGTGTCAGTTTGGAAACGCAAACGGCCAATTCGGAAATCTTTTTCATGAGATCAGCTTGCACTTAGCCAAGCCAAGCAGGCAACCTATTGTTGGCCGTGTCCATTATTGCAACACTTCGTCTTATTTTAGATATTCCATCGCTTATAACTTTATATTTTTTATTGCCTGGATCTGAAATTCGATTTGAACATGTGTTTAGACATTTTAAAATACCTTTTCAGGGAAATGTTCATCATTGTATTGTATTTGTACTCAATATTTTCATAGACAAACACGGCCTCTCCAGTCCTTTTATAAGGGGAAAACGTGACTTTGATGTCATTGCGACCTTCAACTTCTGCTGAAGTGATTTGTATGAAAGGTAGGTTCCTGTGGGGAAAAGCAAAAAAAGAAAGTAAAAATATATATATATGTGTTTAAAGGTATTACTTTAAAATTTCCTACCTTCAAATTATGGTTTAAAATCCATGGTTTAAAATTGTCAACCACTTCATAGAGAATGTTGGCCTTTGTGTAACCGTCTTCATCTCATCCACTGTGCTGACAATGAACATTTATAATCTCATAAAACATTCTCTATTTGTTTTGATTCAAAAAAAAGAATACTTTCTTGTCTTAAATGCGTATAACAACTGTACATACTTACAGAAATGTGATTTCTTGTGATTCATTCTTACAATACTTAACATGCATTCAGTTTAAATATTTGAACTGCCTGAAACTAGTATTGTTTTATTTTCTTTTATTTTGTATACTTATTTTTTTTTTGGTATAGAAGTTTCAGTCTTTCATTTAATTCATGGGTTATGTGCTTCAACACTATGCTAAAAAAAGACATGTGTCCTAAAGGTGTGTGCCACTGCCAGGTCATATTCATCCTAAAGGTGTGTCCGCTAACAGGAGATAGAGTATGACGACTGTTTAGTAGCCTATATTTAAATAGTTGCCATCGGGGATACCTAGTGACGGGTGGAGATATTATGTCACCTTATGCTCGTCTTCCTGAACAATCGAACAGTCGAAAAAACATGTCCACAAAACTTCCGCCTAGTGGCGTAGATACGATAGCGCACTTAATTATTTTCATTAAATCGGGTGATGGCGTTTTCGCGCAAAATGTTTTTAAAAAAAATAATATTCGTGAAAGGAGAGAGCGGCAAGAATTTCTGACACGCCCCGGGCGTCATTAACCCTGTCTACGCCCCTGGTGTCCACTTACATTCCAGTAACGACAATGTAGATGCGGCCCCATTCGTGTACAGGCACGGCCTGGAAGGAAGCAGCCCCATTGATGCTGCTATACATGAATACAGTCAAGCCGAAACTTTGCGGTCCCATAAATTTGAATGTCGCTGTGGGGCCAATCTCATGGCTGGGTCTATAAATAGAAAGAAATTGTTTGCAGACTTAATATTTACACCAAGCATAATAGTCAATTTACACTAACTATACTATACTATACACTAACAATACTATACTATGCACTAACTATACTATACTATGCACTAACTATACTATACTATGCACTAACTATACTATACTATACACTAACTATACTATACTATACACTAACTATACTATACTATGCACTAACTATACTATACTATACACTAACTATACTATACTATGCACTAACTATACTATACTATACACTAACTATACTATACTATGCACTAACTATACTATACTATACACTAACTATACTATACTATGCACTAACTATACTATACTATACACTAACTATACTATACTATGCACTAACTATACTATACTATACACTAACTATACTATACTATACACTAACTATAATATACTATACACTAACTATAATATACTATACACTAACTATACTATACTATACACTAACTATAATATACTATACACTAACTATACTATACTATACACTAACTATAATATACTATACACTAACTATACTATACTATACACTAACTATACTATACTATGCACTAACTATACTATACTATACACTAACTATAATATACTATACACTAACTATAATATACTATACACTAACTATACTATACTATACACTAACTATACTATACTATGCACTAACTATACTATACTATACACTAACTATACTATACTATACACTAACTATAATATACTATACACTAACTATACTATACTATACACTAACGATACTATACTATACACTAACTATACTATACTATGCACTAACTATACTATACTATACACTAACTATACTATACTATGCACTAACTATACTATACTATACACTAACTATACTATACTATACACTAACTATACTATACTATACACTAACTATACTATACTATACACTAACTATACTATACTATGCACTAACTATACTATACTATACACTAACTATACTATACTATGCACTAACTATACTATACTATACACTAACTATACTATACTATACACTAACTATACTATACTATGCACTAACTATACTATACTATACACTAACTATACTATACTATGCACTAACTATACTATACTATACACTAACTATACTATACTATACACTAACTATACTATACTATACACTAACTATACTATACTATGCACTAACTATACTATACTATACACTAACTATACTATACTATACACTAACTATACTATACTATACACTAACTATACTATACTATGCACTAACTATACTATACTATACACTAACTATACTATACTATACACTAACTATAATATACTATACACTAACTATACTATACTATACACTAACTATACTATACTATACACTAACTATACTATACTATACACTAACTATACTATACTATGCACTAACTATACTATACTATACACTAACTATACTATACTATACACTAACTATAATATACTATACACTAACTATACTATACTATACACTAACTATACTATACTATGCACTAACTATACTATACTATACACTAACTATAATATACTATACACTAACTATACTATACTATACACTAACTATAATATACTATACACTAACTATACTATACTATACACTAACTATAATATACTATACACTAACTATACTATACTATACACTAACTATAATATACTATACACTAACTATACTATACTATACACTAACTATACTATACTATGCACTAACTATACTATACTATACACTAACTATAATATACTATACACTAACTATAATATACTATACACTAACTATACTATACTATACACTAACTATACTATACTATGCACTAACTATACTATACTATACACTAACTATAATATACTATACACTAACTATAATATACTATACACTAACTATACTATAATATGCACTAACTATACTATACTATACACTAACTATACTATACTATACACTAACTATACTATACTATACACTAACTATAATATACTATACACTAACTATAATATACTATACACTAACTATAATATACTATGCACTAACTATACTATACTTGAACCAATAATTATTCTTCTCATCTGGTGGATAATATATTTCAACTTCGTGATAGTCCATTGACTATAGTGGACATCCATTGTTCTGGTGGATACTCATTGGTTCAAACTTAAGTATACTTATGATTTAATATATTTAACATCCAAAGTAATATATTTAAACAATTGTATAATGTTTGAGACAGCCGTTAAAAGATTTGTTGACTAATATATGAGTTATTTGAACATCTGGACTATCTTCTTACACAAATGTTTCATGTATTTAAACGGGCGCAATGGTTTAAACTCAAGAGGGCTAACTCTTGTCTATTATATTCAGCAAGTGTTGTCCCCTTTAACTAGCGGTAGATTAATATTTTTTAAAAATGTTTGTAGTAAAGTTTGCATTTAAACATCATTATTATTATAACTATAAAGCGGCAATGCCCGACATTGTATTTAAATTAGATTCCTTCAGGTAGTCTTAAATGTCAGTATCAAATAGTCATACAATGCTCACAATAAACTCTTATCTGCTTCATAAACTGTGACATTTCCTTTCTTGACTCTCAAACTCTTAGAAAACATGACATTGGACAAATAGCCATCGTATTGAACCTGCAGATATAGTAAAAAATATTTTAGTCAGTAGGGTGGAAAAATATTTTAGTCAGTAAATTTGAGAAATATTTTGGTCAGTAGAGTGGAGAAATATTTTAGTTCGTAGAATTTAGAAATATTTTAGACAGTAGATTTGAGATATATTTTAGTCAGTAGATTTGCGAAATATTTTAGTTAGAATGGTGGAGAAATACTTTAGTAAGTAGACTTGAGAAATATTTTAGTCAGTAGAGTGGAGAAATATTTTAGTCAGGGGAGTGGAGAAATATTTTAGTCAGTAGAGTGGAGAAATATTTTTGTTTATATATCCCAGCGTTTATCTTAAATTTAAAAAAAATTGAAAAGTCGGGAAAAGAGTAAAATTTATAATTTTTAAAAGGTTCTCCAACGAGTTGTACACCCCCAAAAGTTTGGAATCTTCAAGTGTGAAAATGTTACTTTAAATAATATGGCAATACACTGGGGTTTCAAATGGAAACCATTTCCCCACTGAATTAATACAACGCTCATATTATGATTAACTAACATTTAACATACCTAATTAAAAAAAATATTAAAAAACTTACAATAAATTCGTTATCAAAAAACGTAAACGTGTGAAACTGTATAAAAGGTTGTTTCGCAGACACCTCAAATTGCAGCCTTGGCGCTGATACCAGAAACAACTTGCCCATAGAACTGGAGGCTGAAAATGCCAAAAACAATTTTGTTATATTGCCAAAAGAATTGTTTATTTCAAATTTAATTATACTTTATTTTGACTTACGATGCGTAACATTACTCATTGCAATGGACACACAAAAATATTTACTCTGCTACTAGAAATCTGTTGTAAGGATTATACTACACCGGGTGTGCTAATATCAAGTCTGAAGTCAGATTATGGGCTGATTACAAATCTGAAGTCAAAAACATGTGCTGATTCCAAAGCTGAAGTCAGATTATGTGATGATCCCAAAGCTGAAGTCAGATTATGTGCTGATTCCAAATCTGAAGTCATATTCTGTGCTGATTCTAAATCTGAAGTCCGATTATGTGTAACACGTCAGTTTCTTAAGATATATATTGCTTCGTATGAAAATTGAATTGTATTATGCACAACAAAAAATAATTAAAGAGCTAGTATTTGCTTAATAAAACGCTGTGCCTATGCTCATAGTAGTCATAACATGAAGCTAAAGTCATTTAATATGTTATAACTTGAAATTAAAATAGTAACTTAAACATATTTCTTCTGCACAATTTTATGTTTGACTTCTTACATCTTTCAAACGATGCAATAAAATTTAAAAAAAAGAATTTAAATGATATATTTTTTAAAAAATTTGATACAAATATATCTATATCTATCTATAAATATATGGTACTCAGATTAATTTTTTCGTCTCCACCTTAACGCTCTACGAATCAAAATAGCTTGAGGCATTTGCGCTTGTGAGTGGCCGCTTTTGCCTGCTGAATAAGCCAACAGTAACTACCTCTCATGTATAAACTGCAGTGGTCTTGATTGTGTGTTCCAAAGTTGAAGACGTCTTGAATTCTGAGCTCGTGGACTCACAAGAAATTTTTGCACTGCCTATGTGCATGCATCCCAAGCGGCAAGTTTAAGTTGGTCAATCTTAGTACTGAATAATGTGCAACGCATCAGTTTGTGGTCTTCCCGTTTCGTCGTTTCATCGAACTGACATCAATTATTTTATTTTTTAAAACTCAGAACTCAAAAACGACTAAAGCTAGTTGATGAGTAATTTTTGTCCAAAAAAAATGTGTCTAAGAAAAAAGACATTGCTAAAGCTAGGTCCATCCCGCATGGTGGGAAGGCATATTCTTTGGTCCCATCCTCCCTCTCGTAAAACATTCTTAGGGCGTGTGTCGCCCAATTTCTTTAATGCTTGCGTAACTTGAAATAAAGACTCTCAATGCAGATCACGACTTCATATTTAGAATCATCGCGTTAAAATACATATGCAGTCCATATGTTTTACTTTCAGTAGTTAAGTCGTTTTTAGACCAGTGTTGCAATTCAGTGTAATTTTAAGTAAATGGCACTCTAAGAGGGATACAACACACTACAAGTAATTTTGGTCAATAGAGTGAAGTTGATAAATGTGTATGTGCCGCGCTGTAATATTGACAATGACATAGCTTAATATGTACTTACCTGAAATAGGCTTCAAAATGAATAGAACTAGAATGAAGAGATGTTGCCATTCAGCCATAAGAGAGTTAGGCAATTGTTTGTCTCTGATCAGAAAAATATAAAGCTCTCTAAAGAATTATCAGAATTCCAGCAGAAGCCTTCAAATGGTAGAGCCTTTCAATTCCTGTAGTACTAAGGTGTTTTTGAGACAGCAATCCCCCTTGAAATTCGGAGATAAGTATGTAGCAAAAAATTTAAAGGGGGAAACAATTAAAAACATGTCATTTTCGTTATGTGTTCTAAGGCGGCGACTGTAAGGGTCTGATTTTATTAATCAATTTATTGGTCTTATTTTTTTATTGAGCCTGAAACTCTGGGGAAAGATTGGCCAAGGCTATAAAACCACGTGACTTTTTTTTCGCACTTTTCAATTTTTTGTGAGCCGCATTTTCATACACATAATTTAATCAATCAGGGGGCGTGAAGGAGAATTTGCCCAATCCTCGTTACTGAGTCACAATGAATAAAATAAACACCAATTTAAAAAAATTACATTTTCTCACACCTTTTAACTTTAAAAAAAACATAATGTGTATGAAAGTAAAATGAAGAGATAAAAATATATTATTTATCGAGGATTAAGATATGCTCAACATAAGACGGAATACACACAAATTACCTTGTCGGAAAAACATGAAAAAGGTCATACAATTTAACTACATTGCCTAATTAGGCTAATGCGAAGATCTATCGCCATGACGTCATTTGCGTGTTTCGTCACTGGTTCCGATAGGGTCAAAACCCTGGTTCCGATAGGGTCAAAACCCTGGATTCGATTGGGTCGAAATCCTGGTTCCGGTGGGGTCAAAGCCCTGGTTACGATGGAGTCAAAACCCTGGTTCCAATAGGGTCAAAACCTGGTTCCGATGGGGTCAAAACCCTGGTTCCAATTGGGTCAAAACCCTGGTTCGATGGGCTCAAAACCCTGGTTCCGATAGGGTCAAAACCCAGGATATGGATACGTTTAGGGTTCGGGTAAGGTTTAGGGATAGATTTAGGGTTCAGGTCAGGTTTAGGGATGAACTTAGGACATACGTTTGCGGGAAGTGGCAACCAAGATGGCGGCACGCGGTGATATCTTTTCGCATTTATCCTTAATTAATTCGGTAAACAGTTTTGTAAACTTAGAGATTATGAGATATTGAAACAGAAAAACATCATTGTCTAATTTATTTGTTTGCTATAGGAAATTAATCCGTCTTTGGTTATCAATGATTTGGTGTGCGTAGTTTTTATAGAAAACTTGTTAAGCTTTATTTTTTTTTTAAATTTATATTTGATCAAAGTGTGAGCCAAAAAACTGTACATACGAAATGGTCTCTAAACCCTAATCTCCAAAACAGTTTATCTATTTAAAATAAATTATTTAAAAAAAACACATCTGTTGTGTTTACAAACCTTTGACATTGGTGTGGAGAAATTGGTGTGATTCGGTGCAGAGATGTAGCGAACGGATATTTACATGGCTTTGCACATTTCCATTACTTTGTTTTTTATATCTCACAGCAAACTAAAATAATACAATAAAATATATATATACTAGCGAGAACCCGGCATGCGTTGCAATGCCACTCAAAGAAAAACATTGCTTATGCTTTAAATACTTTTTTGAAGAAATTTTTAAACTAAAAATATATTCTGTTTTTTTCCGTCTAGTGCGTACACAAATAAATTAGAAGCTTTTTCGACACGTGAGCGGGGAACATTCGTGAGAAGCTTGGATTTCAAAATTTACTTCACACACTTGTTACGATTGATCCACCCATTCAGTAGTTATGTTTGAAATTATATTTATGTAGCTCACAATAGAAAAAAAAAGTTTAAAAAATTAAGGCCCCCGACCCCAAAAGCAAAATTGTAAAATTAATGTACTAATTCAGAAACCTACTTATTATGTCCCTTAAATCTGAAAGTCACTATTTGTATTAGATTAAATTTCATTCTCCCATGCACTAGCTCTGTTTGAAATTATATTTATATAACTTATAAAGAAAAATTAATTTAGGGCCCCCTGAACCAAAAGGAATGTTTCAAAATGGATATCCTAATTCAAAACCTTTGCGGGCGTGCGCACAACAACTTACCAAAGTTTTATCGCAATCGGATCAATGGTATACGAACGCATACGGAAATTATATTTAGCTCATAAAAGGAAAAAAAAAAGAATTTAGGGCCCCGGGCCCAAAATTGAATGTTGTAAAATGTTTGTAATAATTCAGAAAAATTTCCGGGCGTGTGTAAAACAACGCACATACGTTTTATCGCATATGGATGAATGGTATTAAGGGAGCAAGTACGGGCATATATATATCAATTAATTTTTAAATATGTAGAGATAAACTTTACCGAATAAAATATACTTTTTGGGCAACTATTCAAGGAAGCGTTCTATCTATCTATCTGTCCATCTGTCTATCTGTCTGTCTGTCGGCCTGTCTGTCTGTCGGTCTGTCGGTTGTCCGTCCATCCATCCATCCATCCATCCATGCATCCATCCATCCATCCATCGATCGATCAATCGATCTATCTATCTATCTATCTATCTATCTATCTATCTATCTATCTATCTATCTATCTATCTATCTATCTATCTATCTATCTATCTATCTATCTATCTATCTATCTATTTATCTATCTATCTATCTATCTATCGATCCATCAATCCATCTATTCATCCATCCATCTATCTATCAGTCTGTCGGTCTGTCTGTCTGGCTGTCTATATAATAAAATCTTAACCCATTTCTATTTTGAAAATTAAATTTTCACTTTCGTAAAATTATTGTGTTTGATATTCATGGTTATAATAATGTAAATGTACTTACGTTTTGTTAACGTCATTGATTTTCTGAATTGCAAAACATATTTTCATTTGTAGAAATATAGATATTATCTATTTTTCAAAACTGTAATATTATTGGATTTAAAGTTATTGACATACACGTTAAAAATGCACGCATCTTATTTCCTACCTCTGATATGTATGTACCTAGTAAGGTTAATTATTTAACAAATTGATTCATAGGCGTTTCTTGGGCTGCCCTTGGCAAAATAAAATTATCGTATTCTTCCCCCCCCCCTCTTTTTGTTTTTCACCCCACGCAGAGTTTTAAAAAAATTAATAAAATGATCCACGGGATTGTAACCCCCTTACTTATGCAAAAACACTTTTTTTTACTTCATTTCACATGATTTGTTCTTATTCTGATGAGTGATACTTGCATTAGCGAATGCTATTTCGCTATGTAGTTTTGCAGCACTGATTGAATTAAACGGCATTTTCTTATTAAAAGTAAATTTAAAGTTTACGTTTTTACTACTTTATAAAATTCATGAAAGTATATTTTTGGAATAAATAAAAACTAAAAACTTATTATATGTTAAAAATACAACGCCAAATTTGTATTTAATTTAATTTTAGCAAATTTTATCAACTTAAAAAGAAATCAATTATATTTAGTAATACTACTTTTAATAAGGGGAAACACAATATCAATGTTGTCACACGCGGTGATTAAATTAGAAAAACTTTTAGACAAACTGGCTGCCTTACAAGCTTTTGTTTACTGAAGTTGTTAAAGAAACAGGAAAGTGTTCTTAATTTATCATCATATTATCATAATGATATAAATTTAATTCTTGAAACTGTGATTTGTCTTTAGCTCGAGACTACGCCTTGCAGGCATGTATAGGACCGAGCTCTTGATTATATGGCAATTTTATGTGTGTTTGCCTGTTTATCTATGTTGGGATATCCACCATGGACACCTGCTTTGATCGAGCTACGTTTTGTGTCCCTCCAAGCGTTATTGAAGCTCTGTGAAGTTTGCTGCTGACACTGTTGATCATCTTTGTTGTCATCACAATCATCGCTCATGCAAACCGATGATACGGTTGGTGACACACGCCGGGGTTCCAGTCGACAAGTCTGAGATGGCTTGTCAATTTGGAAGCGTTGGCCACCTGACCCCTTCGACGGTAACCCGGGAAACAAGACCACGATTGCGTGCCCCGCTGTTGCAGACAAGAGAATGTATGGTAACTGTTCGAATAAACAGCTTCTATAAGGCTGCCTGCTGTGATATCCCACTGATGGAAGAAAAGGCAGAGACAGGGTAGGAATCATGATTACAAGTTGCTGATAATGGATATGAGGCGAGAGGCTGTGGTGGAAGTCTCTGGTCGATGATTCTAGATACGCAACCTTGAGAGAGCTGCTCCTAGGCAACCATTTCGTCCCAGCTATTTTGCAAATTTGTTGCGAGGTGGAAACCCACTGTAGAATCCCTCTTAGAGGGCGTCCGCTGCTTCCCCGGGACGGGTGGGGGAGATGTTAGGACATTAATGTACCGTCCCGACTCCTGGGAGAGTGGGCTGCGAACGCTTTATACGCAGAAATTTCGGTCAACCGGACGTCCCCGGGCGGGGAGGGCCTCCATCAGCAAACCCCATCGAGCAGTTCCGGGTGGGGCCTGTCCACGCCCGGAGCGTTCCTGGCGTGCCCTTGCACGGTCCGGCGTCGGGGAGACCTGGCGCCTGGCTTGTGTGGTGGTGCGTCAGGAAGGGCATAAAGAGCTTAGGCCCGACGGCCCGCTGACGCCATATCCCAATGTGATGTAAACTTAAATTCCGTCAAGAATTTCTTGCAAACACATTCAAAAAAATGAATTTAGCGTAGAAAAAAACAATATTTTAAATTTTAACACCACTTAAGTAGCATTTATAAAAATCACTTTTATTCATCAAAGAAACTTTATGGTAAAGGAAACATATATACACATGTGGAAATTATCAATAGCTAATTCCCCACATCCCGTAGCCCGTGTTGTTGAAACCAAGCAAGAAGGACTCCTTTAAGACATTTCACAATTCTTTCTTGTAAGCACAAACTAGTGACATCAAAACATGCTTTTACAAATCTGTGTCTTTTTTTCGCTCTGTCCAAACGTTGCACAACTATTGTTTTGATTTAATAAATGTGCAGTTCTTTAAATTTAGAGATACAAACAAACCAAAATGAATTTTTTTTCCCGTGATCGCCGAAGACGTGAAATGACTTTTCCCACTATTTCTTAACATATATTTATTACAAGCAGGGAAAAAAATAATAAAACAGGATTCTTACTTCTGTTTTCCTTCTTTTCAATCAATCATACTTTTAGATTGATGTAAACATTTTCTGTTCAAATATTACAAAATATCATTTTTTTAAAAATAGTTTCAGATGTATTATTAATGAAATAAGGAGAACTCGAAAATGGATTCTTCTATTCTTTTATTTATCTTTTGTCGTTGTATTATCAATTTTATTCTCTTTTTGCTTGTTAGGTTTTATATCAAGAGCGTCGAAACACATATATTTATCCACACACCCCCACCCCATCTATGTCTAGAGTTAGGCTAAGCAGGGTTCACAACACACTACAATGAGACCTGCTGTGCCGCGCTAAGATTACCAGAACGTATTCGATGCATCGGTAATGATTTAACAATGAAAAAATAAAAAATAAAAAGCTATCGAAGACTTCTGGCGGAGATTTGTGGCCATCTCTCGGAACCCATGTCCTCAACTTCAGAGCTTCGCCTTGACATTTTGGTCAAATCACTTAGGGGTGATCCAGCATTTGACCTTCTTTATGTTTCACCAGACATTTTTCGGCTCACTATTTGGCTCTCTACTGGTCTCTCTACAGGGCTCTCTACTCGGCTCTCTTCTCGGCTCTCTATTGGGCTAACTTTTAGGCTTGACTCTGAAGATTCCTCATCCAAAAATGACTGGAATGCCAATAGGTTTAGCGTCTGTATGTCCTTTCTTATCAATGGATCTGACAGTAACAATATAGGAGAAATTAAATTGCATTAATAAAGTGCAAACATCGTATAGGAGTCACTTAAAATGGCATGAAACTTTACTGAGCGGGTTGCTTTTGAACAAGAGAACATACTGGATTCCGTTAATATTGAACCCTGACCGTTTGTCTCCCAGCAAAGAAACTAAATTTGTGGTCACGTTATAGCCTAGCTCAGTGGCTCTCAACCTTCCTAATGCCACGACCCTTTAATACAGTTCATCAAGTTGTGGCGACCCCGAAATATAAAACTATTTTCGTTGCTACTTCATAAATGAAGTGTACATGTGTTTTCCGATGGTCTTACGCGACCCCTATGAAAGGGTCATTCGACCCCCCAAAGGGTCGCGACACACAGTTTGAGAACCGCTGGCCTAGCTCATATAGCCCACGCAACCTGGCGACTAGTGTGCTGATTGGTCGGGTTCGCAAGTCATGAGACCGACTAGCCAGGGCCTGCGTAGCGTATTACAGGGAGAAGGTCCTACCACCAAGTAATACTGACTCCAACAGTTTCTGTTGCTGGCAAACAACACATACCTGCACAAATTTTTTTTACTTAGTCATGTAGGCGAATGTTTCTCATTTTAAAAGTTAAAAATTGAGGCTTACTTGGATTAAAATATTGCCGCGGACCAATGAAATAGCTATACTACTTATGGTTCAACAACAATCAATAACCAGTCACAAGAGATGAGATTCAGAGGTGTACCCTGAATAAACTATGAACACTCACTGAAATGTGACGACCGACTAAATTTGGACTGCTGACTGAAATATTACATTCACTGGAACAGACCGAGCTATTGCTCTTTAATGGGTCCGGAAAGAATGGTACAGGCCTGCCTCATCTTTTGGGCAGTCCCGTACATAAGACTATCGACATGGTTGGCTGGGAGCACCCCAGTCACGCCATTCGCCAGCGTTGAGCACTCGTCTAGAAGGTGCTCGACCGTCTTCGGCTCCTGTCAACAATGACGGCAGCTCGGGTCCTGCAGTGGGTGTAACCTGTTCAGATCGCTGCGTGTAGGACAGTGCTCTGTCCTTATCTGAGTGATGAGGCTCTGCTGGTGGCGTTCAAGACTCCACCACTGATGGCCCTTGCGGTTAGTTTTGGGCATGCTCCAGTAAAGACTGCTGACGAAACTGACCGCTTACTAAACTAGGACCACTTACTAAACTGTGACCACTTATTAAACTGTGACCACTTTTTCAACTTTGACCACTGATCAAACTTTCAACACTGACAAAACTGTGACCACTGACTAAAATATGACCTCAGACTAAACTGTGACCTCTTACTAAAAGTTTGCCCACCGACTAAACTCGGACCACTGGCTGAACTCTGACCCGTGACTAAATGTTACCATGGACTAAACTGTAATAAACATTCGAGCTGCATCAGATAATCTGATTTGTGGAGAAACTTTTTAAAATGTTTTTTTTTAACCCCTCTGAACGCCAGCATAATGACAACTACAGAAATTATTTGTTTTCTGTAAGTTTAAAAAAAAAAAAAATCAACAATCACAGACTGGATTCGATTTTTATTTGTATTGGGGGGGGGTGTAGGGGAGGGATTTTGGGAAGTAAGACCAAAGAGAAGCCAGGCATAGGGGGCGATTACTTTTTTAAAAAATATATAAACTTTTTAAAGAATAAGTGCAAACTTAATAATTTGAGACTCACTGCATGTCTTCAGGCGTGACTTGTTTTTAATTCTTACATTCAAAACATGGCGTTTACAACTTTTATGTACTCACATCAGTCCTCCCATCGTTAGCACCAAGGTTATGGACAGTGCAATCAAAAGTGAAAGTATAATCCGGTCTGATTGGTAGAGAAAAGAAAATAGATGGACATCTGTGATTATCTGGTCCAACAAGCTCCGCAGCTCCAACGAGCCGTCTCATAGTCAACCTTTATTTTGTGTGTTCCTCCACGGCTACAACGTTTTAGAACCCCCTGAATATTTATTGTAAGCTTCTTCGTAGAATTCTATTTATCAGGAAACCAACTCTAGAGATTGACTGGAATGTATTTCATGAAATTTTATCGGAGATGTGATATTCACTTACACACGCATACCCTGACCTGCATAATATATTTTTTTTAAAAACGTCTCCCTCTCTCTGTCTCTCTCTGTCTGTCTCTTCCTGTCTCTCTCTGTCTCCCTCTCTCTGTCTCTCTCTTCCTGTTTCTCTCTCTGTTTCTTTCTGTCTCTCTCTTCCTGTCTCTCTCTCTATCTCTCTCTTCCTGTCTCTCTCTGTCTCTCTCTTCCTGTCTCTCTCTGTCTCTCTCTTCCTGTCTCTCTTTGTCTCTCTCTTCCTGTCTCTCTCTTCATGTCTCTCTCTGTCTCTCTCTTCCTGTCTCTCTCTTCCTGTCTCTCTCTCTGTCTCTCTCTGTCTCTCTCTTCCTGTCTCTCTCTGTCTCCCTCTGTCTCTCTCTTCCTGTCTCTCTCTGTCTCCCTCTCTCTGTCTCCCTCTCTCTGTCTCCCTCTCTCTGTCTCCCTCTCTCTGTCCCTTTCTTTTTTTTTAATATTAATTTTAAAGCTCACGTATGCATGTGTTTTTAAATATGTATTTTTTTTTAAATTTCAATATATATAGATATAAAGACTATATAATTTTTTTTTTAAAGTTGACTTTGATTTTTAGCCTTAAATTAGTTCCGATTTTTTTTCATCCTTATGATAAAAACTTCCGATTATTTTTGTTATTTTTCTTCTTTTTTTAAAAAATTGTCGTGAAAAAATTATATCAAATATATATAGGCGTATGAAAAAATCAATCATTTAGTGCTAAATTAAGAGAAAAATAAATTTAAGCCATAAACGCCCTAATTGATCTTAGTTGATGGGGGAACGTATCTGGATGCTGGTTCTGAGTTCACGTAGGACCTGTCGTCCACCTCGGAGCCCTTTTCGTGCGATTTCATCCCGGTGAATCTCGACCCAGTCTCCGACGCCTGTTCGTGTTCACTCATACCCAGGACGACGCTTTGTTCTTTTACCACAACCTCATCCAGATCAGGAACTTCTTCAGTCACGTGGGTGGCCTTCAGCTTTCTATGGATTCTGGAAATAGAAGCATCGAAAAGTAGGCGAGGTAGAGGGGAATATATTTAATTTTTTAAATTTTTTTTGTTTGTTTTTGAGAAATAGTTAGCCATAGATTCAGGATCCTTCTAAAACTAAATAAATGATGACTATGAATAATAAATATTTTGTTTCATTGCTCAAAAATTAAAATATTAAATGGTTTGTTTTGATTTGCAACCTAACAAATAGAACAAATATAAATATATATATATATATATATATATGTATTTAAAAAGACAGAGAGAACGAAATTATGAGTGAAAAAAAGGAGAGAGAAAAAGAGAAGTAGCGAGAAATGGAGAAGCTTCCAAAAGCAACAGTTGAGGCGACTACACTTGACACATTTGCGGCTCTTGCCTCTTGTCTTGCTACCAGGTAATTATCCCCTTGAAAACCACGCACATTAACGTCGCGAACCCCTTTGGACCATAGGAGACATAATGATCAATTCATTGATCGTGGGCCCTCAAAACATAGAAGAAGAAGAAGAGGACAGAGAGAAATAGAAAGGAGAGGGCGGAGAGAGGGAAAGAGATGGAGAAAGGTGTAGATATAGACAAATAGAGAGAAGGAAAAAAATAGAAAGAAAAAGAAAGTGATCATGATTTAGTAAGGTAGATAAAGGTTAATGGGTGCAAAGATATATTATTAAAACACTTTATTGTTTGTCTTATTTACGGATAGCTGCATAAATAGACGGATGAATAGATGGATTTAAAAATGGATTAATGGGTGGATGGATGGGGTACCGCGCTATATAAGACAACTAATAATAATAATAAGTATATTTGTCAATTAATCGAGTACTCACACAAAGAAGGCAACGCATCCAGCAAGGACAACTGCGGCGACCAAAGCCAGTACGTAATAAAGAAAATACGATCCTTGTAGTGGTGGGTGGAAGGGAATAGACATACAACAGCTTTGTTAACAAGTTTATTAGGAGTAACAAGACGCTCATAGTTCTCTGATGTCAAGGATGAAATTAAACCAGGACTAAATTAAACTAGAGCTAAATTAAATAAGGACCATATTAAACAAGGGTGAATTAAAATAGTAACAAATTAAACCAGGGCTAATTTCAACAGGGCTAAATTTAACTAGGTGGAAATCATATTAAATTAAACAATAGCTAAATTAGACTACGGCAACTATATCATTGTATTCTGTAAGTCAACTGAACATTGCATTGCGGATGCTCTTAGGGCATGATGACATTTTCGATGGTGAAAAAAGTAAAGCAGACATGGATTCTGTATGTATGATCAAACAAATTAGTTCGCAGATCAGACCAGCCGACCCAGGAGACCTTGCTACGGAGTCCCTTAAAGACTCCACTGTTTCTATAGTAATGAGATATCGTCAAGAGGGCTGGCCGTCCTCTACAAACAAGGCGCACTTGAACAATGATAAAGCGAATATAACTGCTTTAAAAATATTCAAGACTCACTCTCAGTGGAGTCAAATTTTCTATTATATGGTACGAGAAGTATGGTACCAAAAATACTACAAACTCAGATTCTCCAAATCCTGCATACAGAACATTTTGGAATCGAGCGGACGAAACGGTTAGCCAGATCATCTGTATACGGGCCAGGGTTTGCCGCTCATATTATGGAGATTGGTCGAAAATGCCAGGCTTGTGCAGAATACGCCAAGTATCCACCCATGGATGCTGTCAGAAAAACCATAGAGTCGAGTGCATATCGACCATGCCAACAACGTTATGGGATCACATTGGCTGGGGATGATAGATACGTATTCAAAGTATCCGTGTATCCACAGGACAACATCCACATCAACCAAAGCCACCATTGATCTTCTTAAGGACGATTTTGCTTATTTCGGTTATCTACAGACGATAGTAAGTGACAATGATATTAGTATATTAGTGTTAGGAATTTCAACAGTGTTGCAAAGACTGTGGAATTGCACATCTCGCTGGAGCTCCATGTCGTCCCGCTAAGAATGAAGCTGCTGAGCGACTGTATCGAAGTTTCAAGAGTTCACTAAGGAAATCTTCATTACCTTCAAAAGAATCTTTACAAGACTTTCTACGCCAGTATCGTAGGACACCATTGACTAGTGTATCATCACCTAGCCAACTGCTAAACAATCGGCAAATAAGAACGCTCATTGATTCTCTAGTTCCCTATCCCTGCTCATGGAGCATACGGACACCATCGTAAAGACATAGCCGTCCTAGTGTATCATTTAGCCAGGAAGATCCATGCTATGTCCGAAAATATGTAACAACAAGAGACTTCAAACCTGGATGTGTTCCCGATACAATCTTCGAAGTTATGGGTCAACGTCTTTATAAGGTAAAGCTTTATCCAAATGGTCCCATGTGGAAGAGACATTTAGACCAACTTCGACACAGGTACTGAGCAGAAGAAGCTTCAGAATAAGGTTTGAATATGATGACAGGAAGTTATTAGCCAATGACTCAGAAAGGCCTGAGTCATCAACCGTCAGCACAGCCAGCAGCTCCAAGTCCACCTAAGAAGACGAGTAACCCTCGACACCCTAGACCGTCAGACTATGTCATACCCAGAAGGTCTCCAAGCCAACGACAAGCACCCTTGCTACTGGCCTTGTAAGTGTTTGGGAGGTGTTATAGTGGACTACTGGATTGTACCGCCAGGATAGCCAAACCGGGTCAAGCGCCGGGTATGCGCATGGCCTGTAGCGTGTGTGTGCGCATGCACAGTGTGTTCCGCAGACAAGAATAGAGTCAACATTTTGGAGAACTTGTATTTTATTTATAATTATGTTAATGCTTATTATTGTTGCAAATAAAACGTATAAAAACATAACATTAGGACTATACGGGCTTGACATAATTAATGTTGGTACTTTTTTAAGAGGACATAAAAAAAAAGTTATATCCAATTTTATGCATAAGTAAAACACTTTTGTTTCAGAGTGGAAAATAACAAAAATGTTCCTTTAAAAACTAAAAAAACCTGAATGCCCACAAACAAAATATCTTGTTAGATTATGAAACTTGTCCCACATGAGTGACTTGTCTTTAATATATAAAAATTAACGGATATGTACCAAGAGTTTTTACCGCTTTGTAAAGGGAGCCCATATATTTTTTTTATTGTAAAACGAGGTTTGTCCTATATATCATTGTGTGGTGTAAAGTAATTTCAATTTGAAAGCACAAAATCAATACCTTGCAACAGAAATATCAACATCGACAATGCACCTACTTTTGTCGTTTAGGTCTTCGTCTACAAGTCCATCGCCATCATTGTCTGAAAGAATTATGTTTAATGACAAAAGTTCACATTAATTACTGACGATAGTTTCTGTCAAAACTAAACCGAACGTTTCACTTTGTCTGTTGTAACGCGCCTATCTTTGCAGCACTGCTACTTGTTCTTCAACTGATAGCCCATTATTGGTTTATTTGACTTTCATGGCATTTAATGGAATATTGGAAAATCGAAATGGGACCTAATACAAAAATTCCCATACCGCGTAAAGAGAAGACTATTTCAATTCGTGTTACCATTGCCATCTTTCATTTCTTCATCGACACGTCCATCACAATCGTTGTCAATGCCATCGGCGTAGATGTCATGGTTTGGACCATTACCGCACTCCTGTTGATAAATATTTTAAACTTAAGAACTAAAAAGAAAAAATCCGCATAAGTTATATAATAATGTATCAACAAATTTATCAATGCTCAGTTCACACGATCACCTTTTTGATCGTACATTTTCTGGGATTTTTGTATCAAGCTTTATCACAGCCTTGACATTACTATTTGATCCAATCTCATATTAGTCCAAAATATGAAACCACGCACTGAAAAGTGCGTCCATACAAACATTTGACGAATATCTGACGCACATTAGATCGTGTGGACTGGGTGAAACGTGCAAAGCTTAAAGCCAAAGCAATATCACGCACCACAAACACGGTGTATGGTCTGAGAATCTTTGTGTATGGTCTGAGAATCTTTGTGTATAGTCAGAGAATTTTTGTGTATAGTCAGAGAATCTTTGTGTATGGTCTGAGAATCTTTGTGTATGGTCAGAGAATCTTTGTGTATGGTCTGAGAATCTTTGTGTATGGTCAGAGAATCTTTGTGTATAGTCAGAGAATATTTGTGTATGGTCTGAGAATCTTTGTGTATGGTCTGAGAATCTTTGTGTATGGTCTGAGAATCTTTGTGTATGGTCTGAGAATCTTTGTGTATAGTCAGAGAATCTTTGTGTATGGTCTGAGAATCTTTGTGTATGGTCAGAGAATCTTTGTGTATGTTCTGAGAATCTTTGAGTATGGTCTGAGAATCTTTGTATATGGTCTGAGAATCTTTGTGTATGGTCTGAGAATCTTTGTGTATGGTCTGAGAATCTGTGTGTGGTCTGAGAATCTTTGTGTATGGTCTGAGAATCTTTGTGTATGGTCTGAGAATCTTTGTGTATGGTCTGAGAATCTTTGTGTATGGTCTGAGAATCTTTGTGTATGGTCTGAGAATCTTTGTGTATGGTCAGTGAATCTTTGTGTATGGTCAGAGAATCTTTATGTATGGTCAGAGAATCTGTGTGTGGTCAGAGAATCTTTGTGTATGGTCTGCGGATCTTTGTGTATGGTCTGTGAATCTTTGTGTATGGTCTGAGAATCTTTGTGTATGGTCTGTGAATCTGTGTGTATGGTCTGAGAATCTTTGTGTATGGTCAGAGAATCTTTGTGTATGGTCTGAGAATCTTTGTGTATGGTCTGTGAATCTTTGTGTATGGTCAGTGAATCTTTGTGTATGGTCTGAGAATCTTTGTGTATGGTCTGGGAATCTTTGTGTATGGTCTGAGAATCTTTGTGTATGGTCTGAGAATCTTTGTGTATGGTCTGAGAATCTTTGTGTATGGTCTGAGAATCTTTGTGTATGGTCTGAGAATCTGTGTGTATGGTCTGATAATCTTTGTGTATGGTCAGAGAATCTTTGTGTATGGTCAGAGAATCTTTGTGTATGGTCTGAGAATCTTTGTGTATGGTCTGAGAATCTTTGTGTATGGTCTGAGAATCTTTGTGTATGATCTGAGAATCTTTGTGTATGGTCTGAGAATCTTTGTGTATGGTCAGATAATCTTTGTGTATGGTCTGAGAATCTTTGTGTATGGTCTGAGAATCTGTGTGTATGTTCTGAGAATCTTTGTGTATGGTCTGAGAATCTTTGTGTATGGTCAGAGAATCTTTGTGTATGGTCTGAGAATCTTTGTGTATGGTCTGAGAATCTTTGTGTATGGTCTGAGAATCTTTGTGTATGGTCTGAGAATATTTGTGTATGGTCTGAGAATCTTTGTGTATGGTCTGAGAATCTTTGTGTATGGTCTGAGAATCTTTGTGTATGGTCTGAGAATCTTTGTGTATGGTCTGAGAATCTTTGTGTATGGTCTGAGATTATTTGTGTATGGTCTGAGAATCTTTGTGTATGGTCTGAGAATCTTTGTGTATGGTCTGATAATCTTTGTGTATAGTCTGAGAATCTTTGTGTATGGTCTGAGAATCTTTGTGTATGGTCTGAGAATCTTTGTGTATGGTCTGAGAATCTTTGTGTATGGTCTGAGAATCTTTGTGTATGGTCAGTGAATCTTTGTGTATGCTCAGAGAATCTTTGTGTATGGTCTGAGAATCTTTGTGTATGGTCTGATAATCTTTGTGTATGGTCTGAGAATCTTTGTGTAAGCTCTGAGAATCTTTGTGTATGGTCTGAGAATCTTTGTGTATGGTCTGAGAATCTTTGTGTATGGTCTGAGAATCTTTGTGTATGGTCTGAGAATCTTTGTGTATGGTCTGAGAATCTTTGTGTATGGTCAGAGAATCTTTGTGTATGGTCTGAGAATCTTTGTGTATGGTCTGAGAATCTGTGTGTATCGTCTGAGAATCTGTGTGTATGGTCTGAGAATCTTTGTGTATGGTCAGAGAATCTTTGTGTATGGTCTGAGAATCTTTGTGTATGGTCAGAGAATCTTTGTGTATGGTCTGAGAATCTTTGTGTATGGTCTGAGAATCTTTGTGTATGGTCTGAGAATCTTTGTGTATGGTCTGAGAATCTTTGTGTATGGTCTGAGAATCTTTGTGTATGGTCTGAGAATCTTTGTGTATGGTCTGAGAATCTTTGTGTGTGGTCTGAGAATCTTTGTGTATGGTCTCAGAATCTTTGTGTATGGTCTGAGAATCTTTGTGTATGGTCTGAGAATCTTTGTGTATGGTCTGAGAATCTTTGTGTATGGTCTGAGAATCTTTGTGTATGGTCTGAGAATCTTTGTGTATGGTCTGAGATTATTTGTGTATGGTCTGAGAATATTTGTGTATGGTCTGAGAATCTTTGTGTATGGTCTGATAATCTTTGTGTATAGTCTGAGAATCTTTGTGTATGGTCTGAGAATCTTTGTGTATGGTCTGAGAATCTTTGTGTATGGTCTGAGAATCTTTGTGTATGGTCTGAGAATCTTTGTGTATGGTCAGTGAATCTTTGTGTATGCTCAGAGAATCTTTGTGTATGGTCTGAGAATCTTTGTGTATGGTCTGATAATCTTTGTGTATGGTCTGAGAATCTTTGTGTAAGGTCTGAGAATCTTTGTGTATGGTCTGAGAATCTTTGTGTATGGTCTGAGAATCTTTGTGTATGGTCTGAGAATCTTTGTGTATGGTCTGAGAATCTTTGTGTATGGTCAGAGAATCTTTGTGTATGGTCTGAGAATATTTGTGTATGGTCTGAGAATATGTGTGTATCGTCTGAGAATCTGTGTGAATGGTCTGAGAATCTTTGTGTATGGTCAGAGAATCTTTGTGTATGGTCTGAGAATCTTTGTGTATGGTCTGAGAATCTTTGTGTATGGTCTGAGAATCTTTGTGTATGGTCTGAGAATCTTTGTGTATGGTCTGAGAATCTTTGTGTATGGTCTGAGAATCTTTGTGTATGGTCTGAGAATCTTTGTGTGTGGTCTGAGAATCTTTGTGTATGGTCTCAGAATCTTTGTGTATGGTCTGAGAATCTTTGTGTATGGTCTGAGAATCTTTGTGTATGGTCTGAGAATCTTTGTGTATGGTCTGAGAATCTTTGTGTATGGTCTGAGAATCTTTGTGTATGGTCTGAGAATCTTTGTGTATGGTCTGAGAATCTTTGTGTATGGTCTGATAATCTTTGTGTATGGTCTGAGAATCTTTGTGTATGGTCTGAGAATCTTTGTGTACAGTCTGAGAATCTTTGTGTATGGTCTGAGAATCTTTGTGTATGGTCTGAGAATCTTTGTGTATGGTCTGAGAATCTTTTTGTATGGTCTGAGAATCTTTGTGTATGGTCTGAGAATCTTTGTGTATGGTCTGAGAATCTTTGTGTATGGTCTGAGAATCTTTGTGTATGGTCTGAGAATCTTTGTGTATGGTCTGAGAATCTTTGTGTATGGTCTGAGAATCTTTGTGAATGGTCAGTGAATCTTTGTGTATGGTCTGAGAATCTTTGTGTATGGTCTGAGAATCTTTGTGTATGGTCTGAGAATCTTTGTGTAAGGTCTGAGAATCTTTGTGTATGGTCTGAGAATCTTTGTGTATGGTCTGAGAATCTTTGTGTATGGTCTGAGAATCTTTGTGTATGGTCAGTGAATCTTTGTGTATGCTCAGAGAATCTTTGTGTATGCTCAGAGAATCTTTGTGTATGGTCTGAGAATATTTGTGTATGGTCTGAGAATCTTTGTGTATGGTCTGAGAATCTTTGTGTATGGTCTGAGAATCTTTGTGTATGGTCTGAGAATCTTTGTGTATGGTCTGAGAATCTTTGTGTATGGTCAGTGAATCTTTGTGTATGGTCTGAGAATCTTTGTGTATGGTCTGAGAATCTTTGTGTATGGTCTGAGAATCTTTGTGTATGGTCTGAGAATCTTTGTGTATGGTCAGAGAATCTTTGTGTGGTCATAAAGATCAAAAGCCTAACCTCATTTTTCCAATGAATTAAAAATTTTACAGGAAAGGTGTCTTAATTGTTTTATCCAATCGACCTCCTAGCTTGACCCCTTTTGTATGGCATCCAGCTTCAAACAGATACTTCAGTAAAGACATAATTTAGTATGATGAAGGATGACTTGGGAACCTTCCTCTTACATGATAGGGATTACATTGTCTTCATTACCGCTGAGTCGTACAAAAACTGACCTTATTCCGAAGACGTAGAAAATCCTAAACGCGGCCAATAACAAGGCCCTCTTTAAACTTATTTAAAGTCACTCAGATTAAACTAGGGCAATTTAAAGGACGGCCAACCACTTGTTCAAGTACGTACAATACTCTTGAAAACACCAATGACCTGGATCATTTTGACTCAAAACACCAATGACCTGGATTATTTTAACTCAAAACCCCCATGACCTTGATCATTTTTACTCAAAACACCAATGACCAGGATCATTTTAACTCAAAACACCAATGACCTGGATTATTTTTACTCAAAACACCAATGACGTGGATCATTTTGTACTCAAAACCCCAAATTACAGTTTCTACTTACCTGATAACCTCCCCAGTGCATGTAGGCGCTGTCATATCCAAAGCCATAGATGTAGCATCCAAACGTTGTCATATCTTTTGAGAAAACCCTATGAAGACCTTTACGGACCCGTACATTGGCTACATTAAATTCCATCAGTCCAGTCACCTTCTCCCAGTCACCACTGAAATATATGGCCCAAATATCAATGAAGACTATGTCCTTAGGATATATTGCCCCAGATATCAATGAAGACTATGTCCTTAGGATATATTGCCCCATATATCAATGAAGACTGTCGCTTTAGTATATTTACCCAGATATCAATAAAGACCATCGCCTTATGATACAGTATCGTTTAGGACAGATAAAATGAGATTCCAGTGACGTCATATTCTAAAAAATGTGGGTCATGCTTGAAAAGACCTAGAGACTCGGAGATATTCAACAGATATAATCAATCTTTAATATAAAACTGTTGCCTAGTGATTCCAAAAAAAATTCTTTTACATGGATCCCTTTTATAAGCTTTCAGCTAATAAAACATGAATTGAATTTAGTTTTGTTCAACAAAATCCTCTTCAGTGGAAGGCCGAGGATTAATGTAATGATGGAGAAAAATAAAAAAATATAGGAAACACTATTCAGAAACAAACTTGTGCATTAAATATGTAATAGTTACTACATTTGGCATCATACCAAAGACGTAAATGAATTAGTGCCTGATAAATGACTGGTGTACCAGATACGTACGTCGTTATGACGCTCCTGCCATCAAGAAGTAGTTGATGCTTATCACGTATCCTAGCAACGAGCAACACAAAGTCAGCACCGGCATCGTAAGCGGTTCTTGTAAAAAAAAATTAAAAAATTTGAGTTGAATGTGGATTTGAGTAATTAACGGTAAGCCATGGCGAAGAATAACGTCTAATCTATCTTGAGTTGCAAGATTTGGCCATGTGAGATTTAATGGTGACCTTAGTTTCAAGGCACATCCTACTATTGAGTTGATAAATTAAAGTGATGTTAAGTTGTAACATTAGACAATATTATTGTGTTTCCTTAGCGTGTACAGAATGGCGAATTAGTAATTGAAAACTATCATAATCGAAAAGTGCACTTCGTATTCATAGTTGATGCCAGTTGTACCAGCATATCATAAGAATTAGCAGTGATAAATCGGCTAGGATATCACAGTACATAAAAGTGCTGAAGAAATAAGATAGCAAAGGACATAGAAGTGCAAAATAAGATAGGATACCTCATGACAGAGAAGTGTTATATAGGCCAGGATACCATAGGCCATAGAAGTGCTAAATAAGGCAGGATACCTTAGGACATGGAAGTGCTAAACAAGCTAGGAACCGTAACACATAGAAGTGATAAATAAGATAGGATACCACAGTTTATAGAAGTGCTAAACAAGGGCACCATAGACATACAAGTGCTAATTAAGCTAGGATACAACAGGACATAGAAGTGCTAAATAAGCCAGAATACCATAGGACATATAGGCGCTCCATAAGACAGGATACCATAGGACATAAAATGCTAAATAACCCTGGATATCAAAGTACACAGAAGTTCTAAAAAAAGCCAGAGTACATAGAAGTGATATATAAAAGAGGATACCATAAGACGTAAAAGTGTTAAATAGCCTAAGTTAACATGATATATTGCAGAGTTAAATAAGCCAGGACGCCATAAGCCATAGAAGTGCTAAATAGGCTAGGATACCATAAACATAAAGTGCTAAATAAGCTAGAATACCATAAGACATAGTAGTGCTAAATAAGACCAGATACCATAAGAAACAGAAGTGCTAAATACGCCATGAAACCATAAGACAAAACATTGCTAAATAAGCCAAGATATCATAGGACAGAGAAGTGCTAAATAATTGAGGATACCATAGGACATAGAAGTGCTAAGGAACCAAGGATACCATAGGACTTAATAATCCAGGCTACAATAAGACATAGAATTGCTAAAGATGCCAGGAAACACCATAGGACTTAATAATCCAGGCTACAATAAGACAGAATTGCTAAAGATGCCAGGAAACACCATAGGAGAAAGAGGTGTTAAATAAGCAACGATGCCATAAGAAATTGAAGTGCTATAAAAGCCAGCACACCACAGGACATTGAAGTGCCAAGATTGGCGAGTTTCAAGCTGGATAGTGTATGTCTAAGGAAAACGCCGGTAGATGAACAAAAAACCATTACTATAAATAATTTTCCTTACATAAGTTTCATTAGGTTATAATACTTTTCCTTTCAGTGCCGGATTTTCCAGAGGTCTACGTTTTTTATACAGAAATAAGAGCCAAATATTTACATATTTTTTTAGTGATTCATTTGCATAAGGCCATAATATAATATGTGGTAGTGGTGTAGATTTGTATTAAAAAACATTATGTTTCAAGGATTATAAATATTTTATAAAATTGTAGT